>JAVXUP010000122.1:0-600000 GCA_033070095.1 Escallonia herrerae
AACTTCTGACCTGTGGTACAACTTCCAAAGTGAATTTTGTGGAGAAATGGCGTCCTTCTCAATCATATTGACAAGAAGTCATCGGAATGAACAACATATATCGACTATCTACACTTTGAGGAGGGGGAGAGAGGAGGAGGAGGGGGGGGGGAGAAGGGAAGGGAAGCAAAAGAAATACAGCATACGTTGCTTTCCATTTGTTTGTAAAGAAAGTATGATTCTTTGTATCAACGATCTCCCCTTCCCAGAACGTAACTACCTGAGATATAAGAAAAATCAGCCACGGAAAAGCTCAGTTGAAGTGACAGAAGATATTCAGATAGTTTTAGTAGATTGCTACTTGATATGTCTAGCAGTGTATATGATCAAGCATCTTAAGTCCATGTTCACACATTTCCTCGACTGGTACCATCCACCCTCTTACCCCTCTTGTCCCGGCTCATCCACTTAAGTATTTGCATTTCAGCTACAGTAGCCTTATGTCAATGACAAAGCCAAACTTCGACGTCAGGGGGACCAAACCCAGGCACCAAAAATACTGGAATCGTTTAAGCTAATTGTGAAAACGTGAATTTTACCATTTCTTGTATATGCCTATTTCGCCATTAGAGAATTAAATGCTTTGAATGACCAGACTTCACCAACAAGTGACAATTTACGGTTTGTTCAAATGAAAAGTTCACTAAGCAGTACTTAAAAGACTGTTATGCAATCTATTATTAAAGATAAAGGGAAATTATATAGTGTTTTATTAAAAAATCTGTGAAATCTAATGATCCTACTTTTCATCGTGGGCAAATATTTCAGATGCGAGGAAACGGTGAAGGACAAGTATAATCTTTGGTGATTGACACCAAGAGTTGCACTAAGATTATTTCTGAAGAAGCCGTGAAGAAATTGGGCATTAAAGTTCAGCTACACCCCGAGCCTCATCATTTGGAACGGATTACATATACCAAGTTGAAGATTGATGAACAGTCTCCCATTATGTACAGAACTGGTAGCTTTCAGGAGACCTTGTGTAATGTTTCGCTGCTTCCGCATTCTCGTGTTCTTTTGGGCTGCCCGTGGGTTAAGGAACATGATGCATGGCATGCCAGAGCCAACACTTGTTCTGCCAGAGCCAACACTTGTTCTGCCATTGATCACAGTGACAATACAGCCTCATTCATGCCACAGAGACAGACATGCAAGCCTCGAAGTTAAGTAAGAAACCTTAAATGCTTCACTTTCTTCCTCCTTCTGTGGTATTCTTGGCTGTGCTCCTAACAAGCTGGAGTCAATTTTTTTCCAGTGGGTAAGGAATGATGCAGCATCACTGGCTTGGCTTGAGACATGTGATTGACTTAGAAAGTATATCACGCAGTGGAGGCACCCCATGACGACAGGTAAAGACTTGGGGTCCAGAAAGGGTCATTGGTGGCCAGTCCTAAAGTTTGTGAGATTTGAAGTACCTGAATTGTTGAGAATAAAGCATAGGGCTTGCATTCATCCCTCTCTCTTTTTCCCATTTCTTCTCTCTTTTCCTTGTCTGTGCCACATCACTCACCCTCCAACCACTCCTACTCCCATCTCATGACTATCACATAAGCATGGCCCAGATATGTTAATGTAATGCAACTACTTCTTGGGAGCAACTGTCTTTGCTGATTGCTTCTTCACTTTCACCTGCGCCTCAAAATATTGATAGACATCATCCGAAGACCCTCTGGATGCTCTTTATGGAAGAAGTTTGTTATTTCACAAGACATTGTACAAGAATTCGGATTTAACCTCCCGTCCAAAAGAAAATTCATTGCCTCCCCACTGACACGTTTCTGCTTTTCCATGAAGTTTTAACAAGTCAAAATGTTCTAAAGGAGGATAGCAAAGCAAATCCTCCCATGGAATTGTACTAACAATATGATCACAATTTGAAAAAGGACATATAAAACTAAAGCCACCATATATGCAAACTTTCTTCATATGAATAGTAAGAGAAATATATAAGGTAAATGAAACCGAACATATTTTATCAGCAGAAGTCATTGTGATCACCCACAGAACAATACACTGTTCAGACGACAGGTGCATAAAGATACATGAACACAGTAAATTCAAAAATTATTATCATTAATCATTTTCAGTGGCTAATGGCAACAAAGGACATATCTTATGCTGTAAGAAGAAGAATAGATTAAACTACAAACTTCATCACATACTGGAGATTTGCATCAAGCGATGTCGACTAAAAGATATGGCACATTTGGCATATATTGTGCATATGACACCCGTAAATAACAGGTCAAGTCACATATTTTAGATGATGGCAAGAAAAAACAAGCTGTAGTATGTACACACTTATTCTAAAGTAGCAAAAAATTGAGAATGCTTACTGGTGTGTCTGCCATAGGAACATTAAGAGCTTCCATTGTGCCACATAGATAACCATGATCGAGATCACATCCTTGGATCCGCACATTAACTCTCCATGCTTCATCCTTTTGTGGACTAGAAACATTCTGAGTTCCAGAAAAAGCCTGTACCAAAATACAGCAGTAAGCTATAACACCACTTCATGACTTCACAATAACATCACAGCGTACTAGTTCGCAATGACTTCTAAAGGTATTAAGACTAGCTGTCCGACGGCACCTCTATACCATACCCAGAAAGTCAAATGACTATGTGCAAAAGTATAAAGTAGTCACAACAACAATGTGCAACAAGTAAACACACACGTGAAGTAAGACAAAACACAAGGTGGGAATTGCAGATCACCTGTCCAACACCTAGAAGTGTACAAGCTTGGGGTGAAGCGTGTCCAACATTCGCACCTTCACATCGAAGAAAACCATTCAATAACGAAACTGCAAGAATTCATTCTTGAAACATACTATCTACAGACAAAACATAATTGTAACAGAATATGTACTACCGTTCCATTAGATTTTCCCCATTTGACTTAACAGAAGATTTAGTAACATGTAAAACTCGAAATGGACCCAAATGAAAATCATAGATAAGATAAGTACCGTTTGACAAGTTAAGCCAGCATAAACCAGCAAAAGTAAACATTACGTATACCAAATCAAATCGACCTAGACGAACTGCGATTGTCGTAAGAAGTAAGAATGAGCTGGCAGAAAGCTTCAACTTTCTCTTTTTATATGCTTTTATTATATGTCATGATTAGCAACTTAACGTGGAAACTCTATTCCGAGAGCAAAACTAGCCCTAATTTAGCAATTAGTCTTATATGTACCACAGAATTCGAATTATAATCTGGATTTAGGTCATTTGGAAAGGAAAACCAAGGACTCGTGAAATTGATTGATTCAGGCATATATTGGGTACCTGGGGCTTGTGAAGGGGCGGCGGAGGTCTCCACCACTCTCACCGGCATTCTTCTTCTGATGTAATTCGAAGCTCAATGAAACGAACTGATATTGCAATGGCTGTTTATTCGGGCGGGTGGAGCCATAGGCCGGGTTTTAAAGCCCATATATCAAAACCCAATAAGCATATGGTGTAGTGGCCCAACTGATCTGAACTCTGAGGCCTAGTTGCTCTGATCCTAGAAAATAATTGATGGGTAAATATTGATCGACAAGGGATGTTAGAGTGTGTCTTGTATCCTACTCCTAGGGTGTCCATCAGATAGTCGACAGGGGCTTACGACCACCCAGATCCGAGTACTGGCCGCGTTGGCCTGCCAACAAAAATATCATGGCGCTAGCAGGGCCCAATGATGACTCCCCCATCATCCGCTATGTAGGGCCAAAATAGGCTAATCCCCTATGACACCCCTCTTCCGTGATCATGCTCGGCTGCCGCAGCGCGCTTCCATGGATCACACTCTCCCTCTCCTAGGCCTCCCTCGCTAATGGACATTAATTCGGCTGACATTTATTTTGTTCCCGGGTGAATATTTTATTTTGATGAAACCAGAAGAATATTAGGTTTTTTCAGTCTTTAAGTTTAGAAAATTTTCAGCAAATTGAATTCACGACTCCTTTAGCTTATGCTCTTGGGGGGAAGATGTTAGCTAGTTTTGAGAGATGATAATGGTCTCTAAAAGTAGTTTTTGCAGCTAAAAGTGGCAACAAGGTGTTTAGCAACAAAACATATGCACAGCAAGTTATGGAAAGTATGTTGTGGCCAAATTGCCCATTAGAAGCTACATGCAGATCCCCCTAGTAACAGCATTGGGCACACCAGGCAAATTGTTAGAATGAATATTCATTTTCGAAAAGAGCCTCAAGGCAAGTCCACCAGCCAAAAAGTTTAATCTTGATTGGGAACCTTAATGTACGTTGACAATGCAGGTAAAGTTGCAAACCCACCCAGAATTGACTAAGTTGTTGTATTGCAAACATAATCATTTTGCAGTCCCTCCCATAACATATATTATAATGAGTTCAAATACAAACTACAGTGAGAAATTGCAATTCTTACTTTTAATTTGTCACGCAGTTATTTTTCTGGTCTTTGCTATACCTCAAATATTATGTTCCAAAGGGAGCTCTCTTGTGTGGAAAAAAGGAGCCTTTGGTACTGCTGAATTGATATGATGCATAGTTTGTTACAACATACAATCATGTAAAACAATGGGTGTTATAAGCAATTTATAAAATGTCAAATGATATCTCTTGCGGACTGTGTACTATTACCATAATATCTTACGAGAGTCAAGTTGCGCTTTCTAAGACAGCTTTTCGGTAGTATAATCTGAGATTATACTTACCCATATAGTCGGTGACATATATGTAGCAAAACGTTCTCACACTTACAAGGTATATAACAAAATATGAATTCTTAAAATTATATGTTAATAAATTGGGTCAATAGACTTATTATCCGCCCACTAATAGATCATGTGTATTTGTTAATCTGAATTATTACAGTTAATTAGGGAATATTTATCTCCTAAGTGTTTGAGATAAATACAGTCTTTATCTCCTAAGTGTTTGAGGTAAAGTCAGTCTCCAATACTATCTCTAAATAAATGTTATAAATATCCCAAGAAAGAGGTTGATCCCAAGAAAGAGGTTGATCCCTAACTTGCATTCTAGGGATAAGCATCTTCAAAGATGTTAGATTAGCTTGAGAGAATGATAGGTGACAATTACCCCTTACGTGACTAAATGTCGCGGAATAGCAAAAAGGATTTCACTATAACGGTTGCAAGGATAACAGTTGTGCCCTGTGAATGAGATGGAGGGATTTCTAGACAATATCGGATCTAGATTTTATTACCTCGCATCTCATCCATCGGTATCACTGTTGCATCGAGGTTCTCTTGCAGAATAGCAACAACAGTCACATTGTAACTTCTCTGTAATTCTAGCACTTTTATAGTTATTTGTTTCTAAACCAGAGAGGATTAATTGCATGAACTTATAAGAGTTTAGTAGGGTTCGGAGGAGATCGAAAAAGCAAATGGCCAAAGTTGGTTGGCCTGACAGCAGAAGAAGCAGAAGCAAAGATTAAAGAAGAGATGCTTGGGGCTGTGGTCCATGTGATCCCGCCAAACCATATTATTACCGCGATTTTTAGGACAGACCGAGTCCGCATAAGCGTCGATGCCGCAGGGAAAGTCTTCGAAACACCCAGCATTGGCTAATCACTTTCACTGGAATATGTGTTCACTTTGCACTTTGAAGTCCCTCCTACAACAATTCTAAATATGAATGCAAATTCTATTGCTTGACAATTCACGGTTCTTGCTCCCAATGTAGCATATGGTGTCTTTTCTTTTCCTTGTCATCCCTTCCTGTACTTTGCACAATCAATAAGAAATGAGACTATATCATTCAAATGTCTAATTAGTCACTTCCGAAAGGAATTGGTAAGGCATAAATTCAGTCAGTATCAACTACACCATGCTCAGTAAGGTCGTCGGCTTGAGAACATATATATCAAAATTACTTTTGTAAGGAGTATACATCTGGCACACAGCTATTACACTTGCTTGGAGTGAGGTTGGTCTTCTGTGTGGTTCACTGAGGCAACTTCTGTCACGCGATACTTCAGATAGGAAAAAGCACGAGGGAGTTCAATGTAGTTGCTGTAATTCCCGAAGACAGGCTAGAGCCTCCAACTACTTGGTCATTATCACTGAATAGAGCCAGAAAGTATTTTGTTCTTATCACGTTGATGGTGTAAGACGTTACGTAGAAAACCTTCGTCTCTATAAATTTTGACAAAATCGGCCTGATTCGCTTGATAAGTAATATGGCCGAGGAGAAGAACCAATTCACCAAGCTCCCTGAGCACCACCTCTGCCAGGTAAGTCCTTTTCTTCTCCTTTTGGTATAGATCGTTGCAAAAATAGCTTGAATTTGCTACGTTAATTTCACATAACAAATGATCATGAAATATGACTAAAGATAATTGCCTAATCACGATAACCAAAATTTATGGCTAGCTAATATATTAAACATGCAAAATAAGCATATTATAATCATACAATTGTGTGTGTGTGTGTGTGTGTGTGTGTGTGTCTATATATATAAACAAATTGTCAAGTATTTTAACTAGTATGCAATTTTAAGATACAGAGAATTAAAATAAATTCACGTTGGCCTGTGAGAGTCTCGATAAAATCGTTATCCTAAAGGCTTTATCATCTCCCTAAGCACGAGTTCCAATTCAACAAATGATGTGCGTCCACAGGAAGACTATTGAACTCGCCTGATCAAGTTACCCAAAAACCAAATGTATATAGAATGTAGAGAACATATAAAATATCAAGCATATGTCTTGATATGTGTGTATTCTCCATGGTGGGAGTGGTCTCCGTTTATAGTAGAAGAAGATTAGGGGTTACACACATAATAAATAACAACGGTTAAAAATATTATGAATAAAATTATGACAAAGTTTAATACAATAGGTTACATTGACCAACACAAATATAGAAAATAAAGTAATATTTTAAAGCTTTACTAAAAGAATTTGTAAATAGAATAAAAGCGAATTCTAACAATCCCCCACAAAGGTTTAAAACCTTACAAAAATCAAAATTGTATATTAAGTATGGACAACTTTATACTGCGCAATAGGTGTAGGTGCCTTCCGGGCTTGAACCTACACTTAGTATTAACAATTTTCGTTTGAGGGAGCCATAATGGACTACACCTTGAATTAGGTCATTTGATCAAACTTCAATTAGTCACACACGCAATATTGATATAGGGCTTGGTTCATAGCAGGTAGTGCTATTAAAGGCCATGCGCTCTAATCTTGATTCTCGTGAGAGTCTTTAGGGATCAGCCCAGTTCCCATAGTCGCGGCCTAACGACCACTCTCATTTAGGTGAGTCCTCCAAGGGAACATGTGACTGTATCTCATGAAAATATCCGCCTCGGGCTCATTCTGGGTAAAACATTTCCTTAACATCACACAAAGTAGCATTATCACCATAGGGATGGGAAGGAGACGCTCTCCTGTAAAATTAGTGCTATCATTATGAGTCACACTCTACAGGTTGTTCCTATCCATTGAACCTTCTTCATGGGATCTCCAATCAGAAAGGTTGGGTTACCCCCGCTGGTGACTCCATGTGGGCTTAAGCCCCATCCCCCTTGATGATTCAAATACACCTTTTATGGGTAGACCTTTAGTTAAGTTATCAGCCAAATTCTTTTCAGATCTCACAAAATTAAGAGATATCACATGTTTATTTACTAGTCCTTTGACTAACTTGTACCTTACTTGTATGTGTCTGTTCATCTCTTTGTTCGTGTGAGATTGTTTAATAAGATCTATAACAGCTTTGCAATCACAATGCACAGATAAAGCCGGTAAAGACATATTCACTAAAGGTATGTCTAGTAAAAGATTTCCTAACCATTCAGCCTCTGTACAGGCTGTATCAAAGGCGATCAACTCTGACTCCAAAGTACTTCTAGATATGTTTGTTTGCTTCTTAGATCCCCAAGATATAGATCCTCCTCCTAATGTAAAAACATAACCACTAGTAGATTTGATCTCTAAACTATCGGTTATCCAATTAGCATCACTATACCCTTCCACCACATTTGGGAACTCCCGATAGCACAACGAATACTTTAACGTCCCTTTAAGATACTTAAGTACTCTCTCTAAAGCATTCCAATGTTCCTTATTAGGATTTTGGGTATATCGACTAAGTCTTCCAACAGCATATGTTATATCAGGCCTAGTCCTATTAGTGAAGTATAGTAGGGATCCTATGATTTAAGAGTAATTCAATTGTGATATCGGTTCTCCCAAGTTCTTCTTTAAAGTTATACTCGAATCATATGGAGTCTGTACAGGATTAGTATCGTAATATCTAAATTTCTTCAACATATTTTGTATGGCACTAGATTGAGTCAATATGATCCCTTCATGAGTTTTTTCTAACGTCATTTCCAAAACTATATAAGCTTCTCCCAATCTTTCATATCAAAGTTCCTAGATAAATAAGTCTTCACGTTCTTAACAACATCTAGATTAGTCCCAAAGATCAGTATAGCATTCACATATAAGCAAAGTATCTCATGGTTCACTATTATACTCTTTATACTACAGACATTTATCACAATCATTAATCTTAAACCCATAACCTAGGATAACTTCATCAAACTTTTTATGCCATTGCTTAGGGGCTTGCTTAAGACCATAGAGTGATTTCACTAACTTGCACACTTTATTTTCTTGTCCTTTGACCTTATAACCTTCAGATTGCTCCATATAAATTTCTTCATCTAAGTCTCCATTTAGAAAAGCGGTCTTAATATCCATTGGATGTATCACTAGGTTATGTATAGATGCTAGCGCCAACAGAGTTCTAATGGTGGTTATTCTAGCTACAATGAAATATGTGTCAAAGTAATCTATCCCTTATTTTTGTGTGAACCCCTTAGCTACTAGCCTAGCTTTGTATTTTTCTATGCTCCTATCATATTTTAGCTTCCTTTTAAACTCCGATTTGCAACCTATGGGTTTGCTTCAATGACGTAAATCAGATAACACCCAAGTATTATTTTGAATGATTGACCGATACTCGTCATTGATTCTTCTTTCCAAAATGGTGAATCTATGGATGACATAGCTTCTTTCATAAATCTTGAGTTCTCCCTCAACTAAATAGGTGAAAATTCTTTCTACAAAGTTCTTTTCTATCATAGCTCTATTACTTCTCCTAGGTTCAATAGGAGACTCGAGATCAACTTCTTTGGTTGTGCTACTAGGAACTTACTTGGATTATAAAGCAAGAGGGTTGGTTAGAAAGCCTAGTCTTAAAAGGAAATATATTTTCAAAATATGTTGCATCTCTAGCTTCTATATAATAGTGTTATTTAAGAATTCACTAATTTCAGAATTAACATCTAAAAATCTATTTGTGCTACTATTTTGAGCATATACAACAAATAAGGCATCTATTGTTTTGGGTCCAATTTTCTTCATCTTAGGTTCGGGTATGGCTACCTTAGCTAAACACCCCCACACTTTTAAGATATCTAGCCTTGGAGATCTCTTTTTGCAAAGCTCATATGGAGTCTTGTCATGATCCTTAATGATCACTCTATTTAGTATAAAACAAGATGACAAGACGGCTTTCCCCCACAAGTTCTCGGGTGCACCAGAATTTAACAATATTGCATTAACCATGTCTAACAATGTTCGGTTTTTCCTCTCGACTACACCATTTGATTGGGGTGAATAAGGGGTGTTAATTCATGTATTATCCCACTATCTTCACAAAAATTCTTAATTTTATTTCACGTGTACTCCCCACCTCTATCAAACCTAAGGACCTTTATTTTCTTTTCTAGTTGGTTTTCAACTTCATTCTTATATATCTTAAACTTACCAAACACTTCATCCTTGATCTTGATTAAATAAACGTAACAGTATTTTGAAAAGTCATCTATAAAAGTCACAAAATATTTATTGTCTACCCCAGTAAGAGTTCGGTTTGAGTCACATACATCATTATGTATAAGTTATAAAAGGCTTGTATTTCTATGGACCGGTTTGTGAGGTTTCCTAAGTTGCTTTGCTTCTACAGAAATTTTACCCTTACATTTAGTATTTACATTTGCTCTTAAATCCGTCAACCTCTTGACCTTCCCATAGTTTACACGTCCTAATCTTTCATGCCATTTTTCACTAGATTCAACATTTAAAATTAAAAGAGAACTTTCATTTGAATTGATCAAGATGCTTAGTTTAAACAATCCATAAAAAATATAACATTTTCCAACAAATACATTATTCCTAGTTATTACAACCTTATTAGACTCCATTACAACTTTGTATCATTGTCGGACTAAGGATGATCCACTAATCAAATTTTTTTCTGAATTCCAGAACATGTAGCACTTCGTTAAGTGTTAGCGTCTTCCCCGACGTCATCTTTAAATCAACTCTTCCAATTCCTATCACTTGTGCAGCTATATCATTTCCTATTGTCATGCTTCCTCCACTTGAGTTTTGGTAAGTTTTAAATAGTTTACGATCAAAACAAACATGTACATTAGCACCCGAATCTAACCACCAATCATTATTTTGATAACTATAATTCACTAAACAAATAATAGAATCAAACCTAATAGGAGGTCATCATCTAGCAACATGTTAACTTGATCTCCTTGGTTTCTACCATTTGGCTTGTACTTCCAACCCTTTTGTAAAAGCAATCTCGAGCTATATGATTAGTCCTTCCGCACACGTAACATGGTCTCTTCTTTCCTTTGCCCTTATCATCCTTTGCATTCTTGTGATTTGAAAGGTTTGTGGGTTGGTTATTGTTGTTTTGAGGAAAGCGATTCGCTAGGAAGTTGTTATGGCGGGAGTATCTTCGATGAAAATTATTATTGTCTTGGGTGTTCCGCCTATTATTGTTTCTAAAGTTATTCCTCTTAGGCCTAAGGTGGTGTGGTGTGTGTGGAGTTATATTATTTTCTACTAAGTTAGCTTGGTTCAACGTTACTTCTTTATGTTTGATACTTTCCCTATGCTTTTCTTCTATCCTTAGCGAATTGAAAGCTTGGGTCAAAGTCAAGGTTTCCTGTTTATGTCTAAGTCCTTTAAAAAAGTCAGACCAAGTGGGAGGAAGTTTGTCTTTGTCATCTTTTAAAATTTTGTCCATTAAATCTTTTGGATTTAAGGGTGATGGTTTCATCATAAGATGCCATAGGAATAGTTAAGGCAAAGAAAACTAACGGTGAGAACAAAAAAGGTAAGTCTCAATACCTTATCTAAATAATTGACAAAAAAAATATAAATAGTAAAATGAGCAGATAAAAGTGACTAAATTGTGTATTAAAAAGTCAAAACAGTTTTTATGTGAACATTAATGAACACTAACGTAAACAGTAATGAACAGTCATGCATAATATCTCCAGAGTATGAACAGTAAATTACGTGAACAGTAATGGCTAGAAAAGCATGAACAGTCGTGAACAGTATTCTAAAATTTATGAACAGTAATGCTGAGTTAATAAATCTTAGTCCAAAATTACAAATGTTCACTTCTATACACAACCAACTTAAACAATAAAAATTGTGAACTCAATTTATCAAATATATACAAATCAAAGCTACAATAAAGCCTTTAGAATGTTGAAAAAATAGCTTGAATTTACTACATTAATTTCACATAACAAATTATCATAAAATATGACTAAAGCATATAATTGCCTAATCACGAAAATAACCAAAACTTATGACTAGCTAAATATAAACATGCAAAATAAGCATATTATAATCATACAATTATGTATGTATGTATGTATGTATGTATGTATGTATGTGTGTGTGTGTGTGTGTGTATCTATCTATATATATACTATATATAAAGGGAAAACATAATTTGGTTTGGTATTACATAACTACCTATCTAGAATTGTGACAAGTGGCATTTTATAATTTTTTCTTTAAAAATTTACAAAATAAAAGTTTAAATAGTGAATAACTACTGTTAATTATAATGTACAGTTCATTTTATCGAATGCATCTTACACATTATGATACTTGAATTTTTAACAAAATTTTATACTATTAACTTCAATTTTGCACACGCATCGCGTGTGCCACCTGCGACTCGTATATATAAAACAAATTGTCAAGTATTTTAACTAGCATGCAATTTCAAGATATAGAGAATTAAAGTAAATTCACGCTAGTCTGTGAAAGTCGCAATAAAATCGTTGTACTAAAGACTTTATCGTTTTACTATGCACGGGTTCCAACGAACGATAAATCCTCTAGGATAAAACCCAAGGCTCGCAGCATCGCCTTCTCTATGTGTGCGTCCACAGGAAGATTGTTGAACTCGCCCAATCAAGTTGCTCAAAAATCAAAAGTATATAGAATGTAAAATATCATGCATATGTCTTGATATGTGTGTATTCTCCATGGTAGAAGTGATCTCTTTTTATAGTAAAAGAAGATAGAGATTACACACATAATAAATAACAACGGTAAAAAATATTATAAATAAATTTATGACAAAATTTAATACAATAGGTTACATTGACCAACATATATGTAGAAAATAAAGTAAGGTTTTAAAGCTTTACTTAAACAATTTGTAAATAGAATATTC
This sequence comes from Escallonia herrerae, assembly GCA_033070095.1. Lineage (NCBI taxonomy): Eukaryota > Viridiplantae > Streptophyta > Magnoliopsida > Escalloniales > Escalloniaceae > Escallonia > Escallonia herrerae. The sequence continues at coordinate 12,563 of JAVXUP010000122.1, forward strand.
TAACATAAATACCAGAGAAAGCGAATTCAAGAACATTAAAGTATTGTTCTTTGTTAGTTTCTTAAGGACCTTATAGGAACTTATCTAGACCGAACAGAGATTTGAAAACAATATGGCCTGAATTAGTAGGCCTCACATCAGAAGTAGCTGAAGGACTAATATAGCAAGACATGCCAAGGGCTGTGGTTCATGTAATTCCACAAGATTGTGACGTAACCACGGATTACAGAACAAGCCGAGTCCGGGTTTTCATTGATTCCGCTGGAAAAGTTACTAGTCCACCGAGAATTTGCTAAGCTGTTTTAGTCACAATTCGCATGTAATGTCCCTGCTATATGAATCTTTTACGGATTAATTCCTCACTGTAATGAGAATTTCGAAGCTTTTTGAGTCCTTTGCTTCTATATCGACAGTTCTTTTCAGGCTTTATCCTTTTAATTTCACCCCTCGATGAACGTCTAGTGATGTTTGCACATGGATCTTCGCGTAAATCCTGGTGACGTCTCTTTGTGCATTGTTGTTCCAGGTTCTTATAACTGCTCCTATTGGATTTGTTCTCCAGCCTAAAAGCAGACGCCCGAATTTAGTGGCCTTTCTTACAATTCCCTTGGTCCACATCTTTGCTCTCAACCACGTTCGAATCTTCTATAGAACGTGAAGCCATAACAATGAGATTGAGCCACTTTAATAATGAGGAATAGCAGGAAATGCACCCGAGGAAGCATGACTGATAAACCTCACTACTCTTAAATGCAAATGCACTGTTACCTTCTCAACAGACAATTTGTACAACAAATGCCTTTGGATGGGTTGTTGTTCCGCAAGCTTCAAAGGTGCTTGAAAAGATATCGCATTCAGATCAGGCGTTCAGATATCCTCAAAAGATGATTGAGAGTGCATCTATCAGGCCTGAGTTATTTGACATTAGTCCTAGGGTGAGTCATTTTGGCAACCTTTTCTTTCGTCAAATGCCACGCTTGCCAAGGTGTTGGCCGCCTCTAGATTAAGAAGCACTTGGGACATAAAAGCTGTCTGAGGTTTATTGTGTTAGACAAAAATCACTTCCTAGGCACGTAAGCAATTCTGAGCTGGTCCTAAACCAACCAGCAGAACAAGTTCCTTGATCATCCTTTCTCTCGACGCCTTGGGCAACTTCTAGATTTCTAGTACAGAAACAATAAATTCCAATGAGGACTGCCATTAGATAAAAATGCGATATTATGACATAGTGGTGTGAACTCTGAGCGTCGCACGTCAAAGAATAGGGACGGACCTAAAAACCCAAGAACTGGGTGCTAATCTATCTCCTTCAAACAATTCCTTTTCATTTGTTAAAATCTTCCCTAATGACGTAAATTTGAAACCAAGATGATATGCATGCTCAGTAAGGTCATCGTCTTGCGAATATATATCAAATTTTCCTTACTTTTGTAAGGGCTATACATCTGGTTCCCAGCTGTTGCACTTGCTTGGAGTGAAGGAGGTCTTGTGTGTGGTTCCCTGAGGCAACTTCTGTCACCCGATTGTTTAAATAGGAAAAAAGACGATCGAGGTCAATGTGGTTGCTGTTATTACCAAATACAGGCAAGAGGCTGCTACTACCTAGTTATTATCACTGAATAGAGCCAGCAACTATTTAGTTCTTATCGCGTTAATGGCGTAAGACATTCCTATAGGAAACATCCATCTCTATGAATTTTGACAAAGTCGGCCTGGTTCGATTGATAGGTGATATGGCTGAGGAGAAGAACCAATTTACCAAGCTCCCTGAGCAACAACCTCTACCAGGTAAGTTATTTTTTTCTCCTTTTGGCATAAATACTAGAGAAAGCGAATTCAAGACCATTAAAAGTATTGTTCTTTTCTTAAGGACCTTATAGGAACTTATCTAGACCGAACAGAGATTTGAAAACAATATGGCCTGAATTAGTTGGCCTCACATCAGAAGCAGCTGAAGAGATAATAATGCAAGACATGCCAAGTGCCGTGGTTCGTGTAATTCCACAAGATTGTGACATAACCGCAGATTACAGAACAAACCGAGTCCGGGTGTTCATTGATTCCGCAGGAAAAGTTACGAGTCCACCGAGAATTGGCTAAGCTGTTTTAGTCACAATTTGTAATGTCCCTGCTATAGGAATCTTCACAGATTAATTCCTCATTGTAATGAGAATTTTGAGGCTTTTTGCGTCCTTTGCTTTCATGTATGACAGTTCTTCTCAGTCTTTATTTTTTTAATTTCACCTAGGAATGAATATCTAGTGACATTTGCACAAAGGCCTAGAGCTAATGCAAAAAGTTCTTTGGTAACTGGCGAAACGTGCAATATGAAAGTATATCTGATTTCGGACTAATAGAACCTGAGGTTATGAAAAACAGCAAGGAGCATGTCTGTGTGTAATTTCAATGTCTACTCCGAGAACTCCATGGTACATTTGGTGTCATTGTGAACTCTGATGGTTTCTACCTAAGCAGCTTGCATAGTCTTCTGGATTGTGGCAACTTACCTATCTTTAGAACAACGGACATGATTCTGGTGGTATAGAAGAGCGTTGGTTCTTAATTTATGGATGTTCGTGTTTCCTGGTGATGTCTCTTTGTGCATTGTTGTTCCAGGTTTTTATGCCTGTCCCTATTGGGTTTGTTCTCCAGCCTAAAAGCAGACGCCCCAACTCACTACTCCCTTAGGCTACATCTTTCGTGTCAACCACGTTTGAATCTTCTATAGAAGGTGAAGCCATAACAAACAGATTGAACCGCTTTAATAATGAGGAGGAATAGCAGAAAATGCACCAGAGGAAGCATGACTGATAAACCGGACTAGTTCTAAATGCAAATGCCCTTTTACCTTATCAACTCGCGCTTTGAAATGAGAGAGAAACAGAATTTGTACAACAAATGTCTTTGGATGGGTCGTTATTCCGCAAGCTTCAAAGGTGCGTGAAAAGATATCGCATACAGGCATTCAGATATCCTCAGAAGATGATTGAGAGTGTAGCTATCAGTCATGAGTTATTTGACATTAGTCCTACGGTGAGTCCTTTTGGCAGCCTTTTCTTTGTCAATGCCACGCTTGCCATGGTGTCGGCCTCTGGATTAAGAAGCACTTGGACATAAAAGCTGTCTGAGGTTTATTGTGTTAGACAAAAATCACTTGGGTAAATTACACTAAACACCCTGAGGTTTTACGTAATTACACTTCACTACCGCTATCTTTAAAAATTACACTCCGTCCCCCCGAGGTTTGTACCCGTATTACACACAACTACACACATTTAACGGCAGGCCCAACTCCGTGAAAAGATTCCCTGACACGTCACTTTATGCAATTTTCATACCCAAAATACCCCCTTGTCCTTTGCTCACCTGTATTATTCTTTCCTTCACGCATTCCATCTCCGCACCATCTCAAAAAATTCGGATATATAATCCCCACAATCACCACCACCACACTCAACGATACAACTTCAGTGAAAGACAGTTTCTGAAGCACGACAACACTCCAGCGAGAAGCGGACTTGCACGGAATTACTGCCGGACACTGCTCGTCTCCGCTGCTGCCTCCGTCTCTGGTGGCTGTTGTTCCTTCTCTTTCTCCTTCTAGTCCTCCTCCTCATCTCCTTCTTCTACCTCTCTTCTCTCTACTATGAACTAGGTGCTCTCTGCCAGGAACCGTAGGTGCTTTTTGCCAAAAGCCTGGGTGTTTGTCCCTGCCGTATCCCTGCCTTATCCAAGCGCACTCAAGATTCAGACAATCAATCCACACCCAAGCTGCACCTGAGAGAGCAAGCAGGAAGTGTAGATCTAGAGAGAGAGCGAGAGATTGAGTGAAAATGGAGGATGGGGGGCCGGTGGTGATGGCGGTGGTGCTGTTCATGCTGCTGACGCCGGGGTTGTTGTGTCAGATTCCGGGGAAGTAGAGAGTGGTGGAGTTCGGTAATATGCAGATGAGCGGGATTTCTATCCTTGTCCACACCGTCATCTACTTTGGCCTCATCACCATCTTCCTCATTGCCATCGGCGTCCACATCTATTCTGGATAACCTGAATGACTTTCCTCCTCCACTTGGTTCGCTTTTCTCCCTTTGTGTAGCGTGTGTTCTTTATTAATTTCAGTTTCAGGACAAGTTTTCCCAAGACAAGTTTTCCCTCCAAAATTCTAAGAAAACAGTCTGAGGGGCATTCATGTCTTTTTGCATTGCACCATTAATACCGTAAGAGAAAAAGTTACTTTTTAAGCTGAGTGTAATTTTTAAAGATAGCGGTAATGGAGTGTAATTACGTAAAATCTCAGGGGTGTTTAGTGTAATTTACCCAAATCTCACTTCCTAGACAAGGAAGCAATTCTAAATTGGTCCTACACCAATCAGCAGATCAAGTTCCTTGATCATCCCTTCTCTCGGGGCCTTGGGCAACTTATAGATTTCTAGTACAGAAACAATAAATTCCGATGAGGTCTGCCATTAGCGAAAGATGCGCCATTATGACATAGTGGTTAACTCTGAGCGTCGTATATCAGAGTACAGGGACAGACCTAAAAAAACCAAGAAGTGGGTGCTATTGCTAATCTATCTTCTTCAAACAATTCTTCTTCATTTGTTCATATCTTGGCTGACACTAGATTAGCTTCAAGTTTTTAACGCAGGCCGAATACTTTAATTTGACTTATCAAAAAGGACAGGACCGCGAATGATTGTTCCTGAGAGAGTTAGGATGGCAGGCAATCATTTTGTAGTCACATGTGAGTGCACTGACAAATTCAAGGAGGTACTCTCTCTCTCTCTAAATATATATATATATGTGTGTGTGTGTGTGTAACCTGGCTTGATCCATATCTGTTATGGCTGAGGAAAACCAATCAACCAAGCTCTCTGAGGAACCTCCTCTACCAAGTAAAGTGTCTTTTCTTCTCACTCTTTTGTACCGAAAATTGCAGTAGCTATATTGAGAGCTCTTTTTGCTTGCAATTTTCCTCACACTCATTTGTTAATTAGTCTCTAAAAAGGAGATATTGTTGCTAGAAAAAGCAATTAAAACGTGAAAATGTCACTTTTGGTGTCTAGCTTCCATGGTCCTCGTGGATTTTTCACCAATTATTGACATATTTACTACCGTAATTGTCATTTGTGTTTATTTGCCTAAGCTGGATAGGATTTTCAGTGACTTATGGGAGCCCATCTGGAACCGACGGAGATCGGAAAACAATATGGCCGGAGTTGGTTGGCCTGACACCAGAAGAAGCAGAAGCAAAGATAAAGAAAGAGATGCCAAGGGCTGCAGTTTATGTGGTTCCACCAAATCATTTTGTTACCATGGATTACCGAACTAATCGGGTCCGAATATATGTTGATTCTGCAGGTAAAGTAGCCAATCCTCCCAGAATTGGCTAAGCTACTTTTTTTGGAACAATCTTCATGAATTCAACTCCTTATTGTACTAAGAATTAGCAACCTTTTACTTCCTTTGCTTACAATGTATCACAAAAGTTGCTTTACTCTTCTTTTTTCCTTGAGATACTCCGTTCGATTGATGATGAAATGCAAAACAAGATCAGGAATTAGATTAGCTGCCAAATCAATTTTAGTCACTCTATACTGTCTCTAACTAAGAATTAAGTTGCAACATGGCCAATGCTTATCTGAAACCATTACCAAGAAATCTTCTTTTAGGAATTTGCCGAAGCTTTTGCAGGAGTCCAGTTAGAGTGTTTTGGGGAATTGGAAGGAGAAACGACATAGTCTGAGTTACTTGGTCAGACAGCAGAAGAAGCAAAACCAAAGGTTAAGGTAGAGATAGTTTCGTTACCTCGGAGTACATAGAAACCCGAGTCCGGATTTTCGTTGATTCGAATGTAAGAGTTGTCAATCGACCCCATATTTGCTGAGTCAGTTTACGCCAATAATGTGAAGTACTCCTCAATCGCTAGTCGTCGAGAATTAGATTTCTATATTCCGTATTGACATTGAGGAGTTGCATACCTTCTACTTCTTTGCTTCCAATATATTGTATTACACTTCCTGTTGAGATATCAAAATTACGGATCTGTCGTATTGCACCAATTATGAGTTATCTATAGTTGTTGATAGCATTCATTTAGGCGCTTTCTGTAACCAAAGTAACAGAACCATTTGAAACACTTGCATTGGCTTAGTTTTCCTAGGACTGTATGACATAGATTTGTTGAACACCTCTGGATTGGTTTTGGCTAGATGGGCAAAGTATTTAGCACTACCAGAAGAAATCTCATTGTCAACTCATAGTATTAGGATCTAGGCTCTGGGGCACTAGCACGACCATCTTCTGATCGTCATGACATACTTCTCTTTAGGACCATATTGAGTTTGTTCTGCTTCCAAGGTGCTCTTGGTTCCTCCTTCTCCATGCAAATCAAGCGGAAAAGTAGTACCCGCCAATCAGCAGCACCTTCTATCTCAAACATTATGAATTGGGAGAAGAGGTGGTCTCTTGGAAACATGGTACATAAGTCGTCATTTACAATGGAGAACATGAACAAGGATTTGATTTGAATTCAAACACGACAAAATAGTCACCAAATGTTCATTCTTATATACAGGAACTTGTGTGACTGCTATCAATTGAAGAGCAAGGAATCAAAAAAATTTCCGGGTTTCTTTTCTTAGGCAACATCTCCAACGACAGCCAATTTGAAGAGTCGTTCACCTTCTGACATCACTATCTTGCTTCCCTTTTGTTATATAGCCGTGAAAGTGGCGAAGTAGATATAGAAGCAAAACTGATATCCCCATTTGCCATGAACGAATTCGAGCTCACATTCTCTAATGAAGACGATGCATATGAATGCACACAATCATCAAAGCCCTCCACGCTGGCACCCTTTCCACCATCAGGCGCTCTCACAGCCGCTGGCAGTCCAACCTCACCTTCCAAATACATCACCACTTGCCTCATGCTAGGCCGCGCCAAAGGCACATGATTTGAGCACATCAACCCCAACTTCAACACCATTACGACCTCATTTTCATCAAACACACCTTTCAATCTGCTGTCCACCACATCAAGGACCTTCTCTTCTACCCATTTGTGCCACACCCAATCTACCAAAACCAATTCTTCAGGCACTGCCTTAGGCTCAATTGGCCTACGCCCGCACACAACCTCAAGACAAACGGCACCAAAAGCAAATACATCTGACCCTGTTGTGGCCCTCCCGGTCCTTGGCAACTCTGGTGCTAGGTACCCCAATGTGCCCACCACCCTAGTCGTGCTGGGATTCGCCCCATGATCATATAATCTTGCTAGCCCAAAGTCTCCAAGCCGACCATTAAATTCCCCATCAAGCAAAACATTGCTAGCCTTGATGTCTCTATGGATCACAGTTTGCTCATATCCTTCATGCAAATACAATAGGCCCGAAGCAACACCTTTTATAATGCTAAACCTCTGTTCCCAACTCAAAACCATTTCGGATTCACCAAACAAGAATTTATCCAAGCTTCCATTAGGCATATAATCATAAACAAGTAACAAATCAGCCCGACGACGACACCATCCCATTAACTGAACCAAGTTCCTATGACGAAGCCTACCGATACTTGCGATTTCAGACACAAATTCGCGCAAACCCTGTTTGGATTCATGTGAAATTCGCTTCACAGCAACTTCAGTTTTCGAATCTCGTAGTCTACCTTTATAAACTTTGCCAAATCCACCACACCCAAGTTGTTCACTCTCCTTGAAACCTCTAGTAGCTTTCTTCAGTTGCTGGTATGAATATCTCTGTGGACCAATCTCAAACTCCCAGGCCTCAATCACATCCATATTCTTGATTTTCTTGATCACATAGATTACAATGAAAATTGAAGCAAGTGCAACAAAAACTGCCAAGATAGACACACCAATTATGAAACCTGTATGTTTCTTCTTGGTACCAGGAAGTGATGGTAGAGAATTTAGATGAAGAAATTGCGTATTTCCGTTCATCTTGAAGCTCCAACCCAGTATACAATGTGAGCTGGCAAGCAATCCAGTTGATGCAGAGAACCCAATATACATATTCTCTTGAACAATCTCAGACAGATCCACATGGTATGACAAAATAGGCAACAAGGGTTTTGAAGAAGATGGTGAAATGGTAACATTGATGAAGTTTGAGATTGAATCATATTCAATCCAGGCCACAATAGTCTTTCCACTCTTGAGATTTAGATCTTGTTGGACCAAACCATCGCCAGTGACATAGGCCGCTTTCGAGGATTCATTGGATTGTAAGCTATTAATGTCTATGCCAACATGATTGTCATTGATGTCACCAAATTCGAAATCTTGAACTGTGTCGAATTCGACAGCAAATAGGTGGTTGGAGAAGTTTCCGATATCGGAGGCATTGAAGAGGCCTAGATACTGACTTGGAAGGGCTGATTGGGCGAAATCTTTTGATGGCGAGAGCGCAAAAGCTAGGCCGTGCCCTCCTAGTTTAGGGTACTCAGGGACGATGGCAAAGGCAAAAGAGGTTGAGAAAGAGAAGGCTTTGCCAGTGGTGGAGTTCTTGAACTGAAATGGTTTGGGATAAAAAGCATGGCCTTTTAGTCTACTACTTTGGTTGGTTAGTTGCAGAATCCCATTTTTCTCAATCTGTGCAACTCCATATAAGGTTATGTTGGTGTTGGGATCGTTGAATCCAGCGTAGATAAAATCATTAACCTGGGAGAAGCATGGAAGTAGAAGGAAACTGAGAGAAAACAAAAGAGTAAGCAAGTTTGGCATTGTGGAGGAGGGATAGAGGAGAAATCGGAGCAAAGAGCGGCCAAGGTTTGTATGATTATGTTAGGTGAGATTGGATGATTGAGGAGAATTTAGGCATGTTAGGAAGGTTTTCTCTTAGGAGATTTGAAAGTGGTTGGGAAGTTTTAAGGAAGATATGATGGGGAAAGGTGTACGTGATGATACAGAGGACTATTTGGAATTTAAGAGGTCACATGAGGACTACAGAGAGTTGATTTGAAGAAGAGAGATTGAAAGTTGCCAGTTCATGACCTATGAAGGTGACTGTACTCTGCACAAACTTTTGTCCTTGGACTTGCACTGCTTTGCATACTCTTCTCCTACTTTTTTGTTGATAAATTATTAGTCCAAGTTGAGAACAGTTACTCCAAACATATATAACCTTCAACCACAATTAGTCACATTCAAAACCTGGAAACAGTTTTTGCAAGCAGGCTTCAGGCCCCAGCATTATTCTTTTCATCTAGTGCACAGTAGGTAATGTGAGATACAAACAAAAATGTTCTCGGGAACAAGAGTATATAAGCCAGAGCAAATGCATAGACAAGCAGTCCACCTTTTATTCTTGCAACAAGAAATTCCTTCTGCTACTAGAGTGATGCCACTTGTTCCCAAGTTTCTACCTCAAATGGTTCACTATTTGCCATGGCTGTTCAAGATACCGGAGCTCGGATCACAGTCTTGGGAGTCAAAGGTTGGATAAAAGTTTGGCGAAAGTCACTTGGAAGTCAAGTTTGGTGACTAAATTTAAGACATGGTTTCGAGGCGATGAGCTCTGAAATGCAAAGCATCCCTATGGACTGTCGTACCGTGAATAATATACATTTTATAAGCATCCTATGGACTGTCATGCTGAAGTCAGAACAACTTGTTTTCTTTTTCTAAGCTTCAATACGAATATGATATGATATGTGGAGGAATAATATACTTTGAACCAAGAAGAAAATGGTCTCTTGACTCTTATAGTCTTATGTCTGCATTATCCCTTTTCTTACTCTTATATTCCAACAGCCCTTTGAACATTGGGGTCAAAAACAAAAAGCCACTAACTCAGCTTAATAATCAAATTGTGGGCTACACTGCCCCCAAGATTGTGACATTACTCATTAGACTAAACAGAGGAAGGAATTATGTTGTGCATTGTGCTAGTTATTATTATCCACTAGCATCAATCTAAAATGAAGAAAATTGAGTACAATTTGTTAAACAAATATATCGGGAGACAAACATCTAGATGGTCCAATGAGACATGCAGTTTGCGTCAATTAATGACTCGTTCTGGTCTGATGTTTATTTCACTAAGCTATCTTTCGGTTGAATGGCTTCAAACTTTTGCAAATTTTCGCTTTGTTTTTTCGGTTTTGTAACTAGCACAAACAAATTGATGAATAATTGACAATAATGGTTAAACCATGAGGCTTTTCATGTCGCAATATGAATTGATTTGTCTAAAGTACTTCCATTTCATGTCAACAAAGGTTTCTCATAGCATTTCCAATTCCTCATGAGCACTCCGCTGGGGTCAATGATGACGCACACACTTCAACTTTTGACCTGTTGCACAACATGTAAGTTAGGTTTACATTTTCCGGTGGGAGTGTTGTTTGGACTGCCTAAGATCATGTGGTAGTTACCATTTCATGCATATTATTAAGGCTTAGAAGGTCATACATGTTAAGTCCAAGAAGATGGACCTTAACAGTAACCGAGTCAACAGAAAAGCTCAAGTTGTGTACCTCTATTACAGACAGAAACAATGAATTTCTTCAGGTCGTAAATGGACAGGAAGCACCGTAATTAGTGTAAGCAGCTAAAGGATGCTGATCTATGCAGCAGACTGATCGGATTGATAAGCTTATTCCTTGTGTGGTTATTGTATTCCGCTATTGACATAATAGTAGAACAGATTGGACTCCAACAGGCAGCTTGCATTGTACCTCCTAGCCATTGGATCAATCTCTGCAGATAAAGATAGCAGGCCTTTAGAGCAGGGAGACTTAACTACTTGGGAGCTTAAAGAATGTCTTTGGGAGCGATCTTTCCATCTTAATCCAAATGCCAGATGCAGCCCTCACACCAAGCCTTAATGATCAAGGGTAACGACTGCTAACTGTAGAAAGTTCCATTCTTTATGGCATCTTCATTAGCATCTCCAAGAGCAGCCTCTTTTAGGTACTTGTCAGCCAACTGGACTCTCTTTACGTTCTCTTGCTCTTGGACAAGCATGTTGCCATACTCAAGAAGCTTCCCAAGACTCATCTTTGGTTGATCCAATACATTATGAAATCCAATTGTTTCACTTAGACCTCGTCTTAAGAATCAACAATCTTTAGGGAAGCAACTTTTTGTTTCCCTCTCCAGGTAATTTGGAACAATTGTATGCTTTCAGAATTGATCTTTAGAACGATCGTCTCTTTTGTAGGGGCATACACCATTATAACAAGTACGTTTCTATTGATTTTCTTATCCCAAATATTGTTCTAGAATTCTTCAACATAGCCCTGTCATATAAGGTATAAATTGCTTTTGCATTGGATTCCTTACTAAAAACATCTTTAAAATGAAGCTTACCAATGGATTGCCCGTGGAATGTGTCCACAAGTTTCACAGTATCCTCCTTAGGAACATCGTCAGTTCGAAATATGCCGGTGCAGACACCAATTCTGTCTTCCCATTTTAGGTGCCCAATAGAACTTTTCCATACGACCATCACGGATAAGAGGTGCATACAATGTTGAGAAGTCATTTCCTGTGACAATGATAGGCACACGAGGATTCTCCTGCTTATTGTACATACCAGGCAGCTGGACATTAGTTGGGCTATCAGCAATGTTCATAACAGTAGCATTCACCATCTGGTTGTTGACCGTGTATTGGGTAGTTCCACCAAGCCTACTCGCCCCTGCATCAAGGTCGTTTATAAAGAGGACACACATTTTCCCTTTCTTGATACTGTCTGCAGCCTCACGGTACCTCTGCCTAATCAATTTTGCAGGCTCTCCCGCGTTCCCACTTTCCAACTCTCCGGCACTCATCATAATTGGGCTGAAAAATTGAAGAGCGAAGAATGCTCATCAAACGTGAATCTTAAGTTTGGAGTTTTTAACGCTTGCTGAGAATAAGCGGTGTCAGGTACGAAACGTAATAACATTTTGATAACTCCATATGCATAGTGAAATATCTGGACTATTGCAACATTAAGGAAATTATAGCATGAACTCACTTGATACCCATTTTGGCAAAGACAAGCTCGCACTGAAATGAATTTCCTTGGCCTTTGCCTCCCCAAACACCTAAGATGAGGGGAACCTGTAAGAGAATTTTCCATTCAAGCCATTAAAGTTTCTATTTATTTCACTGAAAGGATTTTTCACAGAAGGAGAGCTTCAAGAAGTTGATAGAAAGAACCTTGATGTTTGGCAGGCTCATGAAGTTCTTAGCGATGTGAACAACAAGCTTGTCCATGAAAGCAGGAGCAATGTAGAGTCCATCCATGTTGTTATCCAAATTGTATCTGTCGAATGATTGAAGCATTGGACATCAAAGTATTGGTCAATACCAAGTTCTTCATAACTGCAAAGTAATGGGTACTCTCTCCGTCCCTTCAAATGACACGTCCTTTCCTTTTCGTTACGTCCCTAAGTAACAGATTACTTTCTATAGGCACATTGCACAATCGCAAAATTCTAAATTTTGAAACAGGGTCCCTTTTTTTAAGGAACAGATGATTATGGAATCGTACTATACAGGTAGAATTGCATATAGAGAAATTGAAGATGAGATAATATCTTCATGTTTGGGTGCTTACTTGCGAAGACCGGCACTGAGGTAGTCGTGGGAACTCATGACTGCAAAATGAGTACCGGAGTTGGCGGAAGATTGGAAGAGCGAGTCCACCATTCCCTTTCCTCTGGTGATGTCCTGTTGATCGTCGGACGTGTCATATGCAAGGCCTCTCCATCTGTCCGTGGTGGTCTGCTTCTCCTCATCCACTTCCGCAACAACCTTAAATCTACCAGATGAAATCTTGGGGATTGTTGCTTTTGAGCTCAATCTTTTTGAACAATTGCAAAAAAAGGCCGAGCTTGGAACAGCAGTTCCAGCATAAGAGCAGTTCAAACTGAACTGCACCAGAGATTTTCCCTGGTTTATATTGAATGAACCACAAGATTGAGAAGAAATTACAGACTCCATGTCCTCAATCAGTTCTCTGATCAGCTGAACCAGAAAATCAAGAGAACCCAATAAGTAATTTGTAAATATTGTGCCCAAAACTACACGTATACTTTGCTAGCAAGAAACAACAAGAAAGAAGTTTAATTTCGAAACAATATGTGAAGATAGTAATTACGATCAACAACTGGGAATGCAGTTGTTTTTTGTGCTACTTAGATGACACCCAGAAGTTTGGAGAAAGAGGCGATGGAAACAAGAATGGTTTGCGTAGATGTGGAAAAAGAACAGAATTTTCCGATGGTCTTAAAGAGATAAATTTACACCTAATGTAGGCAGGGACAATAGGCTAACGTATACCTGTGTTAGCTAGCTCACTCCTTCAACATTCCTTTGCTGTTAATGCCAAATTGTTGCTGAATGTTAAGAATTTGTGGCTGAATGAACTAGCAAACCGGTGCTTTGTCGACAGCTGCAGCCAAACCAGTAAGGTAGGAATCATAGGGCTGTGTGAGCTGACGGATTTAGAAGCAGAAGTTGATTCAAAGTTGGTTGACTCTTCATTTATAGGAGGGATGGTGGACTGGTCTGGTCTGGTGAGGTGTGGGGCTTGTTGCAGAGTGGAGTGTGGAGAAAGTGAAATATGGCAAAATACTGTGGACGTTAGCTAACGGCCGCGCCGTACGTATGGCGATTGGCATTATTTGTTCGGTGGATAGTGTTGGGATGGACGTTGGTTTTTAGATACCGCCATACAGGTTTAGGCAGAGGCACTTCACTTTTTGCCATTATCCGTGGTCAGTTGTCGCCCATTATTAAAAAAACAAAAGGCGTCACCCAAAACATATTTTCTGTCTAAAAAAAAAAATTAATCATATTATTTTTTTAAATTGTCTTTAAAAAATTGAACACTTTCTCTCTCTTGACTCATTTTCTTTCTCTCTGAATATAATGAAAAATTCATAAAATATAAATCATATCCTAAATAAACATGTGAGTCAAACACGATCAAATAATTTGGGACGGATAGAGTATGACAGAATCATGATTTGTCATTAAAAAAGTTAGAGGATTTTTACAATGTAGTCGTGATGAAGCTAGAGCCCTCTGCAAATTTGACCTACATTTCCTTCCTTAAAAAAGTCATGAATCTACGTGTTGAAACGATTACAACAATTATTGTGCTACCACGTAACACGTAATGGGTTCGAAAACATACCGTACGAAGTTTACAAAAATTCCGACGTAGGATCCTTGTTGTTACGAGCCTCTAACACGCTTGATCTTTTTCGCAGGTACGAAAACGGCTACTAGAGTCGAGTTCTTCGTCCACGAACCAAATCCTAGAGCTTGGTGATTGCTCTAGAGAGAGTGCTATAGAGAGAAGGTTATTACTATTGACTTACTTGATTTATTGGGATATCTCTAGCCTTTATATAGAGATACAATTAGAGACTGACTTTACCTCCAACTCTTAGGAGATAAAGATTGTATTTATCTCAAACACTTAAGGGATAAATATTCTCTAAATAACTGTATTTATCCAAACTAACAAATACACATTATCTGTTAGTGGGCGGATAATGGGTCCATTGACCCAATTTATTAACAGCTCCCACTCGCCCACAGACAGGGCAAATAAATCGTACAATCCCTCTTTATCTCTCGTCCACTCATCTCCTCATACAGGAAATGGAACGTGCGACCTACGAGAAAGGATGTCCAGTTGAGGAGTATTGTATTAAGTTATCACCAAACTAACACAATACATCACTCTCAAAAAATCTCGTATGTACCCCAGATAGTTCAACTACACCAGATTAAACACTCTCAAATCCCTCATAGTGAGCAGTGTTAAACCTCTTATATGTTATGTATTCATGACTCATATCGAAACGAAAATCGACAAAGTCGCCCGGGCTATGAATCACACAACATGATGTAATATTGAACTTTCTTCCCAAAGCCCTCATGTCATTCCAATTAGACCCAACCGCTTTCCTAGACATGCCCCGCGAGACCGCATCATCCATGATCCAAGGGTACATGCTAAAGTAGCGACATTGAGTATCCTCTTCATGACATAGTCTAAGGTGAAAAGGGTACCATATAGGATCAAAAATTTCGATCCAAGTGGCTCACACAGTGACGAAGCAGGGATTCATTCGTCACTCCCACTGTCGGTCTGCATTTAGCACATGCAGTATGATTTGCATGCTATGGCGTAACCCGCAAGGGCGTGTCACATAAATGTATAATAAAATACGCCATACGAATCTAAGTCTAGTCGCTGTACAAGCGCCTAACCTGAGTTTTTCAGCCCAGTCACTCTCATAGTGCCTGCCTGAAATCTCACATTCGGCTGTAAACAGGCTACATAGAGTTGTGGAGATACTCTATGATCGACCTACATTTATTAGGTCTCATCTTAGCTCCAACTAAGGCGACATGTTTGCTTTATAAGCTGTATCATCTTATTCGCCCACTTGGCGCTTAAGACAATTATGTCTCATCTTGCTCGCTATCTTAGCGCCAAGGTGAATTACCCGTGTGAGTGGGTCAATTCGAGCCTGGTGACACTCTCAATAAGGATGTATATGTAATCACAAAGATTATCCATTCATTCCAAAATAAACTCAAATCAAGGAACAAAAATTTAATGTAATAAATAATGTCAAGTACATAAGATGCCATAAACATATCAAAACCTACGTAGTCCCATACTCCTAATATGAGAAAGGAAAACATCTCTAGCAATAGGCTTGGTCAAAGGATCAGCCACCATTCTGCCAGTAGGTATATGCTTCATGGTCACCTCTCCTTGCGCAACTAAAGTTCTAATGAAGTGATAACGAAAGCCTATGTGTTTGATATTTGGGGTCCATTACAAAATCTAGGGTAGCTGTATTGACACAGTGAACAGTGACAGACTCATCTGCATGAGCTGTAACCCCTAGAGCCTGTAAGAATGACCTCAACCAAACAGTTTCCTGGACTGCTGCTGAACAAGCAACATACTCCGACTCTATCGTGGATAGGGCGATGCAAGAATTTTTCTTGCTGTACCAAGAGATAGCTCCACCTGAAGTGGATATGCGCTCATCTCTATCAGCGCCCCAATCAGCATCGCTGTATACTCTCAATCTCAAGTCTCCACCATGATAGCACAGGACGAGATCAGCGGTTCCACGTAAGTATCGAAGAATCCTCTTCACCGCATTCCAATGAGCGGGTCCAAGATTACTCTGATAACGACTCACCATTCCAACGGCATAACAGATGTCTGGACGCGTACACAGCATAGCGTACATCAGACTTCCTACTGCAGCCGCGTAAGGCACTTTGGACATCCGATTCTTTTCCTCATCATTCTTTGGGCATTGGTCTGTGGTCAAAGTACACGCCTTGTCCATTGGAGTGTCTATGGGTTTTGAGTTATGCATACGAAATCGTTCAATGACTTTCTTGATGTATGTCTCTTGAGACAAACCGAGAAGTCTCTTTGGACGATCACGTATGATTTTAACCCCGAGCACATAATTAGCTTCTCCCATGTCCTTCATCTCAAAAGTTGAGGACAGCCACTGCTTAGTGGCGACAATGGAACTCATGTCATTCCCAGCTAAAAGAATGTCATCCACATACAAAGAAAGGATTAGAATATTTTTCTTGGATCGTTTTACGTAAACGCAATGGTCTTGTTCAATCATTTCAAAACCTATAGAGGTAATGGCATGATGAAACCTAAAGTACCACTGCCTAGACGATTGTTTGAGACCATATATAGAACGTTTGAGACGGCAAACTTTGCGCTCATGTCCTTTGACTTCAAAACCCTCGGGTTGAGCCATATAAATCTCTTCATCTAGTTCTCCATTGAGAAACGCAGTCTTAACATCCATATGAAAAAGTTCTAAATCCTGCTGGGCGACAATAGCTAGGATCAGGCGAATTGAAGCAAATCTCACCACTGGGGAGAAAGTATCTTCATAGTCCACACCCCGCAGTTGGGTATAGCCTTTCGCCACAAGACGTGCCTTATACTTGTCGATTAACCCATCTACCTTGCGCTTGACTTTAAAAACCCACTTGTTTCCAATAGTCTTGCGCCCTGGCGGAAGGTCAATCAACTCCCAGACCCGATTCTTTTCCATTGAGCTTAACTCATCCTTCATTGCAGCCATCCACTCATTTCTAGCAGATGAAGATAAGGCTTCTTCCACAGAAGTAGGCTCGTCTTCATCATTTGGAGTGCACATAAGAATTTCTTCGTCAATCTCAAAACGACGACGTGGAACTCTTCCTCGTGCACCTCTACACAGTTGAGAATCTTGTTGACCTAATGGTCCTTGTGGTGTGCTCCCACTGTCTGGGATACTCCCACTAGGTTGAAGGTCACTTACACTATCTTCAGCGACAACCGGATGAGGAACTAATTCCCCACCTTCGCTTGAAGATGGTAAAGTGGCTTCAACTTCCTCTAACTCATAGAGGTCAAGATTCTTACTTGCGTCTCCAATGCTAGGAAAATCATTCTCTATGAAATCGACATCACGAGACTCTATTTCAGTATTTTCACCATTTGGATGTTCACCATACATCACATAGCCTTTAGAGTTTTCAGAATACCTCAAGAAGATACTAGCTCTAGGCCCTAGTTTCCCATACTTATGAGAAATACTGTGAACATAACCTGCTGAGCCCCATGGGTGCAAGTTATCCAAATTTGGCCTTTGGCCATTCCAAAGCTCATATGGGGTGGACTTGACTGATTGTGAAGGCACTCAATTAAGTATATAGGCTGCAGTCAAAAGAGTATCCCCCCAAAAAGATATTGGGAGGTTTGCTTGCGCCATCATAGACCTAACCATGTCTAACAATGTTCTATTCCTTCTTTCCGCAACGCCATTTTGTTGTGGAGTATTAGGAATAGTAAGTTGCCTGCGTAACCCTTTTTCCTCACAAAACTTCTTGAAGTGATCTGACAAATATTCGCATCCTCGGTCAGTGCGAAGAGTTTTTAAATTCTTCTTTCTGATTCTCAACCTCAGCTACAACGCGTTTGAAACAGTTCAAAGCTTCGTAGCGGTGAGATATCAGATACACATAACCATATCGCGTATAATCGTCTATCAGTGTAAGGAAATAAGAGGCACCATGGCGTGCCTTTACACTTATAGGTCCGCATATATCAGAGTGAACTAGCTCAAGTGGCTGAGTTGCTCTCACAGCCTTTCCAAAAGGCTTCCTACATGCTTTACCGGCCAAACAAGCCTCACAAGTTTGTAGATTGACTTTTGCGAGTGGGCCTAAAAGGCCTTCTCTAGCCAAACGAGTCATTCTATCTTGGCCTATGTGGCCCAGTCTTGCATGCCAGGTGGTAGAATCATTCACAATATTATCATTCACCATATAAGAATAAGAAGACTGAGAATCAATTAAATCCAATTGAAAAAGACTATCCATGCGAAAACCATGTCCGAACAAAGCATCATCCAAAAAAATGTCCAACTTATTACCCCTAAAAATAAAGGAAAAACCACTGTCTATAAAGCAGTAACTGAAAGTAGATTAAGCCGAACTTTGGGTGCATATCGCACATCCTCTAGAATCAATGTGTGCCCAGTGCGCAACTTGAGCTGGTAAGAACCAACCCCTAGCACCTCTTCGGAGCTATTATTTCCCATGAAGATATGTTTGCTTCCCACTGGAATCCGGTGGTAATCTACGAACCCCTCTCGATCATGTGCTACATGTTTTGTTGCACCTGTATCCACAAACCACACAGGTTGGGAATGAGCAACCATCACATGTGATGAAACATATAACTGAGAGAAAGATTCAGAAAGTACCTTCTTCGGCTCAGTGCAATCACGAGCGAAGTGTCCTTTCTGTTGACAGTTGAAGCATTTAACTTTAGACAGATCCTTTTTCCCACCACGTTTTCCTCTCTTGCGTTTCTTCATTTTTCCTTCCTTTGGCGCAGAAGTGCTAGCCTCGCCTTTCTTACTTTGTCTTCCGCGCTTGCCATTTGCATTGCGCGATCCCCCTTGGGCGACATAAGCAAGGGTCTTGTCAGTATCTCGAGTCTCGTCCTCAAGGATGACATGCTGTGAAACATCAAAAAAGTTCTTGATGTTTTCACTGTGGGTCAATATCTGTTTCATATTGGCCCATGAGGCAGGAAGGGACCTTATGACAGCTCTGACTTGCTGCTCATCTGTGAGCGCATGGCCAGCATCCCTCAACTTACCAATCATATTGGACATCATCCTTAGATGTTCACTCATGGTATGTTTAGGGTCTTTTGTGTACTCCTCAAACTTAATCACAAGGCTACGAAGCCGCGTAGTTGAGGTTCCACCAAAAAAGAACTTGAGCTGCTCCCATAAAGCTTTGCAAGTTGGAAGTTCATCATACTGCCCGATTAGATCATTTTGCAAGCTGCTCAACAAGGTATAGCGCGCACTACGATCTTTCTAATTCCATTTCTAGTAGGCAGTGTGGTCTATTAGGGGTTGCGCCTCAGTTGGCGCGACCAACTCCTTGGTCAAGTGCTCCTCGAGCTCTTGTTCATTCAGCATGAATTTCATCTTTTTGTGCCAAATGTCATAATTGTCTCCGTTAAGTTTCTCACCCTTAACGAGATCAGCTATGACATTCTTGGTGGCCATTATATTCACTACATTAGATTGCGCAAGGAAAAGACATTAATTATACATCCTTCTATTTATTTCAAAAAATTCAAATGAAAAACATAATCATTCCTCACATCATGAAATCGAAAATCTGCTAAGCTCGTAATCATCTCTCATGTATGTGAGTTGGGAAAAATATTTTTCAAGTAATTTTTCGCAATAAATTTCATCATCTTATAAGCCACAATATAATAAATCATCCACATGATAATTTAGAATAATATAAAATTACACCATGCAATAAAGTGTGCAAGGACTCCATTGAGCCTCATTGGCATTCTAATAACTTATGCTAAGAAAATTCTGTCTTGAATAATGTGCGTGCGAAATTACATCCCCGTACAAGACTTTCTGAAAATATACAGGGAAATAGTAGAATACAACATCTTTGAGAATCCTACTACAAACTACTCCAATAAAACAAATGGAGATGCCGCACAGCACATTATTCTCAAAAGAATTTTCTTAAAACAAGAGTAAACACATAAATATAAATTTCTTTAGAATGCCAATCTAGTATCCATCCATTTAACCTAAAACTAGCATGCTCAAATAACAAGTTAAGCGGTAATAAAATGGATGAATAGGCCACATTCTCCTTCCAAGGAAAACGGGTGTGAAGGCCTTGAAATTAGGTTTAAAAAGAAATGTGGGCTTACCAAAAGCCTAACAAATATACCTCAAAAGTATATTTAAACCATAACACAAATCAAGGCAAGCATGTAACAAATTAGACATAATTTATCTATGTTATATAACTCTCCAAAAAATATTTATTGCTACTCACGAAGTGCAAAAAATAATATTTACGTATTATTCGTATTTTTGGGAACCACAAAAGTACCACAAAAATACTCACAAATGACCAAAAACTGAGAGATAAATCCTAAAAAATTGGCAAACAGTAAATTTATCCCTAATATACCCTCTGCAATTAAAGAAAAATTCTGAGTGCATCAAAACAAAATTTTAAAGCTAATTTTTATAGAAAAAATTATTTAAAAATTAAACAGAACACACACAGAGGATATTAAGGTAAATTTAATACCCTAAAAAAATTTCAGAAGCCACAAAGGAGCTCCACGCGCCGGTGGTGGGTCAAAAACACAGCCAAAAAATACCTCCACGCCCCTCCACGCGCTACCTTGCGCGTGGGTCTGTATTTGAATTTTTTTTTTGAACAGGCGCGTGAGTTACACGCGCGCGCGTAGGCGCGCGTGGAATCAACATGGCCTGGGCGCGTGCGACGCGTGTCGCGCGTGGCATCAGCCACGGCTGGCGCGTGGGAGCGCGTGGCGGTGCGGCTTGGCGCGCGCGTGTCGTGCGTTGCTGCCTTCGCGCGTGGCGCGCGTCCTTGGCGAGTGGGCGTGGCTTTGGCTCGGCTTTAGCGCGTGGATCGCGTGGATTACTGTTTATCTTTTTCATTAAACCCTAATTTTTTTTAGCGCCGCCATGTCGCGATGCCAACTTTTTAAGGCCATATCTTTCTCGTTTTTAAGCCAAATAATGCGTACGATATATCGTTGGAAAGCCTATACGACATAGATTAATTATGTACCAACCGATCATGATAAAAACAGAATATCATGCTCCGAATTTGAGTCCCAAAACTCGAAAAAAATCACAGTTTTCTTGTAAAATAAAATCGCGATTTCTCACAAATCATGCATCCAAAAAATCACGAAATTTTATGGAGTTCATCCTCAACCATAGGAGAACAAAACTATATAATTATTTTTCAGAAAACATGCTCAATAAATTTTAAATTTTTGTAATAGGTCTCGGACATGTATCCGGAAAAAATCGCAACATGCACATAAATTAATCTAGCATGTTAAAGGCGAATCAACAAGTAATCAGCTCTGATACCAATGTTGAAACGATTACAACAATTATTGTGCTACCACGTAACACGTAATGGGTTCGAAAACATACCGTACGAAATCTCCGAAAATTTCGACGTAGGATCTTTGTTGTTACGAGCCTCCAACACGCTTGATCTATTGCTCCAACGCTCTGCTTCGAGCAAGATTTGTTTTTGTCTATGAGCTACATATCTTATTTTTGCCACTTTTTTTTTTTTTCCTAAATTTAGTTTGTTTCAAAAATCTCTTCAAATACGACCAAATACCCGGCGTATGACATGAGGAATACAGGAAATGTTTATATGTTGCAACTAAAACTTAAAAATGATCCGTATAAAAAGATGCACCTCCAAGCAATTTTCCACACAATATATGCGCAAGTTCACTTGTTACAAAAGTATTAAAAAACTTTAGGGTGTGCCATCGAAATGCGTTCATGTGTCAGTGTCATTACGCATAGGATAACATAGGTGCCCATTTCAATATTTATTATTTAATGCTAGAAAACGGATGACCATGCTCCAAATTCTGTTAACCTCTTTATTCATCCGGTATATTCCTGACGAGGGTCTGCCATTGTTAAATCAAGTAGGTAGATGTTTAGCGAAAAATAATAATAACAAATAATAAATTTGATTTGTCTTAAAAAAAAAGTTAAGAAAAGATTTAATCTATAATCTTGAAGTGTGAAGATTACGAAATAATTTATTTTCTCAAAATTAAGTTTAAGAAAAAGGACATCATATAACAGTACCATCCCCTTATTTACTAGTTTTCTAATTTTCTCATAATCTCGACATTTTAGTTTACCATACCATCCCCTTATTTCCTATAAAAGAACATCATATAATCTTCAATTAATTTGAGAAAGTTATTGCACTATAAGTACTAATGTAAAATTGTGGACTTTTTAATTTATAATGAGAAGTAAACAACTTTTGTAGGTGGCAAAAAATAACTTTTTTGAAAATTTATTTGTATATTGTTGTTATTTAAAAAATGAAAGTTATGTTAATATTACTTCATTAAATATTATTAGAAATGTATCTACCAAGTGTCTTTTATGGTCATTTTGCCGTAATGGAACTAATTTAAGTACAAAACTTTTTATCTAAACTTTCTGTAGTTTTTTACAATTTTATACTAATTTTGTCTTTCACCAAACAAATTTGCTTAGACTAGAAAAAATCTGATTTTGAAAATCGATTAGCATTTATATAAGATAAAATCTGCTTTTCAAACACATCCCAAACTGGTTCTAATAAGGCTAGATTTTGCACGTGGAATAAAAGCTACAGATCGAGTATAATAAAGTCGAAAAAAATGGGTATTTATACTAGATCTCATCCATCCACCTAACCATGGTAGCTCCATCCACCTCATCATCTCCACCATTACAACCGTATTAAGCCCAGTCACACTACCTCTTTTGCATAATCAAAGCCGAAAATAGAGGTTGTACAAATGGCTGACCCAGCAATACTCTCATGGGAATAGGAGGGAATAATGGAGGGACAAGGGAGGGGTTGAGGGAAGGGAGGATGGAGAAAATTAGGCCCATTCTTTTAGCATTTTCATTTTCAATTTTTATGATGACCAAAGAGATTCATTTTATCGTGCACGTTCCCATTTTCTATTTTTGTATTGAAAAAATCTAACTCAAACGGTAAAAAAATACGAAAACACCTTATAAGTTTTTCCCTTTTTTTGTTTTTTTGGCTGCCTCAACCATTATCTAAAAAGAATAACTAAAAAAATTGTTAAAATAATAAACGATGACAAACACGTTTCCTAACCGAATACGAAAATGATCAAATTTAAAACCCCTTACTCCTAGTTTTCTTATGTTTGTAGTTGGATCTCATCCATGACCATCACGATCACAAGCCACAACCACCACTCCTTCATCATCTCCACTGGTACAATAGTATTAAGCCAAATCACTACTTTTCTTGCATAATCAAACCCAAAAATAAAGGAGCTACAAATGGCAGCTCTGGTGATCGATCTCTAGTGGGAATAGGACGGAAATAGTGGAGGAAGAAAGGGTTCAGGGAGGGGAGGATCGAGAAGATGGTGGGAGGCGGTAGCCGATATCAAGCCCTAAAAGCTAAAACAAGGCTTTAACTCGATCTTTAGTCTTCAAGAGATCGAGAAGCTCTCAAATTTGGTTAGCAAAAATTTATTAGGATAAATGAGATGGAGCGCAAGCGAAAATGATCAAATCCGAGCCCACAACTCTTAGGGTCTGTTTGACACAGTTTTTTTTTTCAGCGGTCAGTTTTTAAAGAGCAGCTTAATTTTATTTTTTTTATAAAAACAAGTGGGTGTTTGATAACCCTTTTTTTTGAGTTTTTTTTTTGGTGTTTGGTAACCCTTTTTATTTTGACTTTTTTCTGGTGGTTTGCGGTGGCGGTGGTGGGGCGTAGCGGTGGTTGACGGTGGTGGTGGCCCGCAGGCGGCCGACAGTTGTCGCTGCAGTCGCCTGTAGTGGCTGCCGACGGTGGTGGCCGGAGTTGGTTGCCAGCCGGTGGTGGCTGCCGGCGACCGGAGTTGGCTATTGGTTGTGGCTGCCAGAGGTGGCTGCAGGCGGTGGTGGCCGGAGGTGGCTTCTGGCCAGCGGTGGTGGCCACCGCCCACCGCTGCGCGGTGGTGGCTGCCGGCGGCCGGAGGTGGTTGTCTGTGGTTGGTGTCTGGCTGCAGTGGGCGGTGGCTGCCGGAGGCCAGCGGTGGTGGCCACCGCCCACCGCTGCCCGGTGGTGGCTGCTGGCGGCCGGAGGTGGCTGTCGGTGGATGCCGTGCAGCGGTGGGCGGTGGCTGCCGGCAGTGGGTGCGTTGTGGTGGAGGTCTCAAAAAAAAAAATTAAGTGAAAAAAAAAGAGTTTTTTCCTCTTTTTTTTTTTTTTTTTTTACTCTACAATTTAAAAAGTGAGTTTTTAAATTGAAAAAAAAAAGAATTACCAAACACCCCTTTTTCCAATTTTTAAAACTGAAAAAAAAAAGAGCAAAAAAAAAAAAACCGTCGTCAAACGGCCCCTTAGACTCTTGAAAGTCACAAATTCAGCTGTTTCAATTAAGACCGTAAGAGAGCCGAGCCGAGGGTAGAGTTGTCAAACGGGCCGGGCGGCCCGCGGGCTGGCCCGACCCGACCCGGTTCTGGCCCGGGCTGGCCCGGCCCCGTGCATGAACAGTAGCGGCCCCAGCACAGCGGGCTTGGGGCCTGGGCCTGGACCAGGCCTTCATTTGCTCCGAAAAAGCCCAGCCCGGCCCGGCCCGAAAACGGGTTTGGCCCGGCCCGAAGTCGGCCCGGGTCTGGCCCGGGTCTGGCCCGGTTTGCGGCCCGGATCTGGCCCGGTCTGCGGCCCGGATCTGGCCCGGTATGCGGCCCCACATGTTTGAATTTTTTTGTTTTTCCCCCCCTTTCTTCCACCCCTTTTCCAAAATTCCACTTTTACCCCCCCAACAGCAATATAACGGCTAGTTTGGGGGGTATTTTAGTCTAACCTATATTTTTCAACTCCTTTACACTCTTACCCTCCCCAACAACTATAAACGGATAGTTTGTAGGGGTATTTTGGTCTTTTGTGAAGTTTCTAAAATCTATAAATTCACACCATTTCTTTCTAATTTTTCACACCAATCTTCTTACTCTCTCTTACCTAAACATTCTATATTTCTACAAGCTTTGCTACTATTTTCCTCTCCAATTACTACTCTTGCTAATTACTACTAGTATTTACTAATTAGTACTCTTGTTTATTAATTACTAGTCTTGCTAAATTCTTTTTAATTACTAACTCTCTAATATTTGTTACTCGTTCATTCTTTTAATTGTTATTTCTTATTACTACTCTTATACTTGTGTATTTAGTTACTCTTACAAAGTTTAGCTCGAAATATGGCTGGATTATTGAAGAAAATGAGGCGTGCATCGTCATCACGAAAAACATCATCATCATCGCAAGCACCACCACCAGCACAAGCGCCAGCGCCACGGCCATCACAAACACCAATCCAAGCACCAACACAACCATTCGTTCCTGGACGAATGAGTACAGGCTGTATGATAGATACCCAAGCCAATTGGGAGTTCAATCAAAACATTCCACATTTTGAATACACGCCTGATGAAGACCCCCCGCATTATAGTCAAGGACGCAGCTCGGTTGGCGAAGCTACTACTCCGTGGCATAATCTCAACCCTATGCCTGGTCATGATGAAGAAGGGCCGAGCAATGCCTCCGGTAATGAGCCAGAAGTCCAAAAGGGGAAAAAAAGAAAGCCGAGTGTTGGAATCATTTCGATGTAGTTATGGTGGACGGCATCCGAAAAGCTCGATGTAAGTACTGCGCTAAATTATTTTCGTCTGGTAGTGGTAATGGACATCTTAACAGGCATTACCCTCTGTGTGCACCTCGACAAGGCCACGTCGAACCTACCCAAACGCAGTTATCTTTTGACGGTAAGTTATTTGTTTATAATCAGCGAGAGCAAAGAGACGGTCTCGCTGAATTTGTTATTCATGATGAACAAGCCTTTTCTTTTGCCGATAATCCTAAGCACTCTAGATATATGAACACATACGTTCAACCTTTGTACAAAAAGGTTCATAGAAACACAACTAGATCCGATGCACTCCGACAGTACAATGCTGCTAAAGCACGCCTTATCGATTATTTCGATAAATTTGAAGGTAAAGTTAGTCTTACTTCTGATATTTGGCAATCTCCTTATACTTTTGTTAGTTATTCTTGTGTGACCGCTCATTGGATTGATGTAGATTGGGTTATGCACAAGAGAATCATCGCTTTCGAGCACTTCCCTTATCCGCACGATGGAATGAACATTGCTATTCTTATATTAAAAGCATGCACCACATTTAAAATTAAGGATAAGATTATGAGTGTTAGTTTTGATAATGCTTCTAATAATAAAGTTGCTGTTGCAGCTTTAAAGGAGACGCTTCAACCTGTACTTAATGGTGAATTATTTCATGTTCGCTGTGTTTGTCACATTATTAATTTAATTGTTCAAGATGGTTTAGCTGCTGCAGGAGATATTCTTCTCAAAATGAGGGGTATGACAGCGTATGTTAATAGCTCGAGTCCGAGAACACAACAATTTAAAACGTTGTGTGTTCAATATAATATGCCTCGCAGGAGAGCAGTTACAGATGTGGTCCACAGGTGGAACTCTACATACCACATGCTTTTACACATTCTGGCATACCGAGAAGTCTATACGCATTTTCTACTAACCCAGTTCCCAGCCGGCTTGCCAACTCAAGAGGAATGGCAGATGGCCACATACCTAGCTGAATTTTTGGAGGTATTCTACACGTCTACCAATTTATTGTCTGGTACGTACTATCCCACCTCTCCTCTCGCTGTAATAGAAATTCTGAAGATGGCTACAATGTTAACAAAATGGAGATATATAGGACCCTTTAAGGAAATAGTAAAAGTGATGGATCAAAAATTTAATAAATATTGGAGTAAACTGCCTGCTATTTTTACTGTGGCTACTTGTTTAGATCCTAGGTTAAAGTTGCATGGCGTGAACGCCTCGATACAAGAGATATCGAAATTAATGTGCTACACAGCAGAGGAGACAACCGCATTCACAGCAAAAGTGAGCAAGAGGTTTGAGGACTTGTTCAACGTCTATCGTAATTCTGCTGACGTGCGCGGGCGAGCTACATCATCATCCACTGTTGAGAGGTATTATGCGCCATACCTTCAGGGCTTTGAACATCTAGTAGC
This sequence comes from Escallonia herrerae, assembly GCA_033070095.1. Classification (NCBI taxonomy): domain Eukaryota; kingdom Viridiplantae; phylum Streptophyta; class Magnoliopsida; order Escalloniales; family Escalloniaceae; genus Escallonia; species Escallonia herrerae. The sequence goes on from JAVXUP010000122.1 coordinate 39,823, forward strand.
AAGACAACTACCAGGTGAAGGTACTTCTAATTCGGCAGGTTCGTATACTTTTTCCTCTTTTAATGAGATTGGTGTATATGCAAATACTGATCATTATTCTGATTTATCAAGGCAAGAACAGGTTAATTTTAATTTGTTAAATTTTTGGAAACAAAATCAAAACATGTATAAAACTTTATCCCAAATTGCACGGGATGTACTGCCAGTGCAAGCCTCCACGGTTGCTTCAGAGTCGGCATTTTCAGCCAGCGGGAGGGTTTTGGATGACAGGAGGAGTCGTCTTAACCCCGAGTCGCTCGAGCTATGTGTATGTTGGAAGGATTATCTTGATGCGAAATACCGCGAGCAAGATAAACCGATTGATGATAGGAAGAGCAGTGACTCGGATATTGAAGTACTTCTGGATGATTAGGTAATTTGTTTTTATTTTCCTCTTTTGATCCTTTTGGTTGACGTTGCAGATTTCTTGATCTTTGATTGCTGATATTTTGGATAGACATGCATTATTATTTTGATTGTTAGAATTTTAAGAATAAATTTTTTCACAAAATATACTTTTTTTCCATATATATAAAATAAATTTTTACAAGCAAGATATATATTTTTTCGTATATATAAAAAAATAGGTAACTTCGCCTGTTTGTTTACAAGCAGCCGGTCCCAAGCCCGGATAAAAGGAGGAGGGCCTATGAATACATTTATTATTTTTCTATATAAATTTTTATGTGTTAAGATTTTATTAATAAAGCTCACCAAGAAGAGTATGAAAATGTTTAACATATAATAAAAAATATAATGGCTAACAAATAAATATGTATATACATACATACATACATATATATGTATATTACTTATAATGAAATAAAAGGATAAAGATTAGGTTCGTTAAATTGTGAATATTGCCTAGAGATGAAATTTAAAATTGAATAACAAGAAGAAAAAAAAAAAAAAAGGGCCCGGGCCCGGCCCAAGCCCGGCCCTAGCTATTGGGCCTAGGGCCAGGGCCTGGACTGGGCCTAGGTTTGCCTTCGGCAGGCCCGGCCCGGCCCGGCCCGGTTGGCAGCCCCGGCCCGGCCCCACAGCAGGCCCGATGGGCTTGGGCTGGGCCGGCCCAAGCCCGGCCCTTTGACAACACTAGCCGAGGGTTATTAGGTTCTAAACAAGCCAACACAAATCGTTTTACCGCCCAAAGTTTCGATGACACTCTCCGCAAAGACCACACCCCAGAATAACTCTCGCCGGTGAATTAAGACGACTTTGTTTGGACACGTCGCCGGTGCAGCACCGCTTCTACCTGTCCGGTCGACCTGAGACTCTGCTCAGATTGCCTTCGAATGCTTCCAAATTCTTCGAGTCTTCATTCTGAAACAGTATGCACTTCAATTACTATGCAGTTGAAGTTCCTCTAGTTTATGTGATTGCCATCAACTTAGGCATCTGTAGTACAGTACATTTGGTGTCTTACTTTTGCACGTCAATTTTTGCTGACTGTAATAAAGAGAATTAGGGTTTGCGTGGTAACGTTTTTTTTAGAACGATCTGACTAGTTGTACTAAGTAGTATTCAATAGTTGTTTTTCATTGGTGAGGTGTCACATGGCAACATCCATACCGTCTGTATACCGTGGCCCCCATGTATGCGGGTAAACCATTTTGTCCAAATACGAAGTTGGATGCCATGTCATCGTTGAACATTTCTTCCTTAGAGTAGGAGTAATCAAATTACTTATTTTTTTTTCGCTCTTAGGGGATGTGAAGAAAACAGGAAACTTGTTTGTAAATGGTTTTGGCCAGATTTTGTATTGTGATGCTGAGTAGTATATCTGAATGATTACTTTTGTTCAATCTTCTGCGGATGCTTAATGAATTCTATGATAGTTGTGCTCAAAATATCATGAGTGTGTGAAGCCGGTACTTGCAGTGGACGAAGTAAATTGTATACAAGAGGTCAGTGTTAGAAAATTTGTAACCATAATCGATCCTTTGATAATAGAAAGCTGAGAAGCTTCTGGTGTTATGAAGTTTGAGAAGTGACATCTTATGATTTTTAGGGGTTGAAAGAATCTGTTGAAACCAAATCTTTCATTTAGTTTCGGTCATGGAATCTAAAACAAACAGTTCGTTTATTTTCAGCCAATCTTTTGTAATCTAGGGCGAGTATTGCAAACAATACTCTGTACAGACTTGTGTATCTCAATTTGTATATTCCACCTTCATAACAGCCTGGAGTGCATGGATAATTAACCTGGTGTAGGTTAGAAATTGTGCTATTTTTTAGCAGAAATCCCTTATCAATATGGATGACTATGAAATGCCGCAGTTCTTGATGCAACTGCCCTGTTTGCTGGCCTCCATTTACACTTCCAGCATCTTACTTACAGAACTATTATGCCTCCAGCCATTGTTTCAGTCAGTCCTGCCACTTACCTCCCTAGCTTTTCTAGGAAAGTGCCTCTGCAATGGTATCCTCATCAGCTGGCTTTAGATTTTAATGACCTTTTAGTGAGTATGTTATGTTGGAGTTCTTTTTCTTCGTTGTGTTTCAAGTGTAGATTAGTATATAGAACTCGTGTGCTGGTGTCATACACAAGCCATAGCTTTTTCTGATGTTCTTAGATTGCTCGTATGAATTGAATCTTCAGCATATGAATGATTTCTTCGGGGTTAAACAACTGTGCAGCAAGTGTGAAGAGTCAACATACAACCATTACTCGCTGGGAAAGGAGAAATTTTCCATATAAATTTTATTAGACTTGATAGAAAAGAGACAACTTTCTAGACCAGCCGTGTAAATTGATCATGCTCCTGGTTTAAGTAGCATCACTAAAGATCGTCCTCCTGATTCTGCTGAGCACGGAATAGACCTGTCTCATCTCTGGTCTCTCTTCAGCTGTCTCACTTGCACATAACACCCCAATTTCTACCATGGAAATCAAATGAACATCATCCCAAAGTTTGCAATCTGCCAATCCATTGTCCAAAATCTCCTTCACTCGAGCAGGAAGTGCTGCTTGCACCCACTTTTGAAGATTTAATTCTCCGCTGAAAATTTCATCTGTTGGCCTTTTTCCAGTCAACATCTCAAGGAGAAGTATCCCATAACTGTATATATCACCTTTCACTGAAACTTGGCCCCCAAAACCATATTCTGCAGAAAGAAAGTAATACTTGTGAACAATTCACCACCTTCAGAAGAATGGAAAGATACAATGTGGCATATATGTTGTCAATGAACTATTTACATATGTATACCTGGTGCAATGTAGCCAATAGATCCCCTTAACATAATGGTACTACTTATGCAATCATCAAAAGCTGTCCCATGAAGCATCCTTGCCAGTCCAAAGTCTACGACATGAGCAGTCATGTTTTGATCAAGGAGAACATTACTTGGTTTTGAGATCACAATGCACCACAGGAGTTTGGCATTGATGATGCAGGTACTCCATTGCAGATGCCAGGTCTATAACTATCTCTAACCTTTGTTTTAAGCTAAGCCCCTGTCTTGGATGCTCGCTGTTCTGGTGAAGCCATATCTCCATGCTTCCATTTGGCATGAACTGTAGGACCAGTGCCTTGAATGTCGGAGTTGAGCAAGCACTGATAATCTTAACTAAATTTCGGTGCCTAATGTTTCTAAGGGCCTCACACTCAGCTAGAAAGCTTTTAAAAGCTCCCCTCTGATCCATGTCAAAAACTTTGATAGCAGCCACCATGCCATCACCCAAAACGCCCTTGTAAACATAGCCAAAACTACCTCTTCCAACCAAGCTCTCAACATCGAAATTATTAGTGGCACGTTTTATATTATGGTAGGAATATAGACTATGAGCACCATAAAACGTAATCACCTCCGTCTCAGTTGAACTTTGTCTCCTTGTCCTCTTCCTCTTCAGGAATAACATAACAAGGAAAACAAATACTGTGAGAGTAACAATTGTAGCTGCTGAGATAGCAATTAGCAAACCTTGTGATCGACCAGAGTGGCTTCTGGTGATAGTACATTTTGGTAATCCTAAATCTGCTATCCCACGACAAAGTTCAGGATTTCCATCAAGAAAAACCCCTGATGCATTGAGAAAGACACCTTGACTTGGGACCTCACCTTGAAGCTTGTTTTCAGAGAGGTTCAAGAGCTGAAGGTATTGAAGATTACCAAGAGATGGAATAGAGCCAGACAAGTTATTCGATGAGAGGTCAATGTATTCTAAACCTTTTAAATCTGGTAATGAAGTGGGGATGTGCCCTTGAAATGAATTTTTAGACAGATCCAGGTACAACAAATTGGAGCACTCCCCAATGGTGGGTGGAATCAACCCAGAAAGTTTGCTTTTGGAGAAATCTAGGCCTTGCACCATTTTAAGCGATTGAATTTCAGGAGGCAAATTACCAGTTAGAGAGTTTGTGGAGAAATTTATTAGTGTTCCTAGGTTAGGGAAGCTAAGGATTTATTTGGGTATCTTTCCAATGAGGCCATTCATTGACAAATCCAAAAATTGGAGATGTTGACAATTTGATAACCGTGAAGGGATTGTTCCTGTGAAGTTGTTTCTACTCAAACCCATTTCATATAATTGGCTAAGGTTTCCAAGTGATTTGGGTATTGAGCCTGATAGAAAATTAAAATCCAGGAACAAGTTCTGAAGATTCACAATCGTGGAAGGTATTTTTCCTGATAAGGAGTTTGATTCTAGAGATAACTGAGTTAGACTTCCCAAATTTCCAATTCCTTCAGGTATGTTTCCTTCAAAATGGTTCCCTCCCATGACCAACATTGTAAGCTGGCCTGAGAGGTTAGCGATTGAGGAGGGAAACATCCCAGTAAAGTGATTACTAGCTACGGAAAATACTTGCAGGAAGGTTAAGTTAGTCAAAGAAGTTATGAAATGCAACCCATGTTCTCCTTCACTGACCAATTGGTTGATTTCAAAATTTAAAAAACTTAAGTTGTGAAGATTCCATAACGAGGGAACTAGTCCCGAATATTGGTTGTTGGAGAAATCAACACGTAGGAGGTTTGTAGCATTTGGGAAAGACGTAGGGATATTCCCTTGAAACAAATTACTTCCCAACAATAGATTTGTTAGGCTGGGCAATGCAGTGAACAAGTTCGAAGGAAGGTGACCTGAGAGTTCATTCTTCGCGAAAATCATAAATATCAAAGAAGAAAGGTTAAAGATTGAACTTGGAACCTCACCTGATACGTGGTTGTCTCCTATGTGTAGCTGCAAAAGAGTATTAAGACGACCCAATTCAACTGGAATTGGCCCATGTAGATAGTTTGACTTCAGGCCGAGGGTCCTAAGAAAAGAAAGGTTTCCGAGAGAAGATGGAATAAGGCCAGTAAGATTATTCTTCGCAAAACTCAAATCTTGGAGGATCAGCAAGTTTCCTAATTCTGAAGGGATTGTTCCTTCCAGATGGTTTTCTGAAAGATCAATAACTTTAAGCCTAGAACAACCACTAAGGGATGAAGGAATCATTCCATCAATGTTATTTGAAGCCAAAATTAGCGTTTCCAAGCGGCGAAGTTTGCCAATTTCAACGGGAATCGTACCATGATAATTGTTGTCTTTCAAGTCAAGAACACGAAGAAAGGAGAGATTTGTGATGTAAGGAGACATCGCCGCAGTGAGCGTCATGTTTGCTAGAGTGAGACCAGTGACTCGGTTTTTGGTGGAACTGCAAAGGACTCCATGCCACGTGCATATTGATGAGTTTTGATTCCAAGTATCTAAAACTCCAATAGGATCACTTGTCACATGAAATTTGAATGACAGGAGAGCATTTTGGTCAGTGGAATTGTCTAAATTGGGTCGAAGTGCCAAAGAGTGATGTAGCAGGGCCGAAAGAGCAACGGAAATGATAAAAGTTGTAGCTTCCATGGAGCTTGCTATGCCATGCTTATTCTTTCCTTAATGCATCTAGCTGAAACTGAACTGAGCTCATGATAGGCTTGCTATGCCATGCTTATTCGACTCTCTAGGTTTTTTTTTTTAGCTAACAATGACATTGAGAATTTTTGACTTTTGGCCTAGAAGGTTTCCAAATCAAACTATGTTGACTTTCTCGTAAGTTCCAGGAAATAGAGCAAGCAAAAGTTTGGTCTGAACTATGAAGTTGAAGGCTGCTGATACTCTCCATATCGATAAAAAAATACTTCTGAAAAGAATCCTTAATCCACAAAAATTCGAAACACTACCGACTACCAACCATTACAGCAGAGGGAGCGGTGTAGGCCCAATGATTTGCTTTAAATAATAAATATGGCGAGTTTTCTGATCGCATCATCAATGGCGGCGGCGGCGCACTCTATTGCCTCCTGACATCCTACAGCGTGACCGTTGACTTTTTTTTATATCTAATAATCCATCACCAATGGAGTTTGGACTTTGCATTAAGTTAGAGTCGGTTTGGGACCAATTCTAAAGAAAAAAGATTTTAGTTTAAATTATATTCAATTTTCTGAATCATATTTGATTTATCTTAAGTTGAATCAGTTTACTGTTTGACAAAAGTAGTTATTTTAGGTGTTACTCATTCTAACAAAATAGATCATCCAGGTAGTTAGTCAGAAATTGATGTCTGAACAAAGCTTCTGCTTTCCGAAAATTGGAAATTGAAGTTTCTGCTCTTTTGGATCCAAATGCATTGAGGTATATATGTTAGCCTTTGAATTCTGGCTTTTGCTAACAAAAAGATGGAGAATTGCAGAAAAGGAGAAGAATTTTTTAGAGTTGTAGATGCATGACAATGATGGTGGGGATCGATAACGAGGCTGAGTTTTTGGCTCCTAAAGTAGAGATGGTTGGATCATGTTTTAGATTGTTTGGTGTCCGGCCTTGGTAAGGAGTATTTGGTGCTGTTACTGCCGGGGAATGGTAAGACTGATGTTACTAAAATTGATAATTGAAGGAAGATCAATGGAGGACTAATGGGCGAAATGAGTCCTTAACATGGCCTCGCCCCATCCCAATTTCTATTTTGTTTTTGAGATGCCTTCAATTGAGCTGAAGCACTGTTGGCCGGCGGCAACGGCGGCAACGGTGGAGCGAGGAAAATCTCTTAAGGTGGTCACCGACTTTCCGCTAGCAGCAATTGTTGAATTCGCAATTCCTAATTGTAAATTGTAAGTTCCAAAAATCAAATTGTCAAATTCTAAATCGAAACAAAAAAGGGTTCATTCATAGAATTAAAAATTTTAAGAATCAAATAGTAGATCTTACCTTACTTTCACCGTCAAAATAGCCGCTGACTGCCGTGACCTTTGGTGTCATCATTGAGAAATTGACATGTCCATTGTCGTCCATGAGCAGTGAGTCTGTGACTCGCTCCAGCCTGAGGCCGTGACCTTTGGGCTTTGGGTCTTGACTCCTGAGCCCGTGAAATGCCGGAGGTGGATTGGTCAGTGGAGTCAGTTGCATTGGGTGTTAGAGCATGAGGTAAGGTCGATAATGGTACCAAGATGGAGGCGGTGATCCCCTATCTGTATAGGGAAAATTACAAAAAAGTGGGTATTATGGTTAAAAATTAGTGGAAGGTGGTTTCTTTTTGTAAAATTAAGAAAAAGTGAATTATCTTTTGAAAATTTCTGAACAATAAGGGGACTTAAAAAAAATGGGTTTTTTCAAAACTTCATCTTTTGTTTACCCAAAATACCCCTCCCCATCTTACCTTCCAAATCAGACAAACACATACAGAGTTGGCAACATGAAGTTCCTAATAAGAGGTATCAGACAACAGTGCACTAGTTATATACTCTTACCAAAATAGTCTCCAGAAATGGCAACATGAAGAATAGTGTCGCCATCATTCCTCGTCTAATAGCGGCTGCCTTGATCGCAACGACTGAGGCACAGGAAAGCATATTTCTTACCGTGAAGAGCGGCCAAGAAGAGATGAGTCTCACCATCTCCATTGCGATCACCAATCAGCTACTCGTTCCCGGCAGCAATGCACTCGCACATGCTCACACTTCCCACAGACGCTGCGAGATGGAGCGGGGTGTTTCCCCACATGTTTGAAACTCCCAAAGCTTCTCCTGATGCGTCTTTCTCTCGAATCAATTCCACCCGTTTGTGGACCTTACTTTCTTGGCCGTCCAACACGGCTATATGTAATGCCGTGTCACCTGACTTGGTAATCTTGGCATTGTGGACCTCTGGATGTGCCGCGTATATCTCCACTACTGCTTCCCAATAACCTTTCATGGCATTCTGGAACAATGCGGAGGAGTCTGGTGGCCCACCCATAGCTCATTTCCCTTAAAACTTGGAGCAACGACAAACTTACGAAGAACTCTACGGCAAAAGAGCTCTTATAGGACTTTCAAGCAAGAATAGTAATTACGAAATCATCACTATCGTACAAAGTTTATGTTCGATACTCTGAGGTGGATTAAAGTTGTAGCCAAGCGAGGCAACTGTATTTGGCCTAAGTTACAAATCTCATCTTGCAACCCAACCAAACGGCAGAAGACACATATAGGTATCGAATAGTATTACAAGCTGAAGCCATTCCCCTTCCCCTGCCTCCCTTTGGTTTCGAGAGCAACAATTCTACTGGCACGATCATTTTTCTCGTAGCGCGGCGCGTGGAAACTGAGATCGTGCAAGATGAGATTTGTAATACTATTCGGTACCTATATGTGTCTTCTGCCGTTTGGTTGGGTTGCAAGATGAGATTTGTAACTTAGGCCAAATTTTAATTGTTAGAGTATGCTATATGAAGAACCAATACTAACTCTATCAAGCTCCTATGGAAACTAAAAGTAGCATCTAGTGTTGTATTGAAATGGAGTCACTGCAATAAATTGCAGTGAATAATTGGCCTTTGAAGGTCATTAACACTAGTTGTTACTATTTATCAGCGGCAGCGATTTCATTGGATTTAGAGGCTTGCTTAGGATTTCGGGTTTTGCATGTTCACTCAGTGGCATGGTCCCCCTTTATCGAGCCAAGAAGTTGATTCTCCTATAGACAGACGTTGATATTCTCTTACAATGCTTAGGAAGTTGATTCTCCCGTAGGACAACAAACCAAAAATGCAGTACTTTTGTTCTTTTTAAGCTAATACGGTGTAAAGATGGTTTACTTTAACACAAGTCATTTTCTGTAAGAATGCAAGTACAGATATGCAAAGATGCTTGTCAGTTTCTGCAAGAATGCAAGTCATTTTCTGTAGATCGGTAAACACATCAACCACTCCGCATTGGACCATTTTCTCCTCAACAACTACATGTAATCTGGCCGATAGAATGAGGCGTAATGGAGTGGTGACAAAATGTTATGCTTTTCATTACAAAACAGAGGAATCGCATCCGTCCAGAAATCCCAACCCCCTTGGCAATGTTTGTGTATAGTTCCCGCAAGGTCATCCCACGTATCTAGGAGTCCACCGAGAAAAAACCATGCCCCATTGTGCCCCCCCCCCCCAAACCCAATTTCTGCATAAAACGACTGAGGCATCGGCACAATCCGACATGCACTTCTGCACAAACCGACTGGTGTTTTCACAAAAAATGACTAGTGTCACCCAAATCGTTTGCGTCTACACCGTTCTTCTATGATTGATTGGTGAACACATCAACCACTCCACATTGGACCATTTTCTCCTCAACAACTACATATAACCGGGCAGATAAAATGCAGTCTAATGGAGAGGTGACGAAACGCTATACTTTTCAACCAACAAAACGGAGGAATAGCATCCATCGAGAAACTCCCAACCCCCTTGGCAATGTGTGTGTACAGTTTTCGCAAGGTCATCCCATGTATCTAGGAGTCCCACCAAGAAAAAAGCATGCGCCTGTCCCCCCCCCCCCCTAATTTCTGCATAAAAAGACTGAGACATCTGCACAATCCGACATGCACTTTTGCACAAACGGACTTGTGTTTCCTTAGAAACGACTAGTGTCACCCAAACCATTTGCGTCTACACCGTTATTCAATGATTGATTAGTGAACACATCAACCACTCCGCATCGGATCATTTTCTCCTCAACAACTATGAAAAGTTACCTTGGGGTTCTTGGACATGAGATACTTCCCCATCAAAAACATTTTTAGTATTACGTATGCGCAGAAATGACTTGGCCCCAGCCATGTGCATACAAAGAGTTACCTTGGGGTGCTCAGACATGAGCTAGGGATCAAAAACATTTTTAGTATTGCGTATGAGCAGAAATGACTTGGGTAGTGGCACATTTTGACAAGCACCTTTGTGTAAAGTACTTGCGTTTCTGCAGAAACCGACTTGTGTCGCCCAGAGCAAAGTGCTCGATTTTTCTGCATAAACTATTTATGTGTCACCTAAACTGTGTACAACCTTGATTAAATGCATGTGCAAACGACCTATCCATCCTGCAAGGTGCTCCACTTGTGCAAGGTGCGATCTGCCTAGAAGCTTGGAATCGGTCGCGTCACTTTTTGGGACTTACCCATGGTTTCTTGGCTACCACATAGATCTCACAATCTATGTGGTATTGTGCCCCACCATGTGCTTTGACCTCGTCAACGGGCTCCAGTGATCTATGTTTCCAGTCGAACAAGGGGACGAAAGCCACTATAATATTAGATACACAACGGGAGCCGGATCATCGTTCATCAAAATCTGGGAGTTTTATCAAAGCCAAATTAAATGATTAATCATCTGGGCACAGATAATTTGACGGTATTTATCAATTGAGTGTCGCTTGATCCTACTACTTATAAGAGTGAAAAATTGGAAGAGAACAACAATATGACGACACGTTAACTATTAGTAAATACGGTATTAGTAAAACAATAATGATGCGATGAATATGGCGCCATGCAAATAACGTTGTTCCAGTAACTGGTTGAGTGATGAGTAGAAATATTGGCAGCATCAATGTGGTACAGTATTGAAATAGCCACAGCAATTAAGGACTATCTTTTTCACAAGATATTATTATTTAGGTTCAAGTGATCACTAAAGTACCTGCTTGCAATGCATAATGTTCTTTCTGATTGCAGGTTTTGGACACATATAATGATGGCATATGCCTTTACTTTTTGGACGTGCTTCGTGTTACAGTAGGAGTATGCAACAGTTGCATCGATGTGGTTGCACTTTCTTGCATCAGAAAGGCCCCGTCCTGATCAATTTACAGTCTATCGCACTACTGCTCATGTTATGGCAATTTGTAAAGTGATGTATCATGTTATGAATTTTCAGCACTATCAACAGTGTCTAACATGTGGGAATATTTTACCTTTGTTATCCTTTGACTTTACTTATAAACATAGGATGGGAATGAGCTTGGTGGTGTCTTCAAGGCTTATTTAAAGCTGATCTGTTTGCAGTTTTGGTTAGAGAGATACAAGAATTTTTTTAGCAGGTACTTATGCACAACGGTACTTATGTAACTAACAGGTACTTATGTAACTAGCCTTTAATCTAACAAGCCACTTTGCAGCAGACCCTTCATCTCAAAGCGGGTCTAATTCTTCTGATCCATTATCGTCGACAGTTGTCGAAAAGTCCAAAAATTTTCTCATGTTGTGGTGTGCTTGTAACATTGATACGTGGGGTGACCCTGTGGGAACTATACACATACAACGCCATGGGATAGTCAGGTCATTGATGGATTCGATTCCTCCTTTTTATTGGTTGAAAAGCATAGCGTTTCGTCACCTCTCCGTCAAGCTGCATTTTATTGGCCCCGTTACACGTAGTTGTTGAGGAGAAAATGATCCGATGCGGAGTGGTTGATGTGTTCACTGATCAATCATAGAAGAACGGTGTAGACGCAAACGGTTTGGGTGACACTAGTCATTTTCTAAGGAAACACAAGTCCGTTTTGTGCAAAAGTGCATGTCAGATTGTGCAGATGTCTTAGTCTTTTATGTAGAAATTATTGGGGGGGGGGGGGGGGGACAGCCGCATGCTTTTTTCTCGGTGGGACTCCTAGATACGAGGGATGACCTTGCGAAAACTGTACACACACATTGCCAAGGGGGTTGGGAGTTTCTCGATGGATGTTATTCCTCCGTTTTGTTGGTTGAAAAGCAAAGCGTTTCGTCACCTCTCCGTTAGACCACATTTTATCGGCCCGGTTACATGTAGTTGTTGAGGAGATTGTATGTTGCAACGCTTTGGAAGTTGATTATCCCGCAGGAAAACAATAACAGAAAGCGGTGTTGTTATTCTTATGCAAGTCTATATCTATATATGACCTGATAAACTGCTGAAACATTTGGTTAAAAACTACGACACATCCGATTTTTAGAACTATATCTTTGTGCCATGTAGGATTCCTTTGAAACATCTGTATCTGCCACGTAAGCTTCAACTTTGCACGTCGTAGTCCCCCTACTTAGTTAGGCAAGACTTATATTGTATATTTGCATACACTTTGAGAAGTGTTTATATTATTGCTAAATTTGGAGCTTTCACGCTATACTCCTTTTGCTACAAATAACCATAAGGAGTTCTAAATACGTTGCCATATTACAAGGATGTTTGCCGGTGCAATTGATCCGAACACCCCAGATTACCATCGTGATAAGTAATTGTGCAAACTAATAAATGCATTTAAGCAAAATTTACCGAATAAACATGGTTTCACTTAAAATCACCTTCGGCAAGAGTGGTTTTTTTTTTTTCGTTGCGAAAATTTACTATTCTTTTGGAACATATGAAAGAAGACGTAGAAATTCCAAGAGAATTAGACGCTCGCAACATTCGTTCTTTGAGGTAGCTAAAGGTAAGTTTGAAAGAAATCTAATTTTTTATTAGTTATACTGTTAAGTTCTAACATGTTACACTCAGTTTTAACTAAAAAGATATTTGATTTCAATTGAAGATTAACTTGTGGCAAGCTAAGATTGACTTGGAAGATAACAAAAGTAAATCTAAGGATAAATGAGTAAAACTAATTTTTCCTCCATTGATCAATAACAACGAAAAATTATAATAGTTATGGTAATGGTATTATGGAGCTTCCAGTGGTAGATGTCACAGTACGACGGTGGTGGGAACTGTAAAGATGAAAAGGATTGTGAACGTGATGGTGGCAATTGAATAGTTCAAGTGGCAGCACTGTTAATGAGACTGAGATTTGTAGTATGTCCGACAAGCAATGGATGCAATGGTGTTGGCGTGTAGTTCGCGAGATGGTTGTACAAGAACCATAATCGTAGTAATGGTTGCAATAATGATGACAAAGTTGAGGGTAGTGGTAAACACAAGAGCGGAGCTTAATGAAATTCTATTGTCCAAAAAATGTGAAACACAAAAGGAGGTGGTCGATGTGTAAAATAATTAGGTGACACAAGTCATTTTCTGCAGAAACACAAGTCTGGTTATGCAAAGGTGCTTGTCGGATTCTACCGATGCTCAAGACGTTTTCTGCAGATGCAATACTAACTTTGCCTATGGGAAGAGCTTAAAGCACCTCTTAGTTTGCCTCGTGTACACATGGCAGGGCACAATACCACATAGGTTGTGAATTCCATCCACGCCAAGAAGTGAAGAATGATCCAAAAAAATGGTAGGTTTACATTGCACAAGTCAGTTTCTGCAACAATGCAAGTCCTGATATGCAAAGATACATGTCATTTTGTGCAGATATTCAAGTCGTTTCTTCTCTTGCAACCAATTCAATAGAAACTTTGCCCTATTTGCGAATGAAGACATGGTTTTGGAGTTCTTAAAGCTCTTCCTTGGCAAATTGGGCAAGCGTGACTGTCAATGGTACTAAAATTCATGCTACACCATAATGGCACCACATGTATAGGATGCGGCCAGATGTACTATTTTCGTCACTGTAAAATGGCACCATATTTTTATGGTTGGTTGAATCTAGCTATATTGTATGGTTGTTGAGCTTAGTGGTGAATGGTTATAGGAGACGTGGTGGTTGCGAGATTGAGAGGCTGGGGCTTTACCTGAATGACGATTTTTACATGATTAGTTACATCTGGTTGGTTCTGAATAAGTTAGAAAGAAGTGTAATTCGGCTTCTTAAATCAGGCAACTTTGTAGCAGCAGTATCGAAATGGCCGGTTGTAAAGCACATATATGAAGGCGATTTTTTAGGGCTGCTGGCATAGAGCGCTGCTACAGGCATGTTTTCTTGTAGTACCGTTGTTGAATTTCAATGACCGTGTGTGACACAAAGAGAGAGTGAGAGAGTCATGGCAGAGAGTAGCACGAAACAGAGCAAGAGAGATGGAATAAATTGGGGAGAAGCTGAGAAAGAAAACTGATTTGGAGAGAAAGATCTAATTTGGAGAGAGCAAATCAGATGGTTAGTTCTTTTGGTGGGAGCAAATCAGGCGTGGGGAAGGGTCATTCTTTTGGGGGCATGGGTAATTTGGGAAGAGCAAATTAAAGGAGTAAAAAAAAACCCATTTTTTCCTAATCTCTTCCATTGTTCAGAAATTTTAAAAAGCTGCCCCACTTTTTCATAATTTTTCAAAACAAACCCACTTTCTATTAAGTTTTTACCCCAAAACCCATCTTTTCCTAATTTTCCCATCTGTATATGTGGCTTTCAGGCTTCGAAAAGTACTTAGGCTTTGAAAACAGTGGAGGCTAATAATAAAATGGATTGTTTGTGTTGACTTTACGCTTGGACTCTTCCTTTTTTTTTTTTTTTGGGTTTATTTGTGTAAGTTTTAACATGTTAAATGACTAAAAAGATAGTATTTCTTTAGCTATTGTTAGGTAACTTAACATCTAAAATGACTAAAAATACATTGAAGTATTTTTTAAATTATAAGTGGATACTTTTATTATTAGCGCGAAAAATATATCATATAAATGGAGAAAATAATGGAGAAGCACGTGGGCACCGGTCCACATGTGCCCCCCGCTCCTTAAGCCATTGGCCGACGATAATTTTACAGTTGTTTGTTTCTAACACTCTATGTAGATAGTTAAATTCTTTGAACCCTTTCTTAGTAGTAAGTATATAGTTTTTTTTGTTTCAATTTAGAATTATCGAATTAGGAAACTATAATTTCGGAGTTTATGAATTAAAATTTTGAAAATTTTAGATTGAGAGTGTGACATTGAAAATTTCAAGATTATAATTTGCATGTTTAATGGTAACAATAATTGGGCCTTACCACCCAAAATAACCTGTTGAGCTTGAGCCAACTAGGCAAGACCAAGGGAATTCAACTTAATATATAGTAGAGCCGGTATATATTCAAACAGACAGCACATCGGTAACGTCATCGTCATAGTTATAGTACCATATTGGAGTGCGTACCGATTTTTTTTCCGTAAAATTTTACGTATCGGTATCAGTACAGTCTCGATATTGTCTCAAAATTTTCCTCGATAATATACATATGTAGTATTCATTCATTACCGAACTAAAAATATACACACAAATATATATATATATATATATATATATATATATATATATATATATATATATATATATATCTTCCGCACAGCTCCTCTAGAATAAATTATTTGTCCTATAAAACTTGAATTGCCTTATTTATAAATAAACTATTTGTTTCTAAATAAGTTGTTTATTCCACCCAGTGGCATTAGAAGCAAATAAATTATTCAATTGAATTACCTCCTCTAAGATTATCCCCTTTCTTCAACGATCTCATTAGTAAATTCTCATGAAAGTTGTTTGTTCGATAATGTCTTTGGTTTCAAGAATAAAATGTTTTTGTGTGCCACCTTTTTTATTTTGTGTGTGTGTGTGTGTGAAGCAGTACATTACATACATGAGAAAATGTGACTAAAACTTTCAGTTAAGACATAAATCAAAACTAAGTGAAGAATAAAAATTTAAGAAAGATTTTACAAATTGTAATGAATATTGTGAGGAACAAACTATAGAGATTTTAATTGATATGATAGAATTTAGAGTTTTTTCTATATAATCTTTATATGGTCAATTTACAATTTTTTTAACAAAATTTGTTACTTTTGCAGTTTTTAAGGAACCGTACAAAATATAATATCTTGTCCGGTACTCAATTTTTGACTAATATTACTTGTTTCGGCCGGTACAACCGGTACATAACGATATTTTAACTGGTACAAAATGTAAGAGATACCATACTGATTGAAGGCAAAAGCGGCAAGTACAGGACGGTACATACCGTCCTGTATATTGATAATTATAGCTATCGTATTAATTTTTGTGACAATATTATCATGCTTTTTGGTCTCTTCACTATTTTTATTTTTGGCGGCGAAAAGCGTGAACGAACATATTAGGGTATGAATATAAGGGTATCAATATCGTTAAATCATAAAAAGATAAATAATAAAAAATTTAAAAAAAATTGTCTCTTCCGCTCAACATTTCTGACTATGCCGCCGGGAGCTGTGTAAGCCCAATGACCTACTTTCGAGTGTCGCGACATCCATGGTGACATCCTACAGCTTGACCATTAATTTTCTTTGATATTTAATAACCTATCACTAAAGGAATTTGGAACTGCATTCAGCAGAAGTCCGAGTAATCAAAGATCCTGTGAACTCATCTTTGAAGGCAATCTTCCATACACCGTGGCCAAATCTTTGACTATCATGAGAAAAATTATATTTGAAGTTCACTGTAGAGGATAAGGGTGGATTTGAGCATCATCTATCTATACTACTTATAATAATAAAAATAATATTTTTATTTTTGATATAATACCCATTTGGTATTACACTGAAACTCATTTTGGTGTCGACACATGTCCATTATCAGGAAAAAAAATGTAAAATAGTATTATCCACTCTCCTCAAACTTCCATTACTATACTTCACATAGCTATCCTTCTCTCTTATCATAAGAGTCTATCTTCCTTTCCTTCTCCCTTCCTCCATCTCCATTGGAAACCGGCAAGTAATGAACTTAGGGTTCGTTTGACAAATTTTTTTTTTTGATTTTCAGTTTTTAAAGAGTAGCTTAAATTTTTTTTTTTACAAAAACAAGTGGGTGTTTGATAACATTTTTTTTTTTTGATGTTTGGTAACCCTTTTTATTTTGACTTTTTTTTTTGGGTGGTTTGCGGTGGCGGTGGTGGGGCGTGGCGGTGGTGGTGGTGGGGCGTAGCGGTGGTCGACAGTGGTGGTGGCCGGCGGTGGCTGGTGGCTGCCGGCGGCCGGCGGCCGGAGGTGGCTGCCGGCAGTAGCCGGCGGTGGTCGCCGGGTGCCGGAGGTGGCTGCCGGCAGTGGTGGCCGGCGGCCGGAGGTGGCTGCGGCGGTGGGAGGGTGTTGGTGGTGGTCTCAAAAAAAAAAACCAAAAGTGAAAAAAAAAACAGTTTCTGGAGTTTTTTTTTTACTCTGCAGTTTAAAAACTGGTTTTTTAAATTGGAGAAGGAAAAAAAAAATGGTTACCAAACGCACTTTTTTTTTCCAGTTTCCAAAACTGAAAAAAAAAACTGGAAAAAAAAAGTTGCGTCAAACGTGGCCTTAGCATTCATCGCACAGTTTTTTTTTTCAACACTCAAACAGTAATGCTCTCTTTGGCTTTGCATTTTTTTGTAACTGACGCAGTGTCTGTGATTTATCATCCACCCATTTTAGCATTTGTTGATTACTGCCGATTTACCTTTTTATTTCTACCTTAAGATATCCATTTTTCATACAAATGTTGCTCTGATTTAGTAGGTTTAGAACTTGGTGTTCTTGCAGTTCATGGGTCTGATTTGATCTTAATGAGATATGCCTGATCTCTATTTTCGTAAACGTTGCTCTGATGTATTAGGTTTAGAACTTGGGGTTCTTGCATTTCATGGGTTTGATTTGATATTTAATGAGATACGTGCCTCTGTTTTGGTCCTTTTGGAAGCTGCCGCATATTTGCTTAAACTCGGTTAAACTTGCATTGAACCTGTTTCTTCTCTGTTCCATTACCTTTTAGGGTTGAGAAGTAATAGCTTAAATGGGTGAATGAAAAAGGATAGGACATTCTGGGTCAGCCAGGTTTTGCCGGTGAAATGACATCTGATATAGCGACACTTGGTATTAGGAAAAAATTCTTAAAAAATGACATAATATAAAATATTAAATAGAGTAGTAAATAACTGCCCAAGGACATGTTTGATTTCTATACTTTAAAATATTTTTATATTATGCTTGAATTTTTAATAATTTTAATATAATAACTTTATTTTTGCACACACATCAATTACAAAAATATTACAAAACAGATTGATTAAAAAATATCACAAATCAGATTGATTAAAAAAATCACAAACCAAAAACTTTAAATAGTAATAGTTAATTGTAAGGATAGAGATGCCAAAAGGGCCAGGCGGCCCGCAGGCTAGTCCAGCCCTGCCCGTTTTTTGTCCGGGTTGACCCGACCCATTTTTGGATCCAGACTGGCCCTAACCCTTAGGGCTTGGGCCAGGCCAAATTATTTGAAAAACAGGCATGGGCCCGACACGTCCCTAAAATGGCCCATTTTTTGCCTGGCCCTCTTTTGGCCCGAAAACTGGCCCTTTTTGGCCCTAAGGTTGGCCCTATTGATGGCCCTTTTTTGGCCCTATACACAGGCCCTCTTTTTGCTCTAAGGTAGGCCCTATTTTTTGCCCTTTCTTAGCCCTACACACATGTCCTCTTTTGGTCCAATATTATTGTATACACACATTATTATATATAAGTGTGCGTGTCCAACGATGATCGAATGAGTAATGAATCTGAACATGAATAATGGTGATCGTTCTTCTTTGGTGCAATAATCAAACATATGTTTGACGTAAAACAAGAATTAGATTACAAAGATTACAATCGAACCGTGAGAAATCATGAGCCTCCTTGAAAAGGCCTTGGATGACCCGAACTTATTTGTCAATAAATTACCAAGCCGACTAATTCTACCCTCTTACATATAAATTAGTATTGGCACCGTGCATAAAAAAATAATTATTAAAATACATATAAAAAGCTAGTATTTATATTATTAAATAATAATAACAAAATAGATAGTAATATAATAATATTATTTTCACCTTTTTATGAGTTTTCAATCACTTTAAAAAAATAATTGTTATTCTTTTAGCAATGAAAAAAGAAGTAAAATATCAAATAGTTGAAATAATCTCTTTCAAATAGTAGAAATAGTGTCTAGGGCAATGTAGTGTTGTTACTACTTACTTTGATACACATAAGGTAAAAAGTTTGTGCATATGATTTCGACAGATGTTTATTGAAAAAAAAGAAAAAAAGAGATAAGAAGATGTTACTATATTAAAAAAGGAAAGAAAAGCCAAATACTGTTCAAACATTTGCAAAAATTTAAAGAGCTACTGTATCAAGCAATTTGATAGATGTAATTGTCATTTTCTATTTACCAAACTTCCGAAAAATGCTACTTATAAATAGTTTAGATGCTTTTCAATCTATGTTTGTATAATTGACAATATCTAGCTCCTTTTTCTTTATGTTTCTTGTCTGTAATATATGGTTGTAACCTTTTGTATGATCGGGACGGTTTTTTATGTATAATATTTCTCCTCTTAACAAAAAAAAAGTCTTTACAATTTAATATTCAATAAAAAATAGTTAAATTATATTCTAAAAGTCAAATTTAATATTATAAAATATTATATTAGTTTTATTTTTACACAAGCATCGCTTGTGCCATGATTACTCAAGGAGAGATAATAAAATATATTAGGTAACACCAAA
Source organism: Escallonia herrerae (assembly GCA_033070095.1). Lineage (NCBI taxonomy): Eukaryota > Viridiplantae > Streptophyta > Magnoliopsida > Escalloniales > Escalloniaceae > Escallonia > Escallonia herrerae. Next base: position 59,454 of record JAVXUP010000122.1, read on the forward strand.
ACCAAAGGAGTCGCACACGATATGGCCAAGAAAGGTACAAAGTTATTTTTGACTTGATTGAATAATATATATTATATTACCAGAAATATCTTCTACTATTTCTCCCATGGTGTGGTTAACACCTTCCCGGTGTTACATTCAAACTCATCATGTTACGGACAAGTGTTTTTACCGTATAATTTCCTGAATTGCCTATTCTTTTGACAATAGTAGAGAGGACCATGAGGACAAAAATGTCAATAAACAGTAGCCCGCTCTCTCCCAGTTCAGTTCTTGATACTTTCTCCCTTTGCCTTACGTAACTTCCCATCAGCAGTTCCTCCTCCCCTTCTCCTTTCTTCCTCTTTCATAAAGGATAGCAATCCGCGACTCACCGGTGTTCAATTCCTTGGTTCAATTCCTTGCCTTTAAGTTCAAAGCCAACCAAACAATAAATTTCTTCATTGACAGATTCCTCCATTTCTGGATTGCGCAGTGTCCCGAAATAGTGGTTCTGTATGTGCGATGGTTGAGGTGTGGGATTGGTGGGCGGGTATGATGGGCGGCGGCAACGGGCAATGTGTGGCTGTTGACAGACAGTGTGGTACCGTTGGTTGTTGATGGGTTGGAGCTTGAACGACATTGGTGGGTCGAAAATGAGTCGGCAGTTGGTCTTCGATCATCAGCATCACTTTGGTGCCGATTGTTTGGAGGGGTCGGCGGTGGGTCGAAGATCAGTTGGCAGTTGTCAAGGTTTGGAGTTTTTGGGCTAGGGGGTCGGTGTCTGTTGGCTCTCAGTGAGTCATGGTGTAATCGGCTGTCTTTTTGGCTGGCGGTGGTGGCCCGTTCACGGTGGATCATGGTGGTGTGATCGATTGTATTTGACGCCGGCAGCGGCCGGGAGAGTGGTGGCTGCGCTGGTTGAAAATATGACACAAAATAAAAGTTTAAATAGTAAATAAATACTTAGAAGAACATGTAAGTTTTCGAACTTTAAAATTCATTTTACGAAATGTTATAATAAACACTTGTACGAGATGCTTGACTTTTTTAACAAAAAATTATATTATTAATTTTATTTTTACACACGAATCGTGTGTGTCATGTTGACTCGTTATTCTAATGAGAATACCATATGGGTAGAGGTGCCATATGATAACTTTGTAGGTTATATTTATTAGTTGTCTATCAGTTTCTTTTTATTTATTTTTTCCAAGAAACTGGGCAAAGAACTTTTCGGGAAGCCCTATTTGGATTGTTTGAAAGAATTCTTCTTTTTTGGCTCGTCTTGTAAGATGAAAATCACACAATTGCAAGACGTGTTTTTGGGTGTTAATGGTTCTAACAAGATAGATCATCCCGGTTGTTAGTCAAAAATCGGTATCTGAGTAAAGCTTCTGTTTTCCAAAAAATTGGAAATTAAAGTTTCTGCTCTTTGGGATCCAAGGCATTGAGGTGTATATGTTAGCCTTTGAATTCAGGCTTTTGCTGAGAAAAAGAAGGAGAATTGCAGAAACATAGCATTATGAGAGTTGCCGATGTATGATAATGACGCTGGGGATCGATAACGGGCTGAGTTTTTGGCTCCTAAACTGGAGATGCTTGGATCATGTTTTATATTGTTTGGTGTCAGGCATTCATAAGGAGTGTTTGGTGGTGTTACTGATGAGGAACGGTGAGACTGATGTTGCTAAAATTGATAGTTGAAGGAAGATCGATGGAGGACTAATGGGCGAACTGGGTCCTTACAAGAGAAACTAGATCTAAGGCAACCAAGCTTTCAAGGCAAAGTTAGTTAACACGGTAGTTTTTTGGGCAACGCATCTGAAATATGTGGCTGTTGTCATACAGTTTGCAAGTAATAATAGGATGATGAAAACATGGAAGAAGATTGCTTGGAATGAGTTAGGGTTCGTCGTTTGAAACCTTAGCCTAATTAACGACTCTGGTTAATGCAAAGTTAGGCATTGGCCTAACTTGCACCATACTAGGCTCCATACTCTTTTGTTCGTCGCATAGTTCAATCTTGGCAATTGTTTAGCTCCATCCATTTTTATTTTTAATTTTAGGTGTTGTATTATGCACATCCCTAATTACATGTTATCCCAAACTTGGCAGTTCCAAAAGGAACTATTTTGCCACAGTCAGCTCTGTGGATATCCTACTAAGTTGCTTTTAGGGAGTATGGATGGCAATATGGGGCGCCCTGCCCGCCTGAAATCAAGTTGCCCCGGCCCCATTTACCCCATATTCATGCCCCATTTCTTATTTAACCATTCTTGCTCCGTTCCATTGAGGTCCAACCTGTCCAATTTAACCCAATTCTATGTAGTTTAACTTGTTTAGTTTCTATCTTTGTTTTTAAAAATTATTTTCTTTATTATGGTTGGCAGTGGGGAGAGGTAGCTGCCAGAGTTAGGTGGCGGCGACCGCTAGAGTTGGGTGGAGGCAGTTGACGGCGAAGGCTACCGATGATGGTAGGGGTTGTGTCAGAATTTGCCAGCAGCCTATAGCTGCATTGCGTGCAGTGACTATTGGCAAAAAGCGATGGCAATGACTGCCGACGGATAATTGCGGAGGGAGGAGGTGGCAGCCGAAATTTGTCACCGACGATGGCGCTAGTGACTGTTAGCTGCAGGATGCGGAGCTCTGTAGTTGTAGGCGACAGTCCATGGTGGCTGCCAAGTGTAGGGCTTGGGCAGAGGGGGAGAGGGAGAGAGAGAGATGGCTTAGTTTTTGAAAATGTTTTTGGATTAACTTGAAATAGGAGAAACCCAAATAGTCCAAAGTTGCTCCATCCCACTTCACTCCACTCCGTAAGGACTTCTCCAAATAAGTATCGTGTGGGGCTGGACGGAACCGAGCTCCATTTAGGCTCCCAAACTTCCATTTCTGTTTTTTTTTTTCTGTCATCGAAAACATGCAAGTTCTAAAAAACATAGCAAGTTCTAAAAAATACTTGAAATTGCACAAAATCTTCTCCTTTCAACCAACCTAAATTTTTTCTCTAATTAACAGAAAAAATACCTGTAAGTACGCCTTGTTATTAGAACTTACATGGCCACCACTATCCTAACCATAACTCTCGCTTGAATACAAATTATGATCCATATATATATATCTATCACTACTACAATAACTTATCAGCTACGTGCATACGTCCATCATCACCATCCTGATTCAGCTGACGGACGATTCTCGTACAGGTATATGCAACTCAACCCTACCAACACCTCAGCAATGGCAGCTTCGGTCTTCTCTTTATCCGCGAAATGCAAAGTCTGCAGCAGCAAAACCGAAGGCTTCATGCCGAACTTCTTCCTTTCGAAATTCCTCTCCATCTGCCACTTCAGCGTGTCGTGGGCCATGGGGGCAAGCCACCCCATCATCTCAGTCAGCGCCTCCCTCCACCCTGCCGCCAGCGACTCGTCGTCCTCCATCATCCTCACCTTCTTGTTAAGCTTTTTTCTCACAGACGCCTTCAGGTTCTCCGGCAACATATCGTACAAATTCTGGCGTGCATCGTTTCCTATGACCACCGCCGAGTCCAAGTATTGCTCCGCCAGTAGAATCACGTTGGCATAAAGTAATGCCAGCCCCGAACCCCCAACCGTCGACGGCTCGGCCGCATGAAACACCCTATTGTTCTTTCCAGCTCCGTTTTCCCCATGGCCATCATCCTCTGACAAAAACAAGATCGATTTTTGGGAATAAAATCGTACTAAACTTGGCTTACCAGTTGATGGAATAGGCCCGGATCGCGAGCAAACCTGTTCCTTAATTGGTTCGATCAGGCAAAACTCCGGTTGTGCTCGAAGAATTTGGGAAGAACGCACGTTACGTAACGAGACGGAAGGTAAAACTGGGATGTATGGCCCGAAAATGAAACAGATTCGGGCGTACACGATGCATACGATACGAGCCATTAGGCCTACACTTTTATCAAAAGTCTTGCTCCACAACGATGTTTCCCGAAAGCAGCGAACCTGTTTACGCTGGTTCGCGATTTTCTGGTCAAAATGGTTGATATTGAGTTTCTGACCTTGCATGGCAACGGTGTTCTTCTTCCACTGCTTTAACTTTCTCTCTGATATCTCCATCTCCGTTAGAGATTCCAATGCCGTGTACAGACCCGATGTCGCCGATACTAATCTCTCCATCTTGTCTATCCTCTTCTGCATCTCCTTCGAGCCGTATTCTAGTTTCCTCATATCAATTGTACCAAGTTTAAGGTCTGTGTATACGAGGTCGAACCGGTTCAACCCGAAATCGGAGCATTTGCGGCCTAATCGTGTCACGGCGGTGGCGGCTCTGTCGAGGTCTTCGAGTCTCTCGGCGCACGCGAGGCTCAAGAGGAAGGCTTCGTCCTTGGAATTCAGGTACGCGATGCCTTCCGACGTCATGATGTCTTTTCTAAGGTGGCTGATCTCGTCGTCCGAGAGGGACTTGTAAAGAGACACCAGACGCGACATGGTCTTCGCGGTGTCGAATGCGAGGATCCCGAGGCAGGCCGATTTCTTGGGCTCCGAGGACATGGAGCGCTTAAGGTTGTCGCCGACACGGCTGCCCATTTCCGACAACCACTCCATTGTGGTGGCAACAGCAACCATAGGCACTGGAATTCCTTCTGTTGGTGTTGTGGGTGCTTTTGCTAATGTAATTGGTCTGGGATTTTGTGGGGTTTAAGGTTGGGGCATATATAAGGGGAAGGGTTGAGGTCTGGGAGCTTCTGAGGATCTTCATTGGGGGACGCGTTCGGACAGTTGGATATTCAGTGTTGAGGTACCCAAAAAACAATTGTCAGGTCGGTGTAGCTGTGAAATGGAAAACTGAGAGGATGGTGGGGTACTGAGTTCGTCTATAATTGAGGGTTGACCGCCACGGTCGAAGAAAACTCGTTATGTCAGTTTGAAGCTGTTGGGTCATATCAATTTTCAAACCAGAAAAACTGGTCACCTAATAACACTCAATGCCATAGGTTGCGGTATTGTTAGTGAAACTAGAAAACATTGTACAGTCCGATCCTGATCAACCGAGACCGCTGGGTATATACTGTAATTCTTCTTTGTCTTTCTTAATTCTTTTTTATCGTATCAGTCTCTTCTCATTATGTAATTTTAAATGATTTAACTAATGATTTAGGACCATGCAATATTCACTCGATCGAACTGATTTTTATGGAGAAACATTCAAAAGTTTTGATTGGAGACACCAAAATTCGGTGGGAAATGTTTAGCTGCAATAGTGGTTGCGGTCATGGCTAATTTTACATCTTCTAGATGTGAAAAATGACCACTAAACATAGTTGTAGCACTTTTGGTTGCAGCAAACCACAATTTGGCAAAACTTTGTTCAGCTCTATGTAGAGGTGAAAAATGACCACTAAACGTAGTTATAGCACTTTTGTTGCAGCAAACCACAATTTGCAAAACTTTGTTCAGCTCTATGTCATAGCACTTCTGGTTCGTTGCGGCATACCACAATGACTGTTTCCGGTTTGGCTTGCATAATCATTCGGTTAGGTTTGGTTCGGTTTCTTTCCTTTGTTTCCAAACCAAATTCCTGAATCCGTGTCAAGTATCTTTCAGTTTGTCATTTTTTATTGTTCCCATGGCGACTATAATACATTACCATTCTCACACCGCTTCCTGTCAATGACATTTTGGCACTTTCTTGAAGAACTCAGGCAAGACCTCATGAGTCCCACGTTGAATTGACTACAATCTTGGACTTGGCAATCCCAGAAGTGTACTCACCAGCCGTGTCCAAACTACTGCCGACGTACAGTTTTAGAGTGAACGCAATCAGTTGTGTGAACACCGAGTGTGTCCATGGAATTCTTGATGACGTGAAGAATGATTCAGAAATGTTAATTGAAGTCTGCTTTCGAATCAACCTAGACTATTGGGGTATTCCTCCCATATTTCAACCCTGCCCCGATTCCGTTCTGATTTAGTAGCGGAACAAGTTAACAAGCACGAAAGAAGAATATTACTTGACAACTTTAAGTAAATGAAAAGTTGTAGTCAATATTTAGCTATACAGTTTTATGCAATATATCTTTCAAATAGTCACGTCCTTAAGTATCTACTTCATAGTTATATGAATGTAAGCTGGTTATATCGTGCGCAATAAACAAAACGGTACCTAATTCACATTCTCGTACACTTATCTCTTAATTTTTGTCTCTAAAAACAACCGTTGTTACGCAATTTCAAGCAAAGATACTCCGTCAAAGTTTATGATAAGGCATGAATTTGCGCTCCTATTAAAAAAAGAGAACGCATTGTTTACTTAAACAAAAAATTATTCGCAGCACCATAAGCTAAAACTATAAAGTACTTGCTCAGACAGAATGAGTTATGTGTTGCATACATAAAATTGGAAAATTGCACTGAACTTAATTGCTTTCTTTTTGAAAAGTAAAACGTTGCTCAAATAAAGGATCTAAGAATAACAAATAAGAACAAGGAGATAGGCTTATCCAACGCCGTCCAGAGGGATGAAAATAAAGGATTTGCGTGAGAAAGGGCGAATGGCCGCTAAACACATATTACCAAAACAAAAAGAACAATAGAAAATGGAAGAAAGATGTAGACACTTAAACATTGATGTGGCACTAAAATAACTGCCTAAATGGTTTTAAATGTATTTTGTAATTCATAACTCAATCAGTGAAAATCTTTAAAGCGTGTTTAGATTGAGGATTTGAACTAAAAATTTGACTTTAATCGAGTATTTAAAAATTACTTAGAACAAAATTGGTTATTTATAGTGTGCAGAAGGCAATTTTGCAACATTCTTGAAGGAATTTGAAAAGGAAATTTGGAAGCTCCAAATCTCCTTCCCACCTAATTAGTCCAAACTAATTTTTTGTCAAATTCCGTGTTAAAGTCTTAGCCACGTTTCAAGGAAGGTAATTCCATTTCTTTTTCTAAGATGCTTCTTCCATAAATATCCTTTCTAAGCCTATCTCTCTCTCTTTTCTATTTTTCTTTTTCTAATTTCGTTTTCCTATTTTATACATCTCTTTCATTAGTCTCGTGATACTTTTCTTACGTCTTATTTTTAGTTTCAACCTAACAAATTACATAAAATGTAAAAATAACAAGAGAAAAGGTAGTAATATGAATTTTTAGAATTTTGTGCTTCATCATTTTCAACTTTCGTATGAACATTTTTTTTCCACATTGGGGAATTGTTGTCACTTTAGGAATTCATGTGTTATTACGGAAAGATGAAATATGCAGATGTGAAGACACAAAATCACCCAAATGTTAAAATTTATGAAATTGCAAGATTTCGAAATGAAAAGATTTTAAAATAAAAGGAATTGAAAGTAACGTGGTTCTTTAAGATACTCCATTCAAAGACATTCAAAATAACTAGAGAATCCGTATCATCCGATAACGTGCTTTAGCTTCCAACTAACAAAGTTTATGACCAATAGTTTTGAGTAATAATAAAATTTGTTAGCAACTTATTAGCTTTGTCACATAGTTATGACTAATGGGCCCACTTTTTGTTCTTATCGTACTAGTGGACCCATTTTTAGTTCTTTTCAAGACACATAATCGTAATTATTTGATACGTTCTTTATTCACAAATAGAAGTTGCTAAGTAGCCAGTAGGGGGCCTACTTGTATAAATGTTGTACTGTGTTACAAATTCTTAACTGATAACAAGAGCTTCTAAAATTTTTTGGGGGAGTCATGGTCTGCATATGTCCTATTTACATATAATATATGTTGGGCCATGAGTTTTAATACAAACATTTCATTTCTGAATATATTTTAAAATGTAATAGAGGCAAAACATAAAAGATTTTAAGAACTCAATAAAACATATGGAACATCGGATCCTATTGCAACACTGTCAGCAACGCAGTCCTGATGGATTTTAATTTGGCCGTGGCACGCAAAAAATTGCTAGAGATGTTACTTCCTTTATTTGGGTAGGTAGTACACGGTCGATGGTGTAGTGATGAAAATCAGATAATATGTAACCAAGTTCATATGAGATTGTTGTAGCTATATCAAGGATGTTCTCCTGACCCAATATCCGTGATTGTAAAAAATTTGAGTTAGTTCGTAATTAACTGTAGAGGATTCCTTCCCGATGCTGATGTAGAGGTAGCTGCTCACCCATGTTGAATTTTTTTTGTGTTAAGTTGTACCAATGCCCACTTAAAGTGAAGTTGAGTCGAAGCAACAAGCCATCAAAATTGAAATTCTAGCCTTATGTCTTCTAATAATAAGTTTATGATGTGTGTCCCTCCGAGTACTGAGAATATACTATCGTGCAAGAGCCTGACTTATGCGAGAGGATTGGCCACCCTAATTACGAGAGAAAGAGCCAATCCAGAGTTACGACTTTGAAGGAGAAGTCAATCAAGACCTTGGTTGTACGACTTAATTAGGATGGCAAACCTAAACTCTGTTCCACACTTTGATAGTGAACTCCGGCAGAAGTACTATCGTAGTTGTGAAAGCAGCAATTTTATGGAATCTTACTGGAATGCTGTGCAATCATAAGGTAAGGACCAAGATCAAAGTCCACAATCTACAAGACCATCATTAGCATAGAAGCGTGCTTGCGTGTCCAAGCGAGTGTTTATACTTTTATTTTGTTTTTTTCTTTCCGATCAAATGTTAGTCTGCGCTCAATATTTGAGAGTTGAAGGGCTGAATTTCAGTGGTTTACAGATTCAGGTTATTATCTCATGACGAGCTTGATGAGTGGAGGTGTTTGAATAGGTGCTCGATCAAACTTCAAAATGTTAGTTTCTTTTGACTTTCAAGAAAAACTTGTTAAAAATGAATTAACGTTGTACGCAATTTATTTCTATTAAAACACAATAATCAAGAGTAAGACGATACATCTTTTATGCTTTTATATTATTTTCATCATCTTAAAGCTAGCTTCTCAGAGGCCCTGTGAAGGGTTTTTGAGCGGGACGTGAATCCCTCTGCACTGCAACAGCACACGTGATGGACGGTTATGTTTTTCAGACAACTTTTTAATTTAGTCTTAAAATGGCTCGGCCTTGACCAAGCCTACATATGCACGGGAGTCTCCATTTATTATAACTCCATTATGCTTTCACATGGTCGATTCATACCCAGAAACAATTTAAAATTAAATCTATCCCCACTCAGTATAATTTATTCACGTGTTTAATTTGTGGTCCATACATGAACGGACGTGTTAAGATATATATCAAACATCAAGAAAGTGATAACTAATAATTCATCATATAATTCTTGAGGACCTCTTCGTTTACCGCCATTTGGTTTGAGTTAAATATTTTCAAAAACTTTATGAAATATACAATGCATCACTTAAATATATAGAACTCACTAGGCACAAAAATATGTCTGATCCAACCAAAATAATGATGACCGATTAAACCTTCCATTTGGATTGGTGATTGTGTCACGTAAAGTTAGTGCGCACCATACGAAGTGCGCGATTCTTTCGCGGCGAGGAGCCAAAAGAATCATTAATCCCAAATTTGTAGCAGTTGAACCGTCTCTTGGAGTTAATAATGATTAATTCTCTTGGAAAAATGAAATGCAACCTTATTGATTTTTCAGAGACCGGTACGGATACACATGTACATTTTTTTTTCTCCACAATGACAAACAATTCGATCGCATCTCTACACAAAATTCTGGCAGGCGGCTACGTGCTTCAGTGGTGGGTGGCAACGCCACATTCCAGATTTTCAAGAGGTCAACAGAAACAAATTAAATGGTTAGCTGGTTGCGATCAGTCTTCTAATACGGGGGTGTTACAGATTCCCAGCGCTGGCAGCCCCTGATTTTGACCTGTAAAACGCCGTCGTCAACCCCATCCATGATCTCGCAACACTGACGACGTGGTGCCTGCTCATTGTACAATTGTTCATAACGTGTCAGCCACTATGTAACGATGATAACATTAGACATGAAACATTAATTTAGGTAACCTAAATCAAAAGGTTAAATAATCAAATTATAATAAGGAAAACATCCTTTTGTAATAATGTACACAACAGCATAGACTTGCAAAAACCATACGTGGTTGTGCTTTTTTCGCATCATGCATGGCATTTCAATCCACGAACACGAAGAGTTGTACGCAAGACTAAAGTCAAACCTAATTAAGTTTCTCGGAGTATGAAATGATATCAAGAAGTAGCAGTTCAACTGACGAAAAACTTTTTTGCGGACACTAAGACTTTTCAGAAACAGATCGTGAGGTATACAAAAGTTGCGAAAACCAAATATAGTTTAGTGCAGTGACACTTTCATACGCTTTAGACACAGATAGTGGCAAAAAAATATAATTGAAATAGTATGGAAGGGGAATGTTAATAGGTGTATACATGAGTTTAATGCAAAATTGGGTGAATGTAAGCATAGGAAATTGCAAGTTAAAGCCCAAGTTTCTCACCTGCTTCCACAAGTCATGCTCAAATTTTGCAGCTGAGACATTGAAGTATTGAATGGACAAGGCAGGCACAGGCCCTTGCTTGTCACACTGCTTTCCTGTCTCAGCCATAGACCTCTTATAAGTGGACAGGGTCTGACCCGTTTCAGTCTCCTGAACCCGCTCCAAGAAAAACATGGCGGGCCGTTCACAAGGGTCAGGGCTCATAGTCCGGGTGTTGAACGCGAACGGCTCCCGGCTCCAGCTCCTCCACGTCACAAATGTCTGATATGGAGTTTCCAACACCTTGGCTGTCATCAACGATGGGTACAGCTGCACGGTGAAGCCCCAAGAAACCGAGACGGACCAATTTCGGCTTAGGTCGTAACAGAAACTGTGCTGCAGGGCCCGACCCGTATCCAAACTGTAAGCTTGAACCAGCTTCTTGAGTGCCTCGATCCGACTCAGACCCGGAAAAATTGGCTGCACGTAGTCTAAGTGGTGCAATGACACTAGTGGCGCCACTGGATGTGCCGCTAATAATCCATACGGATTGCCTCTTATATCAACCTACATAGTGTTGAGAAAAATTATCATTTTTCTTTTGTATTTTTTAAAGATTGAATTAAATGACATTAAACTCTTAAGTGTTCATCCGAGATGGCTGCATTTCTCATCTATGTAATTTTGAAAAACAGATTCATGCACACCAACTAACACATTGAATGCATCAACACTGCATGACCTGGTGCACTTATAGTACTAAGTAGTTCATTAATGCTATTTAATTAACCGTTTGATGATACGTTCGACTTAAGTCAAATGACTTTTTAGCGACACTTTTATGCTCATGGCTTAGACAGTAACAACACGAAAATCTTTACTTGAAATAGTTATCGGACTGAGATCAATTCAAGAAATAAAAATCTCAACCGATTTGTGCCAAACCCAGTTTTGAGGCATAAAATCCGCACTTCAAGATAAATGACAAGATTCCAGAGCAGGAAAAAAGGGTTCATGTGATTCAAGAAGATCATGAAAAAAGAAAAGATTTACCTGATGAAATCCCAGTTCCTTCGTGACGGGCACACCAATCTCACTCATGCAGCCCTGGATCTTCTGATCAGAGCCGTAGAACGACGCGTACCGGTCGATACACCCGTCCAAAACCCTAACGAGCTCCGCCGCCAACGGATAACTGATGGCAAAACCACCGCCGCCGTACGCCATTGTATAAGAATGTATGATATCTTGCTCAACGCTTTCCGAATTGCCACCAATGTAGTACATTTGACTGTGATCGTACTTCGACAGAACGGTGACCAGATTCTCCGTGAAGAACACCGTATCATCGTCACCCAGAACAAACCACCGCACGCTGCCCAACCCTAGTTGAAAGCTCTCCTTCACAATGCGCGCAATCCGCACCGCGGACCGCGAGCCGTACCAGCTAGTGTACTTAAACCTAGAAGAGTCCTCGGATATCTTGTACGGCGGGGAACTCTCGGGCCACGTTGTGTTGGGCTTCTCGTCGAGCCAAACGAACCCTCGCGTGACGTTGGGCTTCCACCACGCCTCGCAGTAATGCCGGCGGTCGTTCCACGACTTTGCGGATCCTCCAATGCCGAAGAACAGATGGGATATGTTTGTCGAGTCGGATTCGGAGGCGATAAGGCCTTCGGCCTTGGTGCTGAGGGAGATTTGGTCACGGTCGGGGCAACAAGGGAGCCATGGGGAGAGGTTTGAGAAGGCAGAGTAGGAGACGAGGGAGACAGAAGCTACAACGCAGATTGCGAGGAAGCCTTTCATGAAAGTGGTGAAGATGGGGCTGATTCTTGAGGGCGGAAGGAGGGGAAATTTCCAGGGCTTGAGGTGGCCTTGAATGGAGTCTAAGGTGTGAGACATGGTGGCAAGAGAAAATGGTGAGGGGGGAAACTGAAAGAGGGGGGCTGTGTTCTATTAGGAATCAAATTCTTGTTTTATCACCCGGTTTTTGGTTCGTTTGACCTTTCTTCTTTTAGTTATGGACTTTCCCTTGATTTTGGGAACAAATCGGAGCGGTTCACTGGTTTAGTGATTTTATGTCTAACAGGTCTACCCAAAGTTTTAAAGTGAAGTAAAATAATTTCCTACCGGATAAGTTCATGCTTTTATGTTAGACTAGCAGGATGCACGTACGTGACATTAAGACGTGACAAAATAAGATTATATTATAAGAAAGTCATAACTTTAAATATTTTATAGAATATGACAATCAATTTTCTATGGTTCATATATACATGTTAATTCAATTGAATTCAAAATTGTAAGTTGAAATTGAGATTCATTTGCATAAGTTGCTCTAAAAATATTTTGAATTTATTTAAAGAATGTTATCTTTTAACTACCTTTAGCTTGCACAACTTTTATAAAAAGCCAAATATGTAAGTCGATTTGATGTTAATAATAATCTATATCCTATCATGGTCTTGCCGTCATTTTTTGAAGTAAAAACATCTACTTTAGAAAAGAAAAAAAAAGAGTAATTAAACCGCCTAATCTTTTCATGACCGAAGGTCTTTGTACTGTACTATAATTTTAAATCGATGCATTTATTATAAACTTAAAAGTATAAAGTTTAAAGATAAATAAATTAATATTTTTATGTCAGAATCTATATAGCTGTGATTTTTTGACTTTAACTTTCAATCATTTTTTACTATTTATATCTACTATAGTTCAACCTCATGAACACATAGTTATAGTGAGTGCATCACAATCATCCTTTGTCGCCTTAATTCATTAAATATTTTTATATTTAATTAGAGAAAAAAATGTTACTATAAGATTAATACATAACACATTTACTTTTCAAGAAAAAGCTGCAATAAAAGTTTAGCAATTTTTAACCCAAAAGCAAGACAAATGCATATCTATTCGCAAATACACGATCACTTTCTATAATAATAATTATTATTAGGATTTCTATGTTAAAAGAAAAAGAATTGTCGTTGCAGACTAATCAACAACCATGCTCCCAATCCTGTTATTATAATTTTTTGTTGCCTAGAGTCCTTTAGTGGTATTTATTTACTGCTCTTTTTACTTATTATCATTATGTGATGAATCTTTTAGTCCCTTACTGATAAAATAGTAAATGCAATATGGCGTTACAGGAAGATGCAACATTAAAAGATAAAACAAGTAAATAGAAAAAACCAAAATTTTGTATCGTTGAATCCAATTTAATTTGTTCTCTTTTATTTTTTGTAACATTAAAAATAATATAGAAATTTTTTTGTTATAGTCTAAAGTTAAATTTGCGATTGCAAACATGTACAACCGTCCGTTCATATAGAATATAGTTAGAAATTATCTAAATAGATAATGGTAGTATACATAAAGATGAATAAGAAGTAAAATCATAATAACTTACATCAACCAAAAGCATACTAAAATTTTATTGTACTTATGAATTATTCATCAACATACTTTGGGATACCTATAAAAAGAAAATAATAGACACCTCCATTAACCTTTTATTTTTAAGATTCAAATTTTAGATAAGCGAAAGAGTTAGAGTTACCCTTAGCTAGAAGGTTGTGTCGACAGTTAATCAGTAAATAATGTGAAATGAGTAATTTCTAAATCTTATTAGGGCGTAATATTCCACAACATAATTTTTAATCATAGTCACATCTATTACTAAATAGGAAAACAGTGAGAGTACTCCATAACAACCAAAGTAAGAAAAGGTAAGTTAAGTTGATTAATATTTTGAAGTTTGTATTGAAGAATAACTAACATTTGTATAGTCAAACCTATACAAATAAAACATAGAGACACACATCTGTAATTGAACACAAATATAATATCCAGTCTTAAACCCAACAATAGGAAAGCTGAGGGAAATGATTTATCATGTCCAGTTTTAATCTTTTTGATTTGTTGAATCATATTAGCAAATTTTATTTCCTAATTAAAAGGCTGAACCAATTATCCGTAAGACAACATAAGAGTAAAATTCATCTATCTTTATAGAAGCTTGTTACAATCTAATGGTCATTTGAGATTTTACTTATATCATAAGATCTTATCATCAAGGTATTGCATGTCCTAATTTATATAGAACATCAAGTTGTAGATGACAATTAACATATATACTTTTTATTGTAGTTAAATTTTATAAAAAAATGAGATAGACGTCTATCACTACAAGGAATAAGACTTTTAGCGACAGAACAAATTCCGTCGCTAAAGGTTCTTTCAGCGACGGAACTTCAGTCGGTAAAAATATTGTCCAAAAAATTCTTTTACCAACGGATTATTCCATCGGTAAAACATTGCCGACGGACTTTTACCGACGGGCTTGTAACGACGGTGCAAACTGTCGCTAAATATTTTTAGAAAATTTATAATTTTTTGATTATTTTTTAAACAATTTTAAGCAATGAAATAATACCGTCGCTAAAAATATCTATATGTTAAAATGTTAAGGAAACATTTTTACCGACGGACTTTTAGCGACAGAATAATTTCGTTGCTAAAAGTCCTTTAATACACACAGATCCTTCTTTCTCTCTCCTCGTTTCTCTCTCAGTCCCTCGTTTCTCTCTCTGTCACCGTTTTCACCCACCGGCATTCTCACCTCTGACGATCTCCCCTCACGGCAACCCACCCTAGCCTCCGTCCTTCCCCACTAGCCCACCACGCCGGCGACAGGCTCCTGCTACCCACCACACCGCATCCGACATTTAAAAAATAAATCAATATTTTTGGACGTGTCCAGAGGTTTCGGACACCATACCGACACCCTATATGAGGTATTGAGATTGTTGACTGTGCATTGAGAATTTGAGAATTAAGATTGTTGACGGAGGATGGGACCCAATTGGATTGAGATATCTGTGAATTAGTCGAATGGCTGATTGTTGAATTTAGGTTAATTAGTTTAACGCGACAGTTTTAGCACCCCTTAGAATCTCATCGTGGCTCTAGTACTGGCTATAATTAGCCCTAATTAGTCCCGATTAACCCTAATGAACCCAATTAACCCTAATTAGCTCTAACGAGCCTAATTAGTTTTAATTAATCCTAAGAACCCAATGAAAATTAAATTAGCTGTAATTATCCCAAATTGATCCTAATTAACACCAATCAGTCCAAATTAAACCCTAATTAGTCATAATTACTCATATATTGTAAAACCGTGATTAGATTAATTAAACCCTAACTAAACTCTGATTACCTGCCTAATTAGTCATAATTAAGCCTAACAACCCAATTAAGCTTAATTAGTGCTAATTAGGACTAATCAACACTACTCCACACAATTGAATCCTAATTAGCTCAAAATAACGCTAATTAGTCATAATCAACCCTAATTAGCTATAATTAGCTCAAGATAAATCTCATTAACATTAATTATCCCTAACATAATCCAATTAAGCCCACTTAGCCCTAACATAACCCAATTAAGCCCACTTAGCCCTAATTAGGACTAATCAACACTAATTCGCACAATTAAACCCTAATTAGCACAAATAACCCTAATTACTCTTAATCAACCCTAAGTAGCTTTAATTAGCCCAAGGTAATTCTCATTAACACTAATTAGCCCTAACATAACCCAATTAAGCCTAATTAGGACTAATCAACAAGACTCTGCATAATAAAACCCAATTATTAGCTCAAATTAACCCTAATTACTCATAATCAACCCTAAGTAGCTATAATTAGCCCAAGGTAATCCTCATTAACACTAATTAGCCCAGAAAATTTTGTATCTTCTGGGAATTAGCCTACTGGAAGACGCTCGTTATCCAAAATAACATGGATGTGATGCATATTGAGAAGAGCGTTTTTTATAATGTGTTCAACACAGTGATGAATGTCAAAGGCAAGTCGAAAGATCACCTTAAAGCGAGAAGGGATTTATAACAGTTGGGTGTACGCCGTGAATTGCATCCTCGGACAGTCAGTGGGAGGATGATACTTCTGAAAGCACGTTACTGTCTAGACAAGAAACAAGTGAAAAACGTCTGTCGGTGGGTTAAGAATTTGAAGCTTCCGAATGGGTTTGCGTCCAACATATCTCGTTGTTGCAATGTATCGGAATGCAAGTTCCAAGGGATGAAGAGTCACGACTGCCACGTATTTATGGAGAGATTCATTCCTATTGCCTTCCGGGGACTGTTGCCACGGGTTGTTTACGAAACTTTGACTGAATTATCTCATTTCTTTCGAGATATATGTTCTTCTACGATCCGGGTGAGTAACATGGAAGTGCTTGAGAAGAACATTGTGGTGACGATTTGCAAGCTGGAGAAAATCTTCCCACCTTCGTTCTTTGATTCAATGGAGCATCTGCCTGTTCACTTGGCATATGAAGCTAAGATGAGTGAACCCGTGCAATATCAGTGGATGTATCCCTTCGAGAGGTAATCTTTAAACTGTTACAGTTGTTCATTTGCATTAATGCGACACTTGTTATCTTTTATATTCCACCTACCTCGATTCACTAAACTTCTAGGTTCATGTTCCATTTAAAGAAAAAAGTCTGCAATAAGGCTTAGGTTGAGGGCTCAATTGCGGAGGCTTACATAATGGAAGAACTTGTAACTTTTGTAGTCAATTTTTCGGGTCTGATGTTGATACAAGGTTAATTCAACTAGGCCAAAATGAGCCAGGATCGAGCACAAATTTGGAAGGGCAATCATCAATATTCAAGCTGTCAGGTAGTCCGTTCGGTCGAACGTATACTCGATGGCTAACGGATGAAGAGTACAGTGCTGCAACAATATATGCCCTTCTAAATTGCGATGAAGTTTTGACATCCGTTGAGTAAGTTAATGTCTTAATTCACTTAATTGTTTTAAGTAATTGAAAGTGTGTGAGAAGCGAGTCAACTATATTGGTTTATAGTGAGTTCGATGCGGAATCTTTAATCACTGATCCCGCTGGACTTGAATCTCATCGAAAATCACAATTTGTACAGTGGTTCAAAAGGCGTGTAAGTCTTTAACAAAATTATATTATGTGTTATATATAGTTTTGTGGCCAATTAGTATATTGATTTATCCTTAATTTTTACCGTCATCTACAATAGGTTCAGCCAATAGATAGACCATTGGCCTCCTGCTTGAAATTACTAGCTGAAGGCCCTAACAAACAAGCATTCTGTCATGGACGCTATATCATCAATGGGTTTAGGTTTAACGTAAAAGATGATGACCGAACAAAACAAACCCAAAACAGTGGAGTCTTGGTCAACGGCGACTATTATGCAGAGAATTACATGGACTTTTACGGAGAGCTAGATGAGATTGTTGAGCTAACATATCTGGGTTCCCAAAAATGCCTGGTAATGTTCAAGTGTACATGGTTCGATGTCACATGCAGTAGAGGAATCCGTGTTAGCTCTCAAGGGATTGTAGTTGTCAATGTCAAGTCAAGACTTGCATCAGACGAGCCCTTTGTGTTTGCTAGTGAAGCTGTAAAAGTCTTTTACGCGGTGGACGTCGCCAATCCCAAATCTCATTGGTATACAATTATCAAGTCCATGAGATTGCCCGTGACATATGACAGTAAGCTAGACACCTTTCAAGCCGACCAACCACCTGTCTTGTTACTTGTTGAGGTCAACAATGAGGAGGACGATCTTCTTCTTCCAACAACACTTCATGTAGGAAAAGAAGTCGTAGATGATGACGTGGAAGACGTGGAAAGTATTAGAGATGATGTGACTGAGTCTACTGATGAAGAGGATGAATTAAAAGATGAAGAGGACGACGAGTCTAGTGAAGAAGATGATGACGATTCCCAAACTGAAAATGATTGACTTCTAATGTTGTAACATCACGGAAAAAATGTAGTAACATTCTAGAACTTGGTGCAAATTGATGTGTTTTTGCACCTCCGTTCATATATATAGTGCCGATGATGATTTCTGTCAAATTATTGTTTTTAATGTGTTAATGTTTTTGCAATTTAGCTATACGAAGTCAGATATGGATAAAATACGGGCTATTCGTGGCTGGGTTGGACGCCGAGCTGCTTCCTCCCGGTGGGTCCCACCTCGTCATCGCCCACTAATGATGAGGCACAGAGTGCTCGCATACAGCAGATGGGGCTCCAGCTTTAGCTCCAGCCCCAGCCCCAGCCCCAGTCCCAACCATCGCCCCAGCCTTAGCGGTCGCCCCAGCCCGTGCAGATTCATCCCACACGCGCGTTGTCCTTCTTCCGTGGGTTCTACCTCAGGTATAGTTGAAAATGGTATTTAGTATATTTTCGCTAATTTATATTTGAAGTATATTTGAGCTGTATTAATGTTTGTGTTTTGTAAGATCTCGACAAGGCTTTGGCCCGACACGCGGTGTAAGCATCGACTCCAGCGTAAACAAAGAGTTACGCTCACCCAGAAGGGCCTGTAAGTAAAAAAAATCAGGGTCAAATACACGTAGGTACCCTGAAACTACCACAAAGTCTCACTTGAGGGTCTCAAAATTTAAATTTTACACATAAGGGCTTGTAACTCCAAATTTGTAACAAGTAAGGGCATCCGTCTAAATTCCTAACGGTTCAGCCCTTTCCGTCAGGGGCATTTTTGAGAACTCATTTTTGGGAACTCACAGTGGCACCAGCATCGTGGAGACCCCCCAGCTAAAACTCCGGCCACGCACACGCCACCGGAGTTGCCGTCGACGCAAAACCGCAGACTATCGCCGTGAAGGGGCAAAAGCAGATACAACATCTCAACAAAAAGAGAGAGAGAGAGAGAGAGAATAGAAGAGATGCAGCAGCGCCACCATCGAACTCGCGCCGTCACCACCGTGACCAGCGATAGCGCTAATTGCCATCATCGCACCGCTACCAGCTTCCAACTCAACGTCACCGTTTCGAGCCACCGCAGCCACAGGAAAAGCGTCGTCGTTGTCCACCACACAACCGACGGCGACCGCTGCCTGCCTAGACGGAGCTCGCCGTCACTGCCAGTTGCAGCTTTGCCTGGGAGCAGGCAATCAACGGTGGCCCATCAAATCCGGTCTACCTGCACAGCGCCGGCTAGGTCTGTGTGTGGCTCCACCGCATGATCCGATCGATGCCTCTTTCATCCGTCGCCGGACCGGCGATCTCCTCTTTGGCCAGATCGTGGCACCAGCCGATGTTATCACCACCGAGACGGGCAGTACCCTCGCCGCCGTGCCAATAAGGCCACTAGCTGTACCCGATCTACTTCCAAAGGCCATGGATTGGTATGAGTGAAACAATTTGGTATAAGTGAAACAATGCCAATTTTAGGGTTCCAAATATTAATAGATTAGGGTTCTAAAAATCAAGGGATTTTACAATAAAAAAATTAAATATGAGTTCCCAAAAATGCCCCTGAAGGAAAGGGCTGAACCGTTAGGAATTTAGACGGATGCCCTTACTTGTTGCAAATTTGGAGTTACAGGCCCTTATGTGTAAAAATTAAACTTTGAGACCCTCAAGTGAGACTTTGTTGTAGTTTCAGGGTACCTATGTGTATTTGACCCAAAAAACCACATAATGCCTTATTTTTGTACATTTGGGGTGTTAATTTATATTTGAACTGTATTAATTTATTTATTTACTTCTTTGGTAGGATCCTGGAGAATTAGGGGAGGACTAAGATCGGCGTTCTTGTGAAGGGCCGATTCTTCGAGCCACGTCTGTACTAGAAGGACTGGGATGTCGCTGCGAGGGAGTCCCTATGGGAGGAGTGGCTGGTATGTTGAAGATTTTTTTTTTTGCGATAGTATTTATTTAATTAGAGTTTGTTTTCTAAATTAATTTGTGTTATTGAATGCCTTGTAAGAGGGGTTCACGTTTATACTCGCCTGATCAGCAGGCACTGGGGCGGCAGACTTTCTTTGCTTACATAGCCAAGAATTACCGTCGATAGCTCCACGACGCACGGGATCAAGTGAAGAAGATGCTGTCCGAGGGTGCCCCGATGACGGAGATGAAGACATATCCCCCACATTGGATATCTTCGACTGTATGGGGGGAGATGATAGATTGGTGGGCTGCGAATCTAGGCTGGGATGCCAAGAGTAAGAGCGGGGCCGAGAACAGACAGAACAGAGATCCGATGCACACGGGGGTGTCGGTGCCACACGACATCGTCCGACACATGAATGCGGTCCAGAACCCGGATCTGGAGGAGGATGAGGTCATAGCTCTGACGTATAATCAGACGCACGTGTGGAAGAAGGACAAGGACGAGGTGCACCGGGCTGGCGACTATGTTTCGGATATTGCTCAGCGGATCGATGTAAGTCGATGTGTTTAAGTTGTTAATTTTTTTTTTCTATCCTCAATGTCTGTTGTGTTAATTAATGCCCTAACACATCTTTAAATCACTATTTTTATAGGCCTCGTATGAACAGTTTAGGGGGTTCAAGTAGCAGTCCGGACAGCCATCAACGTCCATTAGTAGGGGTGCGAGTACTGGGGCATTAAAGTCATGGCTGGATACGCCGGAGGTCGTCAATCGTTCGAAAGGCTGCACACGCGGCCTACCTAACCTGACTGCTTGTGCCGTGACATAAGCGTCGTCACCCCCACTGTCCCTCCACAGATATCGGCTCCTCGGCATCCGTTGGACGAGGAAGAGATCCAGCGCATTGCTACGGTGGTGTTGAGGATGATCAGGGAGCATGATCAGTAGGGTACACCTGCTGGACATACCGAGCTGACCCCGGATTAGCTGGATCCAGATCCGGGACTCAGCAACCCCTGATGAGCCCCTTCTTGTGCTAGGTCCCAGCTTGTCCCCCCCGCTCGGCTTGTACTCGATCTTCTCTCCTCCCCTAACCAGCTGTATCCGGTTCTCGGCTTGTACATTTTGAGTTTTTTTTTTATAATGCACATTTTTTAAAGTTGATTATATATAGTTGTTTGTGTCTTCCGGGATTATGAGTTGTTGTTCAGGATTGAATTTTTTATTACAGGATTGGGCATCAGAAAAATAAAAAAAATATTTTTTAAAAAAATGACTTTTAGCGACGAATTATTTTCTTCCCTAAAAGTGTACTTAATTTTAATTTTAGTGACGAAAAATTCCGTCGCTAAAAATCTAATTTAGCGACGGAATATTCCGTTGCTAAAACTTATATTCCATCGCTAATTTCACAAAAAATAAAATAAAATAAAATATGTAAAACAGAATTAGAGAAGGAAACTCTGTCACTAATTCATAAATAAATCCGTCGAAAAAAGGTCAATATTTAGACGACGGATTTTAAAATTCCGTCGCAAAACTTTTAGCGACGGATTTTTATACGAGGGACTTTCAGCGATGGTGTATCCGTCACTAAAACTTTTAGCAACGGATTTCAGGCTTTTAGCGACGGATTTACCCGTCGCTAAAAACATTATTTCTTGAAGTGTATGCAGTAACTGTAATATTTATTAGTAGTGAAATAAATAGAATTGTTAGAATAATTTAGATTCAAAGTATGTTAATAATGTTTGAATGGTAAAGAAGTGATTTTTAAATGTAACAAGGGTATTGTGGTTCAAAAAATAATTTTCAAGGATCCACACTTTTATATGTAGTATAGATATTTGCAGCAAAAACTTAGAGTAGATAATGCTTTTCTGGCAAATCAATACTCTTTTAATTTGTCACTAAATGAGGTATTAGTGTTTCTAAAATATTCTTTAGTGATAAAAGAGTATGAATTTGGTGTGAATACATGTACGTTTAGCCTAATTTATGTCTAAACATTATGTATGGTAGTTGTGACAACTTATTTAGAAATGACATGTCTTTTTTTTTTTGGTGTTTGCATCGCTATCCCTTTTCTATTTTGATGGGTTGATTCATTTCTTACCGAATGGAGACATCATTTGTGTGGTCTGCTTATTTTTTGGTTATGTTTATTGTCGTTTATAAGGTTATAAAATTCGTGACTGCTTGAAAGGGTCTATATGTTTATTTTTTAAATTACGTTTTTGAAAGAAAAAGGGAAGGATAACGATAAACGATACATTTTTCTTTTGCCTGGATGACACCTGGGGATGGTTGTAAACAATCCCATGGTGGGTGTATCTTAAAACAACAATCAACACACACACATTTACTTCTTAGAATGTCTTCATCAAATTCGCATTTACTTATTAGAATGTCTTCATCATGATAATTGTTCTTCGCTTTAATTTCAACACATCCAATGTTGATTTCATATAATCCAGATTGTGTTGTCAAACTTAAATAAGCTTTCATCTAAGATTTACAAAGAGTACCGTAAACATCACATTTTTGCAATGCTATACCCAAATTTTGGTTCATTTTACATGTATGATCACTTTGTCATCATTCTTGCATTCTGGCGGCATATTTGCATATTCTGGTATGTTTCTACGTGCGTGACTGCTTTATGTTTGTCCTGAAGTTCTTCACCTTAGCCAATTATATTATTCCAGTTACTTATCTTGAAGAATTAATCTCTCTAATTTGCACCCTTGTATAAGCCCTTACACTATCTTTCCTTGAACATATCGAAAGGCCTAGTTTTATCTAAGTATCTGAGATATATAGGGATTATCAAACTTGTTCCAATTTTTTTAGACCTTCAGTATTTTCAAGAAAATTCATGAGAAAGTGCACTTTTAGAGCTTTTTCAAGGACATAAAGTAGGCCTAAATCGGACTCTGCATGTGTTACTGATTTATGTTTTGACTTGAATTTCTCCACCTGTCATTTATAAGTTACTCATCTTGAAGAATTAATATCTCTAATTTGCAGCCTTGGATAAGCCCTTACACTATCTTTCCTTGAACATATCGTAGGCCTAATATTGTCCAAGTATTTAAGATAATTAGAGATTATCAAACTTGTTTAAATTTTGACAAAGCTTTAGTATTTTCAAGATAACTCGAGCTATACGTAATCATCTTGAGTGACTCAAAATTCATGAGAAAGTGTACTTTTTAAAGCTTTCCCAAGGACATAAAGTAGGCCTAATTCGGACTTCAGATGAGAGAGAGTCAAGTTCCCAACATTTGAACAATCTGTGCAGTTCTGTAGGCGCTCACTACTCTAAGAGTGCCGGCCAGCTGAGCTTGGGAACCCCAAAGGAATACTCTTTTGGTTTTCTCTTGAATCATGCTCCATGAATGCCAACTCGCATGGACAACGAATAACATGCTTTCTGGCCTACCGGCTGATACCTCTTCTCCAAGACATGGGCAAAAGTCCTAGGACCCTTGGTTTAATAACTTTAAGGGTGTTTAGATCATTTAGCACCTAAAGTCGATTTTCTTAGCCTACAAACACTTCAAAACTATAAGTTAAGGTCTTAGGGCTCATTCTAGGGTATGATTCAATCATACACCACCTTGATTCTAGGCTATGACTCAATCATACACCACTTTGATACCACATTACTTTGTCAAAGTTTCTGAACTCATAGGCCGTATGATGAAAGCTAATCATCCAGACCACCTCCAATCAATACATCCATAGACGCCATCAAGATGCAAAGCAATAAGGTTTTCCTCACTAGTAGTTAGAGATGAATCTTATGAAGGATCCATTCAAAGTCAAATAATCAGTATCTCTACCTCGTAACATATATATTTTTGTCGTTGAAGGTGCAAAGCTAACCATGTAAACTCTATGCTTAGAGTGCAATTACTAATTATAGCTTATTACACTTGCTAAGTGATTCATTGACATAATTGTTGACTATAATTGCATGATCTAATGTTTTTACCTTTGGCATTGATTATGCTGCATCTCTTCGCGTGATTCCATATTGTATCTGTGACGGTATTATGGAATTCTTGCTTTATTAAACTTATTTTTATCAAAGTCTACTAGAGAAATCACTCTCTCTTATAGGAATCAATTCTTTTTTTACTACAATAGTTCAATCTTTTGCTAAAACCCTAGGGGACCTTAATATCAAGTCCAAGTGAAAAGCTAAAATCACGACTACTTCTGACTCATGTTGAACTATACGTTGAACCTGATTCTAATTGTCCATAATATATCTAGGCAATCCTGGCTTTTCTTCCCAAATTCAAATCTATATTTATGTGCTTTTACGGGATTCTTCTTTTATTCGTCATATGTTGTGCAAAAAACTAACGGCTCTTTTACAGCCACGATTGTATTCGTCATACGTTATTATTAGTGTCTCTCGTTTTTACCATGATGATACGCTAAATAGGGAATATGAGACCATTAGGATGTGGTAGCGCCTCATATATACCTTCTCATCACACAACACAATCCCCTTCCAAGTAAATCTAGGCCAACCGCATATAAGATTAGTTAATTGAGTTCACAAAGTGACGACTCTAATATCAGTGAGAGTCACAAGTTTTTACTTCCAGGAGTCGGTCACACTTATATTTAGTTATTGCTTAGATCATTAAAATATTTAGACAAGGTAACTCTATCGCAGGCTATTAAGATAAATCTCGCTCGGTATTTTAGTCACCGGACTTACATCATAGT
Organism: Escallonia herrerae; assembly: GCA_033070095.1. Taxonomy (NCBI): domain Eukaryota; kingdom Viridiplantae; phylum Streptophyta; class Magnoliopsida; order Escalloniales; family Escalloniaceae; genus Escallonia; species Escallonia herrerae. The sequence goes on from JAVXUP010000122.1 coordinate 84,319, forward strand.
AACAAACACATATCTACTAATGACATAATCTGTTGGATTATAAGAAAACAAAACTAGGCCCTGCAAAGAACTGCCGCTGAAGGCGTTAATAAAAATTTCACTAACTTTATTCAATGAGTATTAACTGTCACTGCAAAGGGGTTGTAGCCTCTTGCTACAACGCATGTTGCAGCGAAATCATTTTTCCAGTTGCCCAGTGATTAAGTGCCTGGATTGTTGTTTTTAACGATGATAATCTAAAAGTTGGCATTGATGAGCAAGAAGATGAGGAGTTGCAGTACTTCCTTTACAGTATAACTTTGACCAAGTTAGAGATGGAAGGAAGGAACATAAAGTATATCTGAACCAAGTCAGAGCTTAATTCTTACTATCCAATTCTTCGAATCGCTAGTTAAACTTATTTTTTGCATCCTGCTCACCTGAGGTCAGTTCATAATATCTTTAGTAACAACGCGCCGTCCTATTTATCCAGTAAAATAGTTACGCATGGCTTGTGCCCAGGATTGATAGTTGGAACCCTCACGAATGAATTCATTGAATCATGAACAAGAACTGCAACAACAAAATAGAGTTGGCAAAATAAATGTCATAAATAGAACCTTGAGGATAAAAATACCTCAGAATAGATCTGACACAGTCAAAATTTGGTCAAGAAATTACTGAAGCGGTCACAAAGCCACAAGATTAAGAGAACCTGACGAGTCAATCTGGGCGCGGCTGGTGGTTGGCATGGGAACGGACTGGATCGTTCAAGTAGCTGCTTAATGCTGCGCGGAACTGCCCGACTTGGGGGCTCGATGGGGAGAAAAAGCGCGTTAATGAGCGCAGAGTCACATGGCAAGATTGAAGCGGTAGGTGCACTGGTCTTCCGCGTCGCGGCTACCGCTGTTGGGTATGCTTTCGGATGATGAATTGGAGCACCTGTGCAGTTATTCCGAGACTGATGAAGGAAAGAGATCAAAGCGAAGGACACAAGAATCCGGGCAGCGCAATGTCGAGGAGAGACCACTTTACAGCGGCTCAATAGACCACATTACAATGGCTCATGACACCATCATCAGCGAAGAAGAAGTTAATACACCATGGCAACATCACTGCAATATTGGCCATCACCCTGTAATGCCTTCGGCATGCATTGGCATGGCTACAATCTTGCCTCAACCATGTTTGGCATTACAGTCACTGACACCCTTCTTTTGTTTCGATGTCATGCAGCGGTTTGACGGTTAGAAAAGCGAATCGACATATCTCAGCATTACCAGCCTCAAGCTATTGAGTTCAAGCTTAGGCCGACAAGGGCATACATCAATCTCCATTTGCATTTTAAGGTTCTTTAAAGCATGTACATACTGCGTATTAGTCGGAATTGTTTCTTGAGGAACTCTAAAGCTCCTTACAATGCGCGGTTGTTTGCGTGATGCTGATATATCAGAGTCTCAAGACCTACTCCTATTGATCTAAGCTTAACATTGATGATTAACTGAAAGAGAAGTGGACTCGCATACCTCTTCACTTCTTCTCGGAAGGGTTTGATGTCTGCCAGTGGCCCTTCTTGGTTCAAACTGTGACTAGAAGATATAAGATAAGAAAACGGTTGACAATACCTCCATCCATAGACCATAGCGAGGCGAAGACCATCATAATCAGAAGTATTGCAAAACGAATTCTCAACAATTTATACTTCATTACTGTTTTGTTACAACACATATGGATCAAATTTATTTCGAGGGTCTCTTGTTAGCTTAAAATGCAGAAACATTTTATAACAATATTGATCGCTTCATAAATGTTCCTCACTTCAACTTTGCCGGCAGCGGAAAAGGTTATTGTCTTAGGACTGTCAAGAACGTGCATGGAGTATCCACTGCCCTTGCGACAAATTGCAGCGGATGGCAAATTAACCTGGCTGAGAATAATCTTACATGCTGATGATAATAAAGTCATGTAGGAAGAGCTAATTCTACTATTATGCAGCATATTAAAGGCAATACATGCAAGAAATGAAAAATTTTCTTATAATGGTTAAGAGAAAACAAAATATATATTGAATAAATAGGAAAAACTAACCGTTGATTCCTCAATATTGCAGCATAATCAAGAGTTGAGCAAGAATTCTAATATTAATTTTGAGTACTGTTATAACGGGCATCTTCTTAACTTTGAAAAGATAGCTGATTATTGTGTCTAAACATAATAAGAAAAGAAAAAGTTTGATAGCAAAAATGAGAAGAAAACCTCTCAATACAAATCTCAGCCACCATCCTTCTAGCTATAAAATCAAGACAGCCCCTTACAATCCTTTGTCGATGTGTCCTGAGGTTCTGGCCCTAATCGCAGCTCTAGGTCCAACTCCATCCGCGATGAAATGTGACTCAACTCCATGCTCATCTTTTCGTGCCCGCTTGACGATGGTGCCTCAACAAACAAAGGCAGTTGTATTAGCTCCCCATTACAGTCTTTCTTCCTGGGACTTGCATCCTCTACTTCTGAGAAAAACCACGGCCTTTTGAGTGTGCAACTTTTCTCATCACTAGCTTCCTTTTGTAACGGACCCTCGTCCTCGGAAGTCGGGTTATCAGGATGATCAAAAGTACTGTTGCTCTTGGTGATATCCAGAGAAAGTAGGGTTTCATGACTCGAAGTTTCTTTCAGCCTGGCTCTATCTTTTCTATGGATGTTCATGTGACCGCCTAGAGCTTGTGCGTTGGAGAAGCCTTTCTGACAAAAAGTGCAGGTGTATGACCTGATTATTGGCTCTTCTGAACTCCAAATTAGTTGCTCAGATCTTTCTGTGCTTGACTGATTGATTTCCATCCTCAAGCTACGTTAGAGAAGAAGAGATGGGCGTTAAGAAAGAGGGACAGGACAACAAGAGGGGTGGTCAAATGGTCGGTAAATGGGGTATTTCATTGAGAAAAATTATGGCAGGCCTCATATTTCTTGTGATAAGTTACATGCTAGTATTCTATTATGACACTCAAAAGAAGACCTATATGTACCTCCAGATATTGTCAATTACAGTACTAAATCTTCAATGACCGGATTAGACCTCACCCAAGCGCTATATAATTGCCCCCATACGTATAATTACAAACCCTATATGTCCCAAAGTTTAAGTCCCTTTTTATGTATTCGGGCGTTTCCAACTATACTTGATCAACTGTGTAACTCCATCTTACACAAATGTTGTTTAAGTTTCTCACTTGACAACGCAAGTTAAAATAGCTATTACCATGCATGCATTCAAGTAAGTTTGTTTCTTCACTCGTTTTCCTAGGTAAGCTCGCATGTGTCAAGAAAAATTTTGGCTGCAATGGTGGTAGTAAGAATAGCATGCAATCCCTTGTATAAAGACTAATAATTGTCACTAAATGACATTTTTAGCGAGAATCCTTTGTAGTATTTTTTAGCGTCACTAATTAGAGGTACCTAATCAAAGTCTACAATCATATTTTGTCACTATATAGAAGTGTTGCAGGCCATAGCTACTACGGGACAACACCCAAAATTCTTTCTTTTAAGCATGTGTTTATAGTTTACGCATGCAGAACCTAATACCTCTATTCAATTATGGTTTTAGTCAGTGCCTGTCATTTGGTCGAACATTTGACCCTTCTTGAGAGACAAAAAGGAACAAAGAACTTCCATACTTATTTTAGAGTGGAGGTTTTTTAATTAGCAACTACTTCGGTTTGCTTTGGGATATTTCACATTGAATGTGGACTAGTACGGATTTGCCTCATAAGACTCTGTTCATGAACTTATTAGTATCTACTTTGGTTATATATTTTGAGTGGTATTGTTTCGTGGTTAGACCGTAGACGTGTGTCGTTAAATGCTTCTATTTTCTAAGCTTTTTCATAGATCCTATAGTTCGTGTTGGGTCAAAGATGATGGGGTCGCTCTATGAATTTGCCTTCTATTTGCTCCATTTTGTGCAAAGGGTTCAAGGGATGAGAAAAAAATTTTGTACATAATTTTGTAGTTCAAGATCAGACAACCTAAAATAAATCAAAAGAAAAATACGTAAATATCATTTAATATTATTTTGATTGTTATTAAAAAAAAAAGCCTTGCTCACAAGAACACTCATGCCCTTTGCATGAACTGTCAAGGTTATTTTCACTTTAACTTTTTTTAAACTAGTTAGATGGTACATATCCATATCGATCTGTAGTGAAGATTTTAATTAGATCGAGAATCAGCGAAAAATAACTCTTCAGACCTAGTAGTAGCGGGATTTCGTGCAATAGAATACCCCCTATAATCCCTCCTAGAAAATATTGTTAAAGCATAAAATGTCAATTGTGGAGTGACAATGAAGATAATATATAACAATTGTAGGTCTGTTCCAACTTGGTAATAATAATAATAATAATAAAAAAAAATTTAACTAAGCAAGACTATACCAGCGGCCAACGCACTTGATGGTGTGACATGTTTTGATCATCGACCTTGGACATCACACCCGACCTAACAGCTCGTTGACGTGGCAGCGTGTCGTCCCGGGTAAGCATTTCGCATGATGGAGTGACGACACACCTAGGATAATGACACTCCCCTAGTAATGCAAACATCATTATTAATTAATTTGGGATAATTATATTATTACTAATGACAATTTATGATGATTAATTAAAAGCATGCTTCTGCTCATGCAAACACAACCAATCACCGTCCCAAAAGAATTGGATAAAAGGGGCTTATTTATTTGTTACAGCGACCGACTATATCATCATCAATCAAATGTATTTGTAATTAAGCTTGTGTTTAGATTAAGTGAAGATGATAAAATGGCCGACCATTTGAAAAAAAGTATTTTAGTACTTCAAAATAGTTTATGTTTTGTGTGCCTTGTGAAGCTATAGATGCCGGGTATTTAAGGTGCAAGTGTTCTTAAATGACCTCAACCCTCTAAAGGGTCTTTGGGAATTAAAGCACGGACCAAAAAACAATTATGATTTGGAAAGGGAAATAATTTAGTACCAGACCATTATGGTGCCGTAAACTCCTACTTAAGTGTGCCATTTATCATAATAAGTGTGGTTAAAGAACGTGACAATTGCACAGAATAATTGACCTTCTAAGAATACAAGTTCAATAGTGATGTTTAACGTAAGTTTCGACTTTTAACTGAGATAACACATTTCGGTTAAGACAAATATTGCAGTTTAAGAACATCATGATTTGTAGAGGAATGCCTTTTAATTAATATATGACCAAGTATGAGTGACTTCGCTTATGCATCTACCTATATAAGAATTATATCTGTTTACTTGATTTAGAAGCTAAAATGTTTGACTTTGAAATAGAAGTTAGAGGTTAATAAATGTCTGACTTTATCAAAGAAGGTTTTTTTTTTTTTTGCTATGGCAATAATAAGAGAGCTTTATTTATTTAGGCATGCGTGTGCAAGGACCACCGTTATTAAAGACACGTCTAGGTGCAGCATGCTCGTAGGGAATGCGCGTCCGCATAAGGCTAGGCGCAGCCTCTTCCAAAAGGCGTGCACCTAGGCGCAAGGTGGTGGCGAAGGTGAAAAAACCCTAAAATCCTAGTCTTTATTTTTGGATCATAACATTGTCTTTGATTCTTTGTTTCACAACATAATAAATCAGTTCTTAAATCACAAAAAAAAATTTGTAAAACCCCAAATCCTCATCAACTAATTCTCTTGTTGTTGTTCGTTGTGCATACTAGCTTCCCGTCGCCAATTGTTATTCTCTTTCAAGTAAATTTAATTTCTTACTTCACCTTGTAGACAAAAAAGATGAAATCGAGGGTGACTCTCTACCAGACTTAGAGCCTATGATTCCCTTCTGAAGAAAGCATTATTGCCTTAACCATCACTTTTGATGAGGATGACATTGTCATGTTCACTTAGCGTTAACTACTTATCATTGGATTTAAAACCTTTTCTAATATTAAAAATTTGTTAAATTGTCATATTCTAAATTTGGTTACGTGATTTTATTAGTCTGATGTACTAATATTTATTTATTTTTATTTTAATTTTAAGCGTCACTTTAAAAAGGCACGTACCTGTGCCTAAGATTCCGAGACCCTTTACGTCTTAGGTTTACCTACGCCTGTGTACGATAAAAGTATTACAGTTAGCTTGCAACAACTGCATAATCGAAAAAAGGAGCAGCCAAATGAGTGATAGAAAAGGTTAACTTGGGCCGCCTCATTCTTAGTTAGCCCACCGGTTACAAAGTTGCCATGTCAATACAAAGATAGTTGTACTCTATGTAACCAACTAGTCAAGATCCGACAGTCTCGCACGAGAAGTTGGTACATGCATTGAGCTTCCTTCTCCCTAACAGATCAAACACAATCTCGGAATCAGTTTCTATTATGATTTCAAAATGCCCATGGAGGACAGCAAGAGCAAGGGCGACTTGAGTAACCAGTAGGTGTGCAGTAATGTTGGTTGTAGTTTCGACAGAGCGTTAAAATCTCAACCAAAATAGTCTCTTGTAATTAATTCCGACCGAGAGTTCTAATACACGCATTATCCAGATTTGACCCAACAGAGCCGTCAATATGAAATTTACATGTTTAGACAACGGGAGGGACCCAAGCAAAAAGACCAAGAGACTGGGTGATCGCAAACAAGTTGGCAATCCAAAACTCAAAAAATAAAATGCGAGCCCCCGTTCATGAAGGTCGCGTTGATCTGATGATGTATTTTTAAAATGTACATTAATTCGATGTAACTAAATAGCACGCAACGTAGTGGCAAAAAGTCCTTTGAGATGCTAGGCATATCAAAGAAGCTTTCACTCATTGCAAAAGCCTTTTTACCCATTAGCATGCCACCGTCTAACTTAATTACTTCTCTATAGTGTGGTTGTTGTGAACATGTTGTCAGAAACCAAAAAAAAAATTAATCAAATGGGCCTAACTGGAAAAAAAAAACTAGAGATGTTGCAGTCACTCCTGAGAAGCATCTTTTTCCCCTTAAGTCTACTTGTATGTATCTCTTCTGTTTTATAACTAGTCGTATACTAGTGACTAGCTAGTGATATTCAGATCCTGGAGTCTGCTCCATTATTGAAAATGAGTTTGCGTTGCAATGCAAGAGAAAAGTATTTCTCTGTCCCATCACTAGATATTTGTTACCTAGTGGTGCAACCTGGATGTGAGGTTGGGCTTCAACCCCATCCAAGTTTACTCATGTTTTTTTGAAACCATTTCCACTTTAATTAAAGAAAAAGTTGAGTACGTTTGGTTGGACTGGATAGGGCTAATTAATGAGTAAGTTGAATAAGCAAAATTAAAACAAAGTAATTCTTTTTTTTTCTTACTTTAAAAAAAAATTTAGGTGTGGATGGTTAACGGTGGGGTTGATGGCGGTGACTGCCAGGGGTGGTGACTGACTGCAAGAGATGGAGGAAGCGAGTGGTCGGTAATGGCAGGTGGCAACACCCGCCGGTTAGTCGTTGCTGGAGGTGATGATCGACCGGCGACTGTCAACAGGGGGCTAGAAGCAATTGGCGGTCTGGTGTTTGGCGGTCGCGATGCCGGCACGGTCGCCATCTACAAGTGGCGGATGTTGGCCACTGGCAATAACTTTCTACTGAAATCATTAGCAGCGAGCAATGGCTAGTTGACAGCGATTACTGCCATCGGCCATGGGCAACACCAACCGGCGTTCATCGTCGGTGGCTGCTAGCGATGACCGGTGGCTGCAAATGGCAGTTCGACGACATGTGGTGGTGGTCGGTGGTAGTTTGTTATATTAAATGTATTTTAAGACCCAACTCAACATAACACGTTTTTATATTAACCTAGTCCAAATCCATTGCAACCCATTATTATAATTAGGTGGATTTGGTTGGTTAATAAAACAATATTTTCTTTGGTTGGATTGATTAAGCCCATCAATTTCAGACCCTACTTGCCCCCCTAAACATAACGCCGATAATTCAACTTTAGTCCGTTTAACTATTTCCGCATTCTTTGAATTGTCCCTCAACTCCCATTTTTGTTCGAATAGTCTCTGTACTTTGTTTTGTCTCAATATTGGTCCATTTGTTAGCCTTTTAGCTATAAACATATGGGTAGTTTTGTCCTTATACATATATCTAGGGATGGCAATGGGGCGGGTCGGATGCGGATCTCCTAAAATTCGAACCCGCCCCGCTCGTCATGGAACTTCGCCCCGCCCCGCCACCGAACTTCGCCCCGCCCCGCCACCGGGTTATTTATGTGAAATACCATAACCGACCCTATGAGAATGTAGAAAACCCGCACCCGCCCCGCCCCGCCCTTGCTGAATCGAAAAACATGTACCCCTAAAACACGAGCCTTCGGCAGAGAAGAAGGCAGCGGCGCCGGCGTAGGCTTCGGCAGAGTCTTCAGTGGAGCCGTTGCAAGCTCGACGACAGCGGCGCCGGCGAGAGAAGAAGGCAGCGGCGTCGATGTAGTTTTCGGCAGAGCCTTCGGTGGAGTCGTCGCAAGCTGCGACGGCATCATCACAAGCGACGGCGACAGCGACGGCTTGGTGTCTGATGGCTCGTTGTTGCGAGTCGCCGACGGTGCCTTAGATCAGTAAATGGTCAGTCGCCGACTGTGCGAAGGAGAGGCCGGGAGAGAAGAAGGAGGCGCGACGGCGGCGCGACACCTTTGTCGTCGGCAGAGAGTGAGAGTGTGAGTTGTCGGCAGAGAGAGATTGATTGGGAATTAGGGTTGGGAATGGGGATGATAAGGAGTAAGAACATATTATATAGGTGTGAGATGGACGGCTAGGATTAAAGATGAGTAGGGTTAAATACCGGGGCGGAAGCGGGTCGCGGGGTGCGGGCGGTTTGGACTAAATACCATACCCGCCCCTAACCCGCTGCGAATGTTTTTTAAAAAAATCATACCCGCCCCGTGATCTGGTCAAAGTTAAAAAAACCTGCTCCTGTAAGAGCGGGGCGGGGATCCGTCGGTTGCGGGTCTTATTGCCATCCCTACATATATCCTTTCTTCCTTCACCCCCATTCAATTCTTGAACCGCCACCAGCACCACCAAATCCTCTCAAAAGCTTACTCGCACAATCCTTAGTTGAAACTGTCGCCGCCTTCGCCCCACCACCCAAGCCGCCAAAGGGACCACCACCTCCCCCTCCCCTTCTTTGTATGAATGTACTGATAAGGATTTTGCCAGGGCTGCACAATAGCCAGATCTATTACCCACCATAGTCCATCACCAACATCTTTGTATGTAGATGGGCGATTGTGGCTGAACAGCAGCCAGATCTACTACCCATCACCCAAACACCAGCTACTTGGATGATGGGGGGTGGTGGGTATCAGATCTGGCAATCACAAAGTGAGACGGTGATAATGGTATAAGATTGACGAAGTGGTCATGATGGTGGCGTTGGGATTGTGCGAGTTGAGAAAAGCGGTGGTAGATAATTTTCTATTTGGCTTTAAAACAAATATCCATATCAAAACGAAAGGGCACTAACAAAAAAAGAACAGAAGAAATTGATTTCAAAAACTTTTTAAAAAACGCTGGCCACACAATTTTGGAGCTTAAAAAAAATCATTTGAAAACAGCTCCTAAATAACTTTACCAAAACAGTTGCATAAAAAAGTCTATCTCTAAAAAAACAGACCAAACTTGTAATTTCTTGGTCTAAAAAATAATACTGTGTTGTAAATCACGTGTCATACAGGGCCGAAACAGTTTGTCTACTCTCCGTATTATTTTCGACTATCGTTCGGTGGGTAACATTAAGAATGAGAGAGGAAGCAGAATGTTGTTTTGTGCCATTGTTATGAAAATTTTCTTATCATTTTTCAAATAAACTTCAATATAACGAACCAAAACAAATTTAGTTTACATGTCATGAGATATTTCCAACTTATAAGCTACTTTTTAAGAAATAAAAGGTTCATAGGAAAGAATCGGATTTGTCTTTTCGGGCCTCTTTCAATCAAGTTAGTAAACACCAGCTCTACTTTTTTATAGAGCCCATAACAAGTTCTAAGAGCCCAAGTAGACTTGAGGTATTCTTCAAACCACAGAGACCTTTTCTTGGTTTTATTTCTGGCCCATTAACTTATCCTTAATAGTTAGAGAATTGATTGATAATGAAACTTCAGTTTCCAAACTCTTGCACTCATCCTGTGAGCAAAAGAAGAGCTAGAAAAACATTTATTCCTGCAGAGGATCAGATGTTTTCACTGCGCACCACTGAAAGGAATTTGCAAAAAGTGGGACTAAATTTGCTGAATTTGCAATCCTCTATGACGTAACGGAAAATGTCAGCCAGCTGAAAGAAGTTTTAGCTGAAGATTTTACGCTTACTAGCGGGGTTACAGCAACCTTGCCACGTTTATGGTTGCATCGAGCTATGCGAACAACATAATAAGAAAAGAAAAGTGAAGACATTGTGGATGGTCAGACAACTCTTCAGCGCTCATTGTTGTCACACTCATTTTAGCTCAAACTTCTTACTAACAAATAAGCATAAACGTACTAGCTATCGCTATTATTTTTAGATGACGAACACGTCATTTTAAGTAAGAACATCTAATTAATATACTTGGCGAGGGGTGGGGGTGATGGAGATCGTGACAGGAGCTTTCCCCCAAGCAAATATACCCCTTAGTTGTCAAAACAACTATAAACAACTTCTTCAGAACACACCCAACCAGGTTCATCATATAACTGGAATATTTTGCGAGTGTACTTTATTGCTTGACATGCATCTTGGAATTGCAAAATGCTCTAAACAGAGAAAACCCAGGCTAGCTAAGAATAATTCCGCATTCCTTTACCTAATTCTATATTAGCGCCTCTGAGAAACGACATCTGATGCCCCATGTGCACTGGTTCCCCTTTCTTTTCTCAAGCTTAAGTCATAGACCTCACTGCATTTGATCAGACCCATCTAACTCAACAGCCCTAAAGAAGACAAACCCTAACCAATCACCTTAAAAGCCCTCTTTACACAGATGTAGGACTCTTTCTATACCAAAGCAAACCTTCATATCATGTTCTATAATATATGGCCCTCCTTTGAGGAAGACAAATACCCACATAGGATAACCTCTACATTTATTCAAATTTAAAGTGATATTATAAATAATCAGTAAGGAAAAAAAGATAAGCATCATTTGCTTGTGGTATTGCTTGTTTCGATCTATTATCGTACGCTCCTTATGCGATAGTCAAATTAGCTTTGACAGTATAGTTGTAAAGTCTAATCATGTTTCCTTGATAAGAAACAAATGCACATGTACATTGTAATGGTACATTTTGCACTACCCTCCTTCATTATAACTTCGCTGATATGCACAATAGCTACGACAATAGAGCTTATCGCAAATTAACCAGCAATGTTCCATCAATAAAGAATCAGGTGGGTTAATTAATCATCTACATAGCTAGAGTGAGTGGCTTTATATGGCAAAGCTATATAGCATCACTTGGTCTATTGGTGTAAGCCGCTTTGGTGAAAGGCAAAAACTTCGACAATAGAGTCACCCTAAATCAGCTGGCGATGTTCAATCACCATTCCATAAATAGAAGAAAGCTTTAATCAACCCACAATGATTGCAGTAAAAAAGTAGCTTCAGTACACTAGCTAGCCAGCTAGGGTTAGGGTTTGAAAGGTCTCTAACTGTACTCTTTAATTGTTCTTATATTCTTCTTTCATCATTCTATATTGGTATCTGTCAAGCAGTTGAAATAACAATGTACACATACAGAGGAAGAAACAAAATCTACGTAGTTAGCGCCTAAGGGTCATGATGCGATAATATTCCATGTGTGAATAGAAAAGAGTACTACGTGAATACTTAAATGGTTTGATTCCATGGAGTTGGTGGCAAGTTTGGAGGGATTGAGAAAAAAAAGGATAAAAAGTGAGAGGAGAGAACACAAGTACCTGGATTTATCTGAAGGAAATATACACTGAAACTGCAACAGATCTGATGAGGATGATAATAAGAACAAGGAAAAAGGGAATCGATGTTGTGATGTGTCTGACTTGAAGTGTTCTTGAAAACCCCAGTGTGTTAGTTTAGTTTTGTGTACTCATGGAATGTCAGTGAGGTACTGAATGGGAAAAAGAGCTCTCACTGTATTCCATGCAGAATTAGTCAGTTTCGTCACCCCTTAAACCCCACACATTCCCCAAATCTCACCTACGCCCCTCTCTCTCTCTCTCTCTCTCTCTCTCTCCCCCTCACTACAAAACTTAGATTCCAAATTACACTCTTGAGAGAGATCCACGCTACATGAGTGAGACACTACATGACTCACTCTCTGCTGCTTTAAACACCCCGTTTTATAGACTGGAAAAGTAAACGCTGTATTGTCTGTATCGCACCTAATAAACATTTACTGTGCACTCGGACATCAATGTTTACTGCTTAACCCTTTGATAATAAGTAAATATTGAACAACCAAGCAAACCTCCTGTTATATAATGAAGAGAATCTATGTAGCTTAACCAAAAGGAAAACTGGAAAAGGAACACGCGTTTTTCAGTGGCATGCAGGGAAATATGACTGACATTCCAATGGCAGGTCTTCTACTTGAGACTATAAGCTTAAAAGAAGTACACGTCTACGCAACATCGATGCTCGAATGAGTCACGACTCATCTTTGGACATGAATTGGAGAGATGAAGTGATTCACTTTCTGAAAAATTAAGAGTAGAAACTCATAGCTGTCGTCCTGTTTCCACTCCGTGGGCAGTACCGACGTAGAAGAGAGCTCGTCGGCTAGGCCCCGAGCGACTAAGAGATTGTTTTATCGAGAAATCTTAGATCAGAAAGTTTTAGAAAGCCGTTATGCTCTTCTCACAGTTTAGACAAATGCTTTCTTTGTCTCAGCAGGACAGGGAGTTAGATCTCAAAGGCATCTATTCGAGATCATGAAACCCTAATTTTTAGCTACTCACTAATTACGTTCTACTTATATGCTACAAATTTCTACAGGTTGTCTCCGATGACACTAGCGCATTAAGGTGCTACAAATTGCGAAGGAACTGAGTTAATCATACACTTATAAAGGTTACTAACCTAATAATTTTTAAATTTCTAGCCATGTAATGCAAGCTGAATAACCATAAAATTGAAATTTTGTCTCTTCTGAATAAATTCAAGCTGTGAATATCATTTCTTTTTATTAATATATAAGAGCTACATGTACAGTTCAAGTTTCTTTTCCAGTTGGTGTTACACTCAGCAAGATGAAGTGATCATGGTAGCACAATTAACTTTGATCATCAGATGGAAGAGATTCAATTGTAAGAAAACAAACAACCAAAAAAACCGGAAAAGAGAAAGGATGTCATAAAAGTACAAGGGTGGTTTTGCAATTTACTTCACCTTAGGTGGATCACCAAGCCTTAGCTCAAGATCTAAATCCTCTATGGAGTTAGCTTTGCTAAGTTCAAGCACATCCAATCCAGAAAGATCATGTATATCAGTCGCCCTTCTTTTTTGGATAAAAGGAAGTGTTGTTGCATGATCAGTTCTTCGCCTCTTGTAACTCATACTCTCTTCCTCGTCACCAGACTCAGTTGGGTGAGCTCTACATACAACCAAATTTAAGCTCACAGACAAATCTTTCTGAAGAAGTTTCGGATTCTTTTCTTCCTTTTTCAAATCCTTGATATGAAAATATTTGTCGGCAACCAAGTTTGACCAAGGTGGAGGGGATGATATCGAGGCAGTCATCTTGTGGTTTTCTTGGACAATCAGAGAGGAGAAATTGGGAAGAAAACTATTGTCATCATAGCAATTTATCACTTGTGTGGATATTGGAACCAAGACCCTAGAAGGCGATGAAGCTGATGCAAGAAGGGCACGATCTGCATCCGAATTAGGGTTATGAAAGACTTGAGTAGGGTACTGATGAATATGATCACTATTGTGATGAAGCACTTCGTGATTTGGAAACTGTTTAAGCCTAGCTCTATCTCTCCTATGGACATTCATGTGACCACCTAGTGCTTGAGCAGAACGAAACTCCCTCCTACAAAAGCTGCAAGAATAAGATCGTGGAGGCCATATGCATCCTCCAAGAGGTCCAGCTGCATCTTCAGCAAAAGCCTGTTCTTCCCATGAAGGGCTTGTTGTTGATGATGCCAAAACATGCGAATTCAAACTGGTTTTTCGCTTGGTCCACATCCAATACCTTGCTTCCTCCATTTCTCAAATTCAGCCTGAAATGGGAGCTGGAAGAACTAAATGAAATAATGTATATGGGTGATGGATCAGCCTGAAGCTTAGTTTTTGAGTAAACTGGAAGCTACATGAGAATCAAGTTATGAGGGAAGAGAGAGGGGGAACGTGAGCCAAATTCATGCTAACTAATTAGGGGTTGTGGAAGGTGAAGTGGTGGGTACTCTAGTTTGGCCGTTTCAGGTAGCTACTTTTTTTGGTTTTTAGTTAGCCTTCAACACAGTCACTGCAACTGGCACGCTAGTTAATTTACATTTTTTTGGTCTTTAGCCTGTGTGAAATTTAAAAATGCATAATGGGGCTTATAATTAGCAGTGAGGGTCCTAATCAGTCTGTCTTGTACGATGCGTTTTGCTCATGTGCAAACTAAGATTATTTGACTGAACTGTGATTTAAGAGTGCTCTATAGGAGACGGAGGAGATTTATTTGTTTCCATACTTGCATAGTGATCATATATTCTTTATCGTGGAGAGATCAGATTCCACAGATTTACTGCAGCTGGTAGAATCAAGCTAGCCTTGGCGCTCTTTACCTCTGGCTTAATACAAAGGTAGATCTTGAAGCAAATTGCTTCCAAATATGCACCATGGAAACAGATGTCAACAGATCAAAGTCACACCTAGGACTAGGAAATCGTAGTGTCATGAATGCAAAACTAGTGCCAAACAACTTAGAGCTGCTGTCCAAAGATTTAGGCTTTAATTTGTATTTCCAACAACAAAAAAACAATACCAGGTGATTAAACATAACAAAATAATAGTAAAGAATTAAAAGTAACTCAATATGAAATCTAAATAAAATCATGTAATCTAGAGTAGTAAAAGGATATAAAAATAGCTGGTCTGTGAGAGTCGCAATAAAATCGTTGTGCTAAAGACGTTATCGTCTCCCTACATACAGGTGTTAACAGCAGATAATGTCTCCAAGAAAAAATTCATTGACGCGGCTAAGCCTCCTCTATGTGCACGTCCACAAGAAGACAGTATGAACCGGTCTACGATCACGTTATTCAAGTAAAAAATATATAAGAAATATAAATGAAAATACATTGTGATAATATAGTAGAAAACACTAAGTTTGGAAGCATAGTAACTTCAGGTATACTTTTATGTCACACCCCATGATCTTATATAGATGGCCAATCATTATATATTTATTAGCCACGTAGGTAAGTTTAAAAACTTTGTAACTTATGAAATAATCATAACCATTTCAATGATGCCAAATAATAAAGTATATTATAAACATCATAAATCAATATGAATTAATGTTACTCATTATTGCATTGTTAACTCATTTCATAATTTACATGTAAGTAAATACCATATATCCATGACTTGTAATACAATTATTATGCGATAAGGTACGTTTTATTTTATTAAAATATCCAACTATCCCCCACTATTTTTATAAAATAAAATGATAATTTAAAATACTTAAAAGGCCACTGATGAAATGTTTATAAAGTCTCACAATTCCAACAAAATTTAAAGCATTTAAAAACATATCAATGAAAAATCATAATAAATTCATAAACCTCCTTTTTTCCTTATATTTACATTACTATTTTTCTCTTTCTCAAAATAAAGCCCTGATTTTTTAACATTATAAACTCGTAAAGTAATAAAAATAAAAGTACATAAATAATTTGGACAACTTGTACTGTGCAATAGGTGTTGGTGCTTTTCGGGTTTGAACCAACACTTAGTGTTGACAACTTCTATTTGAGAGAGCCGTAATGGATTACGCCTTGAATTGTGTCCCTTGGCCAAACTTCAGTTGTCACACACAATACTGAAATGAGACTTAGTTGGCGGGTTAGCGCTATCAATGGCCATGCACTCTTATCTTGATTCTTACGAGAATATTTATGGTCCATCATCCCACAGTCGCGGTCTCACGACCACTCTCACTTAGCTGAGTCCTCCAAAGGTACGTGACATATATCTCGCAAAAATATCCATCTTGGGCTCATTCAGCGAAAACTCCTTCCTGGACGTCACACTAGATAGCACAAGCACTGCACGGATGGGGAGGAGATGCTCTCCTATTAACAAAAAGTGCTACTTTTATAACGAGTCACGCTTTACGTACGGGTTGTTCCTACCCATTGAACCTTCTTCATGGGATCTCTGATGGGCCCGCTCATGACTCCCTGTGAGCTCACCGTATCCGCCTCAGGTGAAAAAGATCTAGTCTATGTGCTAGTCCCAAGGCAATTTGTGCAACATTTTATGAAGCCTCTAAAACTTTTTTTTTTTATCGATGAAGTATCACAAGTCCGCAGAATTTTAAGGGCTCAATAGTGCACATTGAAATAGTATTATGAATCTCATCAAGTAAATCAAGTTTCAGTGATAACATCTATTTTTCTTAAAATCAAAGATAATATTAGCCAGTAACCTCACTACTAGGAATCAAACATTTGATTAGTACTACTAGGAACTAGTCTTCGACATATTATGACCAGTAGTCTTTCATCAACTACGATGCACATTCTTCTCAACATTCTTCATGTTTCCAATAACAAAGTTTCACATTAATAGCAACTTTAGAAAAATCCTTTTATATCCAAGGATTTGAATTTCAATTCTTAAGTTTTGACAAAGCTAGATAAAACCCACTTGTAAACATAGTTTCGATTTGCTATGAATATTTAGCCATGACCTAAAATATCAAAAAAAATCAATGCACCTCATATTTTAGAAACTTCTATGCCATATAAATACCACAACTATAAAAATGTCAAATAGTCACGATAAGACTTTGGTATGGTTATCATGATTTAACATCGTTACCAAAGTATAATTTCAATTGCTAGACTTTGAGAACATTCCGTAATATTTTTTTTTTAAACTCAAGTACTCTATCTTTTACTTTATCTTAAATCAATATAAAAGTCAACTGAGAGGGTTTTATGACATGATACAAAGTGCACTCGCATTCATTCCAATTAAACGTAGACTTTACGGTTTGAGTTAAGCAAGATTTTTTTTGTTTTTACCTTCATAGTTTCAAAACAAAAAAAAACCTTTTAAGAATCTTAAACAATTTAAAGAAATGAATATTGCTCTATAAAATTTGACTCAGCCCTTTTTTTTCCCCCTCTGTCTTCCACGTTTTAAGCTCGCTTATACAGAACAATCATACATGCCTAGAGATCCAAGGTAGCAAAGCTAAGTGCAAGAAATAGAAAGTATATGCTTGAGATATGTGTTCTATATAGACTTAAAAATTAAAACCATACTATAGATATATGTTTTATATGCCCCTTAATCTTTTTTTATATACATGACTCAACAAATCATAATTATCATCATATCATGTACCCCCACATTTGGCAGCCACGGATTTATCAAACAATTTAACATTGAAATAAGGATTTTCATTTTTTAACATGTTTGTCAAATAAGATTTATTTCATAGACACACTTAGCAAAATAAAATCAGCTTCAAGCTACTTGTTTTACAAAAGTCGGTAATCCTATGAAAATTTTCTCTCTAAAAAGAGAACTCCATAAACTGACTTTATGTGGTTTATCAAACTATAACTCTATGGGTAAAGTCTCCAAAAAAAATTTCTTCTTCAAATTGATGCCATGTGTCAAAAATTAGAAAAGAATAAGTGTAAGTATTTTCCAAGATACAACTATTTACAAACAAATATAATAAGCTACAAGTAAAGGCATTAGCATTATTGTCACTAAATATTATGTTAGAAAAGGTCATAACAAGGTATCACTGTATCTTAGTATTAAGTTTTTAGTTACTTTAGCGTAACCTTTTTGAAAACTATTGAATTTATTTCCAAAAGCGTATCAAATTAATATATTAAATTCTGAATCCAATTCATACACACAAAAATATCTAGCAAAAGTTCATTTTATTTTGAAAGATTTATTTGTTGAAAGATTTAGGCCTTGATTTGTAATTTCAACAGCAAAAAAGCAAAACCAGTTGATTAAACGTAGCAAAATAATAGTAAATAATGAAAAGTAATTTGGTATGAACTCTAAATAAAATTATGTAATTTAAAGTAGTAAAAAATATAAAAATAGATAGTCAGTGAAAGTCGCGACAAAGTCGCTATCTTTAAGACATTATCGCCTCTCTACGTGCAGGTGTTAACGACAGATAAAATGTGTAAGATAAAATCCATTGACGTAGCTAAGTCTCCTTCATATACACATTCACAAGATCGCCCATGATCACATTGCCCAAGTACAATATATATATAAGAAAATACACTGTGATAGTAGAGTAGAAAACACTAGGTTTGAAGCATAATAGCTTCAAGTATATACTTATATGTCACACCTCATGGCCTTATATACATAGACAATCATTATGTATTTATTGACCACATAAGTAAGTTTAAAAGTTTTATAACTTATGGAATAATCATAACTATTCTCAATAATGCGAAATAATAAAGTATATTATACACACACCATAAAGGCATAAATCAATATGAATTAATATTACTTATTATTGTATTTGTAACTTATTTTATAATTTACATAAAAGTAAACACCATAAAGCGATAACTTGCAATACAATTATAATGCTATAAGGTATATTTTATTTTATTAAAATATTCGAACAACTACGTCAAGAGCTGCACTCATGCTATCCCTTTTTTCCTTTTCGTTATACCCAAACTTTCACTAACTATTGAAACCAAGTACATCAAGAAGAACGCAAGCAAAGGGTTCGCTCTAGAAAGAAACATGACCAACGTGGAGGAACGCAATAAAAGATCACTTGTAAAGATCACACCTGCACTCTAAATTTTTAAATGCAAGGCATCACAACATCTAAAGGTACACAAGTACTGTTAATATCAGAGGATGAGTCAAACAAAATATGTGTCGTCGAGGCAATGCATCCTTTGCACGTACTCTAATGTTCTCGAAACCATCTGTAAACTACAACAAGTTTGAGTTAGACATTGAGCTCATAAGTAAGGAGCCATTACTTCATTTCTGGGCACTAATTGTTTTGGGAGCGTTGGTACGAGTATTTTTTATGGTGTATCAACTCCCATGTTTCAACTTAACGACGTTCTTCATTGTGGTGTTTGAAGAGCTTACAATCATGGTAATGTGGTGACACGTAAAAGCATAAGTCAATAGAGATTTTGATCAACACATTTTCGGACTAGATTGGATTCATTGGACTAGCAACACTAAGGTAGCGTTTAAAAACACTTTCAGTTTTAGTTTTTCGTTTTTAAAAAAACAAAAACAAAAATCATTTTAGTTTTTTTTAACAAAAATAAATGAGTGTTTGATTACCCAATTTTTATTTTGAGTTTGCGGTGGTGGTGGTGGGGCGTGACAGTGACCTGCGGGATGGCGGTCGCCTGCGGTGGCTGCCGGCGGGCTGTGGTGGCCGGTGGCTGTGATGGTGGTCTCAAAATAAAAATCAAAACTTCTAAATAGAGTTTTCAAATACAGCCTTATTTTAAAAATTAATTGTCAAAATTAAAGAAAAAAAAATAAAACTTTGTGTCAAACGTGTTTATTTTCTCCAATGTATAAACTTAGAGAAAAATAAAAAAATAAACGTTGCAAATAAAACCTAAGTAATACCTTCGGTGAGTCAAATTACTCCTTCCGCTGTAAGATGGATCACTGGGTTTGCGAGGGCTTATGGATGTGGCTGCACGTATGCGTGGATTCTACCTTGTAATCAAATCTTTCCTTTTCGGTCCTAGTATAACGGCACCAGCCAGACCTGTGAGCCTAAACAGACCTAGGTGGATTAGAAGGACTCGTTGATTGCTTGATGCTTAAGTGATGAGAGCATTTGAGACGTTATTACTGTGCTTCTCGCATTTGACCAATTTGTCGCCAAAGATGGTGGATCGTTTCAACGAAAGGATCCGTAGTGAATTACCATTATGCTCCCTTAGTTTGATTGGTGTTGGTTTTGTTGCACTGGCCAAAGGGCCACAATTCTACTTGGCCAGAAGTCCTAATTGGGTCAAATGCAAAATTAACAGGAAGAATGTTTTTTCATTCGGGGGGGGGGGGGGGGGGGGGGGGGGGAACTTGAGAGGGTTGAGTGCATCTATACTCAATCTAAGTAAATTCATGCGCTATTAAAGACCACCCTACTTTAATCTAAGAAAAAATTGTATTAATTGGACTGGGTTGATCGATATGACGGATTTGTATATGTTGATGAGAACAAATAAATTGTTTTTTTTTTTTTATGTTAAAAAGAAAATAAAGGGGCGGTGGATGGTTGATAGTGGTGGCTCGCAGTAGTTGTCACCGGTGGCGACCGGAAACAGCCTGTGTCTAGCGTAGAGGCAGGGTTCGTGGCCCTAGTCGTGGCGAGTGTTGACGGGAGGTGGCGGTCGCCAGCTGTAGAGGCGGGGCTAACACCAACAGCAGATGATGGCTGCCGACACCTAACAGCAGATGGCGGCGGAGGTTGGCAGTGGCTGCCGTTGGCGACGACATTCGGCGGTTGTCGCTAGTAGTTGCTGGCGGTGATGGGTGGCAGCAAATGACGGTGCGATGGTAGGTCGTGGCGGCTAATGGTGGTTCTTATGTATAGAATTTACCTGCAAAATATGAGATTTTACATAGATTGGGTTTAAAACTCAACCCAACACATTCTAACCTATTTTGCAATTCAGTGGATTGGGTCGAGGAAAAGTCAACATCTTGTTGGATTAGGTTGGTTAAACGCATAAAAAATTGATCCAAATTGTACCCCTAGTTGTTTAGCAACAAAAGACAGTGAAGACTGCCTAACATTGTCACCCGAAAGTTTTCCTTCTTTTTTTTTTTATGGCCCAAAAAATGGAGTTAAATATCTACATGTTGGAAATTTTGCTATGATATATAGAATGTGCTATATGTCCATGTAATCGGGTAGGGATCAGCAACCAAATCACGTGAGAGAGTATTTGAACAACGCTACTCTTCTCAGTTTTTTTGATCTAATTAATTTGGAGTTAATCAGGCGATAACTTCTGGTTCATGTATTTAAAAACCGCTGATATCTATCTTCTAAAATAATTGGCTCAAAATTTTCACGTCACTTAGGAGTCAAATTTTGTAACAAGCGTGCATCACTTGTAGTGTATATATTGGCATCTGATAAAAATACATGCCACAACAATTCTTATGCTTGGCATTAATACATCCACATAACATACTCTATTACCTTTTTTTTTTCGTGTTTCTGTTTGTTTTTTGTTAGTATAGTAAGTTTTGTATCAGATTTTTGTTGATTCAGCTCCAGGTGAGCTACAAGCTTCGGGCATTCTTGTGGTTACATGACTAAGATTACCTGAAGGGCTACTTTATATTTCTGGAGAGATACTTGGCAGGTTACTGGTGGAGCTTTGAGAACTAGACCACTAACACTTGAAATTGCCTTTGACGAAACTTGAACTTTGTTCAACTCTCTGGAGACCGGGCGGGATGCAAGCTTATTCGGCTGTTTCATACGACTCCGGCCAGTTCAGCGACAATTGAGTCTGCTCAAGAAATTCGTGGCATTTTTTTAAAAAAAGCTAAAGCAACAAACTTGAGCAGTCGTCTCACGCAAAACACCTCCAATAACAAATTTTGCCGGCAATTCTTAGTATCACTAAAAACTACCAAGTAATTATATATAGCGACCTTTAAGTTTCATTGTAACGCTATCGTACCTCTTGCCACAGTCATGATAACAAAAAGAATCTCAATATTGTACTCCCTCCGTCCTAAAAAAAATTGGTCATATTTTGTTTTTGAACTGTTCTAAAAAAATTAATCATTTTTCAAGTTAAGAAAGATTCTATACGACATTTTTCATTTTACCGTTTTTACAATTAGTTTATTCTATTTTCTCTCTACACATTTAATCTTCCATTAACCCACTTTCTCTCTCCTTGACCCACTCCCCCTCCCTCCTCCCAAATCTCTTTCTCTTGGAGTAGAATGAAAAATTCATAAAATATGATTGTATATTAAATAAGGATGCAAGTGAAATACGATCAAATATTTTGTGACTGACGAGAATATGATATTGTCAGCAAAATTCTAAGTTTGACCTTTGAACATCCCGGCACCCTCCGGGGTTTAGGGACGACAATTGACTCAATCGGCCCTGGTCATTGCAATTCTCTTCCCACTTGTAATCCTCTACCTGCAATTCAGACCCCCTCTAGCCGACATTCAGGTTAGCTATGTGAGTGCCAAACCTGCTCCCAAGTGGGTATTACAGCTCTGAAAACGCCTCGCCCTACCCTGCCAGGTTTCTTTTCTTTATTTATTTTTTGCAAATAAATGCAAATTCATTTTGAAATTGCAGAAAGGTAGAGCATATTATGCATGAACATTAGTCAAACATAGAGTTACATTAAAGTAAATGGATAGTGTTGAATACTGTAAAGCTAGCTTGTACGAAATTGTCATATGCAGATATTGACCACTACTCAACTGAAAAGGAAAATGACGGATCAGGTCCGGTAATGGATCGAAAACTCAGCTCCGAAAAGAGGCCTAGTCTTAATTTTTTGTACCAAGCTCCATGTTAAGTTCGGTGATAGTCAAATGACGGCTCCAAATAAATGAGATCGACCAAGGCTTCAATTTGTATGGTTCAAATTGTCGGAGTGTCCCTCTAAACTCTCGACAACTCTTTTAAGGAAGATCTAAGCACATAAAGATTTTGTCAAATTAATGTGCAATTACATAATTATGAGTATAATCATCTCGAAGGACGCATTCGTTTGGCAGGAGTCATGTCTTACTTTTGCAATAGGGCTAGCCTTATTACCTTTATATATACATCCCTGGAACTTAAATTTTTTGAGCCCCCAGTAAATTGTAGTTCTACGTTATTGCTCATATAGGCTAAATAAACTCTCTTTTCTACTAGTTTCATACCATTTGATCGCCAAAAGATGCTTTGATCAAAACTTTTAGGCCTTTAATGACAAAAGACTGTAAGTTTTTGTTTACCCCACCCTGTATTTGTTACCACAACTTTTACTTTGGACCTCCGTTAGAGTTGTCAAATGGGTCGGGCGGCGCTCGGCCCGGCCCTTTTCTGGCCCGGGCTCGGCCCATACATGAACAGTGCTGGCCCGACCATTTTGGGCTTAGGGCCTGGGCCAGGCCTGAATTTTCCTGAAAAAAGCCCGGGCGAGGCCCGGCCCGACCCGAAAAAGCCCAGGTTTGGCCCGGGTCAGGCCCGGCCCTGTTTGACTCGGTTTTGGCCCTCCTCATCACTTTTGAAAATTCGATTTCCCCCCCCCTTTTCCCCCAACGGCTTTATTTCCCTTTTCCCCCCTAAATTCCACTTTTACCCCCCCAACAGCAAAATAACGGTTACTTTGGGGGGTATTTTGGTCTTTTGTGAAGTTTCAAAAATCTATAAATTCACACAATTTCTCTCTAATTTTTCACACCAATCTTCTTACTCTCTCTTATATAAACATTCTACATTTCTACAAGCTTTGCTACTCTTGCTAATTACTACTCTTATTTACTAATTAGTATTCTTGCATATTATTACTCTTGTTTACTAATTACTATTTTTGCTAAATTTTAATTACTAATCACTCCTCTTATTAATTTGTTACTCTCTAATTCTTTTGTCTAGTAATTAGTAATTAGTGAATTTTTATATTTATCAATTACTATTACTAATTTTTTTTAATTACTAACTCTCTGCAATTTCGAATTACCCTCAGTGATTCATTTGTTACTCTTTAATTCTTTTAATTGTTATTTCTAATTACTAATTACTGCTCTTATACTTGTGTATTTAGTTACTCTTACTAATTTTATTTAGCATCAAATATGGCTGGATTATTGAAGAAACTGAAGCGTGGATCATCATCACGAAAAACATCATCATCATCACAAACACCACCACCAGCACAAGCGCCAGCACCACGGCCATCACAAACACCAATCCAAGCACCACCACAACCATTCGTTCCTGGACGAATGAGTACAGGCTGTATGATAGATACCCAAGCCAATTGGGAGTTCAATCAAAACATTCCAGATTTTGAATACACGCCTGATCAAGACCCCCCGCATTATAGTCAAGGACGCAGCTCGGTTGGCGAAGCTACTACTCCGTGGCATAATCTTAACCCTATGCCTGGTCATGATGAAGAAGGGCCGAGCAATGCCTCCGGTAATGAGCCAGAAGTCCAAAAGGGGAAAAAAAGAAAGCCGAGTGTTGGAATCATTTTGATGTAGTTACGGTGGACGGCATCCGAAAAGCTCGATGTAAGTACTGTGCTAAATTATTTTCGTCTGGTAGTGGTAATGGACATCTTAACAGGCATTACCCTCAGTGTGCACCTCGACAAGGCCACGTCGAACCTACCCAAACGCAGTTATCTTTTGACGGTAAGTTATTTGTTTATAATCAGCGAGAGCAAAGAGACGGTCTCGCTGAATTTGTTATTCACGATGAACAAGCCTTTTCTTTTGCCGATAATGCTAAGCACTCTAGATATATGAACACATACGTTCAACCTTTGTACAAAAAGGTTCATAGAAACACAACTAGATCCGATGCACTCCGACAGTATAATGCTGCTAAAGCACGCCTGATCGATTATTTCGATAAATTTGACGGTAAAGTTAGTCTTACTTCTGATATTTGGCAATCTCCGTTTACTTTTGTTAGTTATACTTGTGTGACCGCTCATTGGATTGATGCAGATTGGATTATGCACAAGAGAATCATCGCTTTCGAGCTCTTTCCTTATCCGCATGATGGAATGAACATTGCTACTATTATATTAAAAGCATGTACCACGTTTAAATTAAAGGATAAGATTATGAGTATTAGTTTTGATAATGCTTCTAACAATACAGTTGCTGTTGATGCTTTAAAGGAGAGCCTCAAACTTGTACTTTCTGGTAAATTATTTCATGTTCGTTGTGTTTGTCATATAATTAATTTAATTGTTCAAGATGGTTTAGCTGCTGCAGGAGATATTCTTGTCAAAATGAGGGGTATGACAGCGTATGTTAATAGTTCGAGTCCGAGAACACAACAATTTAAAACGTTGTGTGTTGAATATAATATGCCTCGCAGGAGAGCAGTTACAGATGTGGTCCACAGGTGGAACTCTACATACCATATGCTTTTACACATTCTGGCATACAGAGAAGTCTATACGCATTTTCTACTAACCCAGTTCCCAGCCGGCTTGCCAACTCAAGAGGAATGGCAGATGGCCACATACCTAGCTGAATTTTTGGAGGTATTTTACACGTCTACCAATTTATTGTCTGGTACGTACTATCCCACCTCTCCTCTCGCTGTAATAGAAATTCTCAAGATGGCTACAATGTTAACAAAATGGAGATATATAGGACCCTTTAAGGAAATAGTAAAAGTGATGGATAAAAAGTTTAATAAATATTGGAGTGAACTGCCTGTTATTTTTGCTGTGGCTACTTGTTTAGATCCTAGGTTAAAGTTGCATGGCGTGAACGCCTCGATACAAGAGATATCGAAATTAATGTGCTACCCAGTAGAGGATACAACCGCACTTACAGCGAAAGTGAGCAAGACATTTGAGGAACTGTTCAACCTCTATCGTAATTCTGCTGACGTGCGCGGACGAGCTTCATCATCGACTGCTGAGAGGTATTATGCGCCATACCTTAAGGGCTTTGAACATCTAGTAGCAAGACAACTACCAGGTGAAGGTACTTCTAATTCGGCAGGTTCGTCTACTTTTTCCTCTTTTAATGAGATTGGTGTATATTCAAATACTGATCATTATTCTGATTTATCAATGCAAGAACAGGTTAATTTTAATTTGTTAAATTTTTGGAAACAAAATCAAAACATGTATAAAACTTTATCCCAAATTGCACGGGATGTACTGCCAGTGCAAGCCTCCACGGTTGCTTCAGAGTCGGCATTTTCAGCGAGCGGGAGGGTTTTGGATGACAGGAGGAGTCGTCTTAACCCCGAGTCGCTCGAGCTATGTGTATGTTGGAAGGATTATCTTGATGCGAAATACCGCGAGCAAGATAAACCGATTGATGATAGGAAGAGCAGTGACTCGGATGTTGAAGTACTTTCGGATGATTAGGTAATTTCTTTTTATTTTCCTTCTCTTAAGTTTTAAGAATAAAATTTCTCACAAAATATATATATATTTTCATATATATATATATATATATATATATATATATATATAATTTTTACAAGCAAGATAGATATTTTTTCGTATATATAAAAAAATAGGTAACTTCGCCTGTTTGTTTACAAGCAGCCGGTCCCAAGCCCGGATAAAAGGAGGAGGGCCTATGAACACATTTATCTTCAATGTATATGATTTATAATGAAATAAAAGGATAAAGATTATGTTCGTTAAATTATGAATATTGGACATGCCTATAGTACAATTTGCTTAAACAATAACAGTAAATTACCATAATTAAAACCATTACCTTGAATAACAAGAAAATGCCAAAATTAACAAATTACAACAAATTTGCTTAAAGTAGATTTGGTATGGCAAAATTATCATATAGTATATTTAAATTGAAAGGGGGCATTTAATGTCTGTATATATGTGAGGATATTTTGGTAATTCTATTGGTCAAACATGATTCGCCAAAACTAATTAAATCAGAATCCAAGAAAATGAGGATTATGAATTTAATCAGTTTTGAAAACATTGGAACAGATTTAATCAGTTTATATTATTATTATTTTTATTTTTTTTGTCAAATACTTCAAACCTGATTTAATATGAATTTAATCAGGTTTGACCATTCACTACAAGAAAAAGGGTCTTTAGCGACCGCCAGGCGCGGTCGCTAAAGACCCTTACGCGGTCGCTAAAGGGTTTTAGCGACCGCATAAGGGCGGTCGCTATAGCCCAGGTCGCTAAATTTTAGCGACCGCATTTTAAGTTCGGTCGCTAACTTTAGCGACAGCGTTGACTATATTTAGCGATCACTCTTAGCGGTTGCTAAATATTTATTAATTTAACAATTATGTTTTTTAATTATTTTTTATTAAATTATATTTATATTTAGCGACCGAATTAGCGACCGCGACCGGCGGTCGCTAAATAATTTAATTTTTTTTAATTGTTTATTATTATTTTTTAAAAAAATAATAAAAACTTTAGCGACCGCGTTGTTTAATTTAGCGACCGTATATTGCGGTTGCAAAACCTGGATTTGCAAAAAAAAAAATTCAGGTCAGATAACCTGTCCAAAACCTGTCGCAAAACTAATATCAATTAGCATCCAATCCAATCCAATCGATCCAAAAACCGATTTAACTTCTGTTGAAACGCTTTTGAATGAATGCGTTGAAAGCTTTCAACGCATTCATTCAAAACCGTTTTACCCCCCTGTCCCGCATTCATTCAAACAGCTGCTCACATTCATCAAAGTATAGATAAGCGTTAACATATGCATTAAAATAATTGAATTCATACAGTTAAGTACCGATGATCAATTCAAACAAGAAAATAACATTCATAGCAGATGAACCTAACCAAACCCCTATCTAAATCACTCGTCGGTAGAACAACCAGCCCCGTCATCATCTTCTTCATTCCTCGATGATGAAGGCACGTTTGATCCAACAACATCTTCATCGCCCCGGGGGTCACCGGCACTAAGATCATTGTATTGCCCTACACAAAGCCATACAAATGATTCAACATCATATATCTAATCAAGATCACATATAGAGCACAAAATATAGCAGGATATTGAGAAAATTTGTATTACATGTAGTTTGGGGTCCTTTATAATTACATAACTGTCACCGAGCATCATCCGCATGCGCGCATCAAACATTGTATTGAAGCACTCTGCCAACGTCGCAGCCATAGCCGTCGCGTCTGCCCGAGGACCGGTACAACTCGTCTTGCCTGACGATGCTGGTCTGTCTGCTAACAACGCTCGAGCGGACTGACGAGGGTGGCTGAGTATACGGTCCTTCCTAGGACCCCCAGTCGCGTCTGACCACAACGAGATATCAGCACATTCCCTGTTCTCTGGTAATTTCAGCAGTCCTTCAAGTATCTGCCAACAAAACACCCAAGATGTACTTATCACAGTGTAAACCAAACTATGTAACAAGGAAATAATGAACCGGGTAGTGCTTTAAAAAAATCCAACAAAAATTAGTTCCTTTTTAATTAAGGAAGAAAATAGTTTTTGCATTCAACTAAACTACGGCTTTGTTTCAAATTATTGAGTCAAAGCCATGTCACACAATCTTTTGGGATAGTCTTTCAGCTTAGTCAATTTTTTTACAAATTTTGAGATCTATCAGAAGCAGACAAGTTTATTCTACTTTGAGCTAAATTCGACATTATAACCTGTCCAATTCTATCTGTACTTACGAAACCTATTTGTGCTCACTGAGCCGCTCGTTTTTTACCAACCTTTTCCATTGAAATACAACCAAGAAAAGGAATAAAATCATCTGGATGTGCTCTAAAAGCCTAAAATCATCCAGATTTTACTTGAAAATTTATAACAAAGTGATAACTAAGTTAAAACTCGCAGGTGACAAATCCTATTCAAATTATATTTCGTTTGCTAATTCTATGAAAATAGTATTGTCCTAAATATTTTTGTGATGATATCCCTTGAATATCTAATCACTATCACATTGCATGTAAACTCAACTCAATGCTCATTCATTCCTTCGAAGGATCACAAGCACATAGATTCTTTTTATAGGTGATAGTAATTGTGAACCAAGTGAATTGACTATCTCACTTCTTTTGCCAATGAACAAGTTTGAAATATCATGCAATGATGATCTCAACAGGAGAAAAAGAGGCAAGTTGTACATTCTAGTTCCCTTCATTGGAGTAAGAAAGGCAATATAAGAAGCCAGCGAACTGTACTTAAGTCATAGGCACAAATCATACGCCATGAAACTTCATGCCAACTATTGGAGTGGATGGAACTAATTTTGCAACTGTCCAACAATTAGTTGTCCTCATACCTTTCGCAACTGCTACCATTTTATTCTAGAGGAGTTACAACTCACAAAGTGGACCTCATGCAGACATCCTGGCATCACCAAACACTTATGACAGCTAGGATATGAATAACCTGCAAATAATAAGCACTTGGTTTTCTTCCTAACATCAGACTCTTTGACGTGATAAGTTCATAAACTAATTGGCTCAAAAAGCTTTTTCTGAGTGTAGTCTTGTGTCAAAATTCAGAGAACTACTAGCTACCCATACAAGGGAAAAAATCAGAAAAGACAATTTGTTACTTTTTTCTCTTAGAAATTTATGAGAACCCAATCACGACAGATCGAAAAACATATTACCCGCCAATTAAGCGCTCTAACCACTTGCTTGCCGAAAACAACACAGAATTACGGGGAAAAAAAACACGAATAAAAAGGTAATTGCAAATCATACATCACAAAGTCAGCAGAAAGCCAGAAACTCATGCTTGTTCAGGATTCTACAGTTACGCATTAAATCATAACCCATGCTTGTTCAGAATTCTACTTGTAATTAGACGAAAGGGACATGGGTTCAAGCTTTGCCTTATTTCCACGGTTCAAGAAAGAACAGCAATAAGGATGCCTAACCAATGATATAATGTTAATGAGTACCCTAGTTATGCATGACAAATTCTGAAGTATCAAACTCAAAACATGAAAGTAAGACTAAAATTATGACAAAAATGAAAGAATTGATCATCAAAAGAATTAAACATAAACCCAAGACAAACCCACATCAAATTTTACGTGATCAAAATTTCTAAGCAAAATCTAACAAGTGCAAGAGTTCATAAACAGCAGAGGCAATTGCTGTATTGGTTTTCACTAGATCTTGAAACAACAAGACCAGAATCTAATTCAGTTAGAGAAAAAGTTGCATCAGGAGTACTACCACTTTTCAGTTTATCATAGCTCAGTACTTTTGCTGAAGCTATACCTTTTGTTTAAGTCTTTTGGGTGAGTTAGTGCATTCGGGAATTTCGCAAGGTCTTGCTCCTTTAATCGGTTATTCTGTTCAGTTTTCAGCAAAATCTCAACTTCACGTTGTCATTTAACCAAGACTTTTTAAGCATAATAGGACCAGGAATTTGGTCTAGTCAATATTATCTCTAGTTGCTTATGAAAATGGTTGGTGGTGTATGGAGGATGAATTGCAAGTTTAGCATTCGGTGTCGGTCTCTATTCACTTCAGTAATTCTGGATGATTCGTGGCCTCTCAAATTTCTATTGCAGCATCAGGCTTACTACCTTCGACACTGTCAAGCGTCTGATTGCAGCCAGTGAGAAAGAGGTTCAACAAATTATGGAGGAAAATCGCCAGAAACAAAAGCAGACCGCTAGTGACTGCACAGTGGTTGCTAACCAAGTCTATTACCAAAAAGTAATTTTAGCACCAGGGTTCTGTCTGTGCACGTCTATGCTTCTTTCATGAAATCAGTGAAAGCCTTTGATTTCTATGGTACGGTATGCTTCATGAGATTGTTCTCTACCAGCATTTTCATTTTAGCATCGTACTATACAATCCCAATTCATCAAATTAAGATGTTCGCAGCATCCCTCTACAAGAAGTAAAGTAGAATTAACATACCAATGAATCAGAGACCTCCACATGTTGCTTGAGTTTTTTACATCGGGTAGAGAAGGTCAGCAACAGCTTGGGGCGGCATGTTCGAGGCAAGGCCGGCAGCAGCGACGGCGTGGGCTTCTTGGACAGGTGGCCTTGGTCGACGCTGGTTGGTCGTCGCGATGGCGGCGGCAAGATGTGTACGGTGGTTGGTGGCCGCTAGAAAGGGGGAGAGAAGGGATAAGGGAATTTCGGGGAAGTGAGGGGAAAAATTAGGGCAAAGTAAAAAAGAAAGCCATTAGCGACCGCATAAGGCGGTCGCAAATGTCGGTCGCTAAAATAAGTTTTTGTTGACTTTTAGAATGTGTAGATATTTAGCGACCGCAAAAAATGCAGTCGCTAAAACGGTCGCTAAACTATAATTTAGCGACCGCGTCTTGCTGCGGTCGCAAAATGCGGTCGCTAAAGTCTCTGATTCTTGTAGTGATTCTATCAATTTCAAACACTCTCTTACTTGTGAGACAGTTGAGCAAACACATCTTGCATGCAACCATATAGGGCTAGTAGTGGTTGGTGGCTCTAGCGGTGAAGGTGACACAACGGCAACAAATGAAGTCCAGCAATTGGTGTTGAATTTGAGGATTTTGTTGAAAACAAGGAATTTCATAGTCTACATGGCTTAGAAATGCGTTTGAAAATGTTTTATAAGTGGGAAAGTACTTTATCAATGGGATTTTTTTTTGCTGCTGACTAGGTAGCAGGTCATGCTGCTTCAAAGAAAGTACGCTTGCAATTTTTAGACCTTCTCTGTTCAGTAAAGTTTCTGTAACCAAGAGTTGCACTGCTTCAAAGAAAATTCCTAAGGGAACTTTCACTACAAGAAAATAGGTCTTTAGCGACCACGTTTAGCGACAGCAGGTAAAAGCGGTCGCTAAACTATACGTTAGCGACTGATTTAGCGACCGCATCTTTACGCGGTCGCTAAATATATCATTAAATGGTGCGGTCAACGAAATAATTTTGGCGGGTATTTTTAGCGACCGAGTTTAGTGACCGTTGTGCAGTTGCTAAATATAACGGTCGCTAAAATGGTGACTAATATGGTTGCTAAATCTCAGGTATAAAAACAAATCTTCTACCCTAATTAGGCATTCTGCGTCTCTTTGTCTCCCACCACCGTCGCCATCTCTTTCCCTCCCAAAAACCGCTACCCTCCTCCGCCGCCCACCTCCCCCGTCATCCAAGAGACAACAACGCCATTCCTGGAAACTTGCCGTTATTTTGCCCTAATTTTGACCGTTTCTTTCTCACTTCCCTGAACTGCCACCTCCCCCTCTCCCCCCTACTTCCATATACCACCCCAATCACCGTACATAACGTGCCGCCGCCAAGGCCACCTATCTGCAAAGCCCACACCATCGCTGTTGTCGGCCCTGGCACGGACACGCCGCCGCCAAGCCGTTGCTCCCTGTCGCTGCTCATCCTCTCTCTGTGAAGTAAGTCTTCCCTGCTTCTTTTTTATGTAGTTTTTATAATGTATTGTCTCTTTCGTGCTCTTCTCTCTCAGTCTCTCATCCTTTTCAATTCAATTGGTCCATTATAATTTTGTAATCTTGTATACTTCTCTTTTCATTAGCTAATTTTGTAATCGTGTATATTTTTCATTTGCCTTTGTATGTGTTTTGAGTGTTTGCGATTGGAGCTATCTCGTGCACATCATATACTTACGTTTGGCCCATAAAAAAGAAGAAAAATGATACTGGATTAATGTTTGGTGTAATCGGGAAATAAGTTTTTAATTTTTGTTTGTTTGGATTATGCTTTGTACGAGACAAACATTAGGACTGTCAAAGATGGCGGGGATAAGAGAATGTCAGTGGGAATCAGCCATATAAGTGGGGGTTCAAGAATTTTTGGAACACCTGTTTTTTATTTTTTCTTTCACCAATTGGAATCTACGGTTGTGGGTGACTGTTGTCCACCACTTCACAATCTATAGTAGTTTGCATTGACCTTTACTTTATCATGTTAAATTGCCAAACTTGGCATGCCATCACCATTTCTGCAAAATATGATGCAACTTAGATGATTTATAGTTCACTGCATGATACTGTCCAAGTTATGAAGATGATTGAAGCATACTTTTTGGATGGCAGATGACCATGATCTAGACATCCTACTAGAGTTTTGATCTTCATCTTCAGGATATATGGTTATTTGAGCTTTTAAAATGATCCTGAATATAACTTAATTTTTGGATCAAAGGTGTTGCTCATTAATGGTTTTCACTTTACATCCATGTTTGATATTGATTTGTATCCTTTCCATCAAGGAGTTAATAAAAGATTTATTTGAAGCATATATATGCAAGGATACAAAAAACAGTAACAATTAGTACTATTATTTCTATACTTTTTCCCCCTGAAATTTGGCTTTGGGAAAAAGGTGATTTCTTGCATTTAGAAACCGGTGTGTTGAAGTATCTGCCTCACAGTTTGTCGTGTTAAGAGTTTAAAATATGTGATGAAGCTTTACCATCGACCAACAGTGTGCTTATCTGTCACTACAAGAATATTGGCCTTTAGCGACCACTAATTTTCGCGGTCGCTAAATATCTATTTAGCTACCGATTTAGCGACTGCTTAACTAGCGGTCGCCAGGAAAGTAAAGGGGGGGGGGGGGGTTTATCAGAGATGCCTTTTCTCGTTATTTCACCCATTAATTCTCTGTAAGCTCTGATCTTTGACCACCTGCAATAGGGACCACCTTAGTGTTTGACCATACTTCTGCAAGGCCTAATTTGAACTTCTAGAAGGGGACGTGTGAATTCAATTCACCTCTTGTTGAGAAGAAAATGTGATTATTAGCAGACTTAGGTGTATCTTTACGTAAGCGGACTATAATTCGAGAGATCATGTAACATTTATTCTTGACAACAACAAAATATTATCAACTAGTACTCTAATAGGTGTGGAAATGAACTCAGCCGATCAGACGAGCTTATTTAGTCCGACAAACTAGAACTTTGTGTGAACTGTTTCAAGTATGGCTTTAGTCTTATCCATCAATGAGTGCAGCTGGCTGTTGCTGCAGTTGGAAACTTGATAATGGTGGACTGGTGGTGGCTGGAATTATGGAGGTACCAAAGAGGATGATTATGTCCAATGTTAAAAACTAGACATCTTTGGAAATCAGGAAATTATAATATTTAATAGTACTGTAGAGTCGTTAATAACTTTGGGGGAAAGAAAGATGGTACAATCGCTGACAAGGCATCACAACAATTACACATGGGGTCTCACACATACTAAGGCATTTTTCAAAGTTCATACTTCACATACTAATTCTCTTTTCTTCTTCAGTTTGGAGTATTGATAGCTTAAAGTCAGTTCTTTTGGACCTCAGTGTGCACTTACTGGGAAGATAATCCAAGGGGTATGCATTTCTTTCTACTACTTACTTTTGATTTTAATGTGGCGGGCAAAGAACGTCGTTTTAATTCATTAGGTATGCATGCAGCCTATATCTTATGTTTTGCGCTGTAGTTTCTTTGTTCTTATGGATATGTTGGATGCATGCCTTTTGCTTTACATGCCTTGTCAGTTGTCTTTAGAATGTCTCGTAATTTCAAGACAACACGGTATTTCAGATGGTTGTTACTAGTGCATGTTGGACTAGCTATCTTAGGATTTTAAAAAGCATACTTGTTCGTTTGACAGTTTTTAAAAGCATACTTGTTCATTTGAGAATTGAGATTGTTGAAGGAAGATGAGACCCAATTGGATTGAAATATCAGGTACATGCATTTTGAACAGCTTTATTCCCATTTGAGCATTGATTATTTGATTCTTAATTTTAGGTTGTTAATTATGCATTGAGCATTTGAGAATTGAGATCGTTGATGGAGGATGGGACCCAATTGGATTGAGGCGATGAGATATGTGATTTAGTTGAATGGTGGGTTGAAATTAAGTTAACACGCTTATGAAACATGACATGGTGGGTTGAAATTAGGTTAATTAAGTTCATCTTCCATAGGATAATTAGGTTAATAAGAATCATCTTCCATAGGGTAAAATTCTGGTTCCGCCACTGATTAGCCCTAATCAACACTGATTAATCTTGATTAGTGCTAGTCAACACTGATTAGCACTGATCAATACTGATTAGGCTAATCAACCCTCATTGTCACTAATTAACCCTAATTAGTACTAATTAACACTAATCAACACTACTCAGCTCTAATATGCCCTAATTATCCCTACTTAACCCTGATTAACACTCACTTGTAAGTGACTACTCAATATATTTTTTTCAAATTGAAGGTTAATTTTGAACTCAACTTGTATAGGTTTAACAGGCAGTGAGAGATATATATCATGTCAGTGGATAGAAGTTGGATGCGAAGGATGATTGATCCAAGTGGGATTGGGGTATCAGAAGAGTGATGGGAAGTGGGTGTTTGAGAGCGCCGAGCAGTTTGCGGTGAGCACGTAACTCATGTATTACTTTTGTATTCCTATTGTATTAGTTCTGCGATTGCGGCCAATAGAATTTCTCTAACATTTTTGTTGTTTTCTTATACAAAGTTTATTTAGAGAGAGACTTCAGGCCAACTCGTAGCCAGTCGGTAGCCAGGCAGTGGACGAGTGCTCGTTGTGGTCAGACATTACAGGGGGTCCTAGGAAGGACCGTATACTCGGCCACCCTCGTCAGTCTGCACGAGCGTTGCTAGCCGGTAGACCTCAATCGTCAAGCGAGACCAATTGTACCGGTCTTCAGGCAGATGCGACGGCTGAGATGGAGGAAGAGCGCTTCAACGCAATGTTTGATGCGCGGATGCAGATGATGCTCGATGATGGTTATGTAATTATAAAGGGGCCCAAACTACATGTAATACAAAATTTCTCAAGTACTTATGTATTTTGTGCTCTATATGTGATCTTGTTTAGATATATGATGTACATGTAATATAAATTTTCTCAAGTACTTATGTATTTTGTGCTCTATATGTGATCTTGTTTAGATATATGATGTTGAATCATTTGTATGGCTTCGTGCAGGGCGTTACCGATGATCCTAGTGTCGGTGACCCCCCAGGGCGATGAAGATGTTGTTGGATCGAACGTGCATTCTTCATCGAGGAATGAAGAAGATGATGACGGGGGTGGTTGTTCTGGCGACGAGTGATTTAGATAGGCGTTTGGTTAGATTTATGCAATGAATGTTATTTTATCGTTTTGAATTGATCATCGGTACTTAACTGTATGAATTCTATTATTTTAATGCATATGTTAACGTTTATCTATACTTTGATGAATGCGACAAGCTATTTGAATGAATGCGGGACAGGGGGTTGAAACGGTTTTGAATGAATGCGTTGAAAGCTTTCAACGCATTCATTCAAAATCGTTTCAACAGAGGTTAAATCGGTTTTTGGATCGATTGGATTGGATGTGAATTGTTTATGAATTGATATTAGTTCTGCGACAGGTTTTGGATAAATTATTTGACCTGCAATTTTTTTTTTTGCAAAGCCAGGTTTTGCGACCACGATGTGCGGTCGCTAGCTAAAAATAAGCGATCGATCGCTAATTTCAATATTTAAAAAATAAAATAATATTTTAAAATATTTAGTGACCGCAATTTTCGGTCGCTAAAGATATAATATAATTTAATAAAAAAATTAAAAATAAAAAATATTTAGCGACCGCCGTATACGGTCGCTAAATGTAGTCAACGTGGTCGCTAAATTAGCGACCGAATTTCATAAGCGGTCGCTAAAATTTAACGACCTGACCTATAGCGACCATTTTAGCGACTGCTCTAACGCGGTCGCTAAAACCCTTTAGCGACCGCGTCTGGCGGTCGCTAAAGGCACTGTTTCTTGGAGTGTTTTAATTTTAATGCTTTGCAGATTCCCAATCGAGACTTTGTACATAGTATCCTGGAAGATTATTTCTTTGCAATCCGTCAACAAATTCGATTTCCAGTACGGACAAATAATGACCTAGAAAAAGTAATTACGTAAATGCTTCAAAGTCTTTATTTGTGATTTCATTTCTATCCAATTTTAAGTCATAGGTTGTTTGAGCAGCTAGCACGTTATCCAATGACCAAATCCATTTGTCACAAAAGGAAGTAAAGAGCATAAAAAAGTTACAGAGGGCTTTGAAGTGAATCAAACATGAGAGTGTTAGTAATCTAGCCAAATCATGTTACAAGAATTAAAAAGTCTGTTCAGCGAGGCGTGACCGTCAATCTTTGGTACAGATTTTGGTAGTTTGTGAAGAAACGTGATTTGGACAGCCGTGGGAGGCATGATTCATTACTGGCGTAGCTTAACTAGTTGGTCCTTGAATACAAATACTCAAATTTTCAAACATACACAACAATGAAAGTTTTAAAACAAGTTGCAAATTTAATCGTAACTAGACAAAAAAAAGTTGTCGAAATTAGTATTCCACTAGTGCTACATTATTAATTGCATTGAATAATCCTAGTCATGCTCTCAACCAAAAACCTCGCTCCAAAATATCGTACTCATCTCCGTTGTATTATATTGACACTCTCTTTTGGAAACTTTTGAACCTGCTCCTTATTCCATCCACGCTCCATGCAACTAACTAAGTTACATCCACTCCCAAAATACAAATGTTAATACATAGACTTTCCTACGTAAGGTGGATGTTACATCATAACCATCCGGAGGCAGAGTTCCTGATATCCAAAACACGAGACACAAGAGAAAGGACATATACCTTTCCCAGTGTTATCATATGGAGTACATGTTATATTGTATAAACCAAGATTTGCCTAAAAAAATAACAAGGGAGATTGTCCTGTCGAAGAGATTCTACTTAATACGCATGTCTTCATTCTCAACTTGCTTGAAAAAAGAAAAAGGTTAGGGCCACATTCTAGTTCTTGTCGCTTGCTCACAAAGCAACACATGGGGAGGGGGGAGGGAGGGAGGGAGCAATTCAGTTGATAATTAGTACGGAAAAGGGCGGTGGTCAAGAAATTTATAATATAATACGGGAGATACAAGAACTATGTATTATTAGTGACATGACACTGGCTGATTGGGAATTGGTAGGGCTTAACCACCTTTCAGCTTCAGACTCGCTCTGCTATGCAGTAGACTCGGAGATCTGAGTATCAGACCCCTCCCCATGCCAATATTAGTTATCCTGGCCTACTGGGCTTCAACCTGACTTTTCTATTTTCATCTTTTGTTCAAAAATTCAAAAATAGTAAACAACATTGCTCAAAGTTAACGAACGGTCAAGGAGCTGAAAAAAAAAAAGGACACCCACTGAACACGATAAAAGTAGGCTTACATACTACATTAACAAATTCCATGAGAACAAACGTTCACCCAACGCCATTATAATCGTAGATCAAGTCATCAATAGAACGTCTAAATCAATCGTCCCGAGATTTTGTGTCATAAAAGATTGATTGGAGCTAATCTAAAGGTAATATATTGTCATATTTAACGGGATGGATTGGGACGGTTATAGCCTCTTTACGGGTTTTTTTAGGAGAGAAAAGAGAGAAAAAGAAATGAAAGTGGCCAATTTTCTCTATTTTCTCTAGTTTATGAGTTTTTTTAAGGAGAGAAAAGAAAAGAAAGGGAGGAAAGTTTTAGCCTCTTTTGTTTCTAAATCTTTCTTCCCAAAATTGAGAAGAAACGGATATAAGTAATACTTTAATAACGCCTAAATTACCTTTGAGATTATGGTGACTCAATTTTTAATGACTTTTAACTTTTATGGTATTTTACAAAAAAACATATCATACCATTTATTACAAACAAACAGAAGACCAATTAGTGTTTTTTCAATAGCTAGTTTGTGTGTTTTTTATTGTGGCACTAACCGGTGAAAACTTATCACGTTATTATGGTATAAACTTTCTGTTTTGTCCTTGATGACTAGTTTTTTTCTCCGTTTGTATTATGTTCTTAGTTAAAATCATACTTTAAAGTCTTTGTTTGGATTAACACACTATTGTATAAGGGTATGTATGTAATATTGTATCATTTCTTTTCTTTTCTTCTGAACTCACAAACAAAGAAAATGAATGATGTTTTCCTCCCTCTCTCTTAAGCTCACAAACAAGAGGAAGGAAAATTATATTCCCTTCTCTTCCTTTCTCTTCTCTTCTCTCGCCTTCCTTTCTTTTCTTTTCCCTCATTTCAAAACTTGCAAACAGACTATTAAGGAGCTGAAAAACATCCATAACGGAGCCTCATATATTTCTAACTTGCAATTGTGTCTTCGACCTTCACCATTAACCAAAGGGCTCTCTCTCTCACACACACACGCACACGCTAGCCGATGCCCAGACAAGTGTGCTAATGAAAATAACCGCTCAATTCATTATTTACGACACCTAGAGAATTAACTCTATGTTTCGTTTATCCTTAGTTTTTGGTCTCAGAAGAAGCATCCAATCAGTTGCAAGGACATGACTTAGCAACAAACTTTGCTTTTGGATTCAAAGAATCCAGTTTGTTCCCTCCCCCATGTCTTTAGCAGGACTTCGATCCAACCCTTTGACTGGTTTAGAGTTCTATATATGCTAATCTAGTCCACGAGCAAGACCAATCAATTAAGGAGGTCAAGAATATCTAAGAAGAGTTTGGTTAAACATCCCTTTCAACATTTGAAAAATCAATTGATCACGCATTACTTTAAGTTCTGTGAGAGGGAGAGTTACTTGTGAAGGTTGATATAATTGAAACTGATTGATTAAAATAAAGAATGTTATTCCACGACAATAACTAACATACCAAGGAAGAAAATCACTCATCCATATTTCATGGTGTGTTTCGGTCGCTCAAGCAAACTCTTTGATAAAGTGGTTGGAAAATCAAATTTTTTACTGAAAGTTGTTTTTTGTTTTTTCTTTTTTAATTTTTGTTGGTCCTATTCACTTTTTATCTAGATAATAGTTTAAGTTCTATATTTAAGAGGTTAATAAACACGATAAGTGAATAACTGAATAATCTTAAAGAGTAAGGACTTCTCAGGTACTGCCTGTGTGCGCTTCTATTGTTGATGGAAACTATGATACCCTAGTGACTACGAAGAAGTTTTACAATCAATTTAATTTTTCCTCTTTAATTTAATGAAGCGTCTACTTCCCGTTAGTGTTGGTGGTAGATTGTTATGTAATGTGTTTGTATTGATTGAGAAGTTCAAGACCCAAAAGGTTTTGTTCTTTGTCCCACATTGGAGAGAAAATGAACTTTTTCTCTCCTTATAACCAAACACATGGTACATATCATTTGAATTATTTTGAGATATTTTTGGAGGGAAGATTGGGAATGCTATTGTGCGGTGCACCGCACCGCGCGCACGTGCGCGCATGTGGCGCATTGTGTGCGTTTTAGTGGGCGCACTTTGCACGCTCGCCGCGAGCGCGTATAGTGCGTTGATTTATATATGATCTAACGGCCCATAATTTTACTATTTTTCGGAATTGTTTCTTTCAATTATTAATTTTAATGACTTTGAAAGTAATTCTGAAAAGGCACCAGACATAACAGTTATCTCTGTTATTTTTTGAATGGTTATGTCTCTTCCTGAAGAGGTGACTGTTGAGCTCATATATAAGATTCTGAAATTCAGAATACACAATCACTTGGCTTTTTCCAAATTTCGTATCTCAAAATTTCAGTCATATACACAATTTCGAGGAGCAATTCTGAAACGAATCTTCAGAATTGCTATCTGCAGATTGTTGGTTTGAGTAATCCTGGAGGTGATTTGCCATTAACCCGGTAGCAAACTCTAGTCGAGTGGGAGCAAATATCGCCTTAAAGACAGTGTCTTTAGACGCGCCTCAAGCCATTGAATTTCCGCTTTCTTCTTCCTTTTCTGCAACTTCTCTCCAACACTTCCACACCCGCAAATGCTTTTTCATGATTGAATTTGTTGCTAAAAAGTACAATATTAGAGAGAAAATGTTAACTTTCTAGCTAGAAATGATTGTGTGGATAAGCATTGGAGGTGTGAAAATAAACAAATTTAAAAAGAAAAAATGTATAACATGGATAAAATAATGAATGCGGTAAGTGTTTAAAAGCAATGGAATACTCTCCTCTGGCTTCGAGTGCTAGTGAGATAAAGCTTTTATCTAGGGTTCTTTATGATCACGTTGTGCATCTTGCATCCAAATACTCTGACCACCATATTAAACCCCAAGTCCCCCCACCCTCGCAACAAATAGATAAATAACTTCATAAAACCCGTGTTCCTTTCCGTCGGCCAAATCATTGTAGCTTCTATTACACTCTTCGTCAGGACTTTATGATTGTAATCGTATACTTTAAAAAATCGATAATCACACACTGAGTTGACGCACGAATAAATTTTGTATGCACTTGACATATGTATAGAACTTGTATACATTGTTCGACAAATAATTATGGTGTGCATAAGCATCAACGTCCGGGCAAAGAACCGGTCAAAGAGTATAATAGGAGAATAATGACTAGCATGAATATGAATCCTGTTACGAAGATACATGATATATAACAACTACAAATTGAACCAAGTTACTGCTGAAGACTACATAAGATTTGTTAATACACGAAATTTAATGTTAATTTTGTTACGGAGATTAGGCAGAGATTTTGGTGGAAATGCAGTTTCGTCAACCTTTATGATGGGGCTTGTAGTTCATCCCTTACAAGATGTGTGGCTAAGCCTCCATGGGTAAAAGAAAAAGCGTGGAAACTTGTTACTGAAACCAGCCTTATTATGGGGGTTAAGTTAAGAATGCGTTATTTAGGTAGTACCGGTCAGCTTCGTAAGCATCGCACTCGTTGGCCATACTAGACGACCGAAGACGTACTACGAAGATCAAGCCATGTCTATTTGCTGGCCTCTCGATATTAAAGTCATTGCGGTGGGGGAGGGGGTGGGCGTGGGGGTGTGAAAGCTGACTCAATGGAAGAAAATTTGGTTGCTTTCAGGTTGTAGTAAGATATATACAAACTATCTGTACGTATAACTACAATCAATGGTCGTTTATTTATATATATATATATATATATATATATATATATATATATATATTTAAAATATTTTAAATTTATTTATCTTTGTAACATTAAATTTGGATTCTCTCTCTCTCTTACACACACACACACACAATTTGATTTGAATTTCTTCTTTCCATTTAAAATTCAACTATATATCTATATATATATATATATATATATATATATATATATATATATATATATATATATTTAAAATATTTTAAATTTATTTATCTTTGTAACAATAATTTGGATTCTCTCTCTCTCTCTCTTTACACACACACACACACACAATTTGATTTGAATTTCTTCTTTCCATTTAAAACAATAATTTAGATTCTCTCTCTCTCTCTCTCTCTTACACACACACACACAATTCGATTTGAATTTCTTCTTTCCATTTAAAATACTACTATATATATATATATATATATATATATATATATATATATATATATATATATATATATATATATGAAGCTGATCCGTTGAGAGTACTAGCAAAATAGGAGATTTTCGGGATGACACCCCAGATCTTTTTTTATTTCTCATATATATATATATACATATATATATTTCTCTTTTCTATGTCAACTTGTCTTACTCAAAAATTTTATTTATATTCTTACAATTCCATTAATTCTTAAATTTTGAAAAAAGTAATTCTCTATATATTCTTTTTTAATCTTAAATCTTTTTTATTGTTTAGAAAAACACAATATTCCCCATCAATTTTTCTCTTAAACTACCATAATCTCATTCCTTTTATTTCATTACAAGTTTCATATGTTTACGCTCTTATTTTTTTCAATCATTTATTTTGTACGGTTACTGTTTGCTTAGTGGTCTTGATATTTACATCTTTATTATTCCATTAATTCCTATATTTTGACAAAAGTAATCTTTATATATTCTCCATTAATTCTTCTCTTAAACTACTATAATCTCCTCCCTTTTATTCATTACAAGTTTTACATATAATTTACGCTCCTATTCTTTTCAATCATTTATTATGTACAGTTACTCTTTTCTTGGTGGTCTTGAGTAATACAATTTCAACACACGAACTATAATTTTTAGTACCACTGCACTTGCTATTAGTGACGAGAGACTATTTATATTATTTCATACACTATTTTCATCTTCATTT
This sequence comes from Escallonia herrerae, assembly GCA_033070095.1. Taxonomy (NCBI): domain Eukaryota; kingdom Viridiplantae; phylum Streptophyta; class Magnoliopsida; order Escalloniales; family Escalloniaceae; genus Escallonia; species Escallonia herrerae. Next base: position 127,298 of record JAVXUP010000122.1, read on the forward strand.
GTCACTAAAAATTAATAATTATTACTCAAGTTCATTTCTTATGATAAAAATTGGTAGGAGAACCCTTTTAAAAAGGTAAAAACAAATTTTAATTATCTTATTATCAGTACCAATTTTGTAATTGTCATTAGCCATATAAATAGGAGATCTCATAATAAGTATTTTGATAGCTGCTGCTCCTGTGTGCAACCCATGAGATCAAAACTAGTTTTTGATGAAGGTGTTAGAAGGAAATGCAATAAATATATTTAGTAACTATTAACCGTCATCATTCAAAGAGGTTCATCAGCTATCTTCCTACAACTACTGGAGTAGTAGCATAAATTTGTGAATAAATTTTGACTACTATCTGAGTTGTAAGAATTTTCCTCCAACCCTGTATATAGTGATAATTAATAGTCACAAAATATTTCTAGTGATTTTTCTGCTTACACTTTCAGCGATAATTTTTAACCGTATCTTTTTAGTTTCATTAAATAAAAGTTACTAAAAATATTTAATGATTATTAATTATCACTGTATGAATAGTAAGAGAGAGATTCTTTCCATCTGGTTAGCAGTCAAATTTTTTCTAAGTTTATCTAACCCAATTTTGGCATGATCGGCTGGGGGTAGCCCACTCCGGAAGAAGATAGGATAATTTCCCTTAACTGACTGCAAGACAGGACCTTCTCATGGCCCAAGTATGTTTTGTCCGTTAATTGATTTTAGGCCCACTTCTAGTGTAATGAGCCAACCCAATATCTTCAAAAACCTCGACAAAACATGTACAGAACAATATTTGAGGACACCCAATATTTCTGGTATTTATCTCCAACAAGCTACACCCCTCCGGTTAGTCACACCGCATCGGATAGAGGGGGATGGATGGGGAGTGACGGGGGTGTACATGATGACGGTTGGTGGTCTATAGAGAGAGAGAGACGGATTTGAAAGATCACCGTGATAGTTGGTCGAATCGAGAAACTTGAAGAAGAAAAAGAGGATACTATTGTCTTTTTTAACTCTAAAAAGGCTCGTTCGCATGCTCACAATATCACTACCCTTTAAACAACCCTCTTTTTGGAGGACGCTTTTGGATCTGTAGATATTTTGACCCTATAGACTCGACGCCTATTTGTGGTGTCGTTTTTCTTAGCCACGGTGGTCAGATGACCACTGCCATCCTACCCATTTGTGGTAGCTTATCTGCCCCTTTTTGTGGGCTTCTTGTTTTAATTGTTCCTTAGGGGGCAGGGGAAACAAGCATAGTTGGCATTCGCCCAGCCCACAATTGATAATGTCACACATCAATTATCATGTGACCACACCAATTTTGTTATAAATACGACGCGATGCTTGTGCGAAAATAAAATAATAATATAAATTTTGTTATTAAAAAAAATTATATATACGTTTTTATTAAATTACTGAAAAATAAGTTAGTCATACATGTCAAAACATAAGTTAACAAAATATTTTATTGTATCAAACTTGACCTTTAAATTTTTCTTTAACTTTATTTTTTGTTGAATTTTAATTTGTGAAAACTAAACATAATTATATAGGTAGTTACTTACCTATTAAAATTTTTATTTTGTGTCATTTCTTAAAAATTTTGTTGCAATACCACTTGTCACCATTTTAGATAGGTAGTTATGTAACACCAAAAATGTGTTACACCAAACCAAACCATGTTTTTCCTTTATATACGAGTCGCTGATGCGTGTGTAAAAATAAAATTAATAATATAAAATCTTCATCATGTATAAATATTTATTATTACATTTGGTGAAATGAATTGTACATTATAAAAACTAAAAGTAGTTATTCACTATTTAAACTTTTGTTTTATGAATTTTTCAAGAAAAAACAATAGAATGACACTTGTCATCATTCTAGATAGGTAGTTACATAACACTAAAAGGATGTTACACTAAAAAAAGTTTTGACTTTATATATACTTGGACTGTTAATTGCACCTCTTGGATTTGGTAGCCGGGTTTTAACGAAAAATGTTTTAATTTGTTGGGTTCCATTTTCATAATCTTCTGGTCTCTGAGCTGCACAATGAAGGTAACGCTCAACTTTCTTAGCCCCTCGAAAGACCGGTGCAAACAAGAGTCAATTTTAGCACTCTCAGAACGATGTCAAGAGACTTTTCACTTGCAGGCTCCGTATAATTTTCAAGTATCGATGTGGTCTTAGATATGCAACTAAGATACTAATACATGTGTCATCGTAGGATGAAGATACATGCGTAAAAAATATTATTTTAAAAGAATCAAACGAAATCTAATGAAAAAACATGAAAGTTATAATTATAAAATGGTAAACAAACAACTTGATACCTGTCTTCTTGTTTATGGAAAACGAGTCTCTTTCCATGCCTTAAAAGATGGGAAACTCCATTCAAATAAAATCAAATCCTTATAGTTGACAAAGTAACTAATGCAATTGTCCATGAGCTTCACATTAGTCACTGAAGGCCGTGAAAAACAAAAGCATTAAGCGATGTTTTCATTATCTCAAGTGACGATCAATTAAAAGTATCACGAGCAATGTTTTTTTGTCCTCAAAAAACAGTTGTGACCTCTAGTGACGAGATTGTCGATAAGAGCTACAAGAGCGTCACTGTTGTTGCAACTGGGAATAATTGTCTTGTATTTGATTTAGAACATTTGGCCAACATATCATGACCTTGTGGGTTCTTGAGACTTGCAATTGACATTGTTGTAAGAATTTGGGGTAATCTAATAAGCCAGGCCATATTTGGGGTATAATTTCAAAGCATGTTCCATCACTGATTGCAACAGAAATCATATTATGTGAGACATGGTGTCCTCTGTAACTGGAATGATGTTCCATCCTCTTGGTTCTTGTCAAATTGTCTGGCTAGTTCTAGATTCCTAGCTTAGGAGAACAGAGCCAATAAACAAGGAAGATACATTTGAGTTAATTCTTGGGTTGGTCTGATCATTCTCAACCGTAGATTTTTCAACCCATCAAAATCATCTGGCTGTAATTGACCCTTAAGCTACTTTGTTTATACGTTTTTGCCACATACCCACGTGGTATATTGTTCATATCAAACTTTTATCAAGTGGACTATATATAATCGCCTAATGTCTGTAACAATCTCTGCTGGCCTGGTTTCTGTTACTTGTCTGGATTTTATGTTCATATAGGAGCAAAGGAGTTGCAGAAATATCAATGACAAGTCAGGAGTCAAGGAGGAAGGGAGTTGAGGATATACTCATGGCAAGTCAGGAACCAAGTTCCGGAGATCAGAGATGGTCTCTCAAGGGAATGACTGCTCTAGTCACCGGTGGTACCAAAGGCATTGGGTTCGTCACTTTGCTCACTCTATCTCTCTCTCTTAAATATTAGTAAAACATACATACATTCTTTTTTAAGGAAATTTGTCGCCAAAACTGTTTTTTTTTGTCACTAGAAATGTCAATCACCTGATAAGCATTTACCAACAAAGATGTATCCTTACTAAACATCAGCAACAAAAATTAAATGGCAGGTTTTTGATTATCACGTTTTCACATTATGTTTTGCTCAAACACAGACACACAAGCACGCAGAAGATCTTAAGTTATTTAGGTTTTCAGAAGCAAAGAAGGCAGTCAATGAAACTTGACCCTTGGTCGATATATCTTGACCATGTGATAAAATAATCTAGTGTCAGAGACATCTTGAATCTAAACATTTTGCATTGACAAAGAAAGCATTGCACACTGCACTGAACAACACGCATGCACCATGGACACGCGTGCAGGCACACAGACATTTATATTACTTATTATTTTTTCAGCTTAATAAACGTATATGGTACGCTGAACCAAATTGATTTTATTGTCCTAAAGGTTATTTGGGTATCAAAATCTGCATATTTTAGGTATGCGATTGTGGAGGAATTAGCAGGCTTTGGTGCTGCTGTACATATGTGTTCGCGTAATCAAAAAGAGCTGAAGGAGAGGTTGCCAGAGTGGGAAGGGAAGGGATATAAAGTAAGTGGTTCAGTGTGCGACCTGTTGTCAAGAGAACAAAGAGAAGGGCTGATAAAGACCGTCTCTTCTGCTTTCGGTGGCAAGCTCAACTTGCTTGTAAGTTTAGTCAACATTACTAATCTTCTCTTGCTTTTGTTTCCCTAAAAATCTAGTACTTTTGCTCTCTCAACTCCGGCTTCGAGTCTAAAAATCTAGTACTTTTGCACCCTCAATTCTGCCTCTCGATACATCAGTTTTTAGAAAAGATCTTGGCTGCACCTCGGTAGCAAGATCTCTTGCAGTCCTTTCTTTCATACATTGACCACTAGTTCGTAACTAATATTGTTTGTGACAATTTTTTCATACGCTTTAAACAACAACTCTTAATTAATAATGTCACTAAACATATTTAGTACCAAAATTTTTGTTTTCTCTTGTTGTGATTAACACTGAATATGTATGAACCTTAATTTTTAGAAAGGCAGTTCTCTTCAGAATCAAGAAGGGTATCTTCATTTAAAGTATTGATAGCGTAAAATAACGATGAAGCTATATATATAATTATATAATTTAGAATGCTTAAGAGTTTAATTACTCACAATAAAATTTCATTGAAAAAAATTGGTTCAAAAATTTTTCAACATAAAATTAGTTGAATTTAAGAAGTGCTCACATAATTAAGATTTTAAACTAGCACTATTTTTTTTTTAATAAATCTCATATAAAATCGGCATATTATGGAATTTCTACATTTAATAAATGTGACTAAATAGGATAGCAAAAACCTTAGAGTAAGGAAATTATTCACTAAATTTTTTAACCAACATAGTTATCAAGCTAGATTCATATTTGAATTTACAGAAAAACTTAAATATGGTTACTAAAACAAATATATATATACTTATGCAAATATTATGTAAGAATTGCACGACAATCTAATTAAGATTTTAACAGTCAAAATCGAAGTCAGATACATAAATATATGGCTATAGCATAGAGTTCTAACGTTGTACAATTAATTTTCTAAATTTATAAAGTTTACAAATATTACGACAATTATACCATGACTTTTTCAACAATAAATTGTAGTGAAGAGATTGATTTATTTTCTAAATCCTTATGTATGGGATATGACTAGTTTGGTGATTGTGAAGCCTTATTTAAAAATGGTGAATTATAATTTGTTTATTAAATCTATATATTAAATTATTCATTTTTAACAATGACTATATTATGTATATTACCTACATATCTATATATATGAATAATGATAGTACATTTAACTTAATTATTTTTTCCCTTTTGAATCTAATATGTTGTTGTTGTTGTTGTTATTATTATTATTATTATTATTATTATTATTATTATTATTATTATTATTATTATTATTATGATATATGAATTATATATTTCCATTAAAGAGTGGTAATAAGAATGCAATAGTCAAAATTAAGTCATAATAAGCTAGTTTATTGATTAGTTTGAGTTCTAAAATGTTTAGAATTAATTTTAAATTATACAACCCTCATTATTCGGGCTAACCCTCATTATTCTTTTGGAATTAATCAAATTTAAAAATAAGGTACCTATCAAAATTCGAATCAATTGCTAGCTAGACCATTTTTTTTCTAAGTGTCGTAAGTTGTTTAATCTTAATTGTAACACTAATTTTTTCTTCTAAATTGAAAGCATTATTTTTGCTATATATAATATGTATAGATGAGTTTTTATATTCATATTTGGGAGTGACTTTGAAGATACAATAGTCAATATTAAGTCTTAATAAGTTAGTATAATGATTGGGTTGAGTTTTAGAATGATTATAATTAGTTTTCAGATTACATAGAGTTTACATAAAACCCTTATTACTCCTACAAAATTAATTAGATATAAAAATAAGGATCCTTTCAAAGTTTAAATTATTTATTAGATCACATTTTTATTCTAAATCTCATAAGTTACCTTTTGGGTCTATGAATTTTAATTTTCATATTAGAAAACACTTTTAAGGACATTATTGTCAAAATGAAGTCTCAATAGATTAGTATATTGATTAGGTAGAGTATTAGAATGTTTAGAATTAGTTTTTAAATTTATTTTTCTTCTACATACAAAGTATTATTTTCATTTTTCATGGGTATGAGTTTTATATTCGTATTAGAGAGTAATTGAAGATATAATAGTCAATATTAAGTCCTTATAAGTTAGTATAATAATAAGGTTGAGTTTTAAAATGATTAGAATTAGTTTTTGAATTTTAAGGACATAATTGTAAATAAAAAATCTTAATAGATTAGTACATTGATTAGGCAGAATTTTAGACCGATTAGAATTCGTATTTAAATTAAATAAGACTTACTAATATATAAGTTAATTAATCTTAAAATAAAGATCTGATGACGTGTCATATAAAGAATAAAGAAGTGATGATGTGTTGCATAAAGAAGTTATCAATATCTTTCTCGCTTCGCTTATTATATATTAGATAGATTATTATTCCATTATTACCACTGTTATCACCATCGCCAACACAACAAACATTTTTCTAACCATAAAATAAATTACAAAACTACATAGATGTAATTCTGGTAAAATAGTTATTTGTATATTCAAACAATTTTTAGATATTTACTTTTGACATACCAAAGTTATCAAACGCTTAATATTTTCAGCTTTACAAATTCAATGTCGAAACATATGACACTTAAACTTTAGTTTTATCAAATAATCCCTTAAGGTTGCAGTTTTATATCAAGATAACTAAACCCTTTCAATCAGTGGTGTCAAAGTGGGGTATACGATCCATTTGTGTCAAGATAACTAAACCCTTTCAATTAGTGGTGTCAAAGTGGTGTATACGATCTAGCCACTTAAAGTCGTCAATTTTTGTACACCCTTTACCCATGCATGCCTTGCCACATTTAAACAAAACAATAAGCGATGTGTAGACACCCTAGTTGTTTTGTATCTATTTGATAGGCTTTGTTTTACATTTGAGGCTTATTGTTAATTATTTGAGTCTTGTCATGTTTTCCAATTTAGGTGGTCAGTCCTGTTAGTTTGGTCTTAACCAGATCAAAGTTTAGATAAGTTAGGAAGTCTAGCGCTTGGCTTGGATTAGATTGGACGTCTAACCCCAAAATCACATATTACATGTGTGATTTATTATAATAGGTGGTCTTTTTTCTCTAGAGTTGAATTGAAAAAAAGGTGAGGGAAGAGAATCGTCCACCTTTTTACTAAACAAGTTGGCTCTATTATTTGTTCCAGCCAGTTCCCCCTTTGAACCTACTGGTGCACAATGTGAACCGGCCGGTAAGGTCTATTTGGACTTTTCAGCTTTATAATCTTATTTCTTAGAGTTGATAAGCACGACCAAGTGGTCTCTTTTTGCATTTCTACTGCTACAGACCTTTACAAAAATGTCCTTAGCTACCTCAAAAGGGACAGTTAGAGAAATAAATGTCCCCCTCCTTTCCCCGCAAGGCAGCTTAAGATATATAGATTATAAAGAGAGAGGAGGCAGAAAAATCTGGTTTCCTACTTTGATCGTGGATAATGTCAAGTCAAAGGGGCAAGCAGTCCAGGCCAAGAGATTTGCGACCAAGTTTCGATTGTGATCAAAATCAAAAAAGAAAAAGAAGTCTCTAAGCCTGCCACTAAAACAAATTGGTTAGAAATAGAAGTTTAAAAAGAACAGAATTATGTTAGAATTAGAACTCTGTTAGGTTTAGACTTCTATCTCGATTAAAATTCTAAATAACTAGAAGAGTAGTTAAAAAGGAGTTCCAAAAGCTTTCAACTAGAAGTTGAAATGAGTTCAGTCATTTAGAAACCACACACACCAAGATTTAGGTCGTGTCCCATAGTGTTTAGGTTAAATTTTGTTCTGGTTTATGAGTGTTTTGGGATAAATACTATAACACCACTTAAAAATAAGTTACAGACTATCTATGGTATGACGGAGTGCCTAACACCTTCCCATCGTTTATATTAGTCTCCGAATCTGAATATCTAGTTTCGTAGATTAAAAGCTTAAATTGAACAGAGTTGAATATAGGGTTTCCGTCTCTTCTCTTTTAATATCTAGGGGTAAATACTATTTGACCTCCTCGAATTTAGGGTAGTTGTAATATGACCCCCTCTTCTAAAAAAAAGTTGAACTAAATCTCTTTGTACAAATCAAAACTATACAAAAAATAAACGGTCGTAATTAAGCTTATCGAAATGTCACAACTACCATTCTTTTAAATATAGTTGAAAATCTGTTCTCAAACCCTTTGGGTGGGTGAAGGTGGTGGTGAAGGGAGAATAAAGAGAAGAGCAAGGAGCAGCGACAGCGGTGCGAGGTAGCGTGGGGAGAGAAGAGGAAGGAAGAGAGAGGGAGGGGGTTGGCGTCGCCGATAGGGGGAGAGGGCTGCCGGCAGAAAGCTTGGCTGTTGTGGCAGTGAAGGGCAGGGGAGAGAAAAGGAAGGAAGAGAGAGAAGGGGGTCGACGTCGTCGACAGAGGGGAGGGGGGCTGCCGGCAGAGAGTGGGGCACCGACGTGAGATGCCGGATGAGGGTTGGCAGCGCAAAGGGGTTGGCGGCTCAAGGGTGATAGAGATTAAGGTTTTCTGTGGGGGGAAATTAGGGTTTAGGAAGAGCACGGTGGGGTTGGGTAGGACCAGGTGGGCATGGAGAAGGTCGACTAGGGTTTGGGTTGGTCTGTGACTGTGAGGAAGAGGGCGGGCGCGGGTCGGGGCGTATGGGTTCAGGTTATACCCACTAAAATTTTGAAATTCAAAATTTCAAAGTTTTGATTTTTTTTTATTTTGTTTTGTGGTTTGGCCTTTAAAAGAAATGTTTGCAAATGAGTTGAAATGAAAATGGTCACTTTTTGCAAATTTTGTAGGGTTTGCAAATAGAGTGAGATGAAATTAGTGGTTTTTGGTAATTTTTTGCAAGTCTTTAGTACTTTATTAGGTCAAAAGGGTAGTTCACCCTAAATTTGCAGGTTTTGGGCGCCAACCATTTCCCACCCAAAAACCTTGTTAACTTGGATGAAAACCGTCAATTTTGCCTAGTTTTTATGAGTGCAGGGAAGTTTAGTTCTACTTTTTCTAGAAGAGAGGGTCATATTGCGACTTGTGTTAGATATTCTCAATCTTTGCTATTCGTTACACAGTGTGTCTCAAATAAAAGGCGGACATAAATTGAAATAATAAGAGGATGTGCCTCAATCAAAAAAACATTTAGATCATTGAAAGTTCGTGAACCAAAATGATCTAAGGTTTTGAATAATACCAAAGTTGCAATTATTTTTGTCACCCAAATTTCCTTTGATTTGAAATCTAGCCTTATCCAAATCTTATGCGCCGATGGCTTTGGCAAGAATTTTAAAACATCTAATTCTTTCACAAACTAGAAATCTAAGTTATATTTTGTGTCATCTAATCTTATCAACCGGGATTATGCACATGTTAAATAAGTGCTTAACTTTAGAATCTTGACAGCCCATAACAAATGCCATGCACATGTTAAATAAGTGCTTAACTTTAGAGTCTTGACAGCCCATAACAAATGCCATGATCTATTTCCCTTCCTTCTTTTATAGCTTAAGTTTTGGGCATAGTTATAGGATTTCCATCTTTTACAGCTTCATTTTAGCCCGTAGAATTAGTTCTTCAGTGTATATATATAGTGCTACATGTAAATGAGAAACACACAACAATTGATACCATTCTTGTCATGGTATCAGAGCCTAATATTTCCGCTTAGCCCTTTTTTTCTTCTTATTTTTTCTCTCCTCGTCCGGCGTTTATCCTTCCCAGACCACTGTCACTCGGCTGCGTCAAATTCCAGCCTGTAGCCCATAGAACCGGCCTTCGCTTCATCGGACTCTCAGGTCCCGTATCCTTCTTTGCTGGTGTGCAAGCAATCCGACAACTCTTGGCAATCACTGCCGACGCATTCAATCAGACCCACAATCAAGGAGCGGTGTGTTTCCATCTTCATTGACATGGCCAAGGACACAGAAACCTCCAAGCCCAAGCACCTCGATCCAACTTCAGAATATTACTTGTCCAGTCAAGCAAACTCAGGTAATTCCCTTACTAAGGATACCTTGAAAGGAGACAATTATGTTGCCTGGGAACAATCGGCTATTCTGACTCTAAAATCACACAATAAGATTGCTTTTATTGATGGTAGAATTACAAAACCAGACCCTGAGTCTGAAGATTTTCTAGCTTGGGATATTGTTAACTCCACATTATGTTCTTGGATTTGTAACTCACTAGATCCCCCTATCCGTGCAACTGTGTCACGACTTAATGAGGCCAAATTAATCTGGGATTCCTTGAAAACCCAATACTCAATACCCAATAGACCTAGGATCTATAAATTGTGGTCTGATGCGTCTATGACTACACGGGGAGGGGCCTCTGTCATAACCTATTACACGAAATTGCTTGGGATGTGGGATGAATTGTTGACTTTGTCACCTTTGGAGTCGTGTGGGTGTCCCAAAGGTACTGAAAAAAATGAATTGGTATCAAGACTTACAGACCTACCAATTTCTCATGGGCCTCGATGACAAGTACGCTACTTTGCGTACTCAGATTATAAACATGGACCCGTTTCCCAACATAGACAGAGTCTATGCCATGGTCATGCAGGAAGAGTCTCACCGGGGCATCACTGGTAGCCGTGACACTACCTCGGTGGTTGGTTTTCATGCCCAAAATGGGCCGCCTACTGCACGGTCTTCTGGCCTTGTTTCAGCCACTGCAGGGGACCCAGACCGTACACCTACAGGACGGCCCTGATGCACGTTTTGTTATCGGGTGGGTCACACACAGGAGAAATGTTATCGCCGCCTTGGTATTGCTCCGCCTGGTAAGGGCGAGGGAGGGGTCGTGGATCACCTGCCATGTCACAGAACGCAATCGGCTCCTCATCTGGCCCACTCCAGGCTTCTGCCACCGCGACACAGAACAACAACCCTTCTCTCAGCCAGGCACAGGCCGCCGCCACTTCCGCTCTTTCGGGCCTGACACCCGAGCAGATGCAACGCCTCATCACTTTTCTGGAATCCTCTCCATCGGGTACAGACTATCTCGTAGGTGAATCCTTGCCTCCTACACATACTTGGTTGATTGATAGCGGTGCCTCGCACCATATGACGGGGAACTTGAATTTCTTTTCAAGTATTTGGGATATTCCACCTTCTCTGGTAGGCTTACCGGACGGTCTTCAAACTAATGCCATCAAAGCAGGCAGTGTCTCCTTGGCAGACGGCATCACTCTTCGCCACGTGCTTTATGTGCCAAACTTGGCTATTAATCTTATTTCTGTCTCGTGTTTAGCTACTGGCGCTAACTGCTTTGTGGCTTTCTCCAATGATATATGTGTATTGCAGGACCGCACTTCGAAGAGCCCGATTGGACTGGGTAAGATGCATCGGGGGGTGTTCATGTTTCAGCCACTCTCTACTGCTACAGTGGCCTCCGTCTCTGAGTCTGAGAACTACGAGCTCTGGCATCGACGCATGGGGCATCCCTCCAGTCAGCCTCTTATTCATCTTCCTACAGTTTCAGTTGTTTCCCCTTCCCTTAAAACTATTTGTGATGTGTGTTGTCGTGCAAAGCACAGTCGAACTGTTCTTCTTGATAGTACTAGGCATGCTATGGATATTTTTGGATTGGTACATTGTGACATTTGGGGCCCCTATCGGGTAAGCACTATTTCTGGTACAAAATATTTTTTGACAATTGTGGATGACTATAGTAGGGCTGTCTGGGTTTATTTAATGCATGATAAGGGTCAGACTGGTACCTTGCTTCGAAACTTCTGTAATATGGTCCATACCCAATTTGGCAAACTCGTCAAAATAATTCGAAGCGATAACGGCCATGAATTTGATTCCCAGCCCATGACCCAATTCTACAATGATCACGGTATATTACACCAAACATCTATGGTCGATACACCCAAACAAAGTGGGAGGGTTGAGAGGAAACACCGTCATATTCTAGAGGTTGCCCGAGCCCTACATTTTCAAGCCAACCTACCTATTGAGTTTTGGGGGAATGTGTACTTACCGCTGCTCACCTCATAAACCGTACTCCTTCAGCCATTCTCAAACACAAAACACCCCATGAACTCCTCTTCCAAAAGGTCCCATCATATTCCCATCTTCGGGTCTTTGGGTGTCTTTGCTATGCTCACACAAAATTCGCAGACAAATTTGCCCCTAGAAGTAGACGCTGTGTTTTTCTTGGGTATCCCCCGGGCAAGAAAGGTTGGCGGGTATATGATCTTGAAACTAATCAAGTCTTCTTCTCTCGGGATGTGAAGTTTGAGGAAACCGTCTTCCCATTTACCACACCTCTCGGCCCTTCTCCTACACCCGCGACCACCACTTTCTGCCCGGCATGGGACTGTGCCGAACATCCTATGGCATCCCCTCCGGTGATTGGGGGAGACACACCACCAGTGACAGGGGGAGATCCGCCACCCTCGCCGGCTGCCACTCCTTCCCCTGGTCTGTCGGGTATCACTGCGGGTCCTGACCCCGAGATCTCATCTTCGGCTTCTCCACCGAGCTCTCCTACTGCTCCGTCTCCCACTCTTGGTCGTGGAAAGCGACAAAAGAAAGTTCCTTCTGTTCTCAAGGACTATGTATGTCACACTGCTCAAGTTCTTCCCCCCCCTGCATCTTCAACACCCACCAACGGCTCTAGCGGTCCCAGGTATCCTCTGGCTAATTTTGTATCTTATAAGTCATTTTCTGCTGCGCACACTCAATTTTTGGATGCAGTTTCTTCTGGCTCTGAGCCGCATTCCTACAAGACTGCATCCCATGATCCAAAGTGGCGTACAGCCATGCGAGCATAAATTGACGCTCTTGAAGAAAATGGTACCTGGACTATTGAAGACTTACCTCCTGGCAAGAAGCCCATTGGCTCAAAATGGGTGTACAAAATTAAATTCAACTCTGACGGGTCTATTGAGAGATATAAGGCCAGGGTTGTGGTTCGAGAGGATACTCAAGTTGAAGGACTTGACTATACCGAGACTTTTGCCCCAGTTGCCAAAATGGTGAGCGTCCGGGTATTCTTAGCAGTTGCCGTTATTAAAAATTGGGAGCTCCATCAAATGGACATAAACAATGCCTTTCTGCAAGGTGATCTCCATGAAGAAGTATATATACGGCCACCTCCGGGATTCTCTCCTTCTAGCCCAAATAAGGTTCTCCGTTTGCGCAAATCTCTCTATGGTTTACGACAGTCACCCCGCAACTGGTTTGCAAAGCTCTCCACCGCCCTACGTTCTTATGGCTTTCTTCAGTCGCATGCTGATCACACACTCTTCACCTACCAGAACGGGGACGTCTTTCTCTCTGTTCTTGTGTATGTGGATGATTTGATACTCGCTGGGAATAACAGCACCGCCTACTCTTCGTTCAAAAAGTATCTTAATGACTGCTTTAAGCTCAAAGACCTCGAGCCTCTCAAGTATTTTTTGGGCATCGAAGCAGCACGCGGACCGCGTGACCTCTTTCTCTCTCAGCGCAAATATGCACTGGATATCCTCTCTGAATCCGGTTTATCTGCATCTAAGCCCGCTGCATTCCCTATGGAACAGAACCACGGTCTTGCTCTTGCTGGCGGTCCTCTCTTTTCCGACCCAGGACCATATCGGTGACTCATTGGTCACCTTGTCTACCTCACCATCACTAGGCCTGACATTTGCTATGCAGTCCATGTCTTGTCCCAGTTCATGCAGTCTCCTCGTTCCCAACATTGGGACGCCGCACTTCGGGTTTTACGGTATCTTAAAGCCGCCTCGGGCGAAGGCTTGTTTTTGCTGGCTGATAGTCCTCTTCGGATCTATGCCTTTTGTGACTCGGACTGGGCCAGCTGCCCACTCACCCGGCGTTCCGTTACCGGATATTTTGTTTCCTTGGGAAATTCCCCCATTTCATGGCGTACCAAGAAACAGCCGACAGTTTCTCGATCATCTGCTGAGGCAGAATACCGTTCGATGGCTGTAACCACTTGCGAGCTCACTTGGCTCAAATCCTTTCTTCTCTCTCTTGGCATTCACCATGATCGTCCCATGAGACTCTTCTGTGACAATCAAGCGACATTACATATTGCTTCGAACTCGGTCTTTCATGAAAGGACCAAGCACATTGAGATTGATTGTCACTACGTTAGAGAGCAATTACTTGCAGGCAACATTAGTACCGCACATGTTCGCACAGCACAGCAGGTCGCCGACATCTTCACTAAAGCACTTGGGCGTCACCAGTTTCATTATCTTTGCGGTAGGTTGGGCATTCGAAATCTCTTTGCTCCAACTTGAGGGGGAGTATCAACCGGGATTATGCACATGTTAAATAAGTGCTTAACTTTAGAATCTTGACAGCCCATAACAAATGCCATGCACATGTTAAATAAGTGCTTAACTTTAGAGTCTTGACAGCTCATAACAAATGCCATGATCTATTTCCCTTCTTTCTTGTATAGCTTAAGTTTTGGGCATAGTTATAGGATTTCCATCTTTTACAGCTTCATTTTAGCCCGTAGAATTAGTTCTTCAGTATATATATATAGTGCTACATGTAAATGAGAAATACACAACAATTGATACCATTCTTGTCAAATCTCCACCTTAACAAGTATCCACAAAGCAAAGTGCGGATGGCAAAGATCTTACAGACAATCATCTATCCTCAATCACAAAAAAAAAAGACTAAACAAATATAAAGATAAAGACAGATAATTATATGGGAATGTTTGAGAAGATATCGTATGGCGAACAAATTTCAGCCATTAACATCATTGTCACGTGACCCACGACACAATCACCATATTGTATGAATGTGTCGCTGTAGGCATCAGACGCCATTTTCACTCGGGCTTCTCTTGGTTTTGTGCGTGAAATGGAGAAAGGTGGAGGAGATGGAAGGTGGTCTCTCAAGGGAAAGGCCGCCCTTGTGACCGGTGGGACTAGAGGCATCGGGTATTCGCCGCTGATTCTATCTTTCACTTTCGTCGGGCCTTTTAACTATTGTTTCGTGTGTTCTTTTGGTTTTGACAAATGACAACTGGTATGCAATTGTTGAGGAGCTAGCAACATTTGGCGCGACCGTCCATACTTGTTCCCTCAACTAAAAGGAGCTCGATGAGCGCTTAGAAGAGTGGAAAGGCAGGGGATTTAGCGTGACGGGGTCGGTATGCGACCTCTTGTCACGAGCTCAACGCGAAAAGTTAATGGAGACCGTCGCATCTATCTTTGATGGAAAGCTCAACATTCTCGTAAATGTTCCGTAGTCCGTTTTGGATTTTTTATTTCAAACCTTTTTAATAGATTCCGGTACATTTAGACATTGAATTGAACACAAATACAAACCATGGATCAAGTACGTATCTTTTAACAAGTTAAGCTACAAAACCAACATGCCAAAACAGTCTAAGGGAATGAAGTTTGAGATCATTGTAGTACTATGTTTTTGGTACATGAAAGAAGATATCGATTTGGAAAAGAGCAGAAGGAAATGTAGAGGTCCTAATCAATATTCAAATCCACATATCCAATAAAAAGCTGCCGTGCTTTGTCCTAATTACGAAGGGGTCTTGTTTGATCCATGACTTTGCGTAGGTCAACAATGCTGGAACAGCTTTTTTTTAAAGAAGCCACAGAGTTCACTGCGGAGGATTGTTCAGTGATTATGGGCACCAACTTGGATGCTTCTTACCATTGAAGGCATCAGGGAATGGAAGCATTGTGTTCAACTCTTCTATTGCTGGTGTTATAGCTCTACCTGCTCTTTCTATCTACTCGGCATCTAAAGGTACTTTTTCGTCAAGTTTGCAAGGTATAACATTCACGATTTAGAAATTAGAACTAGTAACATATAATTGGTCATTTTTTATAGGAGCAATAAATCAACTCACAAGAAACTTGGCATGTGAATGGGCAAAGGACAATATTCGGGTTAACTCAGTTGCACCATGGGTCATCAGAACCTCCCTCGTAGAAGCAGTTTCAGTTGTAAACATCTTTCTGTCATTTTTTTTTCGTTCCTTTCTATGTTGTGCATATTAAACTCTCTTGAGGGCATTCTTTTTTCTTATATAATTAGGTTTAGCCACGTCGTTAACATCATATATACAAACATCTTATCTTATATCAAAGCTGTTTGGACTCCTTTTAAGACATTTCTCTGCAAAAGTATTGTATAGAATAGATTGATTGATTGATCGCTACTAGATATGGTTTTCGTAGAGTGGTGCTTTAAAAGAAATTTGGTTTTCCAGTGCATAAATTTAAAGATACCCATAGCTATTGGAAAAACTGGTTCTTTGATTTTTTTCACTTGAAGTATCAACCTGTTTAATGGACCATATATGGCACATGTCGGAACCACAAGAAAGGGAGTACCAAGTTGCTGTTCTCCTTGACTTCAAGGTTGTGGATTCCTATCCCTATCAGTGGAGTCCCCTTTACATCATTATGTAGATATGGAGAGGTCTGGATTTGTTATGTTACTAAGATCACACTTGCTTTCTTCAGCAGTGCATGAATTTGGTGCCCATATATCTGAAATAATCTTCTATGGAAGATTTAAAACGCCAAAACAGAACATAAAATGAAGTCACTTCAAGCTCGTAATGTGAAGAAGAAGTGGTTGCATCTATATTATATGTTGTCCTCAACCCTGTAACGGACTATATTTAGACCCCTAGCGAACAATCATGCCTCTGGGTGGGGGGGGGGGGGGGGGGGTGGCGGAACATGCAATGATATACACAGTCACATGATTCTTTGCCCCAAAGTTTTTCTACTGATATAAGCTCATGTGCTTAATTTTCTGTGGTTAGTGACTCCCATTTTAAAATCTGGCAGAATGATCCTGTTGACGGGGAAATGTTAGGCCGGTTATTGTCTCGAACTCCAATCAGCCGTCCTGGAGAGCCGAACGAGGTTTCATCGCTCGTGGCATTCGTCTGCCTCCCTGCTGTTTCATACATCACCGGGCAGGTTATCTGTGTCGACGGTGGATACACTATAAATGGTTTTTAATCTCTCCTAGTGGACGTGTGATGAAACTTTCACTTATCTTGCTGGATGTGGTCAAGCCACTCAACAGCTCTACACTCGTTAGTTAAATCTGTATAAGCCCGGCTCATTCTTCTTGATCTTTGTTAATGCCAGAAGTTTCTGCAGCCTTAAATGTATCTTTGTTGTTATAGTTGTACTAAGATATTCTATCAGATTCTGCTGTGGAAGTGGCCCTAAGGCCTCTATCTATGTTTTGGACCTGTTATGATTACTTATTATGGGAATATACTGTGCAATTAAAAGTTTATGTATCTATCTATATGGTCAAAGACGGCAGCCAGGAATTGATTTGGTGGAAAACTTGGTCCCAAAGTTAAGATAACATTTCAATATCTCTCGATCAATTTCCTATTGTCTACTCTAGAAGACTGTTTCCCATACAACGTGGTGATCAAGGAAAAAAGTAGTACTTATACAAAGAAAGGAAGATTATATCACAACAAAAAGGGGTTCTATTTAAAACTACTCCAGGCCTTGTTTATATGTGAAGGCTTTGGATAGCAGGGCAGAGACAATAAACATGGCACACGCAGCGACCACTGGGGGAGACAGAAGATGGTCGCTCAAGGGTATGACTGCGCTTGTCACCGGTGGAACAAGAGGCATAGGGTCAGTCATTACTCGTTTTTAACGCGGTTCACTACTCCAAATTCTAATGAGTTAATGGTTGGAGTTTTTGTTTGTGAATTAGGCATACCATTGTAGAGGAGCTAGCGGGATTTGGAGCGATCGTTCACACGTGTTCTCGCAACCAAAAAGAACTCGATGAATGCTTGCAACTGTGGAACGACAAGGGCTTTAGTGTGACAGGATCAGAGTGCGACCTTCTATCCAGAGCGCAGCGCGAGAAACTAATGGAGACAGTCGCCTCCGTCTTCCATGGAAAGCTCAACATCCTTGTAAAGTTCCAAACCCTCTGCTTGCAATGTCGTTGGATACATCAAAGGCCCAAGAATATACTTACTAATACTAAGATATTTGAGATTGCTTCGCGGTGATTTTCTCTTTCCTACTTATTCTTAATTCGGATCATTTGCGTGATCATTTATGTCTCTTAGGTAAACAATGCTGCAGCGGCAATAGCTAAAGAAGCCACGGACTTCACAGCCGAAGACTGTCACAAAGTAATGGGTACTAACTTTGAGGCTCCATATCATCTCTGTCAACTTGGATACCCCTTCCTCAAGTCATCCGGAAACGGAAGCATTGTGTTCATCTCCTCTGTTGCTGGTCTGATCGCTATACCTACTTCTTCCATGTATGCAGCATCAAAAGGTAGACATGCATTTGCTGGAACAGCAGCAGTTGGTCAAAATGAAGTCATCTAATTTTCCGTCCATGCTACAGGTGCGATAAATCAAGTTACAAAGAACTTGGCATGCGAATGGGCGAAGGACAACATTCGTGCCAACACGGTTGCACCATGGATCATCAAAACCTCAAAGCCGGAATCAGCGACTGTAAGATTCTCATCTTCTTCTTACCTCCTGATCATGTGCGCAAAGTAGTGCTACTAGTGTCAAAACCTCAATGGCTAGGAGCATTTAGAGCTCACATTAAACTTTTTTCCTTTTATAGAATGATCCTAGTCGGAAGGAAAGATTGGATCGCTGGATGTCTCAGACGCCCCTCTCCCGTCCTGGAAAGCCGAATGAGGTTTCATCCCTCGTGGCGTTCCTTTGCTTCCCTGCTGCATCGTATATCACCGGGCAGCTAATTTGTGTCGATGGAGGATTTTCAGTAAACGGTTTCTAATTCCCACTTCATTGGCAAGAGAAACTGTCTTCAACTTGCGTGCTTTAATTTCTCGTGCTATCCGAATAAGCAACAGTTTCTTCTGTGACATTGTTCTTGCACGATCTCATTTTTCAGCATATTTTTCACGTCTTAGCTGAATTGATGAAGACTAAAGTTATCTATTCAAAAATCACTATTTTCCTGTGGCGTGAAGGCCTTGTTCGGTAATCTACATTGCCAAATTACCTCAAGCCATATACAGATCCGAGCTCTCATATTATCAAAATTCACTTGAACAACGATATATAAATCTGCCGCTATTTAACTGGGCACAGTTCCCGGCCAAAACATTACATGATAATTTAGAGACTAATTGCCCAGGGAATATGATGGGGCGAGACCGTTACATATATTACACGATTATTCTCCATTTTACTTTATTTTGCCATGGGAGCTGTCCCATATTCGGATCCCCAATCCTACCGTGGACCAGTGAATATATCGTCCACAAACAGCCATGCCCTGGTCTCCAGTCTAGTGTGGTCATAGTGTTTTAATTTTCTCAAAACGCTCTCTCGAACAATTACCGGTCCCAATTAATATCTCAAAAGATGAATCTCAAATGATAAGACACATTTGTCCAAGTTTCATAACACTCATCTGAAATTCACTTTTTGAATAGAAATTTGAAAAAAGTTAGCTTTCCGTCAGAAGTTCCAAAATGATTTTTTTCAACCCAGTTGGCACACACCATTACTAGCTGAAAGCGACTTTTGATTGCCATATGTTGTCTTCGGTTGCTAAAGAGGAGACACCCTCACTGCACCGATGACAATTGCACCCAAGTTCCATGTGCACCCGAGCAGTTTATTTATGTGGCAAACAAGTTATGAACTTATTGGAATTCCAAACTGTCTTAGCCTGTAAATCTTAAAGATCCTTATTTCATTACACGAGCAAACGAACATCAATTTACATTTATATCGAAAAATGTGTTTGACCTACGTACATTTCAAACAAATGCCAGGGCATGGTTGCCTTGCCTTTACTAAAATGGGGTGTAGAGCATCATATCTTGCTGGAAATAGGACTTCGGTTTTGCTGCAGAAGCTGCATCAGTGGCCAGAAGATGTCCAGTCTGTGGAAGCCCCTGGGAACCTGTACTCGCGGAACATCTAGGCTTAGCAATATGTTCTATGCAAATATTGAACGCTGTCTTTAGTAGATCTTAAAACAACTCAAATACCTCAACAATGAAGTGAGCCCATGATTCGTCTGAACGCCTTTCCATCACACCCTTCAAGATGGTCAACTCTAAGCGATGGATCACCTCAGCAATCTCCAGGAAGCGGCCATGGTCATTGCACGCCATCTGTCCCAGTTTTACTAAAGTTAGAAGTATACAAATACTCGATATGTAATATTTATTTTCCCATGTTTCGCCCATCTTTCTAGAGAACGCCGGGGTTCTTAGTTGGAAGGAACTATAGGTTCTACTCCTGTCTTTTTCCTCCTGAACCCACGAAAATTTATAGATTTATAAGCAGTTTGCTAGGAATAGTCAAGGGCCATATAATTCACCTCTATTAGCATGTGCCCAGGATATTCAAGGTCTTCCACCACTATGGGGCATATCTGTTGCTCGCTTCCCAACTCACAAACCCAGCTTTTCCCACTACGACGAGCACCATCGGTCTCAGGCTGCTTCAAATTGTTGCAACCAGCCTGTAATAATTCAAAATCCCAGAACGTCAGAAATTTCAGAAAAAAAAATGACAGATAGGGGACTATCAAATAGTGGTGCTAAACCATTCACATCAAATAGTTATAAGAAACTTTGAACTTCAATACAAAAGAACAATCCCAATGGCAGGTATTGATCATCTGCATTGTGCAAATTAAAGAAAGGGCGTATCCCTTTTTGCCTGAACAAGTCCTTCCGGACATCATGTTTGCAATTAACCACCGTGGTTAACAAGATAAATCTTTCCTCTAGGCTCTAGCTGATTAAGCAATCTTTTGATGAAAGCTTTTGTTATATGAAGCTAGGTCCCAAAGGAAAATTATAAATATGACATCGAAACGCAAAACTAGTTTTCTTAGACTCCACTCAATCAAATTACTCCATACAAAAATCGTATAATCCTTATCTCTAGGTTCATATGGATGGTTGTAGCGTTTATTCTCTTTTTCCTAGATTGTTACTGAAGAAGCGTGCGCTTTTGTCTAAGACTAGAAAAGGACACGTAGAAGGAGATGTAGCAGCAAAATGTGGGTGCTAAAATCGTTCTCTACGAATGTAAAATTTCAAGTTTCCAACTAATCGCTCTTAGAATGATGTGGTTTTTTTCAAGGCAAATTCACCTCTAAAAATCACCTTCTGAAGCTTAGATCATTTCAGCACCTTCTAGATATTAGAAGGAAAAACGACTAGTTAATCGATTCCTAGGGCACCAAGTGTTGATTGGTAAAGTAAACTACTAACCAACTTGGTTCCAAGAATTTCAATCCACGTAATCCGGGTGCTAAGCATTTGTTTTGAGCCTACAAGCTCAATTATACCAGTTCAAGTCATTCACTTGAGCATTTTCTGAGTTCAATTACAAGTTCCTAAATTACATGCATAGATTTTTTAAGTCAAGCGGCCTTTTACAATGCCAATTTGGTCGGATACAGCAAACCTAAATAGAAAGTTTAGGGTTGGACGAGACGCTGAGTTAAATCCATTCCCCGGCCCCATTGAGAAATATTCATCTAATATTCTGAACATCCGGCCAGGCTTAACAAGAACCAACCATGAACCTCATCAATGAAATATCAGTAGGAAAAATAATAAAGAAATCCTTCCTCCGAACACCACATCATAATGCATCCTTCCTCTAAACACCGCAAATTTCCTTCATTTAATTATGCCAACCTTGGTGTAAGCATGTTGCAAACTTCTAGTGGATCAAATTCAGACAGAAGATTATCACACCAACATATTTCCAATTGACACGAGTAAACATGTCAATACACAACTTTTGAGACCTTCATAGATTGCAATCATTCTTTATGAGAATCTGGGGACTTCAATGTCAAAACAAGAAAGAAATGGATGTGATTTTGAGTACTACGACAAAACTGACTTGCAAAATGAACAACGAGTCACCTACCTCTCGAGGAATCCACTGCTTCAGCTTATCAGCCTGATCAGTAACACTTCTTAAAAAGTGCATGTGTTTTATTGTGCGCTCTAGAAGACCATCAATGCTACACTGTATTTAACACAAAAGCAAGTGAGATGTATTATACCATTTAAAGGAAAAAAAATGGATTAATCAACCCTATCTGCACAAAATCTTCAGAAAAAAAAATCTCACTTTTGCACCATTTGGAACAAGATCCCGCAACTCCTTGACACGGTCCTGGATCAGTTGCCTGTCCCGCGGTCTAGGCTTCTGATCACCAGGTCTAGCCCTTCTTTTGCTGGCACTAGATAGTTTTGATCCCTTCCTTGCTTGCGGAAGATTGTACCTGTGTTGCTGCTGCTGCTGCTCTATCAGTGCACACATTGCACTCTCAAATGAAGAATTAGTAGTGCCATATTTTTCCCTATCAACAAATGCGGATGTCACACAGCTCTGAGGAGCTGTATCCTCTCCACCCAGGGCACTTCTCTCACAATGAGACTGTTCTTTTGAGGAACCCGAAACTTGTCCTGATGAAGCTGTAGATGACTTGATACTGTTGGTTATGTTGGATGAATTATCATCTGAAGTGCAATAAACATTCGCAATTACAGCTTCCAAGAGATGTTCAGCATCATCTCGTTTGACAGACCCATTGGTTTCTTGGGCTGATGGTCTAGTACCACAGGCAATATCTCCACTACTGATCAAAGTTGAGCTGCCAACTGCAGCCTCGCCTGAGACCGATGAATTCCACAAACATTCACTAGCTTGTCTCTTTAAAGCAAGTCCAAGTGCTTTATGCAGCTCAGAGTCTCTAGGAAAGCTAAAGCTAGTGCTTACCTTATTATCCCCCGTATTCTCACCATTCTTGTCTGCTAGTACTTCATCTCTAATATCTCTGTCAGAGCAAGATTTCATCATCTTGTTGGCATATTCTCCTGGGGACTCTCTATTGCAGTTATTAGAATAAGAAAGGGCATGTAACTCTTCTTCTAGACAAGAAAGCCCAAATATGTTATTCTCCAAATTCTCTAACTTGTTATAACTAACCGACTGATGGAGCTGTTTCGGTTCTTCAATGGATCCCTTTAGTTGGAGACTGATATCATTTGCAGTCACGCTATCTAGAGTTCTCATCATATCATTTCTAGATTCGTGAATAGAATTCCAAGCCTCACAAGGTGCTATGATTTGATTCATACCGTGGCTTTGTCGTTTTACATGGTCAACAGCCTTTGAATCCTCGGATTGGATATCATCCATGGTAACAGCTGATGACTCCTCTAAGTTCGTCATAAGAGGAGACATTACTGATGAAGATAATTGCACTTGAAATTCCCCGTCCTTGATGAAAGGTATAAAATACCCCATATAATTTTGATAGGCAATAAATTTTTCTTTGATGTAAGCGACCAATGCCAGATCCTCAGAAACCTGAATTCTTGATAGAAAATGAAATAAGCATATAGTGAAGAAACATTATGAATATGCACCGTCATTTAACAAGCAATTGATGGTGTTTCACTATGGTGTTCCTGACTTTACTGCCTACTGTGTATACTTTGCCTACTCACTATACATACTAGAGACGAACTGCTGAGACCACTAATATAATGATGGTAACAAAACCCACCTTTTCCAGTGAGCCAAGCTGAAGAACTCCATGCGGAAAAACTGGCACCAGCAAAAGAGTCTGCATTGTAAGTCAACATAGGGAGCCACAATCAGCTATATCCTGTATGAGACATACAATACAAACAACACTAACAAAGACACGAGCCACACGCACATATGCACTGACACATGCACAGAATTCTTTAAATACAATTGACTATAAAGATAATCACCTTGATACCCCCAGCAAACTGAAAGAGCCATTCATCTGGACGCTGTCGATGGAAGAAGCATTGGTATAAGAGGCTGATAGTACTTGCACAACTACCAAACTACTCGTTTTCTTTTTGACAAACTAGTAATCTGTATTAATTAAATCTCACCTTAGGAACTAACTCAGAATTGAGTTGACCGGTAGATATTTGGTCAGAAAAGAGCCAGCAGCAGTTTTTCGTATATGCCACCTCACCAACAATCCTGCGTAATATAAGAACTTACAATGACTTATGGCTTTCAAATTGTACATAGAGATATGTAAAAGGTAGCAAACAAAATGATACTCCAGCCGCTTAGTAGCAGGAAACTCTTCATACGGTGATGCTTCTCTCTCGGAAACTCTCTTTCGCGATCCCACGTTAGGAGCTCCATTGGATCTCGTCCCAAGCTAATATGGGAACTCGATCCAGTCAGCTGGACGGAGATGCATGGACCAAGTGAGAGAGTACCTTAAAATCAAGCCCTTTTCGACTCAATTCCTTGTTTCTCTCTTCCTTCAAGTCCTTAAAGCCCCCTTACCCCGCTCAAAAGAATAGAGCTTGTCATTTAGTGCTCTCTCTCTCTTAAACTATACTCTTTACGCATTTATTTATTCAAACAGCTCCCAACCTTAGATTCTTCCAGGTGCTTATGCTCCCCCCGCCCCCGGGCGCTTTGTGCAACTAAGCTCCAGCGGGTAACACAGTCGGTTCGTTTTTCCAGTGGTAATTCATCTCGAACAGTTTTCTGGTGATGACTTGGTCGCTGATTTTTCTTGATTCCTTCTACTTCATTTGCGTTGAGATATGCTTACTACTATTGAGAAGATGCTTCGATAATCGACTCCAGTAACTGAGGTTTGACAGCCTAGGGCATCTCCCTATTTATTGTTGAAATCACTTAGTTGGCATGACATTGTCATCCATGTTAAGATCTTTTATGCTCAACTTGGTCTAGGGAGCCTGCTGCTGCTTCTAATCAGTACGTTTATATTTAGCAAGTGTACTGACAACTTAGAAAAGTGTCTATCTTGCAGAAGAATCTTCATACTTTGGCTTTAGTCACAGAATAAAGTCCTTTACACTTGTAAACAATCCAAATAGGAGGTCTACAAAGGTCTTAGTTAACTATCTCTTCTAGAAGATACAGTTAAACAACTATTATCAATTGGCATTTTGCATCATGCAGTGACATATGACTAAGCCACCACATATTTCAAGTAAGGTAAATTACAATCATATTGTGCCATATCTCGCATTTCAAGTGATAAAGGACAGTCTCAGTCAATGAGGACCCTGCCACTGCAGGTTAAGGGATAATTGGACGTACGAGTGTGTCTTTCGGCATTTTGGATTTTCTCTGGATCACATAAAGGCAAGTATTAATTATACCCAGATCCGTGAAGTTAAGTTGAAATTATGGTCAAGGACATAAAGTTTGAAAATGTAACAGTTCGTGACCAAAGCTATAAAATTTCTGTCAGCCATGTCCATCTTTCATTGATCCGCTAAAAAAGTATACATTTTTGCTAATGTTATCAATATATTTTTAAATGTCAATTGATCATATTTCCTTTTCTGACTGTCCTACAAAAATTGCTCACTTTCCAAATTAAGAAAGATTTTGTAGGGAGTTTTTACATATTTACCCTTTTTACACTTTTTTATTCTATTTCTCTCTCCACATTTAACTCTCCATCAACTTATTTTCTCTCTCCTGGCCCACTTTCTTATACTTTTTTAATCACTTCTCTCTCCATATTTAGCACTCCACTAACCCATTTTCTCTCTCTTTGCCCACTCTCTTCCCCTCCTCTCTCTAAAGGGTAGGATGAGAAACATAAAAAAAAATATCACTTAAATCCTTAATCTGCATGCAAAAAAAAAAAAGTTAATTGAATTATGAGGGACGAAAGGAGCATAATTTTCAGACCTAATTTCATACAGTATATACACACTATATACATTATAAATTCAAAACCCTGATTTTGAAATTATGGTGTCTTTCCCTTTCCCTAGTTTCAAACCCTTATTTTAATAAGGGCTACGTATTAATAAGGACGGTGGAAGATGATGGTGTGCAAGGATGATGACTGGTAGTGGCCAGTGTTCGTAGGGTGCTCAGCCACAACCACCGCCATTCACGGTGAGGTAGTTAGGTTTTGGAGGTGGTGGAAGGAGCATGGTGGAGGTGGGGGAGGAAGGACGGTGGCGTTGGCAGTGATGGTGAAGGGGCTAAGGTGGTGGCGGCCGTCGGCCTTGTTGCTCAATCTCACTGATGGTGTGTGCCTCCAATTAACTTATGGTCACAAACTCACTCAAGGTTACACACCCACAAGCACATCTAAACACAAATCATGACGGGTTGAGGAGCAATCAGCGTGACCAGCGCCGATCCAACTGTTGGCAGCAGTCTGTTCCAACCGTGTTTCCACCGAAGAGCTCCTTCAACCATAAAACCTAGAACACACACGGATCTGTTACGGCACACACTCACAAACACATTGAACCGGTTCCCATTTAGGGTTGTCCTAGATTTTTTATTCAACTTCAAGGTTTTGATTTTTTTTTTTTGCATGTCTAGGTTTAACGGAATTGGTTTTCTAGTAATTGTATGTCAGCGATGGGTTGAAATGTTGAATAGTTGGGTAATTTTATGGGAGTGATATGGGCATCCGTTATTTATTTAAGTTTTTCGTCTGGTCAAAGGATATCGCTTGTATCTGTCCAAACTAATGGGACACACTTATAGTATTACCCTAACCTCAGGAACCTCTGTATAATTGCCCCCTAAAGGCAACCTTTCTGGTGTGCCGAGGCTCGTCCTCATGCCATATAAAATCACATAGTACAGATGTGTATCATAACATCGAAACATAAATGCAAGCATCGACCAAATAACAAGGGTCAAGGCACAAGAATTTACCCCTCTCCCAATGCATACTGAACCTGCGACATGCAAGCCATTGCTAGTCCAATTGAACATCCATCCAGATTTCCACCATGTGCAGTTAATTCACAATAGAAAGGAAAAATCTCGTCTGAGCCATTCAAGCAAATATTGTCTAATAAGCTCTCCAATGATTCTCTCTGATCCAGGGTATCACAGAATCCATCTTCCCATGCCAAAAGCCTGAACCAGCAGATAACTTGGTATCAAAATGGGTGTTATATTATTCACTCAAAACAGATTGTAAAAAGCCAATATCAATTCTTAGCAAAGACTTATTCCATCATCCAAAGTTACTAAGCAAGCAGCATAACACATTGGTTTCTATGACGTTTTGTCTTTTTAAATACAATCATCGTTAAAAACAAGATGCAAAAATTTTCATCAATGCTCTTGGATGATGGTTATAAGATACTCCAGTAGTGGCCTCTGATTCAGAATCGAAATTTCTAGAAGGGCCACAACTCATATATGAAAATGAAAATTGTAGTTGCAAAATGATTGAAAGAAGATATATCTCAAATGAAACGCACAAAATTATACCAGCAACCAAGGCGTCAAATGCAAATTCATCTACCATTTCAAAGGATAACGAACAAGATGGTATCAAAAGGATATAACAGAGCATGAAAGAAATAGTATCAACTGCCTATAAAATTTGAGTACAAGAATGGATCGTAAAACTTTGTTCATAAAGAGTGTCCAGGAGTTGGTGCGCTCTAGCCATAAAGATCCATAGCATTTTGCATATTCAAACTAACGCCCAATTGTAAATTCTAAAAATCAAATTTGTACATTTTATAGATATACTACTTCCATAAGAGAGAAAAATTAGAGAAGGGGCATTAATAAACCATAATATTACTTAACTCGGTTTAAAAGGGACAAAAAAATGGTGTTTACCCTATGAGAAGACTATTTCTGCTTTTGAAATAGTCACCAAATGACACCTAAAACAAATCGAGTTCTCCTTCCCAACGCACAGTAACTATTGTCAACACCTTAAAACTATTTTAAAGGTCTCCAATGGTTGAGCAAAAGCCATGTTCACATGATAAAGGAATCCCATTCCACTCCATGGCAAATCTAGGGCCAGCATAGCTTCCTTAAATTTAATTTCAACACCATGAACCAGATTCTCAATCAACTATTCTTATACATCTATATTGTTAAGTTATCGGTTGCTCTAAAAGCTTTTAATTTACCACGCTTAACAATTACGATAATATGGCTACATATATCAGATCAACAACAACCCATACGCCCCAGCATTTAGCACATCAAACAATTAAAAACAGAGTGTAGAGAACTTACATTTGGCCCTGTTGCTGAAGCTTCCAAAATACAGCATAATTCCAAGGAGTATCGCAGCAGAGACTCTCAAGGAACCGCCTCATAGGAGTAATTCGACTCCCCATATGTTAAACTTGTTCACGAAATAAAACGTCCCAGTAACACAAACCTTAAATTCAGCCAAATTATGACTACAGACACAACTAACTCCCGCGGTACGAGCCTCGCCCCGCTTGTTTTATCCGTAAGCCCGCTCTTCGCTTAATCGGCGGCCCCGTCGAAGTCATTAACAGACAATTCATCTCCAAATCTCCTTCTCCTCCTCAATAATCAACCACTAGTATAACCTTCCTTCAGCAAGCTATAAAAACTAAACGCGCTTATACAAAGCAACCGACGATGCTTACAACTGGAAGAAATGAGCTGTCCATAAACTTGCTACCACTACTACTACGTAATCGAGCGTTCCAACACACGCACTAAAGAGCTTTAAACTCGAATCGATCGCTCAGCGCGCTCCCGATCGAAGTTGTCTCAACAGATCTGCACAAACCAAACAGCCCACAAATTTTGCTTGCAAAAGGCAGCAACTTTACCTGCAAACGAACTGGGTTTTCAAAGGGGACAAAGTTCAAATTCGTTGGCCTCCATAATTCGCGGAAGAGGGCGAGGCTGCATAAAAAAATTCAAGAAACTGAGAACGAGATCCATCTCATTTTGGCAGCAGCAGGGTGAGATTGACGAGTGATTCAGGGAGAGGAGAGGAGAGGAGAGGAATTACGGCGGGGTAAACTACTTTTTTTCACCACCGATTGGATTGGGACTTGGGAGGGTGAATTTGGAACGGGATTCTTGAGGTGAGGCGGTGATATATATAGTAGAGGGGGGGTGGTGGTTGCCGGAGGTGACGCAAATGACTGTGGGTGTTGCTTGTCGGATTTGAAATTTGTCCATAGCTGGAGTTAATGATTCCCTCGGTACAGTGGGATCCCGGGCCCGCACACTGAGAAAGTCGAAGCCAAGATGGAGACCGTCATGTATATCGCCACGTGGTGATGCCCCGTTGGTTTGTTTGGGAAAAGGGTAATTAACCCCCGATGTAATTAACCCCTTCGTATTATACCTGTATCGATTTGAAAAGTCACCCAAATTTAATGACATCCACGAGCTATCGGTTTTAAAAAGTTAATTTTTGCTTTAGAAGTGCAATTTAGACGGGACATAACTCATGTCGGTATGTAAAAATATAGACATTTACTAAGTATTCTAGAGACCGTAGTAATCATGGACACAAAATTTTTTACCCATAAAAAACATGAGTTGGACATGTAAAAAAAGGCTTTTCAAAGCCCGTCCAATAATCCAGCCCGTCGAATTTTTAGATATTATAGATATAAATTTTACGTATACAATATATGTGATTTTTTCTCTTTACTTTTTAAAATTTTCTAACCATATGCGTTTAGAGACCTTTGAATATTTCTTTTTTCTCCTTTGTTCCTTATTACAGGACTACACTTCGTAAAATTGTTTCAAAACACGTCTTTTTCTTTCTCTTTTATTTTCTACCAAAACTTTATTTTCATGCCTATAACTAAATTCATTTTGAGACTTCATCATATTCTTCTTTATTATCACGACTAATTAGTATATTTCAGTGGTTAATGATATACTTTAAAATTAAAAAAAAAAAACTCATGACTAATTAGTGAAATATGATAATAGGAAATGCTTTTAAAGTTAAGTAAATAAAAACTAATATGAAATCATGGACAATCTGTGAGTAGCGCATGTTCAGCCTGTGCCCACCAAAGCTTTCATGAGTTGGGTGTGGACAGATATTATTTGGCCTATAAATGGGTTGGGCCGGATAAAGGCACTAGTTTTTTAGAGTAGGCTATGGACCTGGCAAAAAGTAACCCGGACCAGCGGGTCTACCCGTACCCGATCAAAAAATCCGGTATCGAGTACATAATCTGGAGACCGCTGAAAATGGACCCGTACCTGGACTGACTCGTAAAATCCGGATCAGTTTGGGTCGATTACCGGGTACCCGAATTTACCTGGTTATATGAGTATATATATAGCTTTTAGGGTTACACTTCTCATTCTCTTCTCACTCTACCTGCCTCTCAAGACTCTCATCCTCACAGATCCCCTCTCTCAAGTCCTTCTCTTTCACAGATCTACTAGAGTCGGGCCACCCTACTCTACCCATGGCGCCACATCGTTCAATCACTCCCGGATGTACCGCATCTCCGCCGCCATCGGTCGTCACCCATCGGTTATCCCGTCACGCTGTCATCACCCATCAGTCTTCCCGTCGAGCCGTCGTCACCCATCGGTCATCCCGTCGTGTCATCGCGGCAGATCCATCACCTCGTCACCCAATTGCCACTGATCCATCACTCCGTCGCCCAGTTGCCATCGATCGGTTACTCCGTCGCCTTTTGGTTGTTGGTTAAGAAATGGTTCAGATTTTTTTTTCTGATTGAAAGATGTTAAAATTTTTGTTTTTTTATTGAAAGATGTTCAGATTGATGTGTAAATTGTTGTGTAGTAAATTGATGGAGAACGATTGAATTATCTGATTGTTTGAGATCAAAATACGTCTAGTTAGTAGGTTTTTAAAATTTATTTATTCCAAAAACAATTAACCAGGAAATATGTGGTTTACCCGCGGGTAATACCCTACCCGCAAGGGTAGGGTATGGGTTCTCAAAAAGTCTACCCAAAAAAATCTGGGTAAAATATCTCCGACCCGTTTTTATTCGGACTCGGCCGGATTTTATCCGTATCCGGCGAGTATACTCGTTTGCCAAGTCTAGCTGGTTATGGTCTGACCCTTGGGCCATTCAGCCACCCAAGTTGCAACCCTAATTTTTTTCTTTTTTAGTTAATTTTTCTCAGAGTTCCCAGGATAAAAATGATGAAATCAATTATTTCTGAGGACAGTTATCGTGGATCAGAACACGTTATTGAGTGGAAGGGGTGGGCATGTAGTTAAGTATAAGTATCTCGCGCAGGTGAATGTAATAAATGTAAACATCATGTAGCTGGTGGAGCGTAATTTACCTTAACACAAATTTACTTGAAAGGGACGAAGGGGTCAAGCAAAGACATGCATTAGGAGTAAATATACCATGGTGGTTTCGGCCGTTTATGGGTGATGATTTGATGGTGATGAAATTACTGGTGGTGGTCTGATGACGGCAGCCGTTTGGTGGTGATGGGTTTACCAATGGTTGTGGGTGCTTATGGACTTTGATAGTTTGATGGCGATGCCTTTAGCAACAGTTGTTTAGTGGTGATTGGCTTGGCGATGGGTGTGGGCTCATTTGACAATGGTAATTTGATGGTGATGGTTTTTTGGATGGCAGTTTGGAGGTGACGGGTGGAGGGGCGATGGTTTGATGCTCATGGTTTTACCGGTAGTTGTTGCTAGTTGTGGACAGAGGTGGATTATTGTGATGGTTTTAGTGGTGGTTATTTAGTGATGATGGGTCCATTGGCGGTGCTTTGATGGTGATGATATGGCAGTGGTTGTGGCTGCTTCTGGCAGCAGTTATTGTGGTTGATTATGAATGGCAGTTGGTTATGGACGAAAGTAGTTTGATGGTGATGGTCTTTGGGTGGTGAACGAATTTGATGCCAATTATGCCAAAGAAGAAAACTGAGAATTACTTATAAAAAAATGGTATTCAAACCACGTTTACACTTTAAGTGACATCTTTTATTGCACTGGAGGCACAAAATCTGCCAGTAATTAAGACAAAATCATAATGGTGATTTGCTTCATGTAATTAACTAGATATTGCTAAATTAATGCACCAAGACATTTGAAAGTTCTTACATTACTTGACTGTTTTTTCCCCTTTTTTTGGTTTAGTTAAGCAAGTCCTGTGTCAGGGGAGGTAATCCAACTATTTGCATACAAAGGCAAGGCAAGTAGGCAACTGATCCAACTGTTGGTTATCTTAATACGCATATTATTATGTAATGTAATGATAAGGATAAGGATAACTATGTGTGGCATGAGAAAAACTGGTACCATGTTATCATTGATGACGTGGACACGAGGTATTTTCGTCTAATCAAATCTCACGAAATTACTATTATGAAGTCACTATCTTGGATTTAAGTCAGAATCCACGTCAACAATGATTGCTCTGTCACTGCCTTCTCTGGCGCCCCCGCATCTCCCTTTCCCAGATGAGCGACGATCGGACTAAGGTAGAGAAGGCCATAAGCCATTGATTCACACGGTTCACCCAGAGAGGGAGAAAGGCTATCCGTCATTGTTGTTATTCGTCATTGCTGTTATCAACAAAGACGACGACATATCTTGTGATTGGGCCATGGTTAACGGCAATGACAATGACGACAGATATGGTGGTTGGGTCGTGATTTCTAGAGACACGAGGTTTGACAACTATGAGCAACAAATCTGGTGTGAGGCCATGATTTCGATGGTGGTACGATGATTGTTGTGTAGTGCCGATTGGGTGGTGTGTTCCAGATCTGATGGCAGGGGCCGTGTTTTCGATGGTGATTGTGTGCTATTGGTGTTGGCAATTGGGCGGTGGTAATGGCTGGGCCAATGGTTAATTAGGTGGCAGATAGGTAATGTGGGGACAATGAGGTGATGGTGTTTCTGTTAGCCTTAAACTGTTTTGATTGTTACCATGAACGTACTAACAATTAGATTCAGAACCTTTGAGGCGCATTGTTAACTACTTTTTGCTGGCACAAGTGTCACTTAAATTTTTAGCAAAAATGACAATTGACATATTTCAGTCGGCAGGATAAATTTGGGAACATCTACTCATTTTTTTTTCCCCTGGACTAGGAGTCTTTGTTGTATTGAAAATAGTCGCTAAATTTACTTGAGCAACAAAAAAATGTCAGTAGATTTTTGTGACAGTGATGAAATGAAAAATTTGTAGTGACGATCTTTTATTACTAAAACTACCATAAACTATAGGGTCTTTATATGTTCTCTACGACATACTGTACTGAAACAAGTCTTTACATATATTTTAGCGACAAAAGTGTGACTAGTTTTGTAGCAAAAGTGAAAAAAAATTGAGCGACAATAGGATCTAATTGGACCATATGTACTTCTTGTTGTTAATGTCATATATGTTTATATAAAAGGACCGAAAATTAACATAAGTATAGGCTAATCGGACAACAGTAATCATGAACATCCTCGAGTAGATGATCAAGAACCATCCGAAAACGTAGAAGTTGCGTCTGTCTAGAACCTTTTTTGTTGTATGACACCTCGATCTATTGAATTAAAAGTTCTGTAAAATACAGGTGCATAAAAAAGATTGTCACTATAAATATGATTGATAGCAAAAAAATACTTTAGTGACACTTTTGATTACTTATTACACTAAAGATATTATACAATAGATAATTCTTATCTGTCGTGGTTGTATCCTGATCACCTTGAGTCCAAGGTTTTGAGGCTCAACATGATCTTTCTTTCTTTTTTTTTCTTTTTTTTTTTTAACCTTCTGGCCCCAAATTGTTCATATTCAATTCTGTACTCATCAATATTAAGCAAAAAACCACAAAGTACATAAAACAGAAAATACAGAAAGCAGGTAACGTATACCAACATATTATTTGTATCTTAACTGAATGTTCCTTTCATCATTTGGTAAGCATATCGCAGCCTTCTAGAGCATGCTTCTGATAAGTAGAGTAACTTCCTATACTGTGATATGTGCGAATAATAATAAGGCAACGTAAATGTTACCGTATCTTTGACTATATGCATGGCAACTGAAGAGTTGACATCTGGATGTCAACAAATCGCCTTCAAAAGCCAGTTTTGTTGGCCGCCCCCTAACCTCCATAGTTAGTCAAAACTTACTTGTGTTTCGTGGTCTAATGAGTTACCTCTGGGGTAGAACCAGATGCCAATACAGGTTGTATATGCGGCAGCCAGTCCGATGTAGTTGCTTTCAACAAATGACATGATGGTTGTAAGAAGAAGGCTTTTAACATTATTGATAGTGATATGGGATTTGCTTTACCCAACTCTGATACTCCGTCTCTACAAAGTCAACGTAATGGGTTTTTAGGTTAACGTTCGAGAGGTAATAGAGGGAGAAAGGTTTGTGTTATTAGCGTCTTTTTGTTGGAATCTTACCAGAGGCATAAACATTACCCTTTTTCTATCCTCTTCCTAACAATTAGCCTGAAATTTATTTTTTTTTGAAGGTTGAGACTGCGTGAAAAATATGTTATTACAAAGATTATATAGCTAAATTTAGTGTTACTAATACGTTCCATAATGATATTTGGTAGATCTTATGCGGAATTAGTACCGAAAAAGCATGCTGGCAAATAAAATTTGTGGGTTAATTACGCGAAGTGCTCTAAAAGTTTACCTAGGTGTAGCGTTCGGCGTCATCAGAAAGTTCATTTTCCATATTTTGCATCACAAACTTGTATATATGTGGTAGCCAACACCCTCACCTATTTTTCAGCCAAGAGTCTTACCTGAGAGGTCATTTAACTCAAACTAGGGAGGCTTTTGTTTCATATCAAGTAAAAAGGTAGAGGGATGGAGGAAGAGTGAAGAGGAAAATAAAGAATATTAAACCTTAAGGAGGTGGCACTGGATTCGACGACAGCCGATGAGCTACAATGGTGGGTTTTGGTTGTTGATTAATGAATGATGGATTAGAGTTTTGGATTTTGGAATATAAATCGATGGTGATTGGTGAATCAGTGGTTGGATAGGTTTTGTTTATTGCGTATTTGTTGGTGCTAATGTGAGTACGATGGTCGGTTTTTGGTGCTTGATGGTGAGATCCGTGGTGCTAACAAGTACTCGGTTGTTAGTGACGACGGATTGACGGAGGCTTGGGAATGGTGGCAGTTTTGGTTTTGAGTTTCATAGGGCGGTTGGCTGAAAATGGTGAGATTGTTGATGCTTAGTGGTGGAGTGGCTCTGAAGGATGTGATTGTGTTGGTGACGGCTTGAGCATGGTTGTGGCGGTCCGAGTGGCGGTTTTGGTTGCATGCATGGTGGTGGATTGGAGGTGCTGGGTTTTTGGTGCTTGATGGTTGAGTGGTGGAAAAGCATATGAGAACTTGATTTGCCAAAATACCCCCTAACTTGAGTCGTGTCAAGTTCTATGTTCGCAATTTGGTTGGAATATGGTTGAAGGGTATTGGCTGCTAAAGTTATGCAAATTTATGGTATGAGATAATTAAAATAAACTTTATGGTGTCAAAAGTTACCATATATAAACTTGGGATCACCTCGCATAATTAATCCAAAATCTTTTGATGGCTAAATGCACGCATATCTCTTTATGACAATTTTCAACACATGTTCTACCTTTTATATCCTTTTCTACATTTATTTTTAACAGCAACATTTACGAGATTCTGCAAATAATAAATGTTGCGACTTTACGCAAAATAAATTTTTTGAAAAAGTGAAATAAAACTTTGTAAGAGTTGCAAATACTGTGTCACCTAACAATCTCAAATTTCTCTTACCTCTCAATGTTGACAATTTTTTGTCCAAACTAATAGTAATAAATTACATTTAAGAGCATGTTTGTGACTAATTTTGTTCTGCACCTGGCAAATATTTAAATCAGCTATAAATATAAAAAAATTGATAAATTTGTAATCCACTTCTATAAGTAGATCTAACCAAGTAAAATATCATAATATCCTCATTAGTCACAGAGACTTTTAGCACCTTTTTTATGCAAACACTAAGTATTTAGTTATTTTGGAATGTTAAAACTGCTTTTAATACATAGGAGTATTATCCAACCATCATTCAAAGTTCGAGCAAACATGTCAAAAAAACAATGCTTAAAGCTGGTTCAAAAAAAAACTAATTAAGTTTTCGTCTAATTTTTATTTTTGATAATTATTTCCAAACAGACTCTAATATTACTAAACCAAAAGGAATACTGCTTCAAGGATCAAATTTAGCGACAAAAGTTGCACACTAAAGGAGTTGGAAAGGACGACAACTGTAATCAGAACCTTACATTATGTCACTAAAACCCCAATAGTATTCATCGTGCCATAATATTTGCACCAATTCTAATGCCAAAGCATGCACACTCACATTTAACCATGAATCATTTTTCCTTTTCTCTTACCGTATAGTTACTGTTGAAACACACGAACTTCGCATACATGTTACCGTATTAGGTAAGAATAGTGACAATGATATGTTAGGCGGCTCAAGATGCTGGTCCACTTATAAAGAGTAAATAAATGGTGATCAACTTATAAATGATTCGATTAGATATCTTAATCATCTTTTAGTAGAAAAGGTGATGACTAAACAAGAGTGGGGATTGAACTTTATATTCAATGATGAAACAACAAAAGTAATGGTAAGTGAGCAACATCGTGATTCCATTAGCATCAAAGGTCAATGTTATAGTTATAAAAGAGGTCAATGTCATATAGTAATACAGCAATGACTCACACATTATGTACATTTGTGCTCGCATATACACACACACATATACATATTAAAAATTAATAATCGCACTCATCATTTTAAATTTTTTTATGGCTTAGACTATCTGTTGTTACTATGAAGAGTCCTTAACGACGTTTAATGGTTTTAAGTGAAAATTATTTTATATTTAGTGAGAGAAGTTATCGAAGAGTGAGTTGAAACAAGGGTAGTTATTAATACTTAAATTTAAGTGAAAGCACTATATATCTATGACTACTAATAAAAATATATAACCGTGGTGGAAGAGCAACACCATGATTCCATGAGCATCAAATGTTAATGTTAGTAATTATCAAGAAAAAAAAGTCCCTATTGTAAGTATAATATACTCTTTCTGTCACATATAAATTGATTATCTTTCTTTTTTTTGGCAATCTCACAACAGTTGCTCACTTTCTAAATTAAGAAATATTCTATATGTGTTTTTTTTTTTTCATATTTACCCTTCTTAAACTTTTTTATTATATTTCTCTCTCCACATTTAACTCTCCACAAACTCATTTTCTCTCTCTCTTGACCCACTTTCTAAAATATTTTTATTCTATTTCTCTCCACATATTTAATACTCTAATAACCCATTTTACCTCTCTTAACTCACTTTCTTCACCATCTCTCTAAAGGGTAGAATAAGAAATACACAATATATAATGTCAATACTTAAGAAATACACAATATAGAACGGATGGAGTACCAATCTAATGTCCACATCTCGTTTGTTATTAAAACAAATAATAAATTTTCTATGATTTACTTTTTAGTGACATATGCGAGTTTGAAAAAGCATTAAAAAAATATGGTGTGACAACGGATGCAGTCTTAGTCTATAACAATTAATCTTATAATATGCATATTTGTGTTGCACAGGTGTAATTATCAGCCCTTATAAAAGATTGAAACTACCATCTACAACAACCAATAGAAAACATATTAGATGAAAGCGACCCGGGGAGGTAGGTTCAGTGCATACATGGGGTTTCTCCATAAATTAAATAGACTTCATTTTCAAAGGAAAGAGTGCTCATGTAGCCACGAAATTTCCTAAGTAAACCACAAGAAAATTTCGTTGGCAGATCAAGTTGACATTCTTAATTAAACAGCAATTAATTAAGAGATACCGACAAGAACCTTATAACAGTAGTTCATTAAAAAAGTATATATGTTTTTATAAATCCAACCTTTTTGATGCATCAAATAATACTATTAGAAAATAATTTAGTATCACCTAGTCCACTTTCATCATTATCGTGGCATATCATTAAGATTTTTTATTTTTAAATTTTACGTTTACTCATTTATTTTTTTCATAGCTACCTGTTTGTGTTGCGGAAACGTCTTATTTTGTTGTTATCTTTTGACAAGGAAATAAAATAAACTACACATAAGCACAGAAAAAAGAATAATAACAAGGCCACTACATTGATGTTTAGAAGACTCTAGACTACAGTTTGTATAGTGCAAGTTGAACAAATATTTAAAGAACAGGCAAAACTCAGCTGTTGAGTGCTCGAGAGGACGAACTGTGTCACCAAGGATGCAGTTGTAATTAAGGGCTTTGACATTCATTGGAATACTCTAATTCCATTTCTCCCATGAGATTACTTCTTGTTTCAGGTTTGAGCAAAAGGAAGCAGAGCAAGAAATCCAAACATAAAGTTTGAACCGAAAAGGAAAGATAACATAGTTACATGCGTTTTTTCTCTCCTGACTACGATCTTCTAGTATAGAGTATCTCTGTTGTAACAGTAATGTGTCTCTAAATATATTTTAACAATAGCAATTGCCACTTTTAATTTAGCGATGATGACTAAAGCTGTTACACCTAAGGGTGGCAATGGGGCGGGTCGGATGCCGATCTTACAAAATCCACACCCGCCCCGGTAGCGCTAAAACACCACTCTGTCCCGCCCCACCCCGCCATCGGGTTATTTATATACGATAGCATAACTGACCCTAACAAAGATTGAAAAACCCGTCCCCGCCCCAACCCTCCCCTCTAGCACTCTGGTTTGTCGTTTCAGACAAGTAATCAATCACAGTTCACTACAATTCTCACGATTCATCACTTCACAAAACACTGAATAATTAAAAATTCAAACACAAAACCAAAAAAGAGAAAAACTAACTAAAAGACAACTTTTAACCACAAAACAAAAGAGACAGATCACGAAGGATCGGATTGAAATGAGATTAGATAAGCTAATTCCTCGATGGTGGACAGTGGACGGTGGACATCGACGGTGGACAGTACGTGATCGCCGAGGTAGAGGTGGACGTCGTCTGTGCAGGGGAGCGATGGTCTATGGTTGTCGAGGTGGAGGTGGATGCTGTCTTTCACTACAAGAAAATGACCTTTTAGGGACCGATTTTTAGAGATGGAACGAAATCCGTCGCTAAAAGTGCCTTTTAGCAACAGATGTTCCGTCTCTAAAAGTCCATCGCTAAAAGACGACCTTTTACCCGGGTAAACCCGGTTATATGTCTGTATATATATGAATTTTAGGGTTGCATCTTATTCAACCCCTCTTTTTACCTGCTTTAGTCGCCCCAGCCTTTCAACTCTCCCTAACAGTCACAAATCCCTTCTCACAGTCACAGGTTCCTTCTCTCAAATCTCTCTCTTTCTCACAGATCTACCAAAGTCAGTAAGTCACGACTCACGACCACCCTACTCAACCCACATCTCCGCGGTGGCTAGTCACTTTCGATCTACCGCATCTCCGCCACCACAGGTCGGTCTCTCTCACATCGTCGCCATGTCACCACCGTGGCCCGTCGCCAGTCGCCACCGATCTGTCACCGCCGTGCCCCGACGCCACCGATGTGTCACCACAGTGGCCCCGACGCCACGGATCGTTCATCACCGTGGCCCCAACGCCATCGATCGGATAGCAGTGTCGCCGACCGTCGCTTTGTGGGTGTTGGGTAGACTGAAGAGTTTCGGTCAATGGATCTTCATGGTTGTAGACTTGTGTGTGCAGATTGATTTTTTTTAATTATTATTAATCAAAAAAGTTTTTTAATTTTTTTCAAAAATGTAAAAATTATGCAAAATGTAAAAAAATACCTTTTAGCGACGAAAAAGTCCGTCACTAAAAATAATTAATTCCGTCATTAATGACGGATTATGAAATTCTGTCACTAATTTTTTAGTAACGGGGTTTTCACCCACGGACTTTTAACAACGGACAGTCCGTCGCTAAAAGTTTTTCTGACTGAATATTCACTTTTAGCGACGGAAATTTCCGTCGCTAAAAGTAGATTTTCTTGTAGTGTTTGCTGGGGAGAGTTGGACAGTGGTCACCGAGATGTGGAAGTCGACAGTGAGGGGGAATGATGGATTGTGTTGCCGAGGTAGAGATGGACGCTGACGGTACGAGGGAGAGCTGGACGGTGGTCGCCGAGGTGGAGGTGGACGATGACAGTTTGCGGGGGAGAGGGAGGAAAGGGGAACCAAGGAGGCAGTGACAGTAGCTAGGTCGGCTAAGTGAAGAGAAGAAAGAAAGAATTAGGGTTGAGATATAGATATATACATATATATATATATATATATATATATATATATATATATATATATATATATATATATAAGTGGATGGACGACATAGATTAGCTGGTGTATAACGGGACGGGTGCAGGTCGCGGGCCTGGTTGGATACCGGGCAGATTGGGCAGAATACTATACCTGCCCCTAACCCGCTGCAGATTTAAAAAAAATAATATTCCCGCCCCATAACCGGTTAAAGTCAAAATAACTTGCTCCTAACGGGGCGGGGCGGAGATCCGCCGGGTGCAGATCTAATTACCATCCCTAGTTACACCAGATTTGATGTTCAGCCGATGATCCTTATCCTTTGATTCCATATTTTAGTCCTTGCGTAAAGAGGTAACATCTCTTTACTATTGAAAAGAGGAACATTATACCACTGTACCTATTCTGTATGATTTTTGCTATATACTATCACACTTCCATCAGTTCAGCATTGACAAAGCCATGTCACCTCAGATCAAAAAATCCAAGACACTAGCTGTTTTTGCTTCCAATGCACATATTAAAGTCTACCAAGACTGGGTGCTTGATTTGTTGTAGCAAAAAGGTCTGTAATTCTGTTTAGCACTTGCCTTTGAATTTTGTGTAAATATTGGCTTTGTCTGGATACATATGGTGTAGTATTAGTAGGTTGAAAATCCCTTTTGTCTATCATTGTATGTCATGATATTAGTTGAATCTGTAAACCCATATGGTGTTAACTTTAACACCCCCCCCCCCCAAATCTATCAATGCTATTCTACCTTTTTATCAAAAGAAAAAAAGGAAAAGAAAAGAGGCACATGGTGTGGGTTGCCCTCCCACAGAGTTCTAACGCAAGGTTTTTGGTCAGTACTGTTAATAAATTGGGTCAGTGGACTCATTATTCGCCCACTAACAGATAATGTGTATTTGTTAGTTTGGATAAATACAGTTATTTAGAGAATATTTATCTCTTAAGTGTTTGAGATAAATACAATCTTTATCTCTTAAGAGTTGGAGGTAAAGTCAGTCTCTAATTGTATCTCTATATAAAGGCTAGAGATATCCCAATAAATCACAAGTCAATAGTAATAACTCTCTCT
This sequence comes from Escallonia herrerae, assembly GCA_033070095.1. NCBI lineage: Eukaryota > Viridiplantae > Streptophyta > Magnoliopsida > Escalloniales > Escalloniaceae > Escallonia > Escallonia herrerae. The sequence goes on from JAVXUP010000122.1 coordinate 168,546, forward strand.
CTATAGCACTCTCTCTAAAGCAATCACCAAGCTCTAGGATTTGGTTCGTGGACGAAGAACTCGACTCTAGTAGCCGTTTTCGTACCTGCGAAAAAGATCAAGCGTGTTGGAAGCTCGTAACAACAAGGATCCTACGTCGGAATATTCGGAGACTTCATACGGTATGTGTTTCGAACCCACTACGTGTTACGTGGTAGCGCAATAATTGTTGTAATCGTTTCAACATTGGTATCAGAGCATGATTACTTGTTGATTCGCCTTTAACATGCTAGATTAAATTATGTGCATGTTGCGATTTTTTCCGGATACATGAACGAGACCCATTACAAAACTTCAAAATTTATTGAGCATTTTTTCTGAAAAATAATTATATAGTTTTGTTCTCCTATGGTTGAGGATGAACTCCATAAAATTTCGTGATTTTTGGATGCATGATTTGTGAGAAATCACGATTTTATTTTCCAAGAAAACTGTGATTTTTTTCGAGTTTTGGGACTCAAATTCGGAGCATGATATTCAGTTTTTATCATGATCGTTTGGTACATAATTAATCTATGTCGCATAAGCTTTCCAACGATATATCGTACGCATTATTTGGCTTAAAAACGAGAGAGATATGGCATTCGGAAGTTGGCATCGTGGCATGGCGGCGGCTGAAAGAATTAGGATTTAATGAAGAAGATGAACAGTGTCTCTACGCGTGCCACCCGTTCAAGCCGAGCCGCAGACGCGCGACACGCGACAAGCTGAGTCACACACGTGAGCCACGTGCCAAGGCAGCCGAGGGTGCTGCACTCACACGCGCCCACGCGCTCTCACTCGCCAGCTAGGCAGTGGCCACGCGCGCGTGTTTTACACGCGCTTGACAAGTCCAGATGCTGTCCCACACGCACGGTGGCGCGTGGAGGCACGTGCGGACTATTTTTTGGCCGGTGTTTGTCACTGCCGGCGAGTGGAGCCTTGTCGTGCGTTCTGAAGTTTTTATATAGTGTTTAAATTTACCTTTATACCCTTTGTGTGTGTTCTATTTAATTTTTAAACGATTTTTATATAAAAATTAGCCTTAAAAAATTTGTTTTGATGCACTCAGAATTTTTCTTTAATTCCAGAGGGTATATTAGGGATAAATTTACTGTTTGCCAATTTTAAGAATTTATCTCTCATTTTTGGGTCATTTAGAAATATTTTTTTTGTGGTACTTTTGTGGTCCAAAAAATACGAATAATGCGCAAATATTAAATTTGGCACTTTGTGAGCAGAAATAAATATTTTGGAGAGTTATATGACATAAATGAATTATGTTTTATTTATTTGCCTTGATTAAGTGTTATGGTTTAAATATGTTTTTTGTTGAAATATATTTGTTGGGCTTTTGGTAAGCCCACACCTCTTTAAACTCAATTTCAAGGCATTTACGCCCGTTTTCCTTGGAAGGAGAATGTGACCTATTCATCCATTTAAATTACCCTTTAACTTGTTATTTGAGCATGCTAGTTTTAGGTTAAATGGATGGATACTAGATTGGCATTCTAAGGAAACTTATGTTTATGTGTTTACTCTTGTTTTAAGAAAATTCTTTTGATAATAATGTGTTGTGCGGCATCTCCATTTGTTTTATTGGAGTAGTTTGTAGTAGGATTCTCAAAGATGTTGTATTCTACTATTTCCCTGTATATTTCCAGAAAGCCTTGTACGGGGATGTAATTTCGCACGCACATTATTCAAGTAAGAATTTTCTTAGCATAAGTTATTAGAATGCCAATGGGGCTCAATGGAGTCCTTGCACACTTTATTGCATGGTGCAATTTTATATTGTTCTAAATTATCATGTGGATGATTTATTATATTGTGGCTTATATAATGATGAAATTTATTGCGAAAAATTACTTGAAAAATATTTTTCCCAACTCACATACATGGGAGATGATTACGAGCTTAGCAAATTTTCGATTTCATGATGTGAGGAAGGATTATGTTTTTCATTTGAATTTTTTGAAATAAATAGAAGGATGTATAATTAATGTCTTTTCCTTGCGCAATCTAATGTAGTGAATATAATGGCCACCAAGAATGTCATAGCTGATCTCGTTAAGGGTGAGAAACTTAACGGAGATAATTATGACGTTTGGCACAAAAAGATGAAATTCATGCTAAACGAACAAGAGCTCGAGGAGCACTTGACCAAGGAGATGGTCGCGCCAACTGAGGCGCAACCCCTAAGAGACCACACTGCCTACCAGAAATGGAATCAGAAAGATCGTAGTGCGCGCTACACCTTGTTGAGCAGCTTGCAAAATGATCTAATCGGGCAGTATGATGAACTTCCAACTTGCAAAGCTTTATGGGAGCAGCTCAAGTTCTCTTTTGGTGGAACCTCAACTACGCGGCTTCGTAGCCTTGTGATTAAGTTTGAGGAGTACACAAAAGACCCTAAACATACCATGAGTGAACATCTAAGGATGATGTCCAATATGATTGGTAAGCTGAGGGATGCTGGCCATGCGCTCACAGATGAGCAGCAAGTCAGAGCTGTCATAAGGTCCCTTCCTGCCTCATGGGCCAATATGAAACAGATATTGACTCACAGTGAAAACATCAAGAACTTTTCTGATGTTTCACAGCATGTCATCCTTGAGGACGAGACTCGAGATGCTGACAAGACCCTTGCTTATGTCGCCCAAGGGGGATCGCGCAATGCAAATGGCAAGCGCGGAAGACAAAGTAAGAAAGGAAAGAAAGGCGAGGCTAGCACTTCTGCGCCAAAGGAAGGAAAAATGAAGAAACGCAAGAGAGGAAAACGTGGTGGGAAAAAGGATCTGTCTAAAGTTAAATGCTTCAACTGTCAACAGAAAGGACACTTCGCTCGTGATTGCACTGAGCCGAAGAAGGTACTTTCAGAATCTCTTTCTCAGTTATATGTTTCCTCACATGTGATGGTTGCTCATTCCCAACCTGTGTGGTTTGTGGATACAGGTGCAACAAAACATGTAGCACGTGATCGAGAGGGGTTCGTAGATTATCACCGGATTCCAGCGGGTAGCAAACATATCTTCATGGGAAACAATAGCTCCGAAGAGGTGCTAGGGGTTGGTTCTTACCAGCTCAAGTTGCACACTGGGTGCACATTGATTCTTGAGGATGTGCGATATGCACCCACTGTTCGGCTTAATCTACTTTCAGTTACTGCTTTATTAGACAGTGGTTTTTCCTTTATTTTTAAGGGTAATAAGTTGGACATCTTTTTGGATGATGTTTTGTTCGGACATGGTTTTCGCATGGATAGTCTTTTTCAATTGGATTTAAATGATTCACAGTCCTCTTATTCTTATGTTGTGAATGATAATATTGTGAATGATTCTACCACCTGGCATGCAAGACTGGGCCACATAGGCCAAGATAGGATGACTCGTTTGGCTAGAGAAGGCCTTTTGGGCCCACTCGCAAGAGTCAATCTACAAACTTGTGAGGCTTGTTTGGCCGGTAAAGCATGTAGGAAGCCTTTTGGAAAGGCTGTGAGAGCAACTCAACCACTTGAGCTAGTTCACTCTGACATATGCGGACCTATGAGTGTAAAGGCACGCCATGGCGCCTCTTATTTCCTTACATTGATAGACGATTATACGCGATATGGTTATGTGTATCTGATATCTCACCGCTATGAAGCTTTGGACTGTTTCAAACGCTTTGTAGCTGAGGTTGAGAATCAGAAAGAGAAGAATTTAAAAACTCTTCGCACTGACCGAGGACGCGAATATTTGTTTGATCACTTCAAGAAGTTTTGTGAGGAAAAGGGATACGCAGGCAACTTACTATTCCTAATACTCCACAACAAAATGGCGTTGCGGAAAGAAGGAATAGAACATTGTTAGACATGGTTAGGTCTATGATGGCGCAAGCAAACCTTCCAATATCTTTTTGGGGGGATGCTCTTTTGACTGCAGCCTATATACTTAATCGAGTGCCTTCACAATCAGTCAAGTCCACCCCATATGAGCTTTGGAATGGCCAAAAGCCAAATTTGGATAACTTGCGCCCATGGGGCTCAGCAGGTTATGTTCACAGTATTTCTCATAAGTATGGGAAACTAGGGCCTAGAGCTAAAAAGAGTATCTTCTTTAGGTATTCTGAAAACTCTAAAGGCTATGTGATGTATGGTGAACATCCAAATGGTGGAAAGACTGAAATAGAGTCTCGTGATGTCGATTTCATAGAGAATGATTTTCCTAGCATTGGAGACGCAAGTAAGAATCTTGACCTCTATGAGTTAGAGGAAGTTGAAGCCACTTTACCATCTCTAAGCGAAGGTGGGGGATTAGTTCCTCATCCTGTTGTCGCTGAAGATAGTATAAGTGATCTTCAACCCAGTTGGAGCATCCTAGACAGTGGGAGCACACCATCAGGACCATCAGGTCAACAAGATTCTCAACTGCATAGAGGTGCACGAGGAAAAGTTCCACGTCGTCGTTTTGAGATTGACGGTAAAATTCTTATGTGCACTCCAACTGATGAAGATGAGCCCACTTCTATGGAAGAAGCCTTATCTTCACCTGCTAGTAATGAGTGGATGGCTGCAATGAAAGATGAGTTGAGCTCAATGGAGAAGAATCAGGTCTGGGAGTTGGTTGACCTTCCGCCAGGGCGCAAGACTGTTGGAAACAAGTGGGTTTTAAAAGTTAAGCGCAAGGCAGACGGGTCAATTGACAAGTATAAGGCACGTCTTGTGGCGAAAGGCTATACCCAACTGCGGGGTGTGGACTATGAAGACACTTTCTCCCCAGTGGTGAGATTTGCTTCAATTCGCCTGATCCTAGCTATTGTCGCCCAGCAGGATTTAGAACTTTTTCATATGGATGTTAAGACTGCGTTTCTCAATGGAGAACTAGACGAAGAGATTTATATGGCTCAACCTGAGGGTTTTGAAGTCAAGGGACATGAGCGCAAAGTTTGCCAGCTCAAACGTTCTATATATGGTCTCAAACAATCATCTAGGCAGTGGTACTTTAGGTTTCATCATGCCATTACCTCTATAGGTTTTGAAATGATTGAACAAGACCATTGCGTTTACGTAAAACGATCCAAGAAAAATATTCTGATCCTTTCTTTGTATGTGGATGACATTCTTTTAGCTGGGAATGACATGAGTTCCATTGTCGCCACTAAGCAGTGGCTGTCCTCAACTTTTGAGATGAAGGACATGGGAGAAGCTAATTATGTGCTCAGGGTTAAAATCATACGTGATCGTCCAAAGAGACTTCTCGGTTTGTCTCAAGAGACATATATCAAGAAGGTCATTGAACGATTCCGTATGCATAACTCAAAACCCATAGACACTCCAATGGACAAGGCGTGTACTTTAACAACAGACCAATGCCCAAAGAATGATGAGGAAAAGAATCGGATGTCCAAAGTGCCTTACGCGGCTGCAGTAGGAAGTCTGATGTACGCTATGTTGTGTACGCGTCCAGACATCTGCTTTGCCGTTGGAATGGTGAGTCGTTATCAGAGTAATCCTGGACCCGCTCATTGGAATGCGGTGAAGAGGATTCTTCGATACTTACGTGGAACCGCTGATCTCGTCCTGTGCTATCATGGTGGAGACTTGAGATTGAGAGTATACAGCGATGCTGATTGGGGCGCTGATAGAGATGAGCGCATATCCACTTCAGGTGGAGCTATCTCTTGGTACAGCAAGAAAAAGTCTTGCATCGCCCTATCCACGATAGAGTCGGAGTATGTTGCTTGTTCAGCAGCAGTCCAGGAAACTGTTTGGTTGAGGTCATTCTTACAGGCTCTAGGGGTTACAGCTCATGCAGATGAGTCTGTCACTGTTCACTGTGTCAATACAGCTACCCTAGATTTTGTAACGGACCCCAAATATCAAACACATAGGCTTTCGTTATCACTTCATTAGAACTTTAGTTGCGCAAGGAGAGGTGACCATGAAGCATATACCTACTGGCAGAATGGTGGCTGATCCTTTGACCAAGCCTATTGCTAGAGATGTTTTCCTTTCTCACATTAGGAGTATGGGACTACGTAGGTTTTGATATGTTTATGGCATCTTATGTACTTGACATTATTTATTACATTAAATTTTCATTCCTTGATTTGAGTTTATTTTGGAATGAATGGATAATCTTTGTGATTACATATACATCCTTGTTGAGAGTGTCACCAGGCTCGAATTGACCCACTCACACGGGTAATTCACCTTGGCGCTAAGATAGCGAGCAAGATGAGACATAATTGTCTTAAGCGCCAAGTGGGCGAATAAGATGATACAGCTTATAAAGCAAACATGTCGCCTTAGTTGGAGCTAAGATGAGACCTAATAAATGTAGGTCGATCATAGAGTATCTCCACAACTCTATGTAGCCTGTTTACAGCCGAATGTGAGATTTCAGGCAGGCACTATGAGAGTGACTGGGCTGAAAAACTCAGGTTAGGCGCTTGTACAGCGACTAGACTTAGATTCGTATGGCGTATTTTATTATACATTTATGTGACACGCCCTTGCGGGTTACGCCATAGCATGCAAATCATACTGCATGTGCTAAATGCAGACCGACAGTGGGAGTGACGAATGAATCCCTGCTTCGTCACTGTGTGAGCCACTTGGATCAAAATTTTTGATCCTATATGGTACCCTTTTCACCTTAGACTATGTCATGAAGAGGATACTCAATGTCGCTACTTTAGCATGTACCCTTGGATCATGGATGATGCGGTCTCGCGGGGCATGTCTAGGAAAGCGGTTGGGTCTAATTGGAATGACATGAGGGCTTTGGGAAGAAAGTTCAATATTACATCATGTTGTGTGATTCATAGCCCGGGCGACTTTGTCGATTTTCGTTTCGATATGAGTCATGAATACATAACATATGAGAGGTTTAACACTGCTCACTATGAGGGATTTGAGAGTGTTTAATCTGGTGTAGTTGAACTATCTGGGGTACATACGAGATTTTTTTAGAGTGATGTATTGTGTTAGTTTGGTGATAACTTAATACAATACTCCTCAACTGGACATCCTTTCTCGTAGGTCGCACGTTCCATTTCCTGTATGAGGAGATGAGTGGACGAGAGATAGAGAGGGACTGTACGATTTATTTGCCCTGTGTGTGGGCGAGTGGGAGCTGTTAATAAATTGGGTCAGTGGACCCATTATCCGCCCACTAACAGATAATGTGTATTTGTTAGTTTGGATAAATACAGTTATTTAGAGAATATTTATCTCTTAAGTGTTTGAGATAAATACAATCTTTATCTCCTAAGAGTTGGAGGTAAAGTCAGTCTCTAATTGTATCTCTATATAAAGGCTAGAGATATCCCAATAAATCACAAGTCAATAGTAATAACCCTCTCTCTATAGCACTCTCTCTAGAGCAATCACCAAGCTCTAGGATTTGGTTCGTGGACGAAGAACTCGACTCTAGTAGCCGTTTTCGTACCTGCGAAAAAGATCAAGCGTGTTGGAGGCTTGTAACAACAAGGATCCTACGTCGGAATATTCGGAAACTTCATACGGTATGTTTCCGAACCCACTACGTGTTACGTGGTAGCGCAATAATTGTTGTAATCGTTTCAACAAGTATATTAGGCCTTCGGACCACTATAAAAAGTGCTCCAATTAAGACAACTTGGCTTGATAAAGCTTTGCTAGTTACCCTCAGCTGTGCCCTGCAAGGAGTAACAGGAGTTGGCTGATAAGCGTGAGTACTAAGTGAAGTCCCTAACGTCATCCGGCGAGTGAGGTCATCTCCAGCCATAATTTTGCCACATGACAAGTAGTTTTTGCAGGTTACGGAGAGGTTCTATGGGCTATGTGAACTGTGATCACATTACAAAGCTTAACCTTCTGCCTTGGGTGCTAAACTCATCAGTATTTGATCACTTTGTCAACTATACCAAAGAGATTCTTGTGAAAAGGATTGTGGACAAGGATCTTTAGCGCAGAGAGAGAGAGAGAGAGAAAAAGTTACTGACTGCAGTAGTACAGAAAGGGAAGGGGCAGAAGGTTGAAACGATTAAAGGGGACAAGAGGTATACAATGTGGGGTGTACGGGAAAGACCATTTTTCATCAATATATGGGGCTCTTTTGTGGACTCTTAACAGGATGAGTACTTTTTTGGGGTGGACACAGTGGGGAAAGTATGTGGAGTGAAACCCAAGCGATAGACCAAAAGGGGAATGCACTCCATTGCCACCACGTAGGTCGGTTCAAAGGCGACTTCTCGCAGCTTCTCTCCATCTTTGCTTTGCTTTGTGTCATAAAAACCAAGTTCATGCACTAGTTAAGCTAGCATAGGCATTTTGAGATTGTCTATACTATGTCTTTCAAACGAGACAACTTATTTTCAGATCCAGGACACTTGAAACCTGAATAGTACAATGCACGATGACTGTGGTAATGAACACCTTTCAAACCTTTTGTACCTTCACTTCTCCCACAACCCCTAAATCACCACTCACAGAAAAGGAATAAGGAAACATAAGAAGACGAAGGCACAATTAAGAGTTTTCAAGAGTAAAGAGGAGCATGATTTGATTGTCGAAGTTCAGAGTAGTTTCCATTTAAGCTAGTAGAGGGGCATATATGCATCAACACCATCGATTTGATGCAAACACTAATGATCTTTCCCTAACTCTGGTAATGCAATTGAAAGGATGGAGTATGAGCTAACTTGTAGATACCAAATTATATCCATTTGACTATACATTTAAGAGTAAATATCTTAATTTCTTAACGTAATTAAGGCGGTACGAGTAATAAAGGATGTCTCCGGACAAATATTCTCATCCATCTATCCCATAACATGTATCATGAAAACCCATGCAAATGTTGGACACCAATTCATTGTGCAAACTGAAAAATACTTAAAGGCTCTACACTTGGTTTTCTTTTTTCCCCTTTTCTTTGGTAGAACGGTAGTTGGGGTTAACATACCAACATCATGATTCATAACTACTATCATCTTTGAACCCTACCATTTCCACTATCCCAAGAAGTCAGCCTTTGTGTTTGCAGCAATATTGCCTTTCTTTTGTACAAAGGCTGCATATATATATTCTTCCGGGACCATATAGAAAAGGGACAAAGGGAATTCAAGCCCCCATACGGCAAATGGTTTCGCCTTACCAAAATGAGCAAAACCAAAAGTTCAACTCACTTGCCTAATATCCGAGTGAAACAGCTACGAGCGTGCACGTTACCACTGTGGTCTTATTGAATCATTGGCGTTGAATTGCTTTAGATCCCGAAATATAAAGGTCTTCTTCTCTAAGACTTGCAGCATATGGAGGGCTTAATGAGTTCAGACCAAAGAAAATGGAGACACCACCATCTCCAAATCTGGATCTCTTGCTGTTACCGTAAGTATGCTGTCCAATAAATGTCATATATAGGAGATTTTTAGGGTCCGAAAGTTCAAAGTGATTGTTAAGTAAAAAATAACAAATCACTAGATAATAGCAATATTGCTAAGAATTTTCTAACAACCAACAGTATCCCTGCTGTTATAACACCAACTATAAGGAATCCTTTTGACGCAAATTAGAAGCAATTTTCCAAGCTAGCGAGCTAATCTCGAAAGCACAAAGAAACAAAAAATAAAGGACAAAGTGAGAATTGCTAAAGCCTTTTGTTGGAGATTCTGTTATTGTTATATACTGTGATTGTCTTGCAAAATTACGTTCAATCCAGAAAAATAACTCTCGAGAAATATCTATTGTGAGCGAGCTTATCTCAAAAAGCACAAAAAGGACAACATGACAATTACTTAAGCCCATTTTTGGAGATTCTTTCTTTATTTGATATTGTCTTTGTCTTGCAAAAATGGTTGGATCCCAATTAAGAGAAAAACAATAAGTAGAAAGACGATGTTATTGTGAATATTATTTCTGCCGACTCTTTAGAAATTTCCACCTTAACATAAACAACGAAAAGGAGGGATCGAGAGGATCCATAATGAGTAGTGCTACCTACCAACAAGCAAAAATCTCAGATTTTGATGATTAAACGTCAATGAATAGGGTGGGCATGATTCTTCTGTTGGTCCATATTCTTTAGGTTGTGACCACATGAGTGTGGTAATTCTGGCCCATGGCTTTGCTAGCTCCACTAGAGACAGAACGAAACGTAGTAATGCGGGCATTGTTCTAGTACCATAGGCTAGCTGTACGATTAGAATGTAAAGCCGAGACAATAGCTTTTAATTATCAGTTTTGTAAAGCCTTGAGCAGGGTCGGTGTAATGCAATTAATACTGCACAATAAGCAGCACTCGTTAGGTCAAACTTTGTATAAACAAGAGAATGGAGAATTTCTTGTGGGCTTGCTTGGTCTCTATCACTTCAAAAATGGCACGAACGCAGCACGTGACTTAAGATACATGCAAGACAAAGTGGTTCTTGTCGGGTGTTACCTCCATGGCCGGATACAAGGGGGGTGGCAAGTGTAGGTCATGACCGTTCCAAAAAAAGTTTGAAAAGTCAGTGAATTATCTTTTTCTATTTTCATAAAATTTACGGTAGATGATGGTCTTTCTCACCCAAGTTAGTATTGATGCATTTATTCTTCTCTAAATCACGCCATCTATTCTTCTTAGGACTAATTACACAAATGTCCCTGAGGTTTGGGGTAATTACACGCGATGATACTAAGTTTTAAAATGTAACATACGTGACCAAAAATGTTAAAAAAGTAACATTTTATCCAACCGTCAGGATTCCGTCTAAAAAGTATAATTTTCGTCATTACGTATTTTGAAAATGGCAATACTACCCATGTACAGTATATCGTGAATAATTTTTATAATTTTCAAATTAGGATATCAAACCCTAATTTTTTAAAATTAGGGTTTGATATCCTAATTTTCTCTCTCCACAATTTAAACCCTAGATCTGAAGTCACCGCCGACAGCCCCCCTCCGCCGCCCCACGCCGCCAGCAGCCCCCCTCGCCCCACCATCCAGCAGAACCACCCCACCACTCCAGCAAGCCCCTTGGCAAACCCAAGCTACCGAGACGCCTCCGGCAAGCGCCTTGGCAAACCCACGCCGCCGGCAGTCCCCCTCGCCCCACCATCCGAGAAAACAGAGAGATTCACACAACCGCAAACACCACATATTATCATCATTACACACAATAATTCCGTGGCTGGGTTCGGGTTCACCGGCTATGTCGCGGTGGGGAGTGGGTTCGGGTTCACCCCCGAAGCCTTGTCGATGGGTTGTCGGAGAAGCAAGATTCCGAGATCTGTTGTGGCGGCGGTGAGGTGGGGCTTGGGTTACCGGCGACATGGGTCGAGGGACGGGGCAGGGCTGCCGGCGGCGTAGGGTGAGGGAGGGGCTTGGGCTGCCGGCGGTGTGGGGTGAAGGAGTGGGTGGCAGATCTGGAGAAAAAGTTTGGAGAAATGGGTATTTTATTTTAAAGTCGGGGGCAATCAAGTCTTTTTATCAAAACCGTTAAGTATTTTTATATTCCGTTTGTCAACGGACATAAGTGTTACATTTTGAAACTTAGTGTTCTCGCGTGTAATTACCTCCAAACCTCAGGGACATAGGTGATATTATCCCTTCTTCTTATGTTTAGATACATCCATTTGTTGCCTAATGTTTATTGCTATATGTGTTTTATCCGGGGCAAAGTTGCATGCCGAAAACTTAGCCATTTTATTTAACAAAAACATCATGGTATCAATCAATTTGGTGGTGCACAGACGCAAAATACATTTGAAATTACAAAAAAAATATACCTTCAGAAAAGTTTCAAGTAAATAAATTTGTTAGTTCTATTGTCAAAGTCACTATGACTTTTAGAAAAACAGTGTTTCCTACTTTCCTTCAGGTCGAATGTGTCAATTTGGCTGGCCACAAAACTTTGCTGCCACCCATTCGGCAAATTTTCAGTTTGTCGCCCAAACTTTTGCTGAAAGGTGATCAATCGATCATAACTTAGCAGCAAATTTCAATTGGCAGGCTAAGCCCACTACATATATCTGGCCAGCCCAAACTTTTTTCACTTATTTTAAGAGCCTGGCATGTGGTCGTTCTACAACCTTTTATTTATTTGCGTGTTGATATCACTCCTCTGATTTTTGGCAACAACATGGGATCATAATTCACTTATAAAGGCCGCAGATGAGTCTTTACAAGATAAGTAGTGCGAGTAAGACCAAGATTCCAAATTGTACTTGGAGATAGTTAAAAGTAGTCTCTCAAGTGAGGCTTAATTTTTTGTGTAACCAAGTAACTAGTTTAAATATGTGACAAGTTGAACAAAATACTCCGATTTGACTGTTGGGGAAACGATACATCCAACAATTTAGACTATCCATACACTACGTAGTATTGCGTATGCAGGCACATGTTTTTGCTGTCTATATTTGAGACTGAGAGTTATATACCACGTTATCATTCTCGCTCCTACTAAGTAGTTACTCGACTTTATGACCCGTATGACCAGGGATGCCTTTGAGTATGGATCAAGTTTCATTGATGGATGCTTTCACAACCACATTAAACTCATTTATGTTATCTAGTATAAGAAAGCCGTCTTACTTTGAACTGTTAAATAATTTTGTGCATACATAAAGAATCATCAAAACTGTCAATTGGGAGGAGTAGGTACAAATGGCACCTGACCTTTGTGCATACAAGTTGATCTTTACTTTAAACAATAACATTGCTTGTCTGCAGTCAGCTCCAAAGTTTCAAAGGAAGATAACATTACTAGGTTGAACCGTGGAATTGGGTGACACCATTGCTCTCTTTATCTTCTTTTCTGATACCGAACACCAAGATGCAAGCATTATTCTGCTTTAGCTTAGGGGCATGGATCGAATGATCTCTGCTTTGAAGCTAAAAAACTGCAAATGGGAGCTGAAAAAGAGAGTACAAATGGACGCTGGATCAATTATGGCCGTTAGATGGCAAGATGATGCAAGTAATGACTTCATGTACAATAGAGGCAGTGGAGGAGTTACGTAGTTTGATGCAGCAAGCAAAGCCAAGTCTGCATGTCAACGGTTTAATGAAACTGAATTACAAAGAATTACAAAGAATCATCAAAACTGTAAGGATTTTTGCTCCTAATGACTGTTGAGGCGCTTCCTCCCATCGTTTGTATTAGCTACAAAGAATTGGTAATTTTGCTATCAATTTAGCGGAACGTTACGGAATTAGTGTAAGCACCTTGCAGCTGAAAGTGGTGTTGAGAGTGCCACTAATGAGCTGAACGACGACTTTTATCACTGGTATGTGAGGTTGGAGGAATTTTGTCGTTGGAAAAAAAATTTGTTCCCGCAATTAATATGCTTATTAGAAACCTTTCACCTCAATTTATACTCCATATCATATCATATAAATATATAATAGATGAAGTGTTGTGCGTTTTGGAGGCGACACATAAGCTTTTCTTAGTGTTCTGTTTCCTTTTTACCCCTTCTAATTTCGCGACACGTCATCGCCTTTTACTTATGCGACACGTCATCCGGTTTATTTTGATATCACATTTCTTTTTTATTTCTACTTATCAGAGACGCACATGTACTATGATTCTTTGTCTTGATATCACATTCCTTTCTCACTTCTACTTATTTGAGACGCACATGTACAATGACTCTTTCTCTTGATATATTACATTCCTTTCTCACTTCTACTTATTAGAGACGCACATGTACCATGACTCTTTACTATAATTTATTATTAAAAAATTTGCAGGTATTATTGGCATAATTTTACTAATCATTATAAAAGTAGAAAACTAATTATACATCTTCTAAAACTCTACCTATTGAATCAACTTACATGTAAGGTCTTAATACTAACACCTCAAAAATACTTTAAAAACCTCTACTTATTAAAGTTACACATGTATCATGACTCATTACTATAATTTATTATTAAATTCGTATGTATTATTGGCATAATTTTACTAAATTTTATAAGAGTAGAAAATCAATTATGCACATTCTAAAACTCTATCTATCCAATATAATAACATATAAAGTCTTAATTTTCACTACTAACATCCCAAAATTATTTTAAAAATCTCTACTTATTAAAATCACACATGCATCATAACTCTTACCATAATTTATTATTAAAAAATTCGTAGGTATTACTGGCGCAATTTCACTAAACTTTATAAGTATAGAAAATCAATTTTGCACCTTCTTGAACTCTACATATTCATTATACTAATATATAAGGTCTTAATTTTCACTACTAACATCCCAAAATTATTTTAAAAATCTCTACTTATTAAAATCACACATGCATCATGATTCTTACCATAATTTATTATTAAAAAATTCGTAGATATTATTGGCACAATTTTACTAAACTTTATAAGAATAGAAAATCAATTTTGCACCTTCTTGAACTCTACATATTCATTATACTAATATATATAAGGTCTTAATTTTCCTATTATTTTTTACTACTACCATCCCAAAAATGCTTTAAAAACATATACTTATTAAAGTTACACGTGCATCATGAATTTTTATTATAATTTATTATTAAAAAATTCGCAGGTATTATCGGTATAATTTTACTAAACTTTATAAGAATAGAAAATCAAGTTTGTACCTTCTACCTATTTAATATATTAACATAAGGTCTGAATTTTCACTACTAATACATTAAAAATACTTTAAAAACCTCTGCTTACTAAAGTCATACATGCATCATGACTCTCCCCTATAATTTAATATTGAAAAATTTATGGGTATTATTGGCATATATAAACTTTATAAGAATAGAAAATCAATTCTGTACCTTTTAAAACTCTACATTTTCAATATACCAACACATGATGTCTTAACTACTAACACCTCAAAAAGTACTTTTAAAATAAATGAAAATCTAAAAAGTAAAATACAAAATCATGTATGAAATTAAAGATAAATCATTTACAAAGATCTTTTGAATATAATTTAGAAAGTGATATGACTTACTTTATAAAAAACTATTTTACATTTGTTTATATTTTTGAGTGTTTTTTTTTTTGTTATCATAAAGTTTTTTTTGAAGTGTTAATACTCAAAATTAAGTCCTAATATGTTGATACATTGATTAGGTAGAGTTTTAGAATGGGTAAAATTGGCTGTCTACCCATACAAGGTAAACTGAAATTATGACAACAACAGTTACGAATTTCTAATAATAAATCAAAATAAAGAATCATAGTACATGTATAATTTTGATAAATATGGATAAAAATGAAAAAAGACTTAAATACAAACATGATGATGTGTCACATAATTGATCTCAAATTCTAAATTGGGAATCATATGAACCAAATAACGTATGAAATCAAAAATAAATAACTCACAAATTAAGATCTTTCAAAATTAGTTTACAAAGTCATATGACTTAATTTTTTTAAATATTTTACATTTTTTTCTTCATATGTTCAGTCTTCTTTTTTTTTGTTTTCTTAAAGTATTTTTGAGGTGTTAATAGTTAAACTTAGGTCCTAATATATTGATTAGGTAAAGTTTTAGAAGGTGTAGAATTTGTTTTTTTTACTCATTTAAGGTAAACTAAAATAATGACAATAATAGCTACGAATTTTTAATAATAAATCAAAGTAAATAATCATGATGCATATGTAATTTTGATGAATATGGATAAAAAAAGAAAAAAGACTCAAAAATAAACATGATGATATGTCACAAAATTGGCCTTAAATTTTAAATTGGGAATCATATTTGTATATGACTTACAAATAAAGATCTTTCATTTCTATTTACAAAAATAATATACAAAACGAATATGACTTAATTTTAAAAAATATTTTAAAACACCAACATGTAATTTACTTAGGAAATTAATTTTAATTGTGTGACATCAACTTCTAAATTGGGAATCATATAAACCAATAAATGCAAAATAAAAAAGAATCAAATTGAATATGATTTAACTCTTAAAATACAAAAATAAAAGTTTAATTTCATAAATAATTTTTAAGATTACTGAATTAGAAATAAACAAACATGAACATTCATGATGTTACTTAATTATAAATTATTTATTGAAATTTGATTATGACTTTTATCACCTAAAGTATTCAACTAGATAAGATCCAAAAATTTAAATTGTAAAAGATAAGTAAAGGTTAAATGTTTTGTACTTTTACTTGCATTTTAGAAAACTCTAAGTAAGAAAGAAGGTAAAAACATGATAGACAAAATTATATATTAAAATTATTGTTGAAGCTTACTAGAAATAAATAAGATTACTAGCACTTAAATAAAATTTAGATATGAAAATATTGGTCGTTGTTAAAATAAATAATGTAGCTCATAATTCAGGATGTAAAATTGCTTTATATTTTAATGAACAAATGAAATTATTAGAACTTAGGCATTACTATAATCACTAGAATATATTATAAAATTAGAACTCAACCAATAATCTATAGAACAAAAAAATAAAGGAACTAAACATAAAAAATAATTTGTTAACCCTAAGTCATTGTGACCCCTTATATCACAATTTATACGATAAATTAGACTTGAATAAAATTTTTATCTATTTGACATATCTTTTACTCAATCGCATAGTAGTATAATAATTATTTAAAAAGAACCGTATAATCGTTCTTTTAATATTATCTTTAACTATCGTTTGTAATCGTACGATATTTCACAAATGTAATAAATGTATAATTAGTTCGATATTTACTATTTTGGAACGTTTTTCAATTATATATTTTTTTAGAGTTTCTTTATACTGAGTTTGATAGTTCGTCATGCGAATATAAATAAAGTTTAGCTCAAAATCATCGATATAACGCCTAAATAACCAACATTAATTTTATAAAAATACACTGACACTCAAACCTACGGATGTATAAGTCGTTAACTATAATCGACTCGGGCCTTACTCGGGTTACTGGACTAGTAATATATAATAAGCGAAGCAAGAAAGACATTGATAACTTTTTTGCGCGACACATCATCGCTTCTTTATATGACACGTAATCAGAGTCTTATTTTAAGATTAATTAATATCTATATAAGCCCTATGTAATTTTAAAACTAATTCTAATCATTCTAAAACTCTATCTAATCAATGAACTAATCTATTAAGACTTTTTTTTAGCAATTATGTGCTAAAAATTCAAAAATTAATTCTAATCATTCTCAAACTCAACCTTATCATTATATTGACTTATTAGGATTTAATATTCATTATCGTATCTCCAAAATTACTCTCTAATATGAATATAAAAACTCATATATATAAAAAAAAAACAAAAATAATACTTTCAATTTAGAATAAAAATTAATCTAAAAACTAATTTTAATCATTCTAAAACTCTATCTAATCAATAGACTAATCTATTAAGACTTCTTTTTGACAATTATGTTCTTAAAATTTAAAAACTAATTCTAATCATTCTCAAACTCAACTTTATCATTATACTAACTTATTAGAACTTAATAAAACTACTCTCTAATATGAATTAAAAAAACTCATATATATATATATATATATATATATATGGGGACCGATCCACACCCACCGGTGGAGAAATAACAAATTTCTCCACCGAACCGCTGGTCTTACCAGCGGTTGGCCACGTGGGCCAAAAAGGCGAAAAAGGTGTACGGTCACTGCATTAATGGCAAAAAAGGCACGAGAAATGGCACGAGAAATGGTGAGAAAATGGCGAGAGAGAGAAAAAGGACACCAACCGCATGCACAACCAGCGGTTGGCATTAATATGCCTGCCACGTACCGTCCCCCACCCCTGCCACGTGGCCCAACCCCATGGCCCCTGCCACGTGGCCTCCCCCTCCCCTGCCACGTGGCCCACCAGCATGGCCAACCGGCGGTATTAGCGATGGCCCTGCCACGTGGCATCCCCTCCCCCTGCCACGTGGCAGAGGGAGGGCACCAACCGCGGGTGGTACCAGCGGTTGGGCCACGTGGCAGGGGGAGGGGACGCCACGTGGCAGGGGCGGGACCAACCGCTGGTGGTACCAGCGGTTGGTAAAAGATGACAGAGTGCAGAAGAAGGGTTCGGGGGAGGGGATTATAAAGAGAGAAGCGAGGAAGAGAGAAGAAAAAAGACAGAAAAAAGTGAGGAAGGGTGGGTGTTTATGCGGTCAAAGGCTGCTGCAAAAAAAAAAATTCGGCACAAGGACACCACGTTGGGGCATCACGGGGGAGGGAAGGACGACACGTGGCATCGTGGGGAAGGACACCAGGTGGGGCATCACGCGGGGGGGCGCCACGTGGCAGGGGAGGGGGGCAGGGACCAACCGCGGGTTGTAGGAGCGGTTGGGCCCTGCGGATGAGGGGAGGGGACGCCACGTGGCAGAGGGAGGGGACCAACCGCGGGTCGTAGGAGCGGTTGGGACACGTGGCAGGGGGAGAGGACGCCACGTGGCAGAGGGAGGGGACCAACCGCGGGTTGTAGGAGCGGTTGGGCCACGTGGCAGGGGGAGGGGACGCCACGTGGCAGAGGGAGGGGACCAACCGCGGGTGGTACCGGCGGTTGGGCCACGTGGCATCCCCTCCCTCTGCCACGTGGCAGGGGGAGGGGATGCCACGTGGCAGGGCCATCGCTAATACCGCCGGTTGGCCATGCTGGTGGGCCACGTGGCAGGGGTGGGGGACGGCACGTGGCAGGCATATTAATGCCAACCGCTGGTTGTGCATGCGGTTGGTGTCCTTTTTCTCTCTCTCGCCATTTTCTCACCATTTCTCGTGCCATTTCTCGTGCCTTTTTTGCCATTAATGCAGTGACCGTACACCTTTTTCGCCTTTTTGGCCCACGTGGCCAACCGCTGGTAAGACCAGCGGTTCGGTGGAGAAATTTGTTATTTCTCCACCGGTGGGTGTGGATCGGTCCCCTATATATATATAATTAAGATTAAACAACTTACGAGACTTAGAAAAAAATGATCTAAAAACTGATTGAAGCTTGAAAGGCATTTTATCTTTAAATTTGATTAATTTTGCAAAAATAATGAGGGTTGTATAATATAAAAATTAATTCTAAACATTTTAGAACTCAAATACACTAACTTATTATGACTTAATTTTGACTAATGTATTCTTAAAACCACTCTTTCATGTGAATATAAAAATTCATATATTGAAAAAATAAAAATAACATATTAGATTTAGAAGGGAGAAAAATGATGTTCTAATTGAGTTAAATGTATTATCATTATTCAGATATATACATAAGATAGTCATCGTTAAAAATGAATAATGTGATATAAAGATTTAAGAAACAAATTATAAGTCAGCATTTTTAAATAAGACCTCATAACCACCAAACTAATTATATCCCGTATATAAGGATTTAGCACAATTTATTGTTAAAAAAGTCGTGGTATAGTTATCGCGATATTTGTAAACCTTATAAATTTAGAAAATCAATTGTACAACATTTAAACTCTATGCTACAAAAATATGTTTACGTATTAGGCTTTGATTTTGACAATTGAATCCGTGATTAGATTGTAATACAATTCTTGCGTAATATTTGTATAGGCATATATATTTGCTTTAGTTCTTTTCAACTGTAAATTGAAAGAATAATGAGTAAATTGTGTTATAGTACCTCTAGACGATGCAAAATAAAAGCTTAAAGAACGTAAAAATCTAGCGACGATACTGTAACACAATCTACTCATTATTATTTAAACTTACAATTCAGAGGAACTAAAACAAACATATATATCTATGCAAAAATTCCGCAATAATTACATGACCATCTAATCAAGACTGCAATTTTAAATGTGTATGAAACGAAAAATATTCTAATAGAAATCATGTTCGTATCTTAATAAGTTACTGATTTCTTGAAACAATGATCCATGAAGAAGATGAATGGACTACGACATTTATGATTCCAAAAGTAAAGAACTCTTAACCTAACTTTTTAGGCTAATAAAATTGATTTTGAAATGTTAAAGATTGGGCCACTAAAAGAACTTAATAATAATATAATCTTAACAAGTTACTTGAAACTGTTACAAATGAAGTATTAAAAATTTCTTACTAGAAATTATTTTAAAAAAGTATATTTTTTTTATATGATGTTAATCTCTTTTTGTTTCTTGAAACGTGGTATTCATTGATACACCTTTTATATTTTTTAAAAATATTTTATTAACTTACTCGAGCTTGACTCGAAATCCTGAGCTATAATATTTATTAATTGAGGCAAGAAATACAATGATAACTCATGACACCTCTTTGCATTGTGTTTCTAATATAATAAGAGTTATAAAAACTAATGTTGAACATATTAATATTGTCAAAGATCTCCAAACATTATTTTGAATGAGGTCATTAGGTTTGCAATTAATTAAATCAGTAAATATAATAAACATTTAAATAATAAGCCTTATGCAATTCAAAAATCAATGTGAAATATTCATAATTTTTTAACTAATATAGAAACATATTATGACTTTATTTGAATATTATATATTAAAAAAGCTCTCTAACCTGAAATATTAACCTGTAAAACAAAAATTAATTAAGAGATTTAATAAGAAAAATTAGGTTCTATTTCAAATTCATATTTAAGTTTTCATTAAATGAATCTAACTTGATAAATATGTTGGTTAAAAATTTTGGTCAATAATATTCTTACTCTAAAGTTTTACGGTATCCTATTTAGTCGTATTGGTTAAATATAAAGATATCATAATATGCAGATTCTGTATGAGATGCATTAAAAAGATAACGTAAATTTGAAACCTTAATTATGTGAGGATTCCTTAAATTCAACTAATTTTATGTTGAAAAAGTTTTGAACCAATTTTTTTTCTATGGTATTTTTATTGTGAGTAATTAAACTGTTAAGTTGCATTAACAATATACCATTTATGATTTTACGTTAACTTTTATAATTCTGAATAGAATTACATATAAAATCTAAAAAGATATTTGTTATGTTGTGATGAATGTAGACTAAAACGTAGACCGAATACCTTATTATATCTGAAGATAAATCTTACTTAGTAAGCACACATTACTCAATTATTTGTGTTGATTAACATTTATAACATGCTACAAACAAATATATGGACCAAAATTTTCTCTATCAAAATTAAATTAATATATAACTAATGTTATGGGCAATCCATTCAAAGGTACAAATTATTTTTAAAAGATATGTAGAAAATAATAAAAATGTCTTATGCAATAGAAAATTGATCTCAATATGTTCTCCGCATATTTTTATCAGTAGAATTTTCTTTTTCTTTTTTGTGTACTAAATAAAATTTTAATTTTTGTTTATCTATATAGTTACCAAATTAGAATTAGCAAATATGCATAAGGACGTTGCTTATTGATATTTGATCAGAATGGTTAATTAATTTTATTTTAAGAAAGTTCAAGCCAAAAATTAAAGTAATTATATATCTTTGATGAAATAACCATAAAATTATGCAAGATATTGTATTGTGCATTTTAATTATTAATAAAATGTATCGTGCTTGTCACGGGATTCTGAGCTAGTTTATTAATTATTTTAAAAAGCATTACTTGACAAGTCAAAAGCAAAAAGTAATGCCAATGGATATATATATATATATATATATATATATATGTGTGTGTGTGTGTGTGTGTGTGTGTGTGTGTGTGTGTGTTCAAGTTATTTTCCCATAAAAACTTGATTAGATAAATAAACAATTGATGTACAAACTTCATAAAATATGATATGTTTCCTAAAGAAAACAGTTCAGGGGCTTTATTTTCTGAATGACAGCTAAGACGCTCGTTGACAATAGAGGCAAAATAATGCGCTATGGTCATTGAACCGTTGTCATCCTTATCTATTTTTTCATGGTTTTATCTTTATCCATTTATTTCATGCTTTACTTTTTCAAGCATCATGATGCGGGTCCTAAAAGAACAAATTATGTTGGGAGAGTGTTAGTTACCGTTTTCATAGGCCGTTTACATATTGGTAACATTTAGTATCTAACTCAAAAATATGCTTAGAAGGAGGAGAAACCCACAGGTGTAAAAACCGATCTCGATTTCCATGTGTAATCAATGTAAAATTTTAACACCCTCTCTCATGCATGGGATGAAATATGAAGTGATTCCATGCTTTGACTCGAGTAAAGCGAACCCTCAAACATAACAAAATATGATTTAGTGACCTGAAACCACAATAAAGTCTGATACCCAACCAAAAAACATGCTTCAGAGGAGGACATGGAATCCAATCTCTATATAAGAACCGAAAACATGCTTTAGAGGAGCAGATATAAGAACCGAATCCAATCTCTATATACAGTCGAAGCTAAGACAGCGGCACAAAATACCCTTATATCCTAAAGTGAATCCAATTATCAATTTCCTCTTTGGTGACAACCCATTTGTCTTAGAAGTATCTTCTTCAAGGCAGACAATATCCCTTGTTACAAGCTTGAAATGGATAAACAGAAAACAATTAATCACAAAAAAAAAAACTCTCTTCTAGAAGCTGTAGCTCAGCTATCCCAAGCTTGAAGACTTGGGAGATATACCATAAGATTTGGAATGATAATGTGCAAACTTTACGACTTCGTGCAAACTTCAAGAAACTAATGGCATTAAAAAAAAAATGTCACATTGCTTATAATTAGACTCAGTTATAGAAAAATTTTAGACAATAAAAGGTTAAATTCTGTTGTCATGTTCAGCAACAAATATAGTACTGCACTATCAACAAAAAGGGTTTAAATTCAATCTCTTTACTATATTTTGTTTTAATAAATATGGATAGGTGGCGCATATTAAACGCAACGAGAAATTTCTTAAACTGTACAGGAAACGTATTGGGGAGCCACATGGGGTGTGTGTGTGTGTGGGGGGGGGGGGGGGTGGTGGGATGGGTGGGTGGGGTTTGTGGTATGGCATTTTCCAATATTATAAATCTCGCTTTTGCTCATTATTGTTTGGGTTGTGATTTATCATTTCCTGAGTCATCATCTAATTGACGGTTGTATAATCTCTATATTGTTTTCGTCATGTTGATTGTGGCAGAGCATAGTTTAAGAGCTAATAGAAAAGAAAAGAAAATGAAAGCTAATCAGGGATTAGTCAAATCTAGTTTTATGTTATGTATCAGATATATAAATGTCAATTAATTTGACTAAGTACGCTACATATAGAATAATTGCGAATTTTATTTCGGAAATTGTGCTCCCCTTGACACACATTTCTGTCCGTCCTAAAGTAAATTACCAGCTCCTTCACTGCATGTAATAACCTCGCCTAAAATTATGTTTACAGTGTTTTGCAGGAAAAAACTATCGACGAGGGGATACCTGTTTACAAATTAAGATTTGTACCATGTATCATTAAGTTTTGTAGGATTTGCATGCGCATGTGAGCATGGTGAGATTTCAGCTAGCATATCCATGCATGCCAAACAACATGGAAGTATTTAGGCTGCAACTCGAGTTATAAAAAGAGCGTAAATTAAAACATCTCCATATAGTGACAAACGATGATTGTTAATTACTTAGTGACTTAAGTAGTGGCACTAAAAATATTATTAAGAATTATCGCAGCAGATGTTTGCAACAGTACTGCGAGTAATATGTAGTGTTCATTATACAGATCGGCTCTTCTTTTAACCCCGGTTTGAGCCCAAACGTTTTCAACATGGAATATAGCTGGTAAAATCAGCAGTCAACTTGCTTGCTTCATACACTACCTAATCTCTGAAACCCTCATTTAACCAAACTACCAATAGAAAAATGGTTTGTGATCAGCTTAGCAAAGAAGAAAAGTGACCATTGCTCTAAAGATTGCATATATCAAAATAAATCCCAACCGGCCGGCCAATCCAATTTATAAAGGAGCAAGTTATGCACTAAAGTATATTTGTAGTGAGATTTGGTAAGATGTTACTCTAATGAAGGTTAGACAGAGCTTTCAACATTTAGTATAGTTGTTGTCAAAGGTCTTCGTGTAAGTTTTCCTTGAAGCCTCCCTCAATACTGTCTGCGTTGCCTTAGCGTAACCAGCTGGAATCTCCAACCACACTACGCCACGTCGCCTCCCTTCCCTCCCTTTTAAAGCAAACTCTCTCCATCTGAGGTTAACACACCAGCTTTCTCATCCACAAAAGGTAGGGGAGCAATGGAGGGTCTCATCCCCCTTGTGTACAGAGCCATAATGCAACACAAGATCGGTGGACAAGGCGCGTTCTTGAGGTCGTTGCTGAACGAATCGCCCTCGGCTTCTTACGTGCGGCTTCCCGGTGACTCCGGGAGGTTTCAGGCCTCGGAGATACCGATGTTTCGGCCTGATCGTGGATTCTCAACGTGCACGTCGCCTTCGTCCTGCACGAAAAGGGTTGCATCGGGCGGGGTTCAGTCACCCGGCTGTCATTTCAGTTCTCTGCCCGCAGTTATGTGATCATCGTAATTATGTAGCCGCAGATGTATGGATGGTGATCTTTGGTAATTGTAAGTAGAGAATTTACGTATTGCTTGTGTGGATGAACTCTTTTCTTTTTTCTGTTAAGGTTGTTGTAATAAGCCTTTGATAACCGAAAGAGGGACCAGAGGCTTTTATGCTGTCAGTGTGAATTCGTGAAGCTATGAACCTGTGGATAACCAGAAAAAGGGTCCACAAGCTTTGTTGCTGTTATGTAAATAAAAGTGTGAAGCTTATGGAAAGAACAAGATAACATATATATATATATATATATATGTGTGTGTGTGTGTGTAAATCGGGCTTCTTTCTTTCATCCCTTTCTCAACCAGTTTTCGCGGTTAGCTGAATGCATGAACCTTTGATCGATAACTTTGGTGCCTCTGGGCTTGCAATATAATGAATCATGACTTCGATTGTGACCTGTGCAAAACACTTATTCAAGACATTCTAGTAAGAATGATGCACGAAGACTTATTCACGACGTTCTATTAAGAATGATATGCGAAGATTTAGTCACGACGTTCCAATAATATGCGCGAAGATATTTTACGATGTTCCCGAAAGTAATGATGCAAAAAATTTATTCGCGATATTCCAGTACTGATGCAAAAGAGTTATTCATGACGGCAAGACTACTTCATGAGATCCCAATAATAATTCAGAAAAGTAACGGGAGAGTCAATGAGTCTTTTTTTCTTCACGTTTGCTTTGCCTTTGAATTAAGGATCTCCGCATGAAAGATAGGAAAATTTTGGCTGCAACCTGGCCGTAAGAAAATAGCTACAACCTTCCATACAATGACAGTGCACTACTAAAAGTATTCTTACGAATTGTCGCTAAAAATGCTAGCGAAAAAATAATTAAGAATATTTAGCAACCATTAATTATTAATTTATAAGAAATTATAGTTATCTTCCTACAACCAGAGTAACAGCAAAAAAAATTTCAAAAAGATATGAAGATTGAATCGTCAACAAAAAGAAATGACGAATGACGAAATAGGAGGGAGAGGAGGAGAAGGACACTACAAGAAAAAAGACTTTTAGCGACGGAGAAATCCGTCGCTAAAAGCCTAATATCCGTCGCTAAATATTTTAGCGATGGATTTACCGTCGCTAAAAGTCCCTCGTATAAAAGCTCGTCACTAATAGTTTGGCGACGGAATTTTCAAATCCATCGTGTAATATTTAAGTTTTTGCGACGGATTTATTTATTAATTAGCGATGGAATAAATATTTTAGAGACGGAATATTCTGTCGCGAAATGTCTTATTTAGCGACGGAATATTCCGTCGCTAAACACCGATTGTAATAAAAAAAAACTTTTAGTGACGGATATAATCCGTCGCCAAAAGTCAAAAAAATTTTAAAATATTTTTTTTTATTTTTCTAATGCCCAAACCTGTAATAAGAAAATTAATCATCAACAACAACGCGCAATAATCAATCCTCAACAACAACACGCAATAATCAATACACAAAGAAATATGTAAACTTAATCATAAAAAAGACTCATTATGTACAAGATGGGAACCGGATACAGCTGGTTAGGGGAGGGGAGAAGAGTACAAGCCGGATGCGGGGGCTGGGGCGGGGGGAAGCTGGGACCGGGCACGTGAAGAGACTCATCAGTGGTTGCCGAGTCCCGAACCTAGATCCTGCTGATTCGGGGCCGGCTAGGCATGTCCAGCTGTGGTACCCTGCTGATCCTGCTCTCTGATCATCCTCATCACCACCGTAGCAATGCGCGCAATCTCCTCGTCGTCCAACGGATGCCGAGGAGCCGGTGTCTGTGGAGGGGCAGTGGGGGGTGAGGACGTTCTTATCACGGCACGAGCAGTACGATTAGGCATGCCGCGTATGCGGCCTTTCGGCCGATTGACGACCTCCGACGTATCTAGCCATCGTTTCAACACCCCAATACTCGCACCCGTACTAGTGGACGTTGATGGCTGTCCGGACTGCTCCTCGGACCCCCTAAGCTGTTCATACGAGGCCTGTAAAAAATAATGATATAAATATATGCTAGGGCATTAATTAACGCAACAGACATTGAGGATAGAAAGACAAAAAATTAACAACTTAAACAAATTGACTCACATTGATCCGCAGGGCAATATCTGAAATATAGTCGCCCGTTCGGTGTGCCTCGTCCTTGTCCTTCTTCTGCACGTGTGTCTGATTATACGTCAGAGCTACGACCTCATCGTCCTCCAAATCTGGGTGCTCGACCGCATTCTTGTGTCGGACGATGTCGTGTGGCACCGACCCCCCCGTGTGCGTCGGATCTTTGTTCTGTCTGTTCTCAGCCCCGCACTTACTCTTGGCGTCCCAACCTAGATCTGCAACCCACCGATCTATCATCGCCGTCCATACAGTCAGAGATATATAATGTGGGGGATATCTCGTCATCTCCGTCATTGGGGCAC
Source organism: Escallonia herrerae (assembly GCA_033070095.1). Lineage (NCBI taxonomy): Eukaryota > Viridiplantae > Streptophyta > Magnoliopsida > Escalloniales > Escalloniaceae > Escallonia > Escallonia herrerae. The sequence continues at coordinate 195,402 of JAVXUP010000122.1, forward strand.
CCTCGGGCAACATCTTCTTCGCCCGGTCCCAATACCTTATATAGCGTGTCGGTATGGTGTTCGACATCTCCGAACACGTCTGAAGACATTGGTTTATTTTTTAAATGCCGGACGCGGTGTCCATCACCCCCCTGAAGAGGTGCCGGACACCTCGTGAAGAGGTGTCCATAAGTATAAAGCCAAATTGTGACATTTCGGTGTCGGTGTCGATCGGACGCGGTGTCCGTGACCTACCGACACCTCGACACCTCATCGACATATTCAGAAACGTGTCGAACACCTCCGAAAACATGTCGGACACCTCCGGAAACGTGTCCGACACCTACCAACACGTACCGACACCTCCGGACACATCCGAAGTTATTGATTTATTTTTTAAATGCCGAAAAACTTGTCCGTCACCCCTTCAAGAGGTGTCCACACATATAAAGCAAAAATGTAACATTTTTTGGTGTCGGTGTCGATCGGACGGGGTGTCCGTGACCTACCGACGCCTCGACACCTCATCGACACATCCGAACACGTGTCGAACATCTCCGGACACTTGTCCGACACCTCATATAGGGTGTTCGAAGACGTTGATTTATTTTTTAATTGCCAGACAGTCGGACACAGTGCCGGACACCCATTGAAGAGGTGCCGGACACCCATTGAAGAGGTGTCCACAAGTATAAAGCTAAAATATGTTGTTTCGGTGTCAGCGTCGATCGGATGCGGTGTCTGTATCTGTGCTACCTAATGGGGATCTCAATCCAATTGGGTCACATCCTCCGTCTACAATCTCAATTCTCAATTCTCAAATGCCCAATACAATAAAAATTAATAAAAATCACACATTCAATCCAATTGGGTCCCATCCTCCGTCAACAATCTTAATTCTCAATTCTCAAATGCTCAATGCAATAAAAATCACACTTTCAATCCAATTGGGTCCCATCCTCGGTCAACAATCTCAATATCTCAAATGCTCAATGCATAATTAACAATCTAAAATTATCAATTAACAACCTAAAATCATCAATTAATAATCTCATTTACTTCAAATGCACAGCTAATAACCTAAAATCATCAATTAACAACCTAAAATCATCTATCGATTGGATTAGGGCATTCAATTTAGAGTTCAATTAGGGGTTCAAATAGTTTAATTTAGGGTTCGATTCAATTAGGGGTTCAAGTAGTTTAATTAGGGTTCGATTACATCAATTTAGGGTTCAATTATAGTTCAATTTAGTGGTCGGTTGAATTGGGGCATTCAATTAGGAGGTTCAATAAGTTCAATTTAGGGTTCGGTTGGATTAGGCCATTCAATTTAAGGTTCAATTAAGAGTTCAATTAGTTTAATTTAGGGTTTAATTAGTTCAATTTAGGGTTCAATTGGATTAGGGCATTCAATTTAGGGTTCAATTAGGGGTTTAATTTTTGGGTTCGACCCCGGATTAGGGCATTCAATTTAGGGTTTAATTAGGGTTCAATTACTTCAATTTAGGGTTCAATTATGGTTTAATTAGTTCAATTTAGGGGACGATTGAATTGGATAGTTCAATTTAGGGACGATTGAATTGGAACATTCAATTTAGGGTTCAATTAGGGGGTCAATAAGTTCAATTTAGGGTTTGGTCGGATTAGGGCATTCAATTTAGGGTTCAATTAGGGGTTCAATTTAGGGTTCGATTGGACTAGGGCATTCAATTTAGGGTTCAATTAGATTAGGGCATTCAATTTAGGGTTCAGTTGGATTAGGGCATTCAAGTTAGGGTTCAATTAGTTTAATTTAGGGTTCGATTGGATTAATGCATTCAATTTAGGGTTTAGGGTTCAATTACTTCAATTTAGGGTTCAATTAGGCCAAATGCTTCATAATCAACAAATTCAGAAGACAAAATAATGGCCAAAAGTCCAAATTAACAACAACATAAGATTATACATGGTAGAGAAGACAAATTCGAATATGGCCAAATGCTTGATAATCAACTTTGAAAAATAAACAACAAGATTAATTTAGGGTAATTGACATACAGATCTCAAGGTGGGTACGACGACAACAGCGTTGGTGGTGCATTGGCAGTGGTGGGCTTCGTCGCGCGGCGCAAGTAGAGGGCTTTGTGGCACGGCAGTAGTGGAAGGCTTGGTGGCGCGGCGTCGGGTGAGGGACGGGGGTGTCACCGGAGGTGGGTTGCCGTAGAGAGGGGTCGCCGGAGGTGGGTCGCCGTAGAGAGGGGTGAGAGAAGAATTTTTGGAGAGAGAAACAAACCCGATGTGGGTATAGATCGAGGATCTTTAGCAACGGAATAATACCGTTGCTAAAAATTCGTCGGTGAAGGTCTGACTTTTACCGACGGACTTTTTAGCGACGGTTTTATTCCGTCGTTTAAATAATTTAAAAAACCTTCAGAAAATACTAATTTTTTTAAAAAAAATTGGCGACGATAACTCCGTCGCTAAAAGTCCGTCTGCAAATACTTTTACCTACGGTGGCTTCCGTCGGTAATAGTATTAAATGACGGATTTTTAACGACTAGATATTCCGTCACTTAAAGGCCTTTTTAGCGACGGAATACCTTCCGTCGCTAAAAATCCGTCGCAAAATACATATTTTCTTGTGGTGGGAAAAGAATTAAGCAATAGACTTCAAAAGATATATTTTCAAGAGGAGGACCTTTCTGTATCCCTTTGACAAATAAGGGAAAAAAGAAAAGAATATTGAGGAGGCACAATCACGGCAATCGATTTTTTTTTCATATTTTTTTCATATAAGAAGCAATTTCCTTAACCCAAAGGGGTGGTGGAGATGGCAAGGGGCCTCGAGGAGTGACCTTGAGGTCCCGAGTTCAATTCCCCATACCGACGGGTTATATGTATGAATTGCAGTTCTAACAAATTTTCCTATTGGGGAAATTTATAAAAAAAAAAGAAGAAGAAGCAATTTCCTTACAAAGATTAAGGATTAGAAGGATTAAAGCATGATAGCAATGATGGAACTCTACACTTCCAGTAAGATGCTTCATATTCATTTTGCTCAATGGGCACAATTTCACGTAGCGAGGGAGCGATGTAAAGTTAATTAGTGCAAATTGTGCTACTATAACGGATAATCAAATATGTAAACGAAATATTTTCACTTGCTCTAAAAGTTTTAGCTATTAAAGACGAAAACAATGTTAGCTCTGGTACCATGTTAGGTTATCACTTGCTTTAAAAGTCTAAGGTGTTAGAGAGTGAACTTAGCAGTGTTATCATGCTTAGGAGAGATTGACTAAAAAATTGGTTGATAAAAGACTATACCCATCTACTGATGAACAGTTTCCGAATTTATGTTTCATCCTCTTGTAAACTTTCATATGCATTGGAAAATCCAGTTTGTGTAGGCTGATTTTGCGGAGGTGATTAGATGCGGCAGTCATAGGAGGTCAAAAGCATAATCAAGAGGTTCACAGAGAGATGGCATCCGTCGCTAAAACTGGTCAAACTCGATCTTAATACGTATATGGACCTCTTGAGTACCATTGCTTTGTGCACCCGGGAGAATCTCCATGCGAGTTGATAATGCTCTACAATCCCATGAATAGAGGTTATGTTTCGTGCCACCACCGCACTGCGAATGACAACGAGAGCCGCATGTGAAACCAATGCGAATATATGAATGTGAGACTTCGGGAAGCCTATGAATGTGAGACTTCGGGAAGCCAAAATCAAGTTCAATGACTTTGGATCTTGTAACTCCACGAACATGGAATTGCTCGTGCATTTATATTCTATGAGGGCTGAACATAGTTACTTGAAACTGTTCATGGCTGGTTTCAACCTGTTATCTAATAACCAACAGTAGACATGTGACCAGTCTTGAACTTCTATGCGAATGTTTTGTCGTTTCATTCAAGCTCAGGGGTCATTTGGTGACCAATGTTGCCCCACCACCCACACAAACACGTACTATAAGACAACTTAACTCTTGTATTTGGACACTCGTTGGGATTTTTTATTCCTTGTTAACTGGTTTCAAGTTAAATACGTTAACACTGCTGGTCAGTAGTGTTTTTATATAGATGTGGCAGTTGCGTACATCTGACATTTTCTAGAGCCAACAAGGCACCGGCGGACCTACGTGGTGACAAGGGGGCTGAAGCACCCCCTGACTTTTGAAAAAAAATTAATTTTTTTTATTTCGGGAATCGCACCAACCCCATTCCCTAGATCGCGTTCCTCGAGACGCCATTCCCCAATTCCTGATACCCCGTTTCTCGAGACCCACACTCGGCAGTCTCTCTCTCTCACTCTCTCTGTGTTGTGACTCCGTGAGGACCTTGAGTGACCACCGGTGGACTGAGCTACTTCGACCAGCCTACTCCGGCCAAATCTAAGCCCTGCCGGCAACCGCAACTGAATCCACCTTCAGACAATAGATCTTGTAGAACGGGACGACCAGATCTTGAAGAACAGCCGACGATGAGGCTCTGCTCGTCGAGACTTCGACTGTTACTCAGCTGTCGGCCACTCCGTCCGACCAGATCTGGCCCTTGACGGCCTCAACCCTGCTGGCGACTGCAACTGAAGCCACTCAGGCGACGCCGCGACGACACTGACGATCCCTGCTGGCTGCTTTGACCTGCTGCTGCTTCGAGTCTTCGACTGCTTGTGGAGTATTTGGTATATAACTTTTGACACCGTATTGTAAAATTATTGTTATTACAATCATAATTATGCTAATTGATTATACTGTTTGTCGGTGGTGGTGAAATGGCGGTGAAGTGATGGTGATTCTGGTGTTGGTGGTGGGTTTGTTAATATTGGTGGAGTGGTAATGATTGTGGCTGGACGGTGGTGGTGCGAATGGTGGGTTTGTTGGTAATGGTGAAGTGGTGAAACAATGTTGGTTGGAGATTGTGGAGGTGATTTTGGTGGCAAGGGTTTGGAGTTGGTGGTTATGGGTGGCGACATTGATAGTTCATAGTGGTGGTTATGGGTGAAAAAGGCAGTGATAGGAACCGAAAATGGGAGATAAAGAAGAGAAGATAGAAATGAAAGTGGGTTGGATAATTTTGCCCCTAAAAAAACGGTGTGAAATACAAACGACTTTGTAATTAATTTTTGCAATCATGCAATTTTTGGTCCAATTCAATAATGAATAATCTGAAATATTTAAGATCTAAGCATGACAATTGACATATAAGTATTTGTAAAAAAACAGTCCATATAATAAGTTTCAAACTATGAAACCAAACATGTCCTTCTAGGTAGATTGCTATTTAAAATTTTTATTTTGTGTAGCTTCTCAAAAAAATATTTAGAATGCCTAGGGCCAACATCATAGATAGATAGTTGCATCACACCAAAAGGATGTTTCATTTATAAGTAGTACTAGTTATCATAGCACACACGATGTTTATGCGAAAATAATGTTTGCAATGCGCTATTTTTAAAGATCAAGCTTTGCCTTTAAAATTTGTTTTCACAACACTTTTTCATGAAAATTAAATAGTGAAAATTAGTTATGTCCTTATAAGATCAAGCTTTGCCTTTACTATTTAAGCTTTTAATTTCTCATTTTTTTTCTCATTTTCCTCATTTTCTCTCTCTCTTTTTATCAATTTAATGCAGGCACATGGAGGTTTAGACCAACACCTGCATTGGTGGCTCCAACTGCTTATCAGAACTCCTCATCAGCTGTTGTGACTCTCTGAGGTAATACTTTAGTTTTAGTTTAATTTTTGTTTAATATGTTAACATGTTAATTTTAGTTTAATATGTTAATTTTAGTGTAATATTTAATATAATAATATGTACAGTTATTTAACTATGTGAATTTGTGTTGAAAATTTTAACATTATTTTAATAAAAAAATTTGGTGAATTCTATATAAATTTTGCAGCTCCTGAAAAAAATTCATGGTTCCGCCTCTGCAACAAGGACGAGTGATGTGCATTGGGTTAGCTTTTGACATATTTTAGTGTTTATTGATACATTCAAATTGGTGGTAAATTTATGCTGGCCTGATGGGATGTGATATTAGCAGATGCAACCCCCATGTCCTGCCTAGGGACATTAAGTTCTTTACGTTAGCAGTTTCATTGAACTGTTAATCTGCACGAACATAAGTTTCTGAGCAGTACAACAGCTAGGATTTATGCAACTCTGCTTACTAACGATTATAAAGAATTATACACCAGAAAGAGGGCAAAAAGGGGGACTACTGCTGTCATAAGTGTATAATCACTGGAAACCCAGCACATGTAACGGCAGTATTGTTCCGAGATATATGTATAATCATGATAAATTGTTTGTAATCTTGGAATCTTCCTTGGTGAACGTTGTCCGGTTTGTAGCAAACCCGAACCAGCCTTCCATGTCTCACGGGGACTAATGTGCACCTAAATTATATTAAGGCATTGGAGTATATGCACAATCTGTTATCCAGTTGTGATGTATGAAACTTACTGATACAAGATTATCATGCTAGAGATCTGTAGACATCATTAGAGTGAACAGTATAATCATTTGCAAGTGATGGTCACACTGAAGAGCAAAATGCCCAACCCATTAATTCTTATGGTGTTGATACTGCTACCATTTACTGAGCAGGCAATGGCAGCAATGCAGTGTGGGGACTGCGGCAGGACTCCGGTACCTTATCCACTAAGCACGGCCCCTAACTGCGGCAACCAATTGTACAAGGTCCGGTGTACCACAGGAAACCTATGGCTTGACGCAATGAATGGTTCATCGTACATGATCTCATCCGTCAACCCAATGACCCAACGGATGATTATCCAACCGGCTGGGCTAGTTCCAAACACGTGCCTAGCGAGTGACTTCCGAAGCCTGGGCGTCCAGCTAGACCCTATGCTCCCATTCAACATCACAAGTAGCAACACAATATTGTTAATGAATTGTACCGATAGTATGTATCACCTCCAGATACCAATTAATTGTTCATCGACTAGTGTATGTCACGCCTACATGCAGCATACTGCATCTGCAGTTGCGTGCCTGCACGAGCCTTTATGTTGTGATTTCAGGACTTGTGGTTCTCAAACTGCGCAAGCGATCAGGGTTCATGACGGTGGGTGCCTGGCCTATCAGAGTTTTGTAAATTTGGACCAGTCATTGCCGGTTGCGAAGTGGCCAAACCCCGGGGTGGAGATAGAGTGGGTTATGCCACAGGAACCAGTTTGCATATTTCCTGTGGATTGTCGTGATTTGCCGAACTCTACGTGCTTGCCTGATCCTGCAAGTGTGGGGCAGAAAAGGTGCTTTTGCAGATCTGGCCACCATTGGAATCCTATTCTCGGATTGTGTCGAAGTAAGTATTTCTTCTTTGTTTCCAAATCCTACGATCAGGTATTGAACGCAGTGTCCATCATTCTGCTCATATGCTAGTAATCCCTTGGTTACCACTTACCGTACCTTAGGAGGATTACTATAGGAGGAAGTTTGGCCAGGTTTGATGTGAACTTATTACTCTTCTGACATACATGAATATGTTGAGATTTCCTCTGCTAGTGTTAGGTTACTCCCTTTACAATGATGCTCAACGTATTAACTTCGATATATACAAATTGGTTGCTGGTCTTCCTTACATTTTCGAATGTTACAAGATTGTGTTATGAGTAACTAGTGAAATTCACTCTTGATGAAGCTATAAATTACATGGTAACAACTAGCATGAAAATATGCACTTAGTTCAGGCCGTCTGCTTGTAGGCAAACTCTTCCTCACACAAATCTCAGTATAGCAAGTGGTTGCTGGTTACATTCACATATTCCTCAAAGGTCTGGATCAAAGAGGGTAAACTACATCAAAGCTGAGATCAGAAACTTTAGTTTGAGCAGACCGTCATGGTACATAATGGAAACTTTAGACAGACAAGCAACTTCATGATTATATGTTATGTAATTTCTGTTAAACTCACTGATGACACTAATACCAAGTAGGATTGGTATATCTTAGATTTAAGAATTGATGAAGAATAAACACAAAGATTGGATTCAATTTCAGGCTCCCTCACACTCAATTCATATCTAACAAAGGATGTCACTTAGATACTCAATAAACATTCGGCTGTCAGAGAAAAGACCATGTTAATTTTTTTTAACCCACATACAGTAGGCGCAAGTATGAATCTGTAGGATTGATAAACCAACAAGGCGTTCCTTAACGTAGTCAATCCAACAGGTGTGCATAACTATTGCTTGTGTTAACTGTCAACAGCAATGAACAATAGAAAACTGTCCCTAGTTTCTAAAGTGACATCTGTACTCATAGGGATTCTACTTGCAAAATGATGTACAGATGATAAGTTACCTCAATCTCAGTTTTAGGTTCCGGGTTGATCTCCTTATCGCTAGCTTCCGACATTAGCTCCTGTCTTTAGCAATCCTTTCATCTCAATGCATTTGTCCTCATAATGTCTCAAATCTTTTGCACTACACATGTAGAGTGTCGACGTGGGAGACGATGCAAAGCTTCAAAGAGCAAACTGCCAGTCATGGCCGGTAAGTGCCTAATATGCATACTTTAGATACTGGGAAACTAGTATTCACAGATGATGGAGATGCTATTCAATCGTATTGCAGGGGCATTAGGTGCACTCCTTCTGTTAATTCTAGCTGGGGCTTTGGTTATCGGGCGACACCACCACATGAAAAGAGAAGCCCGAAAGATTTTAGTCAAAGAGCGTGAAGAAATACTGAACGCCAGCAATAGTGGCAAAGCCGCCAAGACCTTCACTGTGAAAGAGTTAAAAAGAGCAACAATCAACTTCTCCAAAGAGAACCTCCTCGGCTCTGGTGGCTTTGGTGAGGTGTTCAAGGGCGTTCTTGAAGATGGAACTATCACAGCCGTCAAGCGCGCCAAACCTGGCAACACCAAGGGCATCACTCAAGTCCTCAACGAGGTTCGAATTCTTTGCCAGGTGAACCACAGAAGCCTAGTAAGACTCCTTGGCTGTTGCGTTGAACTTGAGCAGCCTCTCTTGATATACGAGTACGTCCCAAATGGAACACTCTTCGAGCACCTTCACGGATTACGTTCTCACGAGTGCGTTACGCTTGATTGGCGGCGTAGGCTCAGAATTGCTCACCAGACTGCTGAGGGTCTGGCCTATCTTCACTTCTCAGCTGTGCCACCAATTTACCACCGAGACGTGAAATCAAGCAACATTTTGCTAGATGAGAAGCTTGATGCCAAAGTGTCCGACTTTGGACTTTCTAGACTGGTTGATACTAGTGAGAATGATTGCAGTCACATCTGCACTTCTGCTCAAGGAACCCTAGGGTACCTCGACCCAGAATACTACCTAAACCTTCAACTCACTGATAGGAGTGATGTTTACAGCTTTGGAGTAGTTTTATTGGAGCTCTTGACCTCAAAGAAAGCCATTGATTTTAACAGAGAAGAAGAAAATCTGAACCTGGTGGTTTACGTGAAAAGGATAATTAATGAAGAGAAACTCATGGATGTTGTTGATTCGGGACTTAAAGAGGGAGCTAGCAATATTGAATTAGACACCATGAGGGCATTAGGGAACTTGGCAGCGGCGTGTTTGGATGAGCGGAGGCAGAACCGGCCATCAATGAAAGAAGTTGCTGAAGAGATCGAGTACATTATCAGCATCATTCCTGGCGAGGCTTGTAAGACTGAACTATTTCCCAACGGAAATAATACGAAATAGTTTCCGGTCCAAGAAAAGAAAAAGAAAAAAAAAAGGAAAACAACGGTGTTTGTACATCCTAGCCACTGGACTTTGGCATGATCAATCTTTTTGTATCCGTGCAAATGCACAGGCTCGCGTCATTGCAGGGTTTCAGATTCCTAATTTCTTTGATTGTGTATACTTTTCAAGTTCCCAAGTGAACGGGGATATGTTAGCAAGCGCACATCGTGCAAAGATTTCATGATGAAATTCACAGAATGGACAGATTTATTGATTTTTTTGGTTTGCTGCCACTTATGAGGGATGGATTTCTAAATCATCAACCTACACGTCATAGCTAGCTCAATTCAATTTCAATCGAAAAACCGATGCATCTGATGCATCTGAAGGACACCTATATTCTTATAACGTTACCAGGCCATCATGACTACCAAAGATGATACATCGAGATGAACACGTGAGTCAAATATTATGCAGTCTTTCCTAAAGACAGTAAATGCCCCTTATGCAAACGCGACCAATGTATACTATTTGCAGAACAACAATCAAGCAGAAATTTTCTTATGAGAGAAAATAAAAGTTTTATCACAAATCAAGAGAAAGCCTTGACACCCATATTCAACCAAAAGGTGACTTTAAAGAGGGTTAATAAGTTATAGGGCTAATTACACCCATATTCCTGAGGTTTGGGGGTAATTACAGTCAATGACGCTAAGTTTCAAAATGTAACATACCGTGACGAAAAACTTTGAAAATGTAACATCTGTATCCATCTGTTAGCGTTCCGTTAAAAAATTGTACTTTTTGACTGATTGTCATCATTATGTATTTTTAAAATGACAATACTGCCCTTATATTGTATATGCCCTTATACACCTGGTTTTTTTTTTTTTTTAACAAAATTAAGAATCAGCTTTTTTTAAGTCTTTCTTTTTATGTATATGCCCGGCCGACTGAGATTGATCACCGGTGTCAAGACCATAGTTGCACCACCACCAAAGCCATTCCAAACCACCGAATAAGCACAGACATCGGCATCATCACAGCGCCGTCGATCCCTAATCCATGACCTAAGACCCAATCACCCCATCACAGCACCGCCGACCCCAACATAAGCCACCGTCGGCATCATCGTAACACCGTCGGTACCCTAATCCACCATCGGGTGGTGCACAGAAACCCTAAATCATACCCTACCTCCCTTGTTCATTACAATCACAACCCCGCAAAGACGAATTCCACATAGTTCCACAATCAGAACATGATCCATAAAATTATTAAGGGCTAATTAAATCAGAAAAAAGGCTGAGCTTCGTAGATCCGGACAACGCTTCAATTCTGTCCGCAAATCTAGGTGACAGCGTCGGAGATGGAGTTGCCTTCGACTATCGCAACATTTCGATTAAAAAGGCCGAGCTTCAAAGATCTGCTTCAGAGTTAGGGTCCCGCACGACCCACCACCCTGGCAGCCTCTCCCTGCACCACCCCACCACGCCGGCAGGCCCCTCCCACACCCACGCTGCCAGTAATCCCTACGCAAACCCACACAGCCGGCAACTCTCTCCCTCTATAATGCGACGATCTCGCCGATCTTGCTGCCACCACTGGTTGCTGCCTCGCCGTGGTTGGTTGGCCGTGATCTCACCGATCTCGTTCTCTACGTCGCGGTGGGGAATGGGAGGAGCAACAACGGCGGGGTGGAGGGAAGGTGGTAGCAGCGGTGGGGTGGTGTGCGGGGTGGTAGGGGAAGAGAGAGAGAGAGAGAGAGAGAGAGAATTAATTTAAGAGAATTTAATAGAAAGACAATTTTAATAGAATTTAAGAGAGGAAAATTTTAAGATAATGGCATTTGAATAAATAGATTTATAACTTGAGGGTAATGAAGTCATTTTATCAAAACCGTTAGGGTTTTAAACATTCCGTCTGGTCAACGGACATAAGTGTAATTTGTCGAAATTATTGTCCTTACCTGTAATTATTCCCAAATCTCAGGGATATAGGTGTAATTAGCCCTAAGTTATAACTACAAATCGAACCAAGAACACCATTAAAAATTATAACATTCTACTAATAAAAAAAATTCAATAGAAAATTCATCCTTCAAAATTGGTCACAAGCAGTGTTATTAAAGGCGCGCCTAGGCGCAAGGCGCAGCTAGGCGCACAAAGCGCGCCTCGCCTAGGCCTAGGCGCAGCGTCTTTAATAAGGCGCGCGCCTTGTGCACCCAGGCGCTAAGGCGCTAGGCGCATAGCGGGGCGGGAGGCGCAAAGCTAGGCGCACGATGTGTAACCGTTCGATTTGGTTTCTTGTCTTCACGTGGTCCGTTGATTTCTCTTTTAGTATTTTACCCTTTTTATCTTTACCAAGTCAAAACACTTTTTTTAAGACTAAAATATAAAACCTAACTAATTTGTTAGCGATAAAACACTTTTTATCGCTAATTGCTCACCAACTATGTTAACCTTTCTGTGAAAGCTGTTGAAGAAAGAGTACACATGGCTAAATTAGGAGACCTAACTGATTTGTTAGCTTCACTTTATATTGTTCATAAGGCCAAAGCTCAATCTTGAGAAAAGATTTGAATTTTTAATTCCTATATTATGCCCATTCCCATTGAGATCGATCTAATTTTTAAAAGCAGAATTTATTTTTATTGTTAGAAGCTTGTTAAATTAGAATGTTGGTATTTGAAACTTTCTCTAATTTTTAGAAGTTTGTTAATTGTCATGTTCTAAATTTTTTTTACTTAATTTTTTTATTTAATGCACTTTTATTTATTTATTTTTATATTTTTTAATATTGCGCCTTGCTTCGAAAAGGCGCGCGCCTGCGCCTTGCGCCTTGCGCCTAGGCTCCAGGGACCTTTTGCGCCTTAGGTGCGCCTGCGCCTTTAATAACTATGGTCACAAGTGATAATAATTGAAAACAAATGGCCGACAAATGTTACGGCAAAGATTAGTTTGCCCTTGGTGCATACCACTGAACGTCAAGGATGAGATTGTCATATTCGTAGCCATTGAGATTGTTTATAGCTCTCTGAGCATCTTCCCCGCTAACGAAGTTGACAAAACCAAATCCTCTGCTGAGGCCAGTCTTGTAGTCCTAGACGACATGAGCCCGAACTACTGGTCCAAATGTACCAAAGAGGTCTTTCAAATCGGCATCACAGGTATCCTCAGATAGATTTCCGACCCGGACGGCATTATCGTCATTCCTGCGCCTCATATCCGTCCCTATGTTTCTCTCAGCACCCAGTCTCTTGCTTGGAGGGACGTAAGTATTGCTGCTTGTGACTGGAGGTATCGCGGTGGCATCTGATGAATCGAGTCTATCCGTTGAACCTTCAGGTTGGGGTGCAAGATCCTTGTAAGGACACTTGGCCGTCCAATGGTCACCCGTCTTACCACAAGTCCTACACACCATTTAGTACAGCTCATTTTCCAAGTTGTGCTAACGAATCTCCAGCAGTCTTGCTTTCTTCCGCTTTGCTTCCTGTTTACATGTCCATCGTGATGCAGAAGTATAGATCAAAACAAGTGAAAAAAATTAATCGAGAAAAACCGAAAATCTAGAAAGATGATGGAGGATATTCAGGTGCAATATAGTTCAGTAGAACTCATGAGCCAGGCATTATCATGGAGCATAATATCTCAACGACAATCACAAAAATCAAAGCATCGGATATCGATCTATTCTTGATTCATGTCGTCCCAAGAAAACACGTGGGGATGTGTATGAAACCTCTACTTAAGGTGAAAAAGGAATGGCCATATCAAGCCTCATCATCTCACCGTAACGGGAGAAAATATGTGCAGTTTGTCCATGCTAAACAAGTTAGTGGCAGGAGCATAGTGACATTGGGATACAGGTACTGTTTACCATCTCTTTCATGTAACCTTAGCATCTTATTCATTGCGCAATTGTCACCATTGCCTCTAGGCTTTGCCTAAAACCACCACCAGTACAATTGCCTGAAAGGCCTTAGTGTAGTGGCTTTAATCTGCCTGACTTATAAGTTTCTTTTGCCATTAAATCTAGTTTTCTGCGATTGGCTCAAACGTGAACAGATACCAAATATCAAAATAGCTAAACTCCTTTAGCAATTACCTAATGTCCAATCTACCCAATGGTAAAATCTACGAATGAATCAAAACCACCACACTTGAAACAAAATTTTACTAGATTTTTTGGATGCATATGTGGTCGGTCATCTTAAATTCTGACCATTGAAAGTAAGAGGTGAAATTTGATTCCTAACAAGGAACAGTTAAACTAGTTTCAAACCATATACACCACCCATTCATCCTCCGCGAATAGAGAACTTCTAATGATTCGATAAATTTAAGCACCTCAGGATGGAGAGACCCTCATGAACCCCTTCCATTATAGCCTGTTTGTGAGTTTTGAAATGAGGGAAAAGAAAAGAAAGGAAGGGGAGGGGAGAGAAGAGAAGAGAAGATAAAGGAAGGGAAGGGAATACAATTTTCCTTCCTCTTGTTTGTGAGCTTAAGAGAGAGAGGAAAACATCATTCATTTCCTTTGTTTGTGAGTTCAGAAGAAAAGAAAAAAAAAGAAATGCTACAACATTACATACATACTCTTATACAATAGTGTGTTAATCCAAACAAAGACTTTAAAGTATGATTCTAACTAAAAACATAATGCAAATGGAGAAAAAAACTGGTCATCAAGGACAAAACAAAAAGTTTATACCATAATAACGTGATAAGTTTTCACCGGTTAGTGCCACAATAAAAAAAACACACAAATTAGCTATTGTAAATACACAAATTGGTCTTCTGTTTGTTTGTAATAAATTGTATGATAGGTTTTTTTTTTGTAAAATACCTTAGAAGTTAAAAGTCATTAAAAATTGAGTCATCATAATCTCAATGGTAATATTGGCGTTATTAAAGTATTGCTTATGAGAGTTTCCTTTCTCTCCGTTTCTTTCCATTTTTGGGAGGAAAGATTTAGAGACAAAAGAGGCCAAAACTTTCCTCCATTTTCTTTTCTCTCCTTAAAAAAACTCACAAACTAGAGAAAAGGGGGGAAATAGGCCACTTTCCTTTCTTTTCTCTCCTAAAAAAAACTCACAAACAGGCTATTAGTGTTGGCAGCGAAACTTTGACCCAAGAAAATAGTATCCAATACTGAAATTATATTGGGTTGACAAGGAAGCCCATTATTTGATTGGGTGCATTGTTGAAAGAAGGCCAAATATTCAGGCTTTTTAAGTGAGCCCGTTGTCCCACAATTTTTTATATGGAGGATAATTTTGGAAGAAATGCCACACAAGCGCCTAATGGACGCCTACGAGGAAGCTTACGGAGGTGATGAGTGGGCTAAAGTCTCCATAATATTCTATACTTTTCTTGTACATAAGAGATAGATCTAGAGATGATTATAGAATGGTGGAGAACCTTGTAAATAGCTAAAGAATTCTAGAAGCGAAATATGATCCGTAGGATGAAATGTATCTCCACCATCCGTCGAGAGGTGGACTAGTATAAACAGCTGAGGCCACACTTGGCCAAAGCACACAAGTATTCTTGTACACAAGCAATACAAGCATACATTCTCCCAAACTCTATCTTGTATTCTTCTTGGTTCTTTTGCTTCTATCATCTTCCAGCCCGAGTGGAAGGCTGACTTAGCACGAGCAAAGGGTCTTATTCGCTAAGTGACGCACGGTTCGACGTAGCGAGAAAATTCGGTCCGTGACACCGTGTAATTGGTTAGAATATTTATGATAAAATAAAAGATTATTTCAAGAAAATTAAAGGGATAAATGTTCATTGGAGGTGATAAAGTTGAAGAATTATCCCATGTGGTGATTATCCATGAAGTGCCCTCCAAGCCTAAAAGACTTGAATTGGTTATAAATTTTGTGAAACATTATACAATTGGCTCATGCAATAACATATTAAACTTACTACTTCTCCATATACTTTTGTTAGTGGATTTTGTATGCTTCTAAAAGTGCCACATCATTGTTATTAAATTAACTGTGCCAGTTAACTTTTAAAAATTATATTTTATGAAAAACATATACACCAAAATTAAAACTAACATGTAGTTTATGATATACTCTGCACGTTTTTATTTGTGGAGTCTACTTTTTTTTTTTTTTGGTAGATAATCTATAATACTTATTCCTTTATATTTTTTTTATATGGTTACCAAATCAGAATTAGCTATATGCATAAGAGTATTAATTTGCATTGTATTTTCACCACAGGGGTTAATTCCTTTCTGAAGGAAGTTCACCGATTCAAATAAACGTGACTATCTTTGTTGAGATAAATGTGAAAATTTAGATTGCTGCAATAGGTTTCATTTTGCAGTTCAAAGGTTCTTAAGTAGGTATTGTTATTAATAAGATCGTTCCGTGCTTGGCACAGACTTCAGGTCTAGTTGGGGAAAATTCTGGTCTCCTCAACCACGCATAACTTACTAAAATAGTTTTTGAACTTTTATTTAGTTTCTTGATATTGGTCCTTGAGCTTTGCATCTATCGCTGTTTTAGTCCACATATGTGTTGTGTTTTTGGGCCCAAATGACAATATTCTTATCACTGTGATCAACAACCAAGAGTTAGTGGTTTCCCAACTACTTCTATAGCTTTTATCATCTTGATTCTTGATTGATACATATCTTACCACCACCACTAGCCCCTCGAACCAGGCCATCTCACCCCAATTTAATTCCAACTTCCCCCAAATCTTCTTCCTAGGAAAACTAAGCATTACTGCCAGATCCATGTCACCCCACCACTGGTGGCAACCAACTAACCACAACCACAGTAGAAAACCTTTCCTAGAAGGGTCTCTTAGCTCTTCTCTCTCTGGAGAAGTAGCTTTGAACTTGGGTCATCAGCATACCCATTCTCAAAGCTCAGTCTTCCTTCCTCAGAATATTATCTATTCTGCCATCACACAAGCTTGCTCACCCACCTCAGTAATTGAAGCTAAATAACCTTTACTTCATCTGTTTTCAACCGATCAGTGTTAAATTAGAACCTCTGTTTCAACAAGCCAAAGCTACCCAATGATGGAAAACCTCATCAACAAAACCAGCTCTCTCAAGTGTGCCGATCTATCTGACCTTGAAGAAGATGACATCAGTGCATCCAAGGAATATGCTCTAACTCTCCTAGCTAAAGTTATCAGTTCCAGAATCATAAATGTGAAAGCTGCCCAAGCCATTTTACAGAAATCTTGGAATCCTTCAAAGGGAATGGTTGTCGAACACCAAAAGGATAACATATTCTGCATCACATTCAACCATGAATGGGATAGACAGAGAGTTTTAAACTCTGGCCCCTGGTCTATAATGAACTCACATGTGGTAGTCCGTGACTGGCCTCCACATCTGACGGTGGAGGAACTAGATTTCTCACAATCTATTTTCTGGATTCGCATTGCGGGTCTTCCTCCAAACATGATGTCGAAAGCAAATGTTGAAAGAATGGATCCAAAATTGGCAAGGTGATTGCCATAGATTTTACCTCTAAAGGGAACCTTTCATGGTTCAAGTTCCTGCATATCCAAGTGAAGATTGATATCACCAAGCCATTACAAACGGGATTTAGTAGGAACACATCGCAATCCACAACCTCGTGGATCAAGATCCAATATGAGAGACTCACAGATTTTTGCTTCAACTATGGTCGTCTTGAACACACCAACAAAAGCTGTCAGCATCCAACTCCCCTCCCACCAGTTAACATGGTAAGCCTCTTTGTCCCCTGGCTTTGAGCTGAATTCACATATTTGTGTCCTACAAACGCTAGATGGAACCCAATGCCGCAAAACCCGAACCCAAGCCAAAACCATAACCCAAAGCCAAACCAAAACAAACTGGAAATTCCATCAACTCCAGCAACCTACAGTTGTCTTCCCCAATACCCAACTGAACATGAAAACAACCCCGAAAATACCCTTACCACAAAACCCATCAGTGTTACACCTGTCAACTTTCAACAACTTTTAGCCAAGCCACCCCACTCATACTATAAACCCATAAAAGACAAACAACCACCCTTTTTTTCCCTAATCTCAAGGCCATCACATCTGTAGACCCTAGAGCCTCAACATCCACCCAAAATCAGATTGAAACACCCAACTATAAACCAAAAAAAATGAACAAAACCAGCCAAAAGTAACGGAACAAAACCAAACTTTGATCCCAGCTGATCTTAACCTGCCAACAACCCAAAAGACAACTGCTCCAAACCTCAAACATAAACTTGAACCTGATAAGTTTGAGATCCTCAAAAAACCAAAATTAGCTCAAGCTTCTCTGGACCATGCAGAGCCGCTTGCCACCAAACCTGACCCAAAAACCCAAATTAAATCCATCCCAGTTCACCACCCCCAACCCAGAGTAGTCCAGCTTAGCAAGATCAAATCCCAAGCTCACAAGAACAAACATGAGCATCCCCTACAATCCAAAAATGATCACCCAAACCCCAGCTCACCTAACAACCATACCCTTCTCCTCCCTACATCACATCTTGAGGCGACGAGCTCTGAATCGTCCCTTCGACCACCATGATCCTTTGAGCATGGAATGTCAGGGGGCTTGGGCATGCTACGCGTGTCAGGGCCCTCAAAAAAGATGTTAGGAATCTTAATCCTGACATCTTGTTCCTCTCTGAAACTCTCTCTTTTTCTTCTAAAATTTCCCCCATTCTCAACTCTCTGGGTTTCTACAATCTCTGCTGTGTTCCACCTACTGGAACAAAAAAAACTCTCTGGTGGTTTGTGTCTTGTGTGGAAAAATGGCCTTGATATTGAAATAACACTTCAGAACAGCAACATCATTAATGCTCTTGTGTTCTCTGATCCGCCAAGCTTACCTCAGATGCTGTCTGCGATTTATGGTCCCCCCCACTGGGGGAACAAAAGCCATTACTGGGAGGAAATGGAAATATTAGCAAAAGCCTTTACAGGCCCTTGGCTGTGCATAGGTGATTTTAATGAAGTCATCTCTCAAAATGAGAAAAGAGGAGGAAGACATGTCTCTAGTTCCTCAACTGGAGGCCTAAAAGGTTTCATTCATGATAATCTTCTAATTGATTTGGTTTTGCAGACAACCCCTATACCTGGAGCAAAAACAGGCCTCTCAAGGCAAATATCAAAGAGAGATTAGATAAGTCGTATACGAACATGAGTTGGCGTACCCTATTCCCAGATGCTACCGTAATCCATCTTCCATGCAAAGCCTTGGATCATCATCCAATCTTACTGTAAACCCACAAGAAAGATCTGACGAAACCCAAGCCGTTTAGATTTGAAGCAGCATGGACCCGTGATGCCTCATCCCATCATGTTGTGAATCACGTCTGGAGAAAGAAGGTGTTTGGCAACCCCGAATTTGTTCTGTGCAAGAAGACTGATTACACAGGCAAAGCTTTATGAAAGTGGAATGTCTCCCACTTTGGTCACATTCAATCCAAAATCAAAATGCTCACTGAAAGATTGGACATGATTCAGCAACAAGATCCGACCATCAGAAATGTGGAGTGTGAAAAACATCTCAAAACACAGCTTGAAGAAGAACTCCACAGAGAGAAAATGCTTTGGAAGTAGAAATCAAGAATTTCATGGCTGAAAGAAGGAGACAAGAACACCAAAATTTTCCATCTTAGTACCATTATTCGAAGAAGGAAGAATGCTATTGAATTCATCGAAGATAGAGATGGGAACTGGATATCAAGCCGCGATGAAATTGGTGTCTGCCTAAATGAAAATTTCGAGCAACTTTTCAAGTCCTTAAATCCATCTTTCCCATTGAATCTCGATGGCCTTGTAACACTAGTCCTGAATGAAGAGGACGTTTTAATGCTGAATGCAGTCCCATCTGTCAATGAAATTACTTCCACCCTAAAACATTTCAAGGATCTCAAAGCTCCGGGACCAAATGGAATGCCGGCTATATTCTACAAGTCCTACTGGAAGACGGTAAAACAGGAGGTTTGCAATGCAGTTCTGGACTTCTTTACTCGTGGTTCGACCCTTGGCGAATTAAATCACACTAACATTGCCTTAATCCCTAAGATTGAGTCGCCAACTAGAGCCTAAGATTGAATCGCCAACTAGAGCCGACCATTTCCGCCCAATCAGCCTCTGCAATGTCGTCTACAAAGTGATATCCAAGATCCTAACCAACAAGTTGAAGCCTTTGTTGACCAAAATCATTTCTCCTATGCAAGCTACCTTTGTTCCAGGTCGTTTGATCAACGATAACAACATTATTGCACAAGAAATCTGGCACACGATGAGAAAGAAAAAAGGAGCAGGTCTAATGGCAATTAAAATAGATATAGAGAAGGCTTATGATAAAGTTGAATGGCCATTAATCATATCTATTCTCCAGAATTTGGGATTCCCTCCTATCTGGCTCCATTGGGTGAAAATGTGCATTACCACTACTTGCTTCTCTACCCTCCTAAATGGGGTTCCTTTTGGCTACATTGTATCTCAATGTGGAATTCGCCAAGGCGATCCTTTATCACCATATCTTTTCATCATCACTTCAGAAATCTTAACAAAACTTATTCTACTGAATGAAGACGAAGGGAAAATCCACGGAATAAAACCAAGCAGGGGTAGCCCATCTATTTTGCATCTCCTCTTCGCTGATGACCTCATTATTTTTTGTAGGGCTAACCAAACCGAAGCTGAAAATATGATGAAATGCCTTGACACCTACAAATCTTGGTCGGGCCAATGCATCAATAACTCAAAATTGCAGATTTACTTCAGCAATAATATTGAAGGAGGAGTGAAAAAAGACATATGTCGTCTATTAAACTACAAGACCGCAGCAAAGGAATCAAAGTATTTGGGGCTACCAATGTTCACAAATCAACCAAAGAGCAAGGTGTTCGCTGGCATCCTTGAGAGAGTGGAAAAAAGGCTTGCAAGTTGGAAAGGGAAAGCCTTATCTCAATTTGGAAGAGCTACTTTAATCAAAGCTTCGGTAATGTCTATTCCTACTTATGCCATGTCGATGTTTTTAATCCCTAAAGTGGTCACGGACAAGATGGACAAAAAAATGAGGCTTTTCTGGTGGGGAATGAAGGATGATCAAAATCGCCATTTTTACCCTAAAGCATGGGATTCCATATGTACGCCTAAATCAGTTGGTGGCATTGGCTTCAAAATGATGCATGACATGAATCTGGCTCTTATGGCAAAATTAGGGTGGGCAATAGAATCGAGACCTGGTTCCCTTTGGGTTCAGATTATGGCGTCCAAGTATCTCAAAGGAGTGCCTTTCCTGAATCACAACCCCAAAAAATCATCTTCATGGTTTTGGAAATGAGTGTGTAAAACATAGAATATCATTGGCAAAGGAATCGGTGTATTCATAGGGGATGGGAAAATAACGAATATCTGGAAAGATAAGTGGATCCCCTTGGAAGAAGGTTACTCTCCTGCTAATCTTGTTACGGATGGCATGCAAATCAACCTCGTCGCTGACCTATTCATTCCAAACACAAAATCTTGGGATGTCACAAAGTTGAGAACTCTCTTTCCTCCCCCTCTCATGGAAACTATCAGGAATGTTAAAATTCTGATCTCTCAAACCCAAGATTTAATAGCTTGGACCCCTACCTCTCATGGTAAATTTTCCACAAAATCAGCCTATCTCCTAGCCAATAAAAACAGATTTGGTCCCAATCCTGCTTTTCCTGAATGTTTTTGGAAAAATCTTTGGAAAGCAAAAAATATAAGAACGCCACAAAATCCTTATTTGGCGCATCGCCTGGAATATATTTCCTTTACGGCACAATCTAATCAAGTTATTCCCTGATATAAATCCCTCTTGCCCTCTCTGTAATGCTCAGCCTGAGACAGCGACACACTTATTCATTGAATGCAATGTGACCAGATTACTCTGGATTTCATCAGCGTTTGGTTGTCATCCTCCTGTTCAGCTGGAAAACCCCATAAGCTGGCTTGATTTTGCTCTTAAACCACTGAATTTTCCTCCTGAAGAACAAAAGCAGTATTCTGTGTTCATTGCTCATCTCTTGGATCTAGTTTGGTTATTCCAGAACAAGGTTATCCATGAAAGCTTCCTGTTTGATCCTCCCAAAATAGCCAACCTAATCAATCTTCATACCAGAACCTATCTGAACATCTATAAACCTCCTCACAATATTGACCAAAGATAGGTGTATGCATCTCCACCTCCTACAGGTTGGCACAAACTTTTTTTTATGCTGCGGTACGAGGATCAAGAGCGTGTATAGCAATGATTTGTATAAACCAGGATAATGTGATAGAGTTTGGACAAACTGAAGAAATCAAAATGGAGAAGCCTAAAGAAGCTGAAGCCCTAGCCGCACTACTGGCAATTCAAACAGCTTTGGAACATGGGAAGCAATACATAATCTTGGAAGGAGATGCTGAAGTTGTCATCAACTTGATAGTGAACCCTTTCTTAAGCCCAAGCTGGTTCATGAGATCTTCCATTGCGGAAGCCAGAAAACAAATCAACAAATTCTTATGTTGGGATGCTTCTTATATTCCTAGAGCTATGAATAAGGATGTCCATAATCTTGCAGCCCGGGCTGCCTTTTGTAACCATTTTGCTTTTGTTCCATCCTCGTCCAGACTTTTGTCTAATCTGGAAGAAGATAGGAACAATGGGTGTGAAACTTCGTTGTTTGAATAATATCAGTTTCATCCTCTTACCAAAAAAAAAAAACTAACCACAGCCACAAGATCGCCACCAAGTTATTTCCCAACACCACTACCTCGAAATCTACCACTACATTACCCACCACCACGTATGGCATTTAAACCAAAATTGGATCCACTTCTATCAATCCCCTTTAAAGTGGCAACCAAGCCCCACAAATGTCCCCTCAAAGCCAGGGTCTATAATTGCGAATGGAGAAGAATGTGGTCGTGGTCCACTAACAAGATTTTGGAGGTGGTAACATTGGCGGTTAGAGAAGGTTTGGGGAGGTGGTGGCAGTTGGTAGTGGAGGCTTGAGGAATGGCGACTCGCGGCGAGTGGTGGCAATCTAAGAGGTTTTGTTTGATGGATGGCTATAGTGTTGTTACCGGTGGAGAGGGGCTGTAAGGCAGGGGGTTGACAGCTGCCTAGTGTGGTTTTGTGAAGTGTGGCAACTGGGGGTGGACGGTAGTAGTAATCCAACAACAAACACTGAATTTGTAAGGAATATATTTGTTAGGAATAGTTGAATAGTATTTACATTCCATAATATTAAAGCATACTACGAAGATAGTAATCCTACAACAACCACAGAATTTGCAAAGATAAAAATAGCAAGAATTATGGCCAAAAAGAGTATAGGGCTCCAACAAGCAGACGGTGCAAATCCAAGTCTAGAAGGTCCACTAAAAGTTAAAAACAATTAGCAGCAGCATAATTGGTCTGAAAATGAGTAATCTTATTAGCGAAAAGATTAATTTGCCCTTGGTGCAGACCACTGAACGCCAAGGATGAGATTGTCATAGCCGTAGCCATTCAGGTTTTTTATAGCTCTCCGAGCATCTTCCCTGCTAACAAAGTTGACAAAACCATATCCTCTGCTGAGCCCAGTCTTGTAGTCCTTGACGACATGAGCGCGAAGTACTGGCCCAAAGGTACGAAAAAGGTCTTTCAAATCGGCATCACAGGTATCCTCAGATAGGTTTTCGACCCGGACGGCATTATCGTCATTCCTGCGCCTCATATCCGTCCATGTGCTTCTCTCAGCACCCAGTCTCTTGCTTGGAGGAACATAAGTAGAACATAAGTATTGCCGTTTGTCACTGAAGTTATCGTGGTGGCATCTGATGAACTGGGTCTAACGGTTGAACCTTCAGCTTGGGGGTGCAAAATCCTTGTAAGGACACTTTGCCGTCCAATGGCCACCTTTCTTACCACAAGTCCTGCACACCATAAGTACAGCTCCTTTTCCGAGTTGTGCCGACGAGTCTCCTGCAGTCTTGCTCTCTTCAGCTTTGCTTCCTGTTTACATAACCATCATTTAGAAATTTTAAGATGCAGAAGTACTAGAGTTTATAATAAGTGGAAAACATTGAAAACTGAAAATTTGGAAAGATGATGGAAGGAACATTGACCAAGGAATGGTCATAACAAGCCTTATCATCTCATCGTAATGGGAGAAAAATTATCTGCAGTTTGTCCATACTAAAAAATTAGTGGCTTAGCAAAATTAGCTTTTACTCCTCAACTTGGGGATGTTCATGGAAAGAGTATGTATCCAAAACAAATATCTCCAGTAGACCGGACCACACTCTGAAAACATTGGGATAGAGGTATTGTTTACCATCTCTCTTATCTAACATTAGCATCTTTACAATGCGATGATTGTCAATGTAGCGGCCAGGCTTTGCCTAAAACCAGTCTCAATAGAGTTGCCTGAAGGACCTTAATGTAGTGGCTTCAATCTGCCTGACTTGGTTTCTTTTTTTCATTACATCTAGTTTTCTGCCTCAACGCCAACTTCTACTTCTTATCCAAGGGCTCCACGATTGGCTCAAATGTTAACAGATGTTAGATATCAGAACAGCTGAACTCCTATAGCAATGAGCTAATTTTACTAAATTTTTTCAAACATGCATAGTCGGGCGCCATAATAAATACTGACCACTGACTCCTAACAAGGAAGATTTTTAAACTAGCTCCCAACCATAAACACCACCCATATATTCATCGTCTACGACTAGAGGACCTTCTAATATTCAATAAACTTAAGCCCAATTCTTGGATGGAAAACACCTCAGAATGGAGAGAGCCTGATGCACTCCTTCTAATGATTCAATAAATTTAAGCCTAATTTGATTACATCCAAGCAGAAGTAGTAAATTTTGTTTGAATAAAGGTTATTTAGGCTTCAATTGCTCAATTAAAGACGGTGAGTAAAGTCATTACAATGCTAACCCAGGAACGTTTCTGATTTTATTACAACTGTTTTATGCTAGGTCATTACAATTAGGTCATCACCTACAACCAGAACGTTGATCCATGATTTGTACCCTCGCTTTCTCAATGGATGCTACGTTCATATGCATGCATTAAAGATAAAGATACAAGGGAACAAACTGAAGGGTCTACGGTTACAATATTGCTAACCTAGGGAGGGTTTCTAATTTTTCATTACAATTCTTTTATGCTAGGTTAGTACAATTAGGTCATCACCTACAATCAATCCACTTGAAAGAAACCTTGATCCATGATTTGTACATCCATATGCATGCATATATTCAAGATAGAGACAGAGAGAGAGAGAGAGAGAAGCGGAACAAACCAAGGAGGCTACGTTTCTCCAGCACAATTTCTTCAGTGGACACCATGGTGCGTCGAGCCCCATCATCCTCTTCTACAGCGTCGCCGAACTTTTCCCAAGACTGTAATGGACCCAGTGTAACTTGGTGAATTTTGGACGAATTTATGACAGAAGTTGCAAGCTATGAAAGATAGAAAACCCAGCTGGGCCAGAGAGAAGAAAAGGAGAAGAGAAGTTTTCTCTGATTTCATTCCTATCCCTCTGCTGCCACAGTGACTCAACCCTTATACAGGGTGTGTAACCGTTTACAAGATTCTCAGATTTGGTTTAACAGAAATGGGAATGGAAACAAAATGGAAAGATAGAGATATAAGTGATGAATGGCTAACTACTCTAACTAACTGAGTGATTAATGGCTCTTAAGACAGAGATATAGCCTTTAACCACTTAATTATGTAAAGCATCATTAAGTGAAGGTAAACAAATCCTCCTTGGAAACTGCAAGTGGGTGTGGTACACGCGCCAAGTCTTCAGACTGATGATCTTCTTCCACGCGCCATCACTCGCAGCTGTGTCTTCATTTTCCTTTAATTGCCTTCAACCAATTCTTGGTCCATTGCTCCTGCTGTGCCTTTATTCTTCAGCTTAATCCTCACCTTGAGATTATGCTTTGTCAGGTTCCTGACATCCCCTTCCCCTTCAAGACTTTGCTCCTCTCTGCTAATGAAACTTGGGAATTTCCCTCTAACAACTTCACAGTCTTCTCAGGTGGCTTCCTCTTCTGTCATGTTAGACCAACCAACCAATATCTGAGCAACATAGGAATTTCCTCTCTTAACCATCCTCCTATCTAGTATGCCAACTTGTTCCAAGAGAACTTGTCCTTCATGGCTGGTGGGAGGCAGGCTATTAGTAACAACAGCATGTTAGCCTAGAGTCTTCTTTAAAAGGGATACATGAATAACAGGGTGAATGAGAGAATGTGGGGGTAACTCCAACCTGTACGCAACTGCTCCTATCTTAGCTAAGATTTTGTAGGGTCCATAGTATTTTGGGGCTAGCTTAAGGTGTCTCCTCAGTGCTAGACTATTCCGTTTATAAGGCTGCAGCTTGAGATAAACAAGATCCCCCACTTCGAATTCCCTTTCTGTCCTGTTTTTATCTGCATAGTGCTTCATTCTTGCTTGAGCTACTACCAGATTTTCCTTGAGAAGCTGCAACACTTTTTGTCTCTCAGCCATGTAACTATCAACAGGTGCTAGGTTGGTGGATTCCACTGCTCCCAAGTGGAGTACCTTGGGAGTGTAACCATAGGTAGCTTCAAAGGGTGTCATGTTTATGGAACTGTGGTGGCTGGTGTTGTACCAGTATTCAGCCAGTGTCAGCCACTGTCAGCCACTTACTCCATGTCTTTGGCTTATCCCCACAGAAACATCTAAGGTAGGTCTCCAAGCATTGGTTCACCCTTTCAGTCTGGCCATCACTTTGAGGGTGGTATGAGGTGCTCATGTGGAGCTGAGTTCCTAGAAAGTGAAATAACTTGGACCAAAAGTTGCTTAAGAAGACACTGCCTCTATCACTAACTATGCTATTAAGCAAACCATGTAACTTGAAAATGTGATCAAAGTAGGCTTGTGCCACTTCTTGAGCAGTATGAGGGTGGGATAATGCAATAAAGTGAGCCAATTTGCTCATCCTATCTACAACAACCATAATAACCTCCTTATGCTCAGACCTTGGCAACCCTTCAATAAAATCCATAGAAATACATGTCCAAGGCTGGTTTGGAATGTCTAGAGGCTGCAAAAGGCTAGGGTATGGTAGGTGTTCATGCTTGTTCCTTTGACAAGTATCACAACGCTTGACCCACTATTTGACTTGGGACTTCAAATTTGGCCAGTAAAACAGTTGGAACACCCTTTTGTAGGTGGCCTTTCCTCCAGAATGCCCCCCAATGCTGATGTATGTAGGATGTCTAGCACTTGTTCTCTGAGGTTCCCAGTGGTACCAATACAAATTCTTCCTCTGTACCTTAAAATTCCTTGAGTGTAAGTGTATTCAGAGGTTGCATAAGGGTTAGCAATGAGCTGTTGCAGCTGTTGTGCTATGAATGCATCATTCTCATAGCTATTTTGGATTTCAACTAGCCAAAGGGGGGTCACTCTTGATATGGCATTGCATTGTCCTTCCTCATCTTCTTTATTGGGAGCCCTGAACAGTGCATCAGCTGCTCTGTTGTCTTTTCCTGCCCTGTAATGAATATCAAAGCTAAAACCAAGCAGCTTAGATAGGCATTTTTGCTGTAGTAAGGATGTTACTCTCTGACCAAGGAGATACTTAAGACTGCAATGATCAGTCTTAATAGTGAAGTGTTGAAAACTGAGATATGTGTGCCAGTGCATTATGGCCTGTACTAAGGCCATCAATTCCTTCTCATAGGTGGACATGGCTTGAGCCTTGACTCCAAAAGCCTTGCTAAAAAATGCCAAAGGTCTTCCTTTTTAGGCTAGTACAGCCCCCATACCCTTGTCACTAGCATCCACTTCAACCACAAAAGGAAGGTTGAAGTTTGGTAAGGCAAGTACTTGGGTGCTAGTCATAGCTACCTTGAGTTCTTCAAATGCTGTAGCAGCCTCTTGAGTCCACTCGAAATTGCTCTTCTACAAAAACCTAGTCAGGGGTTTGCTCACAACTCCATAATGAGGAATGAATTTCCTATAATACCCTGTTAGGCCTAGGAATCCCCAGAGTTGTTTAATGGTTTTTAGGAAAGGCCAGTTAACCATGGCTGAGATTTTACTGGGATCTGCTGCCACCCCTTCCTCTGATATGATGTGCCCTAGATACTCCACACTTGGGACTGCAAAAGAGCATTTAGTTCTCTTCAAGTACAGCTGATTTTGTCTTAGAATCTCAAGTACCATCTGAAGTTGTTGAAGGTGGTCTTTGTAGGTTTTGCTATATATGAGTATATCATCAAAAAACACCAGTACAAACTTTCTTAAGAAGGGCCTAAAGAGGTCATTCATGATGCACTGAAAAGTGGCAGGAGCATTAGTCAAGCCAAATGGCATGACTTTAAATTCATAGTGTCCTGAATGGGTTGAAAAAGCTGTCTTATAAACATCCTCAGGGCATACCCTTACTTGGTGGTACCCGCTCCTTAGGTCCAATTTAGTGAACACCTGAGCTCCACCAAGCTTGTCTAACAAATCATCAACCACAGGAATTGGAAATTTATTCTTGACTGTCAATTTATTCAAGCCCCTGTAGTCTACACACATGCGCCATGTCCCATCTTTTTTCTTCACTAGTAAGACTGGGCTACCAAATGGGGAAGTACTAGGCTGAATGATTCCAGCATCTAGCATCTCATGTACAATCTTCTCTATCTCAGTTTTCTGTGCATAGGGCACCCTGTAGGGTCTTATGCTGATTGGTTGGGTATTTGGTATAAGAGGAATGTGGTGGTCTTGGGGCCTAGAAAGTGGAAGCCCCATAGGTTCAGCAAACACTTCCTCAAATGTGTGTAGTAGGGCAGCAAGTTGTGTTTCAGTGGGATTATCAGTTGGTAGAGCTGTGATAGTGAAAACTTGGCCACAAAGTGACCCAAGATTGTTAGCAAGGTATTTATACATAGATTGTGCAGATATGAGTTTGAGTTCAGTACCTTCATCACCACCTTGTAAGATAACCTGCTTACCTTCCTTAAGCAAAGCCATGGTCATCTCCTTGAAATCAAACTGCACTTGCCCCAGCTCTTTTAGCCATTGAAGACCCAACACACAGTCACATCCCCCTAATGGTAGTAACTTGACACTGGTCTCAAAACAATGACCCTGCATTGTCCAATTAAAATTTTCACAGATTGAGTCACTTGTGACTCTATTTCCATCAGCAATCATCACAGACATGGGGTGTTAGAAACACTACACAGCCCAATTTCTTAGCAGTAGTTGGGTCTAAAAAGTTATGTGTAGAGCCAGTATCCACTAAGATTGAGAAAACATGGTTGCCCTTCTTGCCCCCACAGCTTAAATGTGCTCTGTGTTGAGTTCCCAGTCATTGCATTCACAGTAATTTCAATCTTCTTGTGCTCTACTAATGGGGTGTTGTCCTGTGAATTAGGTTCCTCATAATACTTGGGGGAGGTTCTTCTACTTCCTCTTCCTCATCAACAATAAGCATTGATATTTGCTTGCTTTTACACACATGTGAGGGGCTAAAAGTGTCATCACACCAATAACACAACCCCCTTTTTCTTCTGTCATCAAAATAAGTTCTGGGAATTTTTTGGTAAGGTGGGTGGCTAGGGGTAGGCAATATGGCCTTGGTTACAGGGTGTGGGAGGGGAGTATAGGAAGATGTTGGGGGAGCTGGTTTTGGTTTATAAGAACTAAGGGGTTAGGGTGGTCTCTGTGGGGTGAAATGTACCAGTGGGTTGGATAGGCTGGGTTTGGGGGAAGTCCTTGGCATATGCCAGCAGTTAGTGAGACTGGCCTCTTGCTTCCTGGCAAGGTATATTGCTCGAGATAATTCATACACTTCAAATTTGTCAACCTCCAGTCTAATCTCATCCTTTAGCCCACTGATGAAACTATGTGTGAAGTAGCTGTCATCAAATTTACAACCCTCATTCACCATAATAGACCTCAGGGCTTCAAATTCATTATAATATTGTTCCACAGTCCCAACTTGCCTTAATTTGTGGAACTCTCCAATCACACTTTCTTTGAATAGTTTTGCAAACCTTACTGTAAGATCTCTTACAAAAACAGGCCATAACACCTTGCCTCTAGCCTTAATATAAGCCCCAAACCAATATTCAGCTTGTGCTTCAAAATGAACTGAAGCAAAATTCACTTTCATGTACTCATCCATTGGGTTGAATTCAAAATACCTTTATGCTTTTCTAATCCACCCATAGCAATCTCCACCACTAAATTTAGGGAATTCAATTTTAGGTAACTTAGGAGAGAAATTACCATTTGTTTGCTGGAAGTACTCCTTGTGCAAGTCTTCAAAACCCTTGCCCTATCTTGACTGCTTGGAAGTTGATCCTTCTTCCTCACCCTTTCTCCAACCTTCCATCCCCATACCTCTTCCCTCGATCAATTGATGCATCATAGATTGTAATTCAGCTAAAGAATGTCTTACTTCTGGAATTTCCCCTTTCATTTGATCTATTGAATTCTTGAGGTTAGGCAAATCTGAGATGGACTCCTTCATTTCAGCCAATTGATCATCAATAGCTTCGAAATGATCTGCGAATTGTGCCTCCATAAGGCTCACGTGTTCATCGAGCTGCTGCTTATTTAGCTGTCTGGTATTGTAACCCATGAATATATATGATGGTGTATAGGAATCGAAACACTAGGCTCTGGATACCAAATGTAATGGACCCAGTGTAACTTGGTGAATTTTGGACGAATTTATGACAGAAGTTGCAAGCTATGAAAGATAGAAAACCCAGCTGGGCCAGAGAGAAGAAAAGGAGAAGAGAAGTTTTCTCTGATTTCATTCCTATCCCTCTGCTACCACAGTGACTCAACCCTTATACAGGGTGTGTAACCGTTTACAAGATTCTCATATTTGGTTTAACAGAAATGGGAATGGAAACAAAATGGAAAGATAGAGATATAAGTGATGAATGGCTAACTACTCTAACTAACTGAGTGATTAATGGCTCTTATGACAGAGATATAGCCCTTAACCACTTAATTATGTAAAGCATCATTAAGTGAAGGTAAACAAATCCTCCTTGGAAACTGCAAGTGGGTGTGGTACACACGCCAAGTCTTCCGACTGATGATCTTCTTCCACGCGCCATCACTCGCAGATATGTCTTCATTTTCCTTTAATTGCCTTCAGCCAATTCTTGGTCCATTGCTCCTGATGTGCCTTTATTCTTCAGCATAATCCTCACCTTGAGATTATGCTTTGTCAGGTTCCTGACAAAGACCGGCGCTCAAGGGCTCGCTTAACGACACGCATAGTGGCAAGTTTGCGAACCTGACTGGTGGTGGTGATCTTGACCGTCTTGCCTTCTCTGTTTAGCTTGTAGGTGATGACTTTCTTGATTCCGTTACTGTCTGGCC
The DNA here is from genome assembly GCA_033070095.1 of Escallonia herrerae. Lineage (NCBI taxonomy): Eukaryota > Viridiplantae > Streptophyta > Magnoliopsida > Escalloniales > Escalloniaceae > Escallonia > Escallonia herrerae. Next base: position 226,435 of record JAVXUP010000122.1, read on the forward strand.
CGATAACTTGCGGAGGAGGCAAGAGAAAACCGGTGTCCATTTCTTCGTCTTCGGCTAGTTCGTCCCATCAGAGCTTGTCCGGTTTCGTCATCGCGATGTTTGTACGCTCAGTTGCTTCTGTAAGAGGGGCTAGGGTTTTTGCAAAGTTGAAACTTAACGGTAAATTAATGTTTGCAGTGAAGGTACTTGAAACTAACAGAGATCGTGCAAAGTAGAGAGATAAACTAATAATATATTCTTCATTTTGACTTTTGTATTTTAAGTTATCTATGACTTAATTTTGAATTTTGTGTACTTAAAATCATTCTCTAATATAATTACAGAAGTTCATATATTGATTTTTTTTAAAAATGACATATTAATTTTAGAAGAAAAAAATGGTGTTGCAGATGAAATACAAACAACTTATGAGATTTTTAACAAAAGATTATTTAAAATTCGGATAGGGTCTTTATTTTTTACTTTATTTAATTTCACAAGAACGATGAGGAGTTTTATTCGTAAGCCTTATAAAATTTTAAACCAACTCTGATTATTATAAAACTCAACCTAATCAATATACTAATTTATTATGACTTAATTTGATTACTTTATTCCTAAAAAGAAAAAAAATTGCTTACTACCCAGGTTTGGAGGAAGGTAGCTACAACTCCTTATATAGAAACAATTAATAGTCATTAAATATTTTTAGTAACTTTTGTAGTGACGTTGAGAGAGTGCGGATAAGAGTTGTCGCTAAAAGTGTTAATAGAAATGCCAACTAAATACATTTAGGACTATGAGTTTTTTAGCCATACGGGAGTTGTGACTTATTCGCGCACCCTTAGACGTGCTCTTTCGATCGAGGTGGTTATAGACGCGTTACCTATTGCCCCTAGTAATTTCAGTACAGAACTGGCGTGACTCTGATACCACTTGTCACAAACGCATGGACATTCTCAGATATAGCCGGCTTTACCTAAAGGAGGCCTTCATACCCTTTTCCTATAGATCCTCGCAGTGTCTGGCCGAGATTAAGATCGGTGCAAACCCTAGTACATTAAGCTGCGGCATTACAAGTCAAGACCCATTTTATAATCGGACGTATATATTCTCATGCATTCTCATGTGCTAGGCACCCACAACACGAATCTATGACAGAGTTCTACATCAAGTACTTGCAAGTCGTCCTTCACTAGCACTCAAATTGTGCTAGGCGGCCACAAAATAAATCCATGACCGAGTTCTATAACCTCTTCTTCTAGTACTTGCATGTTGTCCCTCACTAGCACTAAAATTAGTTACTATATATACTTTTTTTTTTTTACATTTTCATGTTTTCTGGAACATGGAAATATTCTTTTTCTTAAAGCAAGAACGTGTATACATGTTTGTTTATTGTGTTCACAAAAAAAATAAAGATGCATCACTAACAACATTCAACACAAATATCCCATTAATATATTTGTAACAACTAACTGAATGGTACTTACATTCAATAATCTTAAAAGTAATATATGAAGTAGTAATCCAACAAACAACACTGAATTTACAAAATTAAAAATAATAAAAGCTCTTTTTATAAGGCTCCAATAAGCATAGCCAGTGGAAATCCAAGTCTAGCAGGTCCACTAAAAGTTACAAACAAGTAACAGCAAGCATAACCTATCTAAAAATGAGTAATCTTTTTAGCGCGTAGATTAATTTGCCCTTGGTGCAGGACACTGAACGTCAAGGATGATATTGTCATAGCCGTAGCCATTGAGATTGTTTATAGCTCTTTGAGCATCTTCCCTGCTAACAAAGTTGACAAAATCATATCCTCTGCTCAACCCAGTCTTGTAGTCCTTGACGACATGAGCCCGAACTACTGGTCCAAAGCTACCAAAGAGGTCTTTCAAATCGGCATCACAGGTATCCTCAGATAGGTTTCTGACCCGAACGGCATTATCGTCGTCATTGCGCCTCATATCTGTCCCCGTGCTTCTTTCGGCACCCAGTCTCTTGCTTGGAGGGACATAAGTATTGCTGCTTGTGACCGGAGGTATCGCGGTGGCATCTGGTGAACTGGGTCTATCCGTTTAACCTTCAAGTTGGGGTGCAAGATCCTAGTAAGGACACATGGCCATCCAATGGTCACCCTTCTTATCACAAGTCCTGCACACCATTAATACAGCTTATTTTCCAAGTTGTGCTAACGAATCTCCAGCAGTCTTGCTCTCTTCAGCTATGCTTCGTGTTTACATGTACGATATAACTCAAATATAACTCTCAATAATTGGGGAATACCCGGTAATCCCAGTCAAACTGGGAGATCAATGATCATCTTATTAGGATTGTGACGTGATCCTCGAAGATCCTAACGAAATCCTAACGCGATCCTAACACATCTGTCTCACGGCCCAATCCTATTAGGAGTCTTCTCCTACAGCTATAAAGGGGTCTACCCCTCCATGTATGGGACAATCAATCAATTCATGCTTTTTTCGAGTCATTATTCTGTAACTGCTCTTTGGCTTAAGCATCGGAGAGTTCTCCCCCGGAAAACCCACTCGGCGGTCACTCATTTTTTGTCTTGTAGGTCATCGGTCCAGGCTCGGGTTCCGCAATGTACGCGGAACATATTTTTAGCAGCAACAGATTGACGTCATCTGTGGGACCTGCTAGCCTAGCTGTTTGACCTCAAGAAAATTCAACAATCGTATCCTACACCATCGACGACAATGCGTCGGGATCACCATCGCCACAGTGACAGGCTCTCCGTCACCGTTGAAGTAACAGCAGAAGAACCTATCCAGATCTACGCCGTCCAAAACTGCAAAGTGGCCTACGCCATCACAACTAGGTAGCGAAACACCAAACGCCATGTTGTTAGGGCATAAACCAAGACCAGCCATGCCGCCACTGCCGCTTCCAATCAAGAATAGCAAAAATCGCAGCACCTTGTCGACCGTGAAGTCAACAGTGCTATGGCACCGCTCTGTCGTACTGGTCAAGACTTCGACGCCGGAGGAAATAGCACCACCCCTCTATCACTGTCGCCCTACCTTGGCGCCGTCTCAGTATAGCGCCGCTGGCCACCTCGTCATCCGATTCAAATCCAACCACCGGCCACCCCTGCTCTAGATCTACAGTCATGCGATGGCTCCACCGCCACCTCCCCACGCGTCGCGGTGTCCCCCATTGTTACGTCGCCTTCGTCCCTGCTGTCTGGTGATGGATGCTCTCGTGCGGCGTTGCGCCGGCCAAGGCTCTTCGGTCGTTAGAGAGGAATGGAGCAGACCAAGTGACATCACTCCTTCCTTTGAAAGCATTTAATGCTTTGACCCCCCTGAAAGTGCATAATAATAATTATGACCTAAAGGGTCTCATTTCTTCATCTTATGCCACACTTTTAAAAAAGTATTACGTGATTAACCCGTAGAAAAGCCTATTTAGGTTTAAAGACCACGGGGTCTTATTCATTTAACATATGCCGCACGTTCTTTAAAAATGGCGTATATTAGATCGCGCATTTGTTGCTAAAAATAAAATGGCTACACTTAAAGGCGCTAGAAAGCCTCCCTAAAGGTTGTTTCCTGTGTACTTCTTTAACCTAGACCTATGTAATTTATGGTCTGGCATTATGCAATTGTGTGGATTATTGCAAGCGCATCACAAATCGGGACATCCAACTGCAATGATTTTTTAAGCTCACCTGTGACACGCGGTGCAGCGTACCCTGTCGGCTAACCGACAAAGCCCTAATGGGGCCGCGGTGTCTGAACACCGCTCTTAAATTATGTGTTAAGAAGTTGAACTTGTAAGTTTGTTCTTAATTATGTGTTAAAAACATAGTTGAACTTGTAAGTTCATGTGCTTTATTGCTTCAAAAGCTATTTTTTCAGTCACGTACTTTTTCTTGTTACAAGGGATTAACTGCGCCCACGAGCATCAACAGTGAGTATAAATCGCTTCATAAAGCGAGGAGCAAATTCACCCTGTGACTTGAAGTCACGTCTAGGGTTTCCGCTGCAGCATCCAGCCGACTCGGCAGTACCTATTGTCTCATGATACTCGGTCACACAATGACCTCGATCAGAGAATCAAAGCACAACATCAGCCTCTACTAATAAGCATCACTAAGATACTGGTACAATTGCAAGCTCAAGCTCATGCAACCAACAAATTGAATCTAGTTGCTTCTCAGTATATTGATGAACTGCGATAGCTACTCTACTGATCATCAGTGGCATCTTGCTCAGACAGACTACGCGTCTTCAAGCTTTATATGCTCATCCTGTCGAGCAAGCAGATTATGGTCTTCTATATTGCTCCCACAGGTCTTCTTACGACCGGACTCTACATATAGGCTGAAAAGCCGTCTTTATATATCCACGCCTTCTCAAAGGTGGGTGGTTTCATATATTACGATATCAGCAATATTACAGACCTAATGCCCTGTGCCCTCTCAGACAGGGGGCTTCATAGCAGCGGTCATATTATGGGCTTAATGCCCCCCGCCTTCTTATTGAACGCAGTGACAACAAGTACTTGTTGCTTCGACCGAAACCCTCGAGGGTATTTGCATGAGCTCCGAGCTCCATCCGCCCCCAAGGGCGTGTATGACGAGAACTCTTAAGTTCCATCAAACCCCCGAGGGTATTTGCATGAGCTCCGCGCTCCATCCGCCCCCGAGGGAGCGTACGACGAGAACTCTTAAGTTCCGTCAAACCACGAGGGTATTTGCATGAGCTCCGAGCTCCATCTTCTCTCGAGGGCGCGTACGACAAGAACTCTTAAGTTCCGTCAAACCCTCGAGGGTAATTACATGAGCTCCGGCTCCATCCGCCCCAAGGGCGTGTACGATAAAAATTCTTAAATTTTGTCAAACCCTCGAGGGTAATTGCATGAGCTCCGACTCCATCCGCCCCCAAGGGCGCGTATGACGAGAACTCTTAAGTTCTGTCAAACCCTTGAGGGTAATTGCATGAGCTCTGGCTCCATCCACCCCTAAGGGTGCGTACAACGAGGACTCTAAAGTTTTGGTAAACCCCCGAGGGCGCGTACGACGAGAACTCCAAGTTCGGTTAAACCCCTGAGGGCGAGTACGATGAGAACTCTTAAGTTCCGTCAAACCCTCGAGGGTAATTACATGAGCTCTGGCTCCATCCGCCCTCGAGGGCGTGTATGACGAGAATTCTTAAATTCAGTCAAACCCTTGAGGGTAATTGCATGAGCTCCGGCTCCATCTGCCCCCGAGGGCGTGTATGATGAGAATTCTTAAATTCCGTCAAACCCTCGAAAGTAATTGCATGAGCTCCCGCTCTATCCACCCCGAGGGCGTGTATGACGAGAATTCTTAAATTCCGTCAAACCCTCGAGGGTAGTTGCATGAGCTCCGCACTCCATCCACCTCCGAGGGCGTGTACGACAAGAACTCTTAAGGTCTGTCAAACCCTCGAGGGTAATTACATGAGCTCCGTGCTCCACTAGCCCTCTAGGACGGTCCCTCAAAGGATGAACCCCCCCAAGGGTGATAGGATAGAGTTCGAGTTCTATCTAAACGGTTTAGCTACAGTTCTAACCTGTGAAACAACAAAGGACTATGGACTTCATCCCCTCACCATTCTTTGTCAATTCAAAACCCAGCCAAGCGTGAGTGTGAGGCTTTTTTGCCAGCTCTTAGTTAATGATAAGAGTTCGCGACAAAGTAAAACGCAAGTATGATGTGGTTGGCTCGAGTTAAAGAACACACACTTGCACAAAATGAACACCCTCCAAAAGAGAGGTGACCCCTCGAGGGGACATTCAAACACTTAGCACATGCAACAATTTGCATACACAGCTTTGTGTCCTCTCCCGAGAAAGGCTACCATGGGGCACAGCCCCTAAAGGATCTCGAGATCCCATGATTCATCTTTCTAAAGATGATTCCGAATAGCCTACTCAGGCGACATTCTAAGACTTAGCTCTTGAGAGCTAGGGTTCTAGCACCCTACTTGGGCAAAGTTCTAAGGCTTAAGCTCCCGCTTAGGTCAGAGCATATGGAAGAGAGAAATATTGTTATCCCTGCAAGTGGATGAGAATCACTTACAAATCTGACGTGTGTCTCAAGACATCAGGTATAAACTTCTTCAGCCAAACATTTTAGCTAAGGAAGTGGGGGGCTTATGATATAACTCAAATATAACTCCCAATAATTGGAGAATACCCGAAAATCCCAATCAAACTGGGAGATCAATGATCATCTTATTAGGGATTGTGACGTGATCCTCGAGGATCCTAACACGATCCTAACACATCTGGCCCACGGCCCAGTCCTACTAGGAGTCTTCTCCTACAGCTATATAAAGGGGTCTACCCTCCAGGTATGGGACAATTAAACAATTCATGCTTTTTCAGAGTTATTATTCTGTAACTGCGCTCTAACTTAAGCATCGGAGAGTTCTCCCCCGGGAACCCCAGCGGGCGGCGGTCACTCGTTTTCTGTCTTGCAGGTAATTGGTCCAGGCTCGAGTTCCGCAAAGTACGCGGAGCATATTTTTAGCAGCAACAAGTCCTGCACACCATTAATACAGCTCCATTTCCAAGTTGTGCTAACGAATCTCTAGTAGTCTTTCTCTCTTCAGCTTTGCCTCCTGTTTACATTTCCATCATTTAGAACTTTTCGAGATGCAGAAGTAAAGATCAAAACAAGTAAAAAAAATTGAAAACTGAAAATTTAGAAAGATGATGCAAGAAAAAGTTGACCATGGAAAGCCTCATCGTCTCATCGGAATTGGAGAAAGTATGTGCAGTTTGTCCATGCTAAAAAATCAGTGGCTTAGCGAAATTAGCTTGTAGTCCTCAACTTGGGGAAGTCTATGGAAAGTGTCACATGGTATTGACAGAACAGAAGAGAAAGAAGAAGATGGTGATGTATATATATCTTATCAGATGGTGTAATTGAAATGGTGGATACGAAGCTCTATTTGTAGAGCAGAATAAGGGGATTGTGTGGAGAGGAAGAGCCTAACTTATTTAAGACCTATGGAGCTATATGCACATAACAATTTGACATGAACAGAAAGAATTTGTATCCAAAACGAACATCTTTAGTAGGCAGGAGTAGAAAATCTGAAAACATACAGAGATATTGTTTTCCAAACTGTTAACCCTACGGTCATTTAACCTAGGATTATATTTGATTTTGATGATAACTAACATTGATGATTATGTTGTCCAACATGCATTGAGTTGATGAAGCAATAGGAACAATCTCACACTCATGCAAATGGAAAATTAGATGAGCAAATCGTTCAAAGACTCTCAACGGAACGCATCAAAGAAGGATTTCGTCGATTGAACTTTACTATGCTTTATTTCTTTCTTTGTAAACTAGACGTAGAGAGATGATCGTTACGATGACTGTATACCTAGAATTTTCCCATAGGTTTCCCTTGCATGCATAAAAGTTTTTCATTCTTTGAAAACTAGGAAACTGCATTTTCTGGAATGCAGTCGACTGCAATACTTCCAGTAGCCTATTACAGTCGACTGCATTTGATTACAGTCGACTGCAAGTTGGAAATTTTGAATTTCCAACGGCTACTTTGGGAATACAGTCAACTGCAATGGGATATTGCAGTCGACTGCAATAGCCGTTTGGCGCATTTAATGCTCCACCTAATTCCAAACGGTCATATTCTTTCCCACCTCTATAAATACTCATCTTGGGCATAGTTTTGATTCATCAATTGCATTCAAAGCTCTCTTATCTTTCATATTCTCAAAGATCAAAGCAATTGTTCAAATATCTCTTGTTTCATTGATTTCTCATCCTTTTCAAGAGAGCATTTATTGTGAGCTTACATTTGAGAGATATATACTTTCATAAGTCATCATACACTCATCTCTCTTGTTCTAGTGCTAAAACTTGTATTCATCTACTTCTTGAGAGTGAAATCTTGTACACATTTCTTCATTGAAAGGTTCTTGTATCAAAGCTTGGGGTTGTCAAGTTTTGGAGCTTTGGGTTTGTCAAAGCTTGTTCTTGATGTGGGCATAGCATCAAGGGTTTGTAAGAGGTTCGATCTTGACCCGTAAGGAAGATCATACTAGTGGATTCTAGGGCCTTTCAAGGGACTTCCTTGAAGGGGTAGACGTAGGCTTGTGGGTATATCAAGCCGAACCATTTAATTCTCCTTGTCAAGTATCTCTAAACCCTTCTCTCTTTACATTATCGTCTTATATTTGTGTTGAGATTGGTTGTTTGCTTATTTAAGTTATTGAGATTGAGGTTTGTTGTTTGTTAATTTTTAAAGTAGTCTTAAAATCCTATTCACCCCCCTCTAGGGTTATTTTATTGGTTTCACAAACATACGTAGTCGGCCATCTTAAATACTGACCATTAAAGTAAGAGATGAAATTTGATTATTAACTAGCAACAGTTAAACTAGTTCCTGACCATATGCACCACCCGTTCGTATGATTCAATAAATTTAAGCCCAATTCTTGGATGGGAAACACCTTAGCATGGAGAGAGCCTGATGAACAGCTTCCAATAGCAGTACACTACATAGAATTCGATTACCATGCTAACCTAGGAAATTTATTGATTTTTAATTACGATTCTTTTACGCTAGGTCAGTACAATTAGGTCATCATCTAACATCAATCCACTTGAACGAAACTTTGATCCACGATTTGTACGACACGAGTAGTGGCAAGCTTGTGAACCCGACTGGTGGTGGTGACCTTGACCGTCTTGCCTTCTCCATTTAGCTTGTAGGTGATGACTTTCTTGATTCCGTTACTGTCTGGCCCGATAACTTGTGGAGGTGGCAAGAGAAAACCGAGGTCGATTTCTTCGTCTTCGACGAGCTCGTCCCATCTGATCTTGTTTGGTTTCATCATCGCCATGTTTGTATGCTCAGTTGCTTCTGCAAGAGGGTTTAGGTTTTTGCAAAGTTGAAACTTAAATGGGGGAATGTTAGCGATGAAGGAACTCCGATTAAGAGATCTCACGCAAAGTAGAGAGATAAAACAATAAAACTATGAGTGTCTAATAGTCTATACAATCGAGCTTTATATAGACGGCGACGTCGTATCCAATAAGGATTAGGAAAGCCAAAGAAAATCCAAGAGTAGGCAGAATAGAATTTATAAACATTATGCTAAATATAAAGTGTCGCTAAAAGGCCTCCAATATTATCTTGAATGATTCCTTATTTATTGATAAGTTAATTTTTATACTAATAAGCCTAATATAATTTGAAAACTAGTACTAAGTTTTCTGAAACTCTAACCAATTAATGTACTATTTTATTATGACTTAATTTTGATCATAATATTCTTAAAATTACTTTCTAATATGATTATAAAAATTCATATATCTAAAAAAATGAAAATAACATATTACATTTAGAAGGGAAAAAAATGGTGGTACATTTGAAATATAAACAAGTTAAGAGATTTAGAGCAAAAAAAATGTTTAGATTTGAATAAAATTCTTTTTTTTAAGCTTAATTAATTTCACAAGAATTATGAGGGTCTTATTCATAAGCTAGCCTTATAAAATTCTAAACTAACTCTAATCATTTTAAAACTCACCATAATTAATTATTAGGATTTAATTTTTGACTATTTTATTCCTAAAAAAAATCACTACTACCCGGGTAGCAAGAAGATAACTATAAATCATTGTATAGCGACAACTGATAGTTATTATATATTTCTAGTTGCTTTTTTATAGTGACGTTGTAAAAGTGCAGATAAAAATTGTTACTGAAAGTGTTAACAGAAATGCCAAGTAAATACATTTAGAGCTATTAGCTGTCGCTATAATGAGGGTTATAAATATTTTTTCACAACTTGAATAGCAGTCAAATTTTTCTTATTTAAATTACTATTTAATATAAATATAAAAAAAATTATATTTGAAAAAAAGAATAGCATATATTACAGCGAGCGGGTGCCCACACATATACGTATATGTATGTACACATATAGTTCACTGTAAAAAATAATATGATATATAAATCTAATAAACAAATTATAGATCAATAACGAATTAACCTTCCTCAGTAATTATTAACTTAATATAAAGATATCTATAAAATTTTACAAGTTTGTTGTAATTAACAAGGATAAGCTGAAAATTTTAGTACCAGTATAACCGATCTGAAAATTGGTAATCTTATGAAGCAGTTCCAGTTTAGGAATATGTTATCACACTTTTTGGACATAATAATATGAGAAAGAAGCTACTTTGTAAAAGCTATTCAAGCTTCAATTACACGTTTTAGCGACGAGTTAAAAGGCCTACAGTGACAAGCTTAACGAACACAACTGTGGAGCTTGTGGAACTCAAACTGTCAAACATCCCAGAATCTCCCCTTTCCGTCCCCGTGCAATTTCAGCTACCGATCCCCGTACCGTCGGCATCGGAAAGTGTAAGCCTACTCAACTCTCTTTCCACACACACAACAACACGCAGACATGTTTTAATTTCCTGTTGTACAGGCCGACGGGTTTTTCTTGTTTATATCTGTTGTGAACGGAAGACTCTGTCTTTCTGGCTTCAGCTTGTTGTCTGGACTCGAGCTCATTTTACCATCCGTATGACACCCATATCATATTCAAATCCAGCCTCCTTGCCCTTCTTTTTTGAATTTTTTAATTCCATGAAAAGTTCATATTTTAGCTACATCTTAATTGGGTTTTTTAAGCTGAAGTTACAATTTCTTAATCCCTGTTGTTTATGTGAAAGTATGCAGCGAATTGATTAGGATTTATCACCCTTCTTGCCATTCTTATTCGTCTTTGGTCTCTTCACTGTAATTTCATCATAACCCCATTCTTGGGATTTTTAATCTATTGTTTACTCAGGCTGCCCTTAACGAAATTTACAAAGATCAATCGCTAGTTTAGATGAAAGGCTTGTTTGTGATTTCACGGCAAGATTCGTGTGAGGAAGTTTGTTTAAATGCCCAGGAAGGGTGAACACTGTTAGAATAACATTCTTTTTAACTTTCTCTTCGTTGAATAATAGGCAGATGTCTGAGTCTGCTGATAAATGTGCAGGAAAAGAGAAATCAGGGTTATTACTATGAAGGCGCTTATTCTCGTGGGCGGGTTTGGGACGCGGCTTAGGCCATTGACCCTCAGTGTACCAAAGCCGCTGGTTGAATTTGCTAACAAGCCCATGATACTGCATCAGGTATACATGTAGACATAGGTCGTTCCTCCAACTTATTTTCATACAACTAGTTTTGACTTTGTTATTACTGCAGTAGTGATTCCATTGCTTCTTTGATTGTATCTGCTCTTGCAAGAATAGTTTACACATGTTTTTGCTCTGAATCAACGAGGAAGAGTTGTTCTTCTTTGGTGTACAAATCAATTTCCCCTTGAGCATCATGTAGTGAATGTTGAACAACTTTTAGGCTTCACAAAATGGTGGATCAGACCTCCTGCCGGCTGAAAGCCAAACCCTCGCTAAATTACCTTATGACTCACTGTAGACTGGGGTCATGGCTCTTGCAATAACAATGATCTTTTGCTTCTAAGCAGAGCTAAATAATTGTGAACAATATACAAGCCTTGTACTTAACTAATTTCCTTACGATAATGGCTGAAATTTGTGTACAGCCAAGTGTAAGTTATTCTATGTTACATATTTGAGCAGATAGAGGCACTGAAGGCTATAGGTGTGACGGAAGTGGTATTGGCCATTAACTACCAACCTGAGGTAAGTAACTGGATCTTCTCCTGAGTACAAACTTCATATAGTACTTGATTGCGTCTTTCTTTCACAACAAATTTCAGGATGGCTCTGTGAATTACTTCCCTTGTTCAGATAATGCTGAATTTCTTGAAAGAGTTTGAGAGAAAGCTACATATCAAGATCACTTGCTCACGAGAGACTGAGCCGCTTGGGACAGCTGGTCCCCTGGCATTGGCTCGGGAGATATTGATTGATGATTGTGGTGTGCCCTTTTTTGTCCTGAACAGTGACGTTATATGTGACTACCCTTTCGAAGAAATGATTAGATTCCACAAATCTCATGGAGGGGAGGCTTCCCTTATGGTAACCAAGGTAAACTGATATTAACATTTCTTAAGAAGATTGCCATTTCATCTATAGACATGCATTTGTATTTAAAGAGCTTGTGGACTTTTTCGTATGTTAGGTCGATGAGCCATCGAAATATGGTGTGGTGGTCATGGAAGAAACAACAGGGAAAGTTGAAAAGTTCGTAGAAAAACCAAAATTGTTTGTGGGTAACAAGATCAATGCTGGAGTCTATTTGTTAAACCCGTCTGTTCTTGATAGGATAGAGTTGAGGCCTACCTCCATTGAAAAAGAGGTCTTCCCCAGCATTGCAGCAGAGGAAAAGCTTTATGCAATGGTCCTACCTGGGTTTTGGATGGACATTGGACAGCCAAAGGATTACATAACAGGCTTAAGATTCTACTTCGACTCCTTGCACAAGAAATGCTCTTCCAAGTTGGCTGTTGGATCTAACGTCATTGGAAATGTTTTGGTCGATGAGAGTGCAGTAATTGGAGACGGATGTCTAATTGGACCAGATGTGGCTATTGGTCCTGGATGTGTGATTGAGGCCGGGGTTAGGCTTTCCCGCTGTACTGTAATGCGCGGGGTTCGAGTTAAGAAGCACGCTTGTATTTCCAGTGGCATTGTTGGTTGGCACTCCACTGTTGGGAGGTGGGCTCGGCTAGAGAACATGACAATCTTAGGAGAAGACGTTCATTTGTGTGATGAGGTTTACAGCAATGGAGGCATTGTCCTGCCACATAAGGAGATCAAATCCAACATTTTGAAGCCAGAGATTGTCATGTAAAAACCTTGCCAATTGTGTAATGTGGGACCTTTGTTTTGAGAATTGACCATTTAATTGTTCTGTTTTCGGAGTGGTTTTCCTTTCTCTTTTTCTTTGCCGAGATTAAGTCTTGGGTCGACGTAAGCAATTGTTCTGCCGCATAAGGAGATCAAATCCAGCAATTTGAAGCCAGAGATTGTCATGTAAAAGTTTTGCCAAATATGAACTGTAGGACCTTTGTTCCGTGAAATGAGCATTTTATTGTTCTGTTTTCGGACCGGTTTTCCTTTCTCTTTTTCTTCAATGAAGAGGTAAAGTCCTGGGTCGACCCAATTATACAGAGATTGAGCAATTGCTTATATCAGTCTACTAATACATTCTCCTAATCGCCTAATATCTAGACATGAAATGTAGTTTCCTGATGAAGTCCCAAAATCTGCATCACGTGTATATATTTTCTGCTGCGAGGTCTCAAGTGAACAACCCATTCCAAGGTGCCAGGCTGAAACTCATATTAGGGTTGTCAAAACATCAGAAACTGAAGTCAGCGAGATGCGTATAGCAGTTCTGACGATGCCAAGGTTCTAAGCTTTAACTTGTACCCTGCTGTTAAGATCAACTTTCAGTTGTTCACATTCTGACCAAGTGGGGAACAAGACTCAGACTTGGTACTTGTTGGCTGGATGTTCATCTTTTAATCCTATCAATAAGTCCACGCAAGTCTTTTGGCATCAGGTTTCAAGATGTCTCTTAAACTGTTGAGCATCAAGTGACACCACCAGCCCAGATTGCCTTATGCTGATTGGTGCTGACAATATACAATCCTATGTGAATAATGAGGGTAACTGACTAAGACAATATACAACCAGAAATTAGGGATGTCCGCCACTTAATTGTACAAATCGCTATACCTGACAATAGTAAGGCCAACCCTAGAATTGCACCGGAGCAAATTGCAAGATGGGTGCGGGTAATTTATTATGTCAAAGGTAAAATCATGAGCACGATAATATGATATGAAAAGTCTGGGGGGGATTCAAAAAGTTACCCAGGCCAGAACTGAAGGCAATAACAAGAGTGAAGTGTTCAGGAAACTCATCTAAAGGAAACAAAAATGAAGAACTAAAGAAACTCAATTTTACGTGTTACGAAGACAATGTGTACAACACGCTGGCTACTCGTTTAAACTGAGGCTAAGATCCATAACATGACGTGAGAAGATACTGCGATAAAGAACCAAGTGATGAAAGCCAAAGCAATTGAGAGATCAAATCTGCGACATGGGAGATGCATGCGAGTCCTGCAGAAGTCCAAGTCCTTTGAATACAAAACTGCAACCCCTGCTGACGAGCATGCAGCTGCAAGCGAGAGTGTGGCTGTCACCTGCATTTAAAAGCATATCTTTACACATAAATTTAGAGAATATGGCCAGAATGAAGCATGTTGTCTCCTAGCTACAATCAGTTTGCTCCCAAACTGCACGATCACTAACAAGCACTCCCCAATGCTGAGAAGAAATAGAACCACGCACAAAATGAAAGGAATAAAATGCATGCCCATAAATTTGTCTCCCACATTCATGCAAGGAGGTAAATTTGTAGCGCAACTTCCTGGTTATAGAGAATAAAGTTTTGCAATCAGGTCTTTGATTGGTTAGCAAATGCTCCTACCCACCCAAACAATAATGAAAAGCAGAAGGGAAGAGGCCCGAAATTCTGTATGTGAAAGACCAAAAAATCGTATTTTTTCTGAACCATGACAAAAGTTGGGTTAATTCTACATCTAAGCGTCCACCACCAAGCTACTGGAAATTTTAGGTATATATTTAACATGTCAGACAGCTCAATAGCAGCTATGAGGTGTTTACTGTGTAAAGAGGGGACAGATAATGGAAGCAGCTTGCTCCTTTAACAACAGACTGCCTACTACAAATTTGTCAAGAAGGTCAACTGGACAACATGTTAATCACATGAAGAAATCATATGCTGTTAATGCATTCTATAGTATATGCAATTTCCTTTTTCTAGGATCGCAACAATACTTATTGCTGCTCTGTTAAGTCCGCATTAAGATTTTACTGACAGCCATGAGGTAAATTCAAAAGCATATTAATGACACTGAAGAAAAAGTTTCTTTAAACAATTTCATCAAAGTAAGATTTGTACATATATGTTATCCTTATGATCTACATTCAACCTCATATAGGATATTATCTGAGTAGTTGGAAAATACACAAGGGAGAAACTAGATTACCCAATCGCCAACAACAAAGAGGCTGACAAGGACTGGATTTTGAAGGTCTCTCTTTATCCTCAAAGCATAAACATCAAGACATGCCAGTCCAAAGCTCCAAAGTACTTGAAGCCCCATCGATGCAATTAGATAGCTGTATCCAAAAATCATCTGTTATTATCAAAGTCGTTGATTTGAGATGTTACCTTCGCACAGTTTCATGGAAGAGCATATAACACCATCCACTATCACATAGCGTAGTATCTTCTTAATCATTTTCTCACAAAAACTCATAAAGGATACTATTCCATACAGAAATATTAGGAGAAGAAGCTAAACAGCAGTCGCCTCAAAGAACTGGTAAGGGCAGCAGAAGTAGTACGTTATCGGAAGAGGACAGATGAAATGCATCCAACCTACACACAGCAACCACCCAACCTCTTTTTTTCCTTTTCGATGTCGGGATGGGTTAAGGGGACCACTTTCGTGATACCTTCACAATCATTCTATTTCTATGTAACCATGCATGGACCAAGACACTAGAATGGGAAAATTATTGGTGAACAGGCAACAAAAGAATGACTATAGATGACCCGTTGTTTTGCAGATAGGTAGTCCTATTATGCACAAAATCTTATTTCAGAGGAGAACATCATCACGGGTAATGGCTGATCCAAGAATATCTGTGGAAGCGAACCTAGAGAACATCTAAGGAGACTGAAGTATGGCATTGGGCATCTATCCCTCGTATCCCATATATTGATGCTTCTTACGAACGTTTTCCAACCGTGAATCTCCTATTCTTAACATGTAACCTATTGAGGGTCCAACAAGGTACAAGAACAGAAGCATTGATTTTAGACATACAGTAAATAAAGCTTAACAGTTGGTGTCTCTAGAATTAGCTAATCATATACCTATGCCACACTGCTTTTTGCCCTCAACAAAATCAGCCATAACATGCTCATTTCTATACACTGTCATCAAACAAAAACGTATATAGCGAACTTTACCGAGATACAATCAAACAACTAACTCCCTAGAAACTGATAACACCACAGAAATAAATTGAAGTAATTGCCAACATTCTCACAAAACATGCAATATCCAAAATCAAATTGGATCCAGATCACCAAATTAGAGACCCAAAAGCAGAAACCTTCAATACCTAAATTACGAAAAGAGAAAACAAAGCAATGTGTGTACTTAGAAACAATACCAGAAGGCAGTATAGTTAGAAAACCCAATAGCAGAGACCATTATTCCAATTGAAGCACCAGCAAACAAACACTGACCCATTCTTAAGAGCAACCCACTCACTGTACCCGGCCTCCCTATCACCTCCTTCATACCTTCCTCTTCAATTTGGGCCTTTTTCCTCTCCACCAAAAGGGCCCTATCAGGAACCCTAGATTTCACCAATCTCACCCATTTTTCGGACCCAGTAGGTACATTGAAGAGATTTGAAAGAGAACTGGTTGTTGGGTGGATTAGGAGGACATGCAATGATCAAATGGGAGAAAGCTTTGGATTAAAGAGACCCTAGAATTTAGCTTGTGACTGATGATGATTTACAAGTGTTATTTACTCCATTTGGTTTTAGTTGGGTAATATTTATATGAAGTTGGAAGTATGAATAATCAATAATAATGGAATAATTAACGGTCATGAAAGGTATGGGAGCAGTTAATTTGTTTTATTGCCTTTTTCTTTTTTCTTTTTTTGGCGTAGGCCTTTGATAAAGTGACAGTCCTACATGGATTTTTTTTTGTTTTTTTTTCACTCTTTATGCTTATGGGAGACTCTTGATTCGATAAAATATAGTTTTGATATTACGTGAAAGACTCTTTTTAAATGATTAATCAAAAGTTTATACAAGAAATGTTCAGAAATGTCTGCTTTAACGATAATTTCGATAATTCGTATTAGACATATCGCAATTGCTTCTAAATATATATTATTACAGTGTGATGATAGCGACTAAACACCATTGTGGACAAAAACATCTCACAAAATGGACCTTAAATTGTGATTATGAAGTGGCTGCTCCAAGTCCAAGAGCTTCCTCTGGTCAAAGTAGAATATATTTTTGGACAAAGTAGAGAAGCAAGAGTGCTTTGGTTTTGTCTTGTTCCACTTGGAAGCGTATCTCAAGTTGCTATATCTGTGGAAGAAAAAGCTTACAAATTGTCCCTATAATATAATAATGAAATCCTTTGGTGGGGTTTTGAAAACTACTGATATGAAAGACTAACCAAGGACTAAATAATGCTGGGAAGACTATAACATGTCAGTGAGCTCTCAAGAAAAAAATTATTAAAGAAAACACGGTTAGTTTTGAATATGAGAAACACGTTTACCTGTTCTCTTACACGGTGATACTGTTCTTGTCATATAACAGATTATTAACGATCTAAAGAATGTGTCTTAAACACCATATAAACAAGTATATTACGACTAAGTTTAAAATCAGACAAAGTTGTTTTTTTAAGACGATTTTTGTCTCATTTTGTCTCTTCTTGATACAACTGATCAACTCTTTTTTCTGTAACTTCTCTAAATTTGCACTGTTTGAGTTGAACTTTCACTGAATATCTTTCTTTGTCTAACAAAAATATACCAATTGTTCTCATAATCTTAAGAGAACGAGATCATAAAAATATGAGCTTTTTCTCATTTATTTTTGAAATGATATTTGTAGCTAAGAAAAAAGTGAATAAAAATGCAAATGGCCAAGTTTCTTAGGACATAACATTTTTGTTGGCTAGAAAAGGAAGAGCTTGTGACTCAGAAAATATCCTTTCTTTAAAGTAGAAGAATAGGTTTTACACATAGGTCTAATTGAGTAACACTGTTAAGCTTTATAATAGAATATTAATGTGCAACAAATATTATGGACTAATAAAAGGTAAAATAAACATCTTTAGTACGTGTAACAGTCTAAAAATAATAAAATAATGATTGCTTAAAAAAATTTACAATTAGTGTAGAAATATTTTTATTAAATACTCCAACACATAACAGGTAGTTAATTGTTGAGTTATAAATAAATCGAGCACAGAACTGCAGGCCGATTAAATCTATTTAAAGAACCTAAAGCTGAACTATCACAGCCCCAAAGGTACAACCCCACGAAATTGGTAGCTCAAATCTCCTCGCACCTCGTTGCTACACCCAAAAAGTATAACAAAAGGCTGAAATTGTATAATTAAATTGTGGGTCCTGAGAAGATTTAAGGACCAACTTTCATTTGTACATAAAAAAATATTTATTTTCACACCTTAAATATTAATGCATGCTCCTATCTTCTCCCTAAAATATATATAGTGATGAAATCTTAAATTTTAGCAAAAAATTAGCTTTCAAAACAAAAATACTAAAAGGTGAAAAAGGCCCAATACAAAGAAGTATGTCCTTTAATCAACGGGAGCAAATATGGCCACAAAGGGGCCTCATTGTTGTACCGACAAACAAATTTGAAAGTGCATAAAATGTAAGTAGTCATTATAAGGTGTATTTATAAGCTATCTTTTATTTGTTCATTAACAGTGTGTTGCTAGCCCATCTTGGTCATACATTTTGACCACTCGCAGGGAGCGCTTTTTACAATACGTCAATAATTTTTAGCCGGCAAAGTTCAACGCTTTTAAGTCAGTCAACTCCAATCGGATGCCCATTTCACGTGCGCTCCCCTTTTTCCTTTATAATAATATTTTTAAGTTTTGGATTCGATGTGCCTCCTCCCTTAGGCAAAAGAGTCGATAGTGGGCCGCTTGATTAAGGGGTTAGCGTGGCCCCTTTTAAAGGGTCGGCCTATGCCCCACTTTAGGGGTCGGCACTAGCCCTTTGGAGGTCAACCCCCTCTTCCCCTTCCCCTTGGGGGTCCCTCCCTCCTTGCCCCCATGAGATCCTTCCTCCTTGCCCCTTAAGGCTTACGGTCCTTAAATTTTCCTCTCCTTTAAACTTTTAGTCTTTGACGTGAAACGAGCCACGTTACACTCAATGGCGCCCCCGAATGTTGTCTTCGCATTATGTGACCCCCAGCACAACGCCCATCGCCGCACTCGAGTGTTGTGACTCTCGACCACACCAAAGCACGTCTTTGCCTTACATGCCCCCAGCACAACACTTGCCGCCATACATCACCATGCTCAAGCACTGTCTCCATGCTACGTGCCCTCCCACTCAATGCCCGTCACTATGCCCAAGCGCCATGACACCTAACAACGACCGCCCTGTCATACGTGTCCCCAGCACTTGTCTTTTCCTTAACTGCTCTCATGCATTCTCGTCGTGTCACTTGCCTAGCATGACACTCATCCCTTAGCGACATCTCCATTGAGCATTGAGTGCGCCCCCAGCACTGTACACATCCTGCTACGCCCAGTCGTCGCACCACTTGTGAAATCGTGCCCCCGACACCCTATCAACTTCCACACCCCTAGCGTCATTCCACACCCTGTGCCGTCCATCTTAGACATGGGACATGCTTTGACCCGCTTTTCGAAGCGTGCAACATTCCGGGGGGATCTGTTGCAATGTTATGGCATGGAGACCTTCAACAGCGGGATAGCTTGGTTCTCCAAGACATTGTTTTCTCCTAGGGCAACTCATTGGTGACACCAAGCACACTTAAGCTGTGACTTCGTCGCACCCATGTTACATGTGATTATCGATGCCCCCAAGATCATAACATTGGGGTCATTTGGGGACAAGAACAAGTGTCTGGACTACATTGTGCCTAGTCAGCTTTCTCTGTGTCTCTTAACCATCCCCCCTCCCGCAGGACTCAGTAAGGGATTTTTCAGACTGATGGCTAGATGAAGGGCATTCTCTAACAACACTAATGTTGTGTGAGTTAGTCTTCCTAGACAGATAAATTTAAGTTATGCAGGACATGCGAAACAATATACGATCTAATAGTCCAAGGAACACCAACATTTGTGCACCCTTGGGCGAGGTGTCACTCCCAAGGGTGCCACGTGTCATCTGACGACACATGCATATCTTTGCCTATAAACATTACTTTGGGATTTCATTTTGGACCCTTGAACTCATTTACAAATCTCACTTTCTCACTCTAAAACTCTAAAACTAGAGATTCGAGAGGGAGAAAGCTCTTAGACTTGGACTCTTACTCAATTATGTAACTTGGACCTTGAGACTCGGATCCTAACTTTTCGACCTCAGCTTGGACTGTTGGGCCATATTTGCCTCAATCCTTGCCCTCTTAGCGGTGCCACTCCTCAGGCTTTGTTTAAAAAATCTTAATCTTTGCCCTTACTCTATCTCTTTAGTCTCTGTCCGTAGTTAATTATTATTTTTTTTACTATTAAACACTCGACAGCTGACTTAAACTATATACCTAATAATACCTTTATGTGAACTACAAACCCATCGTATATTAGTTTTCACATCTTTTCTTTTCTGTTCATTTACGCTCTTATCGGGGATATTACATTAACCAAAAAAAATACTTAACGAATGCATGATACTCCGTTTAAGTTCGTCAAAGAGACCAACTTTGATTGAAAAGACAAAAAAATATTAAACGGCACGAGGTCCAATTTCTCGACGGTACAAGGCGGAGAAGGTGCCACGCCTATGGCCCAGATTATGTCCAGCAATCTAGGGGATCAAATCGGGCCACACGGGGTCCCCCAACTTCAAAAAGTGCGTTCCTCTGTAGGTAGCGCTCCCCAGCCGGCCAAATCAGCAAAAGTAAACTGTGTGATATTCTCTCTCCCTCTCGCCGCTTGTATTTATTAGGAGAGATCCTCTCGCCGTTCGCACTGAGCACATTCTCCCTCTAGAATCTTCTCGCTGATTGCGTAAAAATGGCGAAAGCGATTCGATTCTTCGAGCTGAACACCGGAGCGAAGATCCCGTCCGTCGGGCTGGGGACGTGGCAGGCCGATCCCGGTCTCGTCGGCCAAGCCGTTGCCACCGCCATCAAAGTACGTTTCGGTTTTCTGTTTTTTTTTTGCTATATTTCAGAGTAGCGCTGTTCTGTTCTAAATTCTTTTGCTAAATCTTGAGCATCAAATGAAATTAGGCATTATCAATCATGCATTTTAAGGCAATGTTTGTCTGTTTCGAAATTCTTGGCCCACTGTCAGCCAAGTCATTTGGCCGTCTCTATGTCGGTTACTCCTATGTTCGGTTGGATTTTTTCTTTCTGGCTTTTTTGCAAATTTCAAGCATTGACTTGGGACTTATGTAAGTGTTGATTTTTTACATTGTCTTTTGCTTTAGTTTGACTTCCCAAATGGCACTTATTTAGTCTTGTTTTTGCTATATGAGTTCGGTTTAGCGATTGCCCGGTTCTAAATTTGTGATGGCAATTTGCAAATGAATGGAAGGGGAAAACTATATTGCTGTTTGTTCAAAAACGTTGAGTTATATGAAGCTAATGGATCTAAGTTGGTAACTCTCGAGTAACTGGAATTTGGTGTTCGCGAGCATCTACAAGGCACTGTTAAAAATACCTAGTGAAAGAGTGTTGCTCTTAAGGAAGGACATTTTACTTCTTTTTAAGTTCCTTTTCTAGTTTGTTTGCTTTTCAAGTTCAGAGAATGGAGCTTAGATGTTCTTGAAGTGGGAAAATTTTCTTATCTGTTTTATGTTCTGGTTGTGGCCAAACGTTGAGCTCTTGGGTTGAATCTTTTGTCACGGAATGTGGAGGATCCTTTGGCTAATTCTTATGTTCTCAATATTCTGCTCAGAGTACAAGAGAATTTCTCATTACCTTGCTACTGAAATGAAATGTACACTTTAGTTGAAGTCTCCCTATCCAACTATTGCTTATTTTCCATCCTTACTCTGCAGGTTGGTTATCGCCATATTGATTGTGCCCAAGTTTACGGCAATGAGAAGGAGGTATGCTGGCCAGTATTGTCATAACATAAAGCTTATTGGTTAATTACTCCATATGTATAAAGAAATGATCAACTTGCTATGCTTGCTGTTAAGATGAGAAGTGGTTCTACATCGTATGGAACTCTCGAGTGTCAATAAGTCCTTGGAAACTGCAACCTTGTTATTTGAGGTGTTGTACCAATATGACTACATGATGGGCTAAATTTCATTTGGACAGTTCACAGCCAAAATTGACGATCATTTGTTTCATTTTAAAATAATACTACATGCTCACCCGATACAGGCTCACCCAATCGAAATGTTGGCATTGGACTTTGAAGAGCTTTTGTCTATTGCATTTCGCATTGAGCAATAAGTCACCCGAGTTTGGCTTGATTAGAAATTGATAGGAGGTAAAAGTACTTCTTAGATTCTGGATATTTCGAGATGAGTAATTTCATTTTTCTTGAGGGACTATAGCTTGCTTCCTAGTGCCAACTGCCAAGGCATTGTGTTGCCTTTCGGCATTTCTATTGGGACCAATATAATATCAAATTCAGAGTTCCAGTTTTAGGTTTTATTGTGGTTGTGAATCAGGCTAGCTAGACACGACGATAAGAAATACATTTTATAGTTGCTTGATTCTTCACTAGCTAGACATGACGATAAAGAATACTTTTTATAGTTGCTTGATTCTTGACTCCTACTCACGCTTTCACCTCGGAACCTCGCTCCCCACCTCTCGCTCTTGCTCGCGCTCCCACTGCAAAAAACCACTATAGTAGTGACGCTCTCGCTCCGGAACATTGCACCCGCTCCCGCTCCCACCCACACTCTGTGCAACTATATTAATTTTACGAGTGGCTAGAGGGAGCTATATGTAGCAGCGTAGCAATAAGTAGAACTGAAGTGATGAGACTAATCAAAGGCACAATTTGGGAATTTGAAGACCTACTTTAAATTTCCAAGGCAATAAATTGATTTTGTTCGTTATCTTGCTTTAAGTACTTGTTTGGGATGCCATGCATTGCATTGCGAGTTCTGTTTTGATATAGCCTAACCAAATATGATCTTATGTCCAAATTTTTGCAGTAATCATTTTCTCTTCGGAGTAACAGGGTAAAAAAACCAGTTTAGAATGCCAAAAACTAACAAATGATAGACTTAATTGTTTATGCCTTGGAAGTTGATACCGAGCAGCCCTGTGGGTTAGACTTGCTTGGAAACATCTATATTGGACCACCTTTGATCAACATTGGTGCCAATTATTATAAACCTCTTTGACAGGCTAGTTAAGACACTTGATGCAAGGTACAGTAATGCCTTTCTCCTTTCAAATAGCCATTGTGAGGTAATGGACCATCTTACTGATCCCAGATAAGTCATGAGGTACCTAAACAGGGAGGCCGCCTGCTGGAACTTAAACCACCCAATCTGAGTCAATCTTACTTTTGGGCCAGCGCTTACTTTGCCGCTATGGTAGGTAAGACTTAAGAGGGAGTCAAGACTTCATTACCTAATACCTTCAAAATGGAGAATTGTTTGTCATAGTAGGAGAGGCATCCTTAGTACCCCTGAGGTGTTATTACTTCACTTTGACGTCGAGAAGATTGGTTCATTGTGGGCAATTGTTCCCTCCCCCAAGGGATTTGCGTCGTATCTGTTTGCGTCCTTTTCAGTAAAGAGGAATCAGCCACTATAGCCCTCTGCTTTGTTTCCTACTCTCTCTGCCTCAGGAGTGCAGTCACGAGTTCTAAACTCATTTGTAATGTGCTAAGGATGTGGTTTAATTTGTATAGGGTTCGTAACAATAGGTATAGATTGTTCACATCTTGAAATGTGACACTGGAAGTAAAGAAATGATACCATCAGAAACATAGAATTCCATTTTATTGCAGAAAACAATTCCAAATGTGAAAATTTGTCTTATGATTTATGTATAGAATACTAAGATTTTACTGTATTGCGTTCTATAAGCATGGTCACTCACCTTTTGCTTGCTTGGGTGGTATCATGTGTTACCCCAAAAGGGACACAAGTCATTTGTAGACCTGTCTGGAGAAAAAAGAAGGCAAAAAGAAATCCCTGCATATTATGTCTCTTATAATGTTTGATCACATTGGACTTTGGAAAACTATCTGTCTTGCATTATATACTAGATGCAAACTTTTTCGAAGTGGTTTACACAGATGACCATTTTTTTAGGTAACTATCTGGTCTTTTATCTACCAGTTGTTGCTTGAACTGCATCATGCAAGACCTGGAAGGGAAATATATTTGGTTCACGCCATGACAAGATGGTGCAATAAATGTATCTTTTCTACCTAAAACGTGGATAGCGATTTTCCTATAGTGGTGTTGGTGGCCTATAATTTTTTTTACGAATAAATATACTTTGAAATACCGCCAAAATGATGATGCAATAGTGTCCATGTGAGTGTAGATAAAAGGTAAACACCCTACTTATACTCATGAACATTTCTTTCTGAAAAATCACAAAAAGAAAGAAACGATCCACAAATTACCTCCTCTGTCACCCCCAAGACCCCTGAGAGGAGAATTACAAGAACTGAAAACCATATCAAGCGACTACCCAATGCCCTCAAAAGCTCATTGACTTCGAAGTTGCACATAAGGGATGGAGGAGCTGTATAGCAATCTTCTGCTCTTGTTGTCGTATGGGACATATATTTGTTGCATAAAATTTACATATATTGCATGCAGTTGCTTTTCTAAGAAGCTGGCCATAGGAAGTATTTGCAGATTCGGTATTTTGAACTTCATATCCATATGGTTCTTTAACATATTTTTGAAGTTATTATTTGCCTTTCAATGGCAAAAGCACCAGAGGGGTATCATATGCATGCTGTACTCCATGCGCTTTAGTGTCTGTTAACATAATCTTTGTTTTGGGCCAAGTGTATTTTCTGCTAACATTAGTGTAAGATAAGTTTGATAATGGGGCCTCCAGGTCACCCTTATGGATTTGCCTCTTAGAGATATTATATATATGATCTTAAGGCATCTAGATATCCTCATCACAGTAACATCATTAGCAGGCGATATGCACTTAATAACCTCTTCTATACAATGCTGCTGTTCTTTTTTCCTCTTTTGCTGACTGCCTGGGCACTTGACATGGTATGGGGTCTGTTATGAAATCTGCTAGGATTCCTCAACTCTATTCAAAATAATACAATTTGATTTGAGGTGCATCTCTAGAGATTTGTGGTGGTTTGCATGATTCTGTGCCACTGACCGAGTTTATGGCTTCTAGATTGGTTTGGTTTTGAAGAAGCTGTTTGACGATGGAGTGGTGAAGCGGGAGGATTTGTGGATTACTTCCAAGCTCTGGTATGCAAGAGTAAATTTCATGTCATTTATCCATTTTAGAGGATCTCATGTGACTGTCTGTGTGCATATCACCATCATCATCTAAGCGTATGTCTTACGCTATTCTCCCCTTCTCAAGCACATTTTCTATGATAAACCCTAAAACCAAAGTCTTTCTCACTACTACTCCCATGTCATGCTTGATCTACCTCTATTTCGTCTTACCTTCATTGGTACTTCTCTAAACACTCCATATTTGAATTGATATGCAGGTGTAAAGATCATGCACCAGAAGATGTGCCAGTGGCATTAGACAGAACTTTGCAAGATTTGCAGCTTGACTATCTCGATCTGTACCTTGTATGATTTTCCTTATTGATGTCCTGTCTTGTTTGTCTGTTGGTATTCTAATACTAATCCAAAATATCATGTTTTGTTAAAACTGTGATTAAGCCTAAGCCAAAGCAAAGCTGTTGGGAACAACTTTTGAGCGAGAAGCATCTGCTGAATTTTTTTTGGTTTAAATGCCATTTCTTAGTCCAAAGAAATATGATTTATCGCATCCATCTTCTTCGCGCCTAGTTTAAAGATGATTTTACATTTTTACCAAACTAAACTCTAAAGAATTATTAACATCCTCTCTGTTGTGTTTATTAAGCTGCCTTGTGAACGTTATGGAGTGTGACTAATTGATTGTTCTGAACTCTTGAAGATCCACTGGCCTGTCCGAGCAAAGAAGGGGTCTGTTGGCTTTAGTCCTGAAAACTTCATTCCAACTGATATACCTAGTACATGGAAAGCAATGGAAGCACTCTATGATTCTGGTAAGGCTCGAGCCATTGGAGTGAGCAATTTCTCTACAAAGAAGCTTGGAGATCTGTTGGATGTTGCACGTGTTCCCCCTGCTATCGACCAGGTAGAGTGCCATCCATCATGGCAGCAGACCAAGCTGCGGGAATTCTGCAAATCTAAGGGAGTTCATTTATCTGTGAGTTGATCATTCCATGCTTCCAATGATGCTAGATGATTAAGTTCCAATGGGTTAGTGAGTTCACATGTCAGTGTATGGAGAATAATTGATTGGTTAATAATATATTTAGCTAAGGGCGGTTTCGGTTTTGCTTATCTGCAAGTTCGTTTAATCCGTTCAGGGATATTCACCATTGGGTTCCCCTGGTACAACATGGATCAAGAGTGATGTCCTCAAGAATCCCATTCTAGCTATGGTTGCAGAAAAGTTGGGCAAGACTCCTGCACAGGTTGCTCTCCGTTGGGGTTTGCAGATGGGTCATAGTGTACTTCCGAAGAGCACACATGAAGCACGAATTAAAGAGAACTTTGATGTCTTTGACTGGTGTATACCTGATGACTTGTTTGAGAAGTTTTCTGAATTTGAGCAGGCAAGTTTTTCCTTTTTTCTTTTTTTCCTGTTCTAGCGTTGTAGTGGAAATACCTGCAATAGTAGTGTTTTAGTCATTAAAGCTCCAATGGGCGGGTTTTAATGCATTCCAGCTCTTTCTTCATGCTAGGGGCTGTCATTTTTTTGGAAATTTCTTATTACATTGCGTGGTCCAGTGATATGTTGTTCTTTCCATCATGTACATGGAGTTTTGGGCTTGTGATAATGTGTTTTACTCGCAGCAAGTATTTTGATCAGTCCTTACTGTTAATGTTTTCTAGAGTTCACAAACGGAAAATTTCTAATTTTGCAGGCAAGGCTACTCAGAGGGACTTCATTTGTCCATGAAACTCTTGGCCAGTACAGGACGCTTGAGGAACTTTGGGACGGTGAGATCTGAGCAGTGAATCAGATCATTCATCAGGATTAGGGCAGTGTGTGGGTCAGGAAGCTACAGGGGTATCCTTCAGTGAAATGTGGTTGTTTGAGTTACCTTGTTTGCTGCATTTCTTCCATATTCTGGTTTTAGTCAATAGCAGCAGCAGTGCCTGTTGAGTTGTTCGAAATTCTGCATCTGATGATAACTTTTAGAGTGTATCCTACCCAAATGGAAAACTTTCTAGTTATGTCTTTTCCAAGTGTCTTCTTTAATCTTTAGGCATATTTGGAATTAATGCAATGAAACCTTCCTGGGATTGGGCTGCAGTTATAAGTTGTTATCGAAACTGATATTTGTATTTGCTTTTGCTTTCACAACCTATAAATATTAACCCAGACTTCCGCATAGGCTTTCTTCTTTCTTTTACAGAAAGTTAGGAATAGTATAACTTTCTTCATTAGAATTGGGTCGAACGATTGGTCTGGTCTTGTAGGAATTGCGCTAATGCTTCGCCAATCTGTATGATCTCCAGCACAATCTTGACTCCTTAAGGTCGCATTTGTTGTACAGGTAGTTTTCTCATTGGTTTGAAGTCAACAAACCGCCCAAATTCCATCAGAGACCATACGATCTGGTCTTTTGGTGGTTTACTTAAGCCAAAGCTACTATGTAGGTGACACGTGCTTGGAAGCTCGGCTTTGGCCACTTTTGAGGGATAAGGATCTGCTCTTGTATAGCATCCATGCCATTATATTTTTAGCAATAAAACATTGTCATTAAAAGTATTTTGTCGTTGTTGTTAAATATTACAATGACAATCTTTTGTCGGTAAAATACATGTAGCCATATTTTTGTTTTCCAGCAAAGAATCCTAGTCCACATTTGAGATATCCCAACACCACATCCTCCGGATTTTAATGTTATTTATCTCATTAGTGACACTTCTTTTGACTCTTGATAAATTTGCTCTGGTGAGATAAAATTTGGTTACACTATAGACTATATTATCAATTCTTTTATTGAGATATTTTTGCATGGGTTGGTTGCAAAATATGATATTTAGAGCAAAATTAATGCTAACTAAGCTAAAAGCGAGACTGCATGCATTTATGTCTCCACCTGAACGCAATTCATTTGCACTTTTATCTACAACGGATCTCCTAATCCAGGAATGACATGTTTGAGCTACGACGATTAGTTGTTATTTCGAAGTGGATCAAACGATTTCAATCGGTTGATTTAGGGGAAAAAAAGAAAAATCAAACATAAATAAATACCTGGTCAAATAATAGAAAATGAAGTGAACCGACCAAAGGGAATGACAAGTCATACTTGATTTTATCACGTGGTGGGTCGCCTTACCTGACGGATGAGGGCACCTTTCACATCACAACACGTGTGTGCCGCCTCCTTTAAAACCCCGAGCTCCTGCCACACCGAGTTGCAACTCGCTGCTACCACACAAACCATCTTCACTTTCTGGAAAAAAGCTCCTCTGATTTGCTTAGTTCGAAGATTCACCCGAAAATGGCGGATATTACACACTTTGAGCTGAACACCGGCGCTAAGATCCCTTCCGTAGGTCTAGGGACCTGGCAGGCCGATCCTGGCGTCGTTGGCCAAGCTGTTCACACTGCCATCAAGGTTTGTGTCTCTGTTGATTGCAGTATTTTGTGCGGTTGTTGCCTCTTGATTTACTATTTAGACATAATCTCCTGTTTTTGCTATCGAGGAGAAGTGGGACAGTAATAAAAGAAGAATTAGAATCTGCTAATCTCGTGTTATCTGTTGTTTAGGCTACCTAATAAACGAATGAAAGCTCACCTTGATTCATTCTGCTTTCATTTACCGAATTGCCTTTGCAACCATCGAATGAACTTTCTATACAAGTACTTATACAAGTACTCAACCATCGAATGAACTTTCTATACGAGTATTCGTTGTGAAATTCTGAGAATTAGGCTTAGTAAAAAGAGCAAGAGGATCAAAGGAAAAAAGGCTTGTTGTACTCACATATGGCTTCCTCTACCTGTATATCTTCAGGCTTCATAATCGTTAATCCAGTCGAAGCAGCGAGCTATAATTGGCTAATGCTTGCAGGATATTAGTCTCATAGAAAGCAAAAAGCAAGAAGCAAAGAGAGCAATACTAAATCCGTTGACTTAGTTAGGTCCTAGCTTCGTTCTTGAGGGTGTCCTTGCATCCTTGCCTTCTTTTCTTTTTTCGCTTTGTGAATTTGTCATTTCTTGTTCTATTTGTAATGGTCGGGTTGCTCTGACATAATTCTATGTGGTATATTTCTCAAAGTTATATGTGGTATATTTATCGATGTTACAAGCATGAAACTTATATTTCGGGAAGAATGAAAGATAGTCCTTGCTTATTAGTTATATGAACTGAGGGTTGCTCTATTTTGACACCAAAATAGCCTCTTCATAAAAGTGGGATTAAGGTTGGGTACGATAACTCTGCCTAGATCTCACAATTGCAGGATCATCGTGTATTAAGTAACCCCTTTAGTATGTTATGATAACTCGATTTTCTAACTCATCACATGTCAATATCTGCAGGCTGGATACCGCCATATTGATTGTGCTCGAGCTTATAACAATGAGAAGGAGGTAAGGGGTCTATTCTATTTATAACCATCAGACATTTGAAATATTAAGTTAGTGATTCTAGAAGAACGAATATATGTTTGCCTCGCCTTTTCGGAGTCTCTTCAAATGTTTTCCTGTCTTATAGTCCTGCTCTACACCTTCTTTCTTTACCATTTGGGATTTGGGTGTGGGGTTTGGGTGTGTGTATGTATGCGTGTTAGGGGGTGGGAGTTGGGGAGGGGTTTGACGGGCGGTGGGTGGAGGGAAGCTATCTAAGCAAAATACAACAAACAAAAAAGAACAGAGCCAAGGACAAAGGCTCAGACAACACTCCTGAAAAACATAAAAAATCTTCATCAATACAAAGTCTTCATAGAAAATCTTCACTAATACAAGAGGCCTAAATAAATGACCACTGAGAATTTACAAGTTTCTTTGGCATGCAAATCTTTGCACAACAATAAGCTGTCCTTCTGACAGTCCACTAAAATTGAAAATTGTTAATTATACTTCATGTTCTAGTTATAGTTACTTTTGTTCTTCACTTGTTTAAGTTTGGAATAGGCTTCACGTTTTAGTGATAGTATATTATTACACAGGATGTAAAAGTTAACTTTAGCCTTAGCTCAAGTAGCAGCTATGGATATATTGTGACAGTAAAGTAGATTATTTGCCAATGGTCCATATTGTTCCTTTGACTTGTACGTCAGTTATCTGACTATCCTCCTCCTTTCTCGATCCTGTTGAGAGACATGCTTTGAGGATATGCAACAACCATCCCTTTCCTCTAGCCACCAATCCAGTGGTCACAAGGTCCTGCCTTAATATGCCCGTTTATCGTATCGGCCTCCCCGTTGAGGAACCACTTTGGGGGCTTGTTGATGGATGCTCGTGTCTAATTCACCGTGTTTCACTACGCGGTTAACATTGAGTTTGAATTCAACTGTTATTGCAACCTCGTATATTGTCTGTGGCTTATTCAAACGAGTCAGTGAGGCACATGGGATGCGTATGCAAAAATAAAGTTAACAATATGATATGTTTATAATAGCAAGCTTAACCTTTAAAGTTTATTTTAACTAAATTTGTTTAATGAATTGCAAATTGTAAGAACCAAATATGTCCTTGTAGTTAGTTAATTTGTTTCACTTTTAAAAATTTTCTTAAAATGCCACATGCCACAATTTTAGATAGGTAGTTATGTAACACCAAATGAGGTATTACACCAAAAGAGGTATTCCCTTTATGTGTAGTATAGATAAGGCATTAGCTCTCCATTTTGCGCACCAAAATAGGGGAGATTGTGATCCCACTTCCATTTTGAACTTGCCCACTCCAAACTGACACTACGCGTGTGAGACAGGATGGAGTGATTTCGTTCAATTTTGGAGTGGGAGATTCGATGCTCCACTTCAAAGTAATAATGCTAATGAAATGCTTGTTATAATGACATCTTTAGACCTTTTGACTGTGTGAGGTGTTTGAATGATTAGATATCTGTGTTGTCACCCTCAATCTTAATATTCATAACTATCCACTTGTATGGCCTATCTGCTAGTGGTTTTTATTTCTTGCCTCAGTGTCCAAAAATAATTACGAAGAAACTCAATAAAGCAACAAAAACTAGTTTTGCTTATGGCACTGATCCACTTCTTTTACACCTTGTAGATTGGATCAGTTTTAAAGAAGCTATTTGAGGATGGCGTTGTCAAGAGGGAGGACTTGTGGATTACCTCCAAACTCTGGTTTGTCTTGACTAATTTCATAACTCACTGTTGTATTTAACGTTTTTGAGGAAGGGCTATGTACATACCCCTATGCCCGGAAGATGAGGCTGCACTGTCGCGCACCTCATCTTCAGATTTTCTGGCCTGTATTGACTTATTTCAGGACTCATCCAATTAAATGACATTCAGGCATACTGATCATGCACCAGAAGATGTACCAGCAGCATTAGACAGAACTTTGCAGGACTTACAGCTTGACTATGTTGACTTGTACCTGGTACGTATTGCCTATTCTATTTCAGTTGTCTTCCCTGTGAAGCTTAGGAAAGGAGATATGGATCCTTCAAGATACTTGTATTCTCTTTTTGTGAGACTACTGGTTTTTGGACCTAGGGAGACAGACTGTAGGAAATGTTGAATTTTTAAGTTGCTATCTTGAAAATTAGGTCTTGTTTATCTTATAACTGAGGTGCATTTGGAGAAATCATTGTATTAAACTTAGCTTCTTGAGCCCAACTATTTCATGCCTTGGGTAATAACTTTTTCTGGAGGGTTAGCCTTGATAATTTGCATATTCTCTTTTGTATCATTATGTTCTTGTGGGCATTATTTTATGGTGGCTATTATTTTGCCATGTCTAAACGAATCTCCTTCTTGAAGATCCATTGGCCTGTGCGCTTGAAGAAGGGGACCACCGGAAAGCCTGAAAACTTACTTCCAACAGATATACCTAGCACATGGAAAGTGATGGAAGCTCTTTACGATTCTGGCAAGGCTCGAGCTATTGGTGTTAGCAATTTCTCTTCAAAGAAATTGGCAGATTTGTTGGATGTAGCCCGCGTTCCACCTGCTGTCAACCAGGTGGAGTGTCATCCTATTTGGCAGCAGACCAAACTACGCGAGTTCTGTAAAGCAAAGGGAGTTCACCTATCTGTGAGTTACATTTTCTGGTACATACAATCTGTTTCTTAATGCTATTTTTGGTAGTGAAGAAATTGTTACTCTTAAGCTCCTGGGCTCGAGATTTTTATGAAAACTTCCATAATAAAGGAGGAAGGGGTTACTTCTTTCTGATCCTGCCTGATTTAGTTTGGCTAGGCATTCAGGAATCAGCCTACTCTTCACCACTAAACATAAGATTGCTTTGCCTCTAATTACACCAGGAAGTTGAGAAAGGTGATGGTCCAATGGGAGGTTGCTCCCTTTCTCGTGCAAGTTCGCAGGTTCGAGTCTTATGGGGGTTGGTCAGATCGACCAAATAAAAAGAGAAGAGAAGAGACCTTCCAAAGTTTAAGATGGTACTATGGTAGATGGGACTCAACATAGAACCTTTCTAGATGTGACTCGTGTGCTTATGGATTGAACAATATTCAAGTTTAGATAATTGAGTTTGCAAACTGGGAGAAATATATAGTCTTGTGTGCAGTGAACTAGCGTGTTGCTTTTGAAAAAGAGCCAGTCCTTTCTTCATTGAAGGGAAC
Organism: Escallonia herrerae; assembly: GCA_033070095.1. NCBI lineage: Eukaryota > Viridiplantae > Streptophyta > Magnoliopsida > Escalloniales > Escalloniaceae > Escallonia > Escallonia herrerae. The sequence goes on from JAVXUP010000122.1 coordinate 259,229, forward strand.
AATAAGCCTCCCAACTTTTTCAATAGCTGGATTGTCTATTTGATTAAAAAATTTGAGATTCTGCTTCTTAATTGGATACTTCCACTTCCATTATAGTGCCTTTAAGATCTTTGATCGGATGGTTCTTTGCTTTGTAGTTTTCTCGTCTAAGGCACTTATTTTTTTATTTTAACATGAATGTCTTTTTCTTTCAGGCATGGTCACCATTGGGTTCACCTGGTACCCCATGGATCGGTGGTAATGTCCTTGAACATCCGGTTGTAACCACTGTTGCAGATAAATTGGGCAAGAGCCCTGCACAGGTTGCTCTTTGTTGGGGCCTGCAGATGGGTCATAGTGTACTTCCTAAGAGTACCCAGGAGGCACGCATTAAAGCAAATATAGACATCTTCGGCTGGTCCATACCCAGTGACTTGTTCTCCAAGTTCTCCCAAATCGAGCAGGCAAGTTTTGCTTTTGTATGCACCATACCTGCAACATTGGCTTCATTGACAATCACTTTTACGTTATTCCTGATCAACATTAATCAGTTTCAAGTTTTCTATGGTTGTGAAGCTGACAAGTAGAACATGCTCTAGAACATATCGTTCTGATAGGAAATTTTTTATTTTCACTTCAAAAGCAGTCTGCTGCTGGCAACCTTATTCACTCCTACATATAAGGGAGTTATGAGGTTTTCCTTCGTTTTTTTTCTCCCTTTCCTCCGTCTTTTATGAATAAGGTCTAGCCAGCCAGCATCTCTCAGTGTTAAACTATGTATGATGCCATCCTTTGGATTTATTTTTCCTTTCATCTATTAATAGTGGATACTTCTTGTAACCTTGCAGAAAAGACTTGTTATGGGGAACTTTTATGTCCACGAGACACTCAGCGAATACAAGACGGTGGAGGAGCTTTGGGATGGTGAGATCTGAGCAGACATATTGATGAATAATCCGTTTCAGTCAAATATTATTGTTCCACTGCGGCTACTCTTCCCTAATTGTTTCGTGTAAAGACTGATACATTCAGCATTTCACGTATTTTTTCATATATGCCAGTGGTTAATAAAGAGAGTAGTTATCTTGATGTCCTCATCCTTGTGGTGGTAGACTAGTGGTGGTTGTGGTGTTGGACTCGTGGTGGTTGTTGTGGGTATGATGACTGTTGTAGTGTTGTTGCGGTTGTAGTGTGGGACTCGTGGTGGTTATTGTGGGTATGATGGCAGTTGTAGTATTGCAGCGTTGGTGGTGGTTATTGATTTGGTCATTGGGGACTAGTAGCGGTGATGGTGGTAGTTATTTTTATTGCGGGTGTGGTAGTGTTTGTGGCATGTCACTTGGTGGTTGTGGGTATTGAGGTGGTTTGGTATGGTGGAGGCAGAGGTGGGTATGGGCGTGGTGTCATCGGGTGCCGTGGTGGCAGCGGCAGGTGCCGTGGCGGCAGCGGCAGGTGCCGTGGCAGCAGCAGCAGCGCTAGGTGCGAGTGTGGTATATTGAAGGAGAGAGTTGAAAATATTCGAATGGATTTATATGGGTTCACTATTGGGCAATTGGGTAAAGCCAACCCATTTCTTAAATGACACACATAAGCCATCACTAGGTGGGTTGAAACTGGAAACGAATCACGTACCAAACCAAAAGAATATTTTACACCGAAACTCAACCAACCCATCCATTGACTAAGAAGAAAGATTCTGAAATATGTGTGAACAAGTCTTAACAAGGACGCTATGGCATAATGAAGGAATGTCCTATATCCGATATCGGCTGTGAGATAGTTATATATATGATTGGCCTTATAAGCCCCTTCCTCAAGAAACTCATAGGTATCAGGAAATATAACTGTATCACAGGCCTTTGAGCGCTATGATAGTTAGTCATGACTTTGCTTGTTTGTGAAGTGGGGAGAGGATGATACGTTTGACAGGGAATGGGAGTGTAAATGAGCAGCCATCGAAGAGAGTCAAAGAGAGGACATTGAGCAAAGAGATGCTCCGATGTTTCAGGATATTGGTCACACATGAAAACCTAGGAATGGGAGCACATCTTCTTACAATGGATGGGAAGAGGGAACCTTCGTGTGCTAAAATCTTAGTTTGAAGGCATTGGGAGTTTCCAAATTGTGTTCCAGGGAGAGCCCACTAGGATTAGGTGGGATCCCGTGTCGGCTGCAAAGGTATGGCAAATTGGGCAAGTTCACCAGAACCTTTGTAGATCGGTCAGTAAGATCAAAATTCCTGCTGCGAAGGTATGGCCAAAGTGGCAAGTTCATCAGAATTCTTTGTAGAATGGTCAGTAAGATTGAATTCGTACCGCAAAGGTATGGAAAAACTGGGTTCCGCAGCCCACCAAGAACCCCAAGGTTCTTAACCATTGAGATCCAATTTGCCACTGAATCTCAACCGTAGCAGAGGCGAGTAGTATAGCAAGTTGTATCCATATGAAAAAGCTGTTTGGCGAGGCAGAAACTGAAAACTTGAGAAAGAGGTTGACGCGAACAATGACTTCAATGGTTCGCCTATCTACACCAGTTCGAAACAGACCTCTACATTGTGCCTTAACAACACTACGTTTTCTAGTGCGGAAAATTGTTTAGAACTTGAACCACCACTCTTCTACCACTACATGCGCCATTTGCTAAGTCGACATAAACTTTACAAGATCTAAAATACTTTCTCAAAAACCACAAATCTGTTCCAGATCTGATGATCTAGAATGCCACTGTTGTCATTAAGCCCTCGCCCTGCCACCATTACTGGGACTTTGCCTTGCCGTCATCATCGTATCGTCTCCTCGTAACTTATATATGGAGTGCTGGCAGTGCTTAATTGGTTGTAGGTTGGATAGTGGTTTGTGCGATGGTGACAGTGACAAAAGGAAGGTGGAGGCGGTGACGACGACAAGTGATGGCTAAGGTGACGATAGGAGGTGATGGTGACAACGACGGTGGGTAGTCGCGAGGTCGTCAGGTGAGTGGCTAGCTAAGTAAAATTGTAGGTCACTAACTTTGGATATGGATCCCTACTGTAATCCTACCCTGTACCCATCAATGTGAGAGGGGGAAGAGAGAGAGTAACCATTATTGATACAGCACCTCTGCTGTAACCCATGATTACAGCAGAGAATTCCAATCCACTAACTTTATGGTTGGATAGACATCCGTTTAACTTTGTGAGTTATTGGTTACTATAGTTACTGACCACTTAGATCTGTTATTTAATGGATGAGTTTGAGTGACTTTTAAATGAATAAATCTTGGGTGGATAAATGACGTTGGGTTGTGATTGTGACCTCTAAGTGTAAAAGAAAGGAAAAGGTAAAAAGAAGAAAAAGGAAATAAAGAAAACAGAAAAGGAAAAGTGTGAAATAAAAGGGGTGGACAGCTATATACCAGTTGGACTCCCGAAAAAGATTTTTTATGCTTCTACAAAAGGTTTGAACCCTCTGCTTAGAGGTGAATATCGGCAAGCCTGAGCTTGGAGACAAGCTTGAATAACTATTCTTTTGGTTATATGGATAGTGTAAACAAAAGAAGGAAAAGAAAAAGGAAAATCCTTTTTGTGATTTCAAAGTGTAGGATCCATCATGGTGAGTTATCCTTGTTAGTGTTTTCCAAAATATTGTGCTAATTTTTTGGGTTCATTTTGTGTCTCAAAATGATGAACGGAAGGTGACGAGGCAAAGAGTGAGCAATTCCACGTAAAAGAGAATTGAAAAAGTAAGTACATATATAGTAAAGAGTTCCACTTACTTTAATATTTATATGGTATGCTAAGATATATATATATATATATATATATATATATATATATATATATATATATATATATATATATATATATATATATATATATATATATATATATGTGTGTGCACCGAGTATGGTACGAGAAACCATCGCACGAACTTGTGCGCTGAGCGTGGCAGTGGGCTATGAGACACAATGATATGCTTTGATGGCGCACTTTGCACGTACGCCTCAACGTGATTAGATGCCTTAACGTTTTCATGATCGAATTTGGGCCTTGATGTGATAAATTGGTGCAAAGGTTCAGCTCTGATCAGATCTGACCGTTGACAACTGGTTAGTTACACTTGCACTGGTTGGTGTTATACCCAAACGATTGCACCCGTTAGGAGCTAGTTAGTTACTGGTCGAGATCTGAACCGTTAATCTTAATAGTTACTGATATAAATGGTGCATATTAATTGCGTGCATGATGAAAGGGTATGACCCTTGGTGAACGGCCACTAGTGCTCTATAATTAGAGCACAATGGTCAGATTTTTGGATACCCTATAATCAGCATGTATTCTCTTCATTTTTCTTCCTTTCTGCAGATCTTCTACTAAGAATGATTTTTTGCAGAATTCTTTCTTGTAGAACTATTATCCAGATTTATATACACCTATCTGTGGGGAATATTGTTTGTGCAAATGCTATTCACTAGTGCACTTCATTATATCTTATAAGATATTTGATGACAACCCATTGCATACCATTTATAGTGGGAGCAAATATAAACTTAAAGAAAGCGTCACAACGTGCCTCGAAGACATATTAATTTTACTCACGAAGCCTATTGATATTTCCACAACAATTCTCATGTTAAATTTTGCACTTGGTTAGTTCAGTAATACCGCTGTAAGCCGATATGTTATTGAGAAGTAAAAATGTTCTAGATGTAATTGCCCGTGGTAAAATAAAATTAAAATGATTATCAGATTTTATGCATGAGGTTGTGCATGCACCGGATGATTTCTCTCTTGGAATAATAGAATTATGAAAATAATATTGATGGTTTTCTATGATGAATTAATTTGTTCATTCAATTCGTACATAGATCCGAGATATGGTCACTAGTACATATCTGAAAAATGGTGATTAAAAGGCAAAATAATAATTCTTTCTAAATTATGGCCAGCACTACATACGTCACACTTTATTCAAAATAATAAATTATGCGTTGTAATTTGTTGAATCTTTTTTTCCAGGATTGTCGTTGATACGAAAATAGGTATTGCCTCTTGATATATGTACTATCATCAAGGAAGAATACCTTTATGATGAAGCCGTTTTAAATTCTGAACTATACCCTTGTATAATATGTCAACTTGAAATTGAAATTAAACAGTTAACAAAGGTTATCATTAAAAAAATCTCAACATTTGATAGCTTGACCAACTATAATTAAAACTTTTTCTTCATCCTGCTTATCCCAGCAACTCCATCCAAATATTCAAATATCAAGATTAGTCAATCTCTTTGTACTGCTCCCTCCGTCCCCGTCTCCATTTCATGGTGACTTATCATTTCCGTTTTTTGTGTACCTTTTATTGTTTGCATCTATTAGATATTTTGCACGCGTGCGCGCGCGCATACTCGTTGTTCGTGTACCAGTGATGACCAAAATATTTGTTCCCGCATTATGATCTCTCGAGCTTCCACAATCTTAATCCTCCCGATATGCTCGAAACAGGCATATTGATCCGACCATTCATAAAGCCAAGTGATTATCAAAGCCTTCAGTCGCGGTCGCTAAACTCTTAAACAAGTTTTGAAGTCTGCAGTACACTACTAATTAAATCAGAATTAAATTAAAACGTCCTTTGTGACCTTCCAATAGAAACCAAATATTAATGCATATCCCACGATTTTTGCAACATAATCAATTATTTGTGATTCTTTTATACGTACATCATTTCATTGGGATGGAATCCACAATGTATCTAATTTAATTCTCATATCCCAAGAGATAAATCATTTGGTGCACTCATAAAGTCTGATAATTACGCTAAAGCTTTTCTTGTAGCCCAAGTTTCTTGACGAATAAAAGCTAGCTAGGTCACCAGTACTCCTTTGCATCTCTAGGCCTGAAACCCCAGGAAAATGGCACTCTCTTCCATGCTTCGCAAAGTATCACCATCTGTCGTCATTCCTCTTGCCCTCCGAGCAGTCGCCTCTCCAAGAACATTGCATGATTCCATCCTTGCCGCTGCTTTCGGCCTTGAAGAATCCAGTGGATCCACCTCGAAACGAGGGGGCTCCTTCCTATCGAACCGTGATTTCTCCACCGTGACCGATGCAAGGAAGAAAGCCGATGGGAAACTGTTGAAAGCTGTGCAATCTGAACTCAAAACTGCCAAGAAATACGAGCGTCAAAATCGGGTAAAGAGTTTTTATTAATGTTTTAGGGTGTCAATTTGCTCTTCCCATACATGGGTTTTTGGAATCAAGCTAAAGATGGGATGAAGATGAAAATTTTAAGAAAAGGGTTTGCGCTATTTAATTTCTCCACTAATTGGGGTTTGTACTATTGGTTTCTAATTTTCCCATGGCCATTAATAGTGTTTTTGGATAGTACTGATTACTGACATGTGTTATTGCGGTCGAAATGTTGTAATTCTAAACATGTGCAATGAAAACCAGTCCTTATAGTGTTTATATGCCTGGATTCTTACTTCCCACATTTCTGGTTTTGTCATTTGGGAATCCTCAGAATAAAAAATATGAAACATTTAGGGAATTGGTTTGCGGTATTGCTTGAAGAGAAACGTCTGCATAGTGTTTCACGAGAAGAAACTCAGAACGATTTCATGATGCGAATATGACTTCGGTGTATATGTTCTTTTGTGGAAATTATGAAGAATAAACATTTTGGTTCTGAGAAAATCTCATCTGTAAAACCATGTGGTGATTGTATTCTTGTTAATTTGGAACTGAACTGCTTCGAGAAAATTCCTAGGAACTGCAGTTGTTAAAATTCATATCATGCCCTGGCCTTCTCCAAAATATGCTTTTTTAAGCTTAAACTTTATTTCTTACAAGTCATGCATGTAATCAGTACCTCATAGTAGTTTTGAACTGATTAAAGGTCTCTATAATACCAGAATCTTATCGTGTTGTCGATTTTGTATCTCTTTTATTATTTATTGTATTTTTCATTTCTGAATGACATAAAAAGACTACTACTGCATGTATTGGCTATCAAATTGCTTTTGGACTGTGGTTACTGGCAAGTTTCAGCTCTTTGATTTTCTTGCTTCGCCAAATAGCTACCTCCCCCACCTCTCCCAGCTAAGTTTCCATTCAGAATTTATGACCTCCCTGGGGAATCATCCATAAAACTCATAAGGGAGTTTGGAGATGAGGAAATTGAAGTTAAGATTGACACCTATCAGCTTCTTGACATCGAGGAAGATTATGAGTACTCGCATGACAATGATACCGATGACAGCAGCAGCAATGACACTGATGACTGTGGTAGCGATAGCGATGGTGATAGTCATGACAGCAGCGATGACTCTCAGTCTGATAAGGGTGATCAAGATGGTAGTGACGAGAAGAGCAGTGATTGTGCTCGAATTTATCAAAAGTATACTCCAAGCATGCGAATGACCGTGACGGTTTGCAAAAAGAGTCCCTACAATTTTAAGCGCCTTCCAGAAGTAGAATCTCTGAGCACAGGTTGTTACTGGGATGAACGGAATTACATCCAAAAGTCTATTGATTTTACGATAGCTGCGTCCAAGGAAGAGATTCAGGTTCGGAGCATGTCATTTAATGATGGACCTTTGTACGAAAGGTACAAAGGGCCCAACTTCAAGTAAGGAAATTAGCAATTACGAATCTTTGTTCGACTTTATAGTTAAATTCATTTCTGTTGACGATCATGCTGTTTGCTTAATTACTTATCCATATATCTTCAATAGGTATATGGACAAAAAGTTGCAGGATCATTTCGTGAAGTATTTAGAAGTCAGAGGGATCACACGCAATATAAGAACCTTCGTGGTCAAGCACGTGAATAACAAGAAGCGGCACGGTCAATACGAGGGGATGAAGAAATTCTCCAAGTTTCTCAAAGAATGACATCTTTAGGAGTTTCAATAAGATGTTGCTAGCTTGTGGCTGTGGCACTCTGTGTTTTCTATGTCGTTTTCAAGTTTGAGGTTCAGTTAGAGTTCTTCAACGTGCTAGGAGATCCTTCTAGTGATAATAAAAGGAAATGAACTACGATCGGTTACTTTTTTTCTTGTTGATTTTCAGCGAACATGCTAAATGACAGCGCTTGGAAGGCAATGGTCGATATATTGATCGGAACTGCATTGTTTTCAAGTTGTTGGATTCTTGCATGATCGATGTATGATCATCTGTTTTATGATAACTATGACTAGGTATGCGATATTGGCAAACAAAGCTTCTTGTACTAACAAATGGTACAGCCAAATGTATGAAGAGATTGAAGCTAAGGCAGGCACTGAAGCAACCAACTTCAAATCTAAATTTAGCCAATTTTTAGAGGGGCTACTGTTGCCATAACAGAGGATTTTTCATCAGAAATATGTGATCGCGCTATTTTACGGCCTACAACTTCCATTAGGCGGCTCAAGTCTTCGTCTCCACCCCAGCAGAGACTGGTGTCCAAAGGGAAGGTATCTATATCATGCAAGTCTGACCTTAATATGTATTAGTACTTAATTCTCATAATTTGTGATTGAAAAGAAATCCATTTTAGGCCCTTTTAAAGTCTGATTAAGAAGGCATCTTAAGAACCACATCTTGAATTCTAATCAAGTTCCAACAGGTGAACACACATCGCAATGAACAAGAACAGAAAATAAACCACACGATATTTCAGTGCTCTGGTATGCTTATAACAATGTTGTCTAGTAAAATTATCTGCTCCATCTCACCCCCATGCCATCCACAAACTGTAGATGGTATTTTGAGGCTACAAGTTTTTAGTGGCATTTCTGAAATAACTTAAAAGATAATTTCAGAATTTAAGTGACCGCATAGATTTGCCACTAAGGAGCCTTACTGAGGATCGGACTCCACAGACCCATGCTACAAATGCATTATGAAGGATGGAGTGGGAAAATATATGCGCCCTTTCCAATATTTACATCTTTGTTAAAATTCATTACCACAAAAGCCAAAAATTGTCTCTACACTACAATTTATCCAAGGAAGAAGTGTCTCTAGAAAGAGAAAAACCAAAGGTAGGATCAGAAAGAACGAAATCTTCCTTTCGATCTTATACTCCACATAACAATTGCGGGTGCGGCAAATGGAAAATAGCAAAAATTATCCTTTGCCTTCAGTTAATTTGGATTTTGTCCTTCTGTTTTAAATTTTTCTTAGATCATCCATGTAAAAAGATTTTGTGTTTCAATAAGCTCTTTCCTTTATTTCACACTTTAGACCAATTGGGGAAGGGCAATAAAGTAACTTTCTTTAGAAGAAACCCCTTATCAAGCTCCCCCCCCCCCCCCACCGCCAAAGCCTATGGTTTTAGATGGTTGGTGATGATAATGGGTGGATTTGGTCACTCTGAGACGGGGTTGAAGTGTGAAGGGTAGTGGTAATGGTGGGTAGCAGATCCAAGCAAGAGGTGGTGGGTAACAGATCCAAGGAGCGTTTTAGTGGCGGCAATGTAGGGTTGGCGAGGTGGTGATGGGGTTTGCAATGTGGGATAATAGTGTGAGGTTGACAGGGTTGTGATGATGATGGCGAGGTGGGCGACAGTGTGATGGCGATGCTCATCTCTATCTGGCACTGATGTCATCGTTAATCCCAAGATAAAGAGTGAGATGATGGTGGTTGTGGATTGAAACGGGGCTCAGTTGGGGCGGGGAGTGATTGGCCTTCTTCACAATGGTTGACTTGTTGGTGGCTGGGGTCGAAGAGACGCTGAAGGCATTGGTGGTATAAGATACTAACTAAGTGACCCGTGCAGAGGCTCTGGCAGCTCTTTTAGCTATCAATTTGGCTGTAAAGATGAAATGTACCTATGTCCTTTTCGAGGGAGATGCTCAAACTGTTGTAGATTGGATGATTAACCATGAACTATCACCAAACTGGAAGAGCTTTACAATTGTGGAGGAGGCAAGACACAAGCTGAAAACCTTTAGCTGTTGGGATTTTTGTAAAGTGAGTAGAGACATTAACAGGCATGCACATGATCTAGCAGCATGGGCAGAAGCATGCAATATTTTTGGTCCAGTTCCCTTAGCATCCTTATCTTCTCCCTTTGTTGTTGGATGAAGAAGGAACTGTATTTGCTTGTAATCATTATTACTGTCTTGCAATGAAATGGACTTGATCAAAAAAAAAAAAAAAGTGACCCGTGCAATGCACAGGACTTTCTCTAATTTTTTGAAAATATTAGTTAAAATACATTAATTATTAATATGTTACAACTCTTGTGAATGTTACAATAAATTATGGTATAACCTTAGGATGCTTCTTTATAAGCAATGCTTTTGACATTTAATTACATATTATGAGCGACAATCTCGTACTAATATATAATAATCGTAGATTCATATCTTTTAACATAATATTCAAGCATCAATATTCTAATCACCATGTTAAAGCAATTTTATATCCAAAGATACTATGAAGGAAGAAAAAATCACCATCCATATGCTCATTTTTTGTAGTTCTTTTTTATTTTGTCAACAAAATATAGTAAAGAGTTACAATTTTCGCTCTTAAGGGATGATGTTTTCGAAGCTCAACCTTCCTATAAGCATAAATGCTAAATAAGTCATCTGATATCTTTTTTTGTGCAAAACACTTCAAATATTTTTTATCCGGTACAAAATGAAAAGGAAAAATAGCACTCAAAGTGCGTTTTATGTTTATGTTCAAATTATCAAAGATTAATCGATTTATCACTACGTCTTTTTCTTCGGGAAGTCTAATCCAGATTCCAAGTATAATTCATGCACGACTACTACGTTGGTACTACCTCGAAACACCTTAGTGCTACCACTGTAAATGAACATATTTAGAACTACCATTGTAAACACCTTATCACTTGCCCTAGGCATATTAGAGCTTTACTTGTCAACCACCATTATATTAATTCTACCTCTAATCATCTTAGAATACCACCTATTACTTGTTACCCCTACCATCACCTTTGCCATCATTATAATCCTACTGCTATAATTACCACCACCAAGAGCATATGGAGAACTACACGCCAACACCATTGCAACCATCAGTTGTCAAAACCATTATAAATCTCAATCTCATTAACAGTGCTACCACTACCACCATAACAATTACCACTATCATATTCATAATTATTGTCACCTTTACAGTTTTCATTACCTTCATATTGTGATATCTACCACTGAAATCTCCCTAGTACCATTACCATAACTATCATAATTGGCCATTTTTATCAATTAATGGAAAAAAAATTCTTTTAACTCGTTTACCCTTACATTTATTTTCTTCCAATCAATCTTAGCTAGCCACAAGTTAGTCTGCAATCGAGTACAAATTTCTTCTTACTTAAAACTGAATACAACATGTTACACTTTAACGGTATAACTTATAAAAAGATTAGATTCTTTCAAACTTACGTCCTTTAATGATCTTAAAGAACAAATTTTGTTGAGCGTATAATTCTCTTGCAATTTCTAAGTCTTATTTCATATATATGTTCCAAAAGAATAGTAAATTTCGCAACAAAAAACATATATGAGAACTACTTAAATTGAGAACAATATGACCCAATTGAAAAGAAAAAATATCTCAATTCACCAATGGTAATTTTAAGTAAAAACAGGTTTATTCAGTAAATTTTTTTTTATGCATTCATTAGTTTGCGAAATTACTCATGCATGACAATTAAGTAGGACAAATTGATTAATTGTAGCGGACAAACGTCCATGTATTGAAGTATCAATAAAAAATTTCAATACTTTAATTAATTGCATTTTCATGTATTACGGCAAGGTATTTAAGACCCCTTATGGTTATTTCTAGCAAAAACAGTTTAGTGAGAAAGCTCCAAATTTAGCAATAAATACTTCTCAAGTATGTGCATATGTATAGGATAAGCCTTACCCGAAATGATTTCAAGCTGTTGATTATTCTCAACCCGGCCTCGTGAGATCTTATACTTGAAGGTACATTTACAATTTTCACTTCCATCGAGCTTATAAAAGCTTCATCGTCAAAATGTACCTACTAATATGAAATTGAGTATATTATTACAATTATAACTTTTGAAAAAGAAAGGTATATTTACCTACATACACTAACCTTGCCATATTTTTTTTTTGAAAAGGTTTGCAAACAATAAGAGAGTTTCATACCCAAAAATATATATCTCTAGCTCTCTGTTTCTTGAGCTTCTTGAGATTTCATCTGTAGTAATCCATCAATAAAGTTTCAGTTCTCATCATGAACGTTACTATTTAATTAAGATACATAAACAAAGTTCAACTTTAAGCACGTAACCACTTAAAATGCTATGCAATGAGAAAGTAAAAAAAAAAAGGAAACTTCGTCATCGTAACTTACCAAATAAACGTCACCGTTTGTAGCTATTATGTAAACTACTATGCAAGATCATAAAGAAGCTAAGTAAACTACTTTAGTCAAGAAGAGAGCGTGATAGATCGATCATAATTGAAAGTTTTCATTGTCATGCCATAAAAGGATCAACAAAATTGTTCTATGCTTTCTAATAAGCTCCATTAGAGGGTTCTTTTATGCTTATAATTATTCAACTAAGGGAGCTTATTAAACAATACCATGTAAGGTGACTAGGCTTAACCACCGCGAATGCACTTTTCATCTCGAAATTGGAATTTGTGGACTTATTTCAAAGAATTGATTATCTACATAGAGGTTCTTAGTATATCTTTCTTCCCTACCAACAAAATATAACCTAACAGCAACAATTCCTCTTAATCTAGGGGTTTTACGCGCCTTTCAGGAAAAATATGTTGATATCTTCGAAGTGTAAGCTGAATTCTCATATTTCCGACCCCACCTATGCATTTGAGAATTAGAACTAAATAGAAACTGTAACCCAACCCAACACCCAATATGTGATCAGACCAACGTAAAAGCTACATACAAAATAGGACAACTTTATAAGTTAAAGAAAACCTGCATTCTTTATTTGAATGTTGAGCTCCAAGTCTTCTTTGAATGGCTGGAACACAATGTCCGCTGTCTCCTTCTTCCTTTTTTTTTTCCTATGTATAGTGCAGATCGCCTCCTTCTGTTGGAAACATGAAAGAAATTTTAAATGTTTAAGGAGTAAGTGAGTTTTTGCCATGCACTGAAATGGTGGAGAGCTGAAAGCCTCAACTACCCCATCCTATCCAAAATGGCCCGTGTTTTTTTTGGGCAATTCCGTTATCTATTGCTACTGCGTACCAGGCATTTTATACAGAGCAAAGACCTGCTAATAGAGAGGGAGAGGTTGTTTCTTGTGGGATGGACTTGATGAATGGCTTGATGTGCACTCGAAGCTGGTTACAGAAGTCGTGAGGGAATTCTTGGATTGATGTTCTAGAGCCTGGACTTATATGATTATTGATGGAGGCCAATGGCTATGGCTACCACGATGGAGAGTTTTGATTGTAGAGGATTTGTTGAACATATGGGACTCTTATTCAGTAGATTAAAAATGATGGATTGTTTTACGTAGATAGACATTCTGATTGAAGAGCCCAACTGAGTTAGGGCACTCTCAGAATGAACTTTGACGCTGATGTGTCACAAGGAGAAAGTTCCTAAAATCCTGTGTGTCACAAATATAAGCGTTCTAAAATCTCACGTGTCGCGATTTTAAGCGAAGGCTTCAGCTTTTTATATATATATATATATTAGGTTTTCCTAGTTATGTCTCTTGACTCACCATGTCATGTGAAAGTTTCTGTCCACTTTTCTAAACAGAAGGTATTAAAATAATTCAAATTGGCAAAACTACATGGGTACTTGGGAAAGCTCATTTATAAAAAAATAAATAAACCAGTCCTAACTCTTAACCAAACACCACCCCATGCCCACTTCACTTCTTCTTCAGCTCACCACCACCACCACCACCACCATATAAAAAAATCCACACACACAAGGTACTACTTAAAAAACTAACTAGAGTTACCATCACATAAGATCCTAGGGTTTAGATCATCCAAACATACCTGGACCAATCAGCTACTGACACGATTAAATGCAAGGAAGTATATTAAGTCGACATAAAAGCAGGAGAAGAAAAGTACTAGTAAAGGCCTAACCCGAGGCTCGAATCATGACAATGCCGGGGACTCATTTGATGAAAAGTCTCAAACTAGTCGTCGGCTCTTTCTAAAAATTGGGCTCCAAGTTGGATGCGATTATAGGGGAGGCAGTGGTAGGCATTGGGCTGGGGCAGAGAACAAGTGGGCCAAGAGGTGTTGTGTCATGGGTAGGTGGTGGATCTATGGTGGGGATCTTCTCAAGTGTGACCACGAAGACATTGCTCGATGGTGAAGTTGCCCAAGAACTATAACAATCAGCAAAATACATACTTCAGGGTGTCGAAGAAGGCAAACAATGAGTTGTACTATGTGCTTTTTTATTTTCGTACTCCTTCTAAACAAAACTTGCGGCATTAATTCTTCTGTATTTTTGTGTTTGAGAGCGACAATGATTTGGGGCAGCAGCGATTTTGATGGTTGTGATTATGATTGGGGATTGAACGGTTGTGGTTAGGGGCAGCGACAACGACGATGAAAGCATGGATGGTCGTGGTTAGGGTTGGGCGACGACGGTGACGACATTGTGGTTAGGGGTTGTTGTGGTTAGGGGCAACGAAGGCAACGCCTTGGATGGTTATAGTTAGGGGCGGTGATGGTTTAGGGCAGTGGCGATATGGATAGTGGCAGTTGAGGGTAGCGACAGTTTGGATAGTCGTGGCTGTGGATATGGTAAGCATAAGGCAGTGTTTGGCAAAAGGCAAGGGCAAAATAGAGGGTGATGGCAGTGGTTAGGTGAAAGTTGATCAGGAGGAGCGAGTATGGTGGTGGTGGTGGGTCTTAGTAGGGTGGGGTTTGGTGAGTCTTCTTCTTGGGTTAGGATTTTGGTGGGTTTGTCTCTATGCTCTTTGTGTTTAACGTCGAGGCAGACCCCGTGTTTACGATATGTTTCTTTTTTTTCCTTACTTTTTGAAATGATCATCCTTATTTACTCCTATCATTTTATTATCTTAAATTGTTTTAACGGGTTCCTTTAAAAAGTGCACGAAAGGTTTCGCAAGGACTTATCCAGGATAAAATATTTGGTGATTATCTTACACTGTGTCATCATCACATGTGATGTTAGATTACCAATAACATTGTGCCAATTAAGCAACTTGTAACATAGTGGAGCAGCTGATTTTAGTCATTGTTAATCATGGTTACATATCCAGTTAAGGAGAAACAAAAATCACTACTCAAATCTGTAATCATCTAAGCGACAAAATTGTAAACAATTAAAAATCATAATTTTCAGGAATGTAAAAACTGCTCAAACTTGTAAGCACGAAATCCACACTTTGATTTAGATATGTGCTAACTAGTTCAAGTAATCTACAACACTATTTTACATCAATTACTAATTTTTTAACTTATTAAGAAGCATCATGTTCATTTAACATCGGTAGTGGGGTGTTGGAGGAGTGGTAATTGGAGGAAGGGGGAAAGGGAGGCAGCAACGAGGCGAGTACGGCATCTTGGGTGGTGGAGATCTGAAGTGGGTGGATGAGATAAGGGATGTGGTTGTGGTGATGGTGATGGATAGGGGGTTGGGGGGTAAGGGTAAAGGTGTCAAATGGGCCGGGCGGCCAGTGAGCTGGCCCGACCTGGCCCCCTTAATGAACAGTAGAGGCCCGAACTTTTAGGGCTTAGGGCTTGGGCCTGGACCAGGCCTGAATTTTAGAGAAAAAAGCCCGGGTTTGGCTCGAATCTGGCCCGTTTCTTTACTTTCAAATTCAATTCCCCCCTTCCCCCCAACGGATTTATTCCCTTTTTTCTCCCTAAATTCCACTTTACCCCCCCCCCCAACAACAAAATAACGGCTAGTTTGGGGGGTATTTTGGTCCAAGTTAATTTTTTCAACTCTTTTAAGGTTTTTACACTCTTACCCTCCCCAACAACTATAAACGGATAGTTTTTAGGGATATTTTGGTCTTTTGTGAAGTTTCAAAAATCTATAAATTCACACCATTTCTCTCTAATTTTTCACACCAATCTTCTTACTCTCTCTTATATAAACATTCTACATTTCTACAAGCTTTGCTACTCTTACTAATTACTACTCTTATTTACTAATTAGTACTCTTGCATATTATTACTCTTGTTTACTAATTACTACTTTTGCTAAATTTTAATTACTAACCACTCCTTTTATTAATTTGTTACTCTCTAATTCTTTTGTCTAGTAATTAGTAATTAGTGAATTTTTATATTTATCAATTACTATTACTAATTTTTTTTAATTACTAACTCTCTCCAATTTCGAATTACCCTCAGTGATTCATTTGTTACTCTTTAATTCTTTTAATTGTTATTTCTAATTACTAATTACTGCTCTTATACTTGTGTATTTAGTTACTCTTACTAATTTTATTTTTCAATCTAGTAAAAAAGTTTAGCGTCAAATATGGCTGGATTACTGAAAAAACTGAAGCGTGGATCATCATCACGAAAAACATCATCATCATCACAAACACCACCACCAGCACGAGCGCCAGCACCACGGCCATCACAAACACCAATCCAAGCACCACCACAACCATTCGTTCCTGGACGAATGAGTACAGGCTGTATGATAGATACCCAAGCCAATTGGGAGTTCAATCAAAACATTCCAGATTTTGAATACACGCCTGATCAAGACCCCCCGCATTATAGTCAAGGACGCAGCTCGGTTGGCGAAGCTACTACTCCGTGGCATAATCTTAACCCTATGCCTGGTCATGATGAAGAAGGGCCGAGCAATGCCTCCGGTAATGAGCCAGAAGTCCAAAAGGAAAAAAAAAGAAAGCCGAGTGTTGGAATCATTTTGATGTAGTTATGGTGGACGGCATCCGAAAAGCTCGATGTAAGTACTGTGCTAAATTATTTTCGTCTGGTAGTGGTAATGGACATCTTAACAGGCATTACCCTCAGTGTGCACCTCGACAAGGCCACGTCGAACCTACCCAAACGCAGTTATCTTTTGACGGTAAGTTATTTGTTTATAATCAGCGAGAGCAAAGAGACGGTCTCGCTGAATTTGTTATTCACGATGAACAAGCCTTTTCTTTTGCCGATAATGCTAAGCACTCTAGATATATGAACACATACGTTCAACCTTTGTACAAAAAGGTTCATAGAAACACAACTAGATCCGATGCACTCCGACAGTATAATGCTGCTAAAGCACGCCTGATCGATTATTTCGATAAATTTGACGGTAAAGTTAGTCTTACTTCTGATATTTGGCAATCTCCGTTTACTTTTGTTAGTTATACTTGTGTGACGGCCCATTGGATTGATGCAGATTGGATTATGCACAAGAGAATCATCGCTTTCGAGCTCTTTCCTTTTCCGCATGATGGAATGAACATTGCTAGTATTATATTAAAAGCATGTACCACGTTTAAATTAAAGGATAAGATTATGAGTATTAGTTTTGATAATGCTTCTAACAATACAGCTGCTGTTGATGCTTTACAGGAGAGCCTCAAACCTGTACTTTCTGGTAAATTATTTCATGTTCGTTGTGTTTGTCATATAATTAATTTAATTGTTCAAGATGGTTTAGCTGCTGCAGGAGATATTCTTGTCAAAATGAGGGGTATGACAGCGTATGTTAATAGTTCGAGTCCGAGAACACAACAATTTAAAACGTTGTGTGTTGAATATAATATGCCTCGCAGGAGAGCAGTTACAGATGTGGTCCACAGGTGGAACTCTACATACCATATGCTTTTACACATTCTGGCATACAGAGAAGTCTATACGCATTTTCTACTAACCTTGTTCCCAGCCGGCTTGCCAACTCAAGAGGAATGGCAGATGGCCACATACCTAGCTGAATTTTTGGAGGTATTTTACACGTCTACCAATTTATTGTCTGGTACGTACTATCCCACCTCTCCTCTCGCTGTAATAGAAATTCTCAAGATGGCTACAATGTTAACAAAATGGAGATATATAGGACCCTTTAAGGAAATAGTAAAAGTGATGGATAAAAAATTTAATAAATATTGGAGTGAACTGCCTGTTATTTTTGCTGTTGCTACTTGTTTAGATCCTAGGTTAAAGTTGCATGGCGTGAACGTCTCGATACAAGAGATATCGATATTAATGTGCTACCCAGTAGAGGATACAACCGCACTCACAGCGAAAGTGAGCAAGACATTTGAGGAACTGTTCAACCTCTATCGTAATTCTGCTGACGTGCGCGGACGAGCTTCATCATCGACTGCTGAGAGGTATTATGCGCCATACCTTAAGGGCTTTGAACATCTAGTAGCAAGACAACTACCAGGTGAAGGTACTTCTAATTCGGCAGGTTCGTCTACTTTTTTCTCTTTTAATGAGATTGGTGTATATTCAAATACTGATCATTATTCTGATTTATCAATGCAAGAACAGGTTAATTTTAATTTGTTAAATTTTTTGAAACAAAATCAAAACATGTATAAAACTTTATCCCAAATTGCACGGGATGTACTGCCAGTGCAAGCCTCCACGGTTGCTTCAGAGTCGGCATTTTCAGCGAGCGGGAGGGTTTTGGATGACAGGAGGAGTCGTCTTAACCCCGAGTCGCTCGAGCTATGTGTATGTTGGAAGGATTATCTTGATGCGAAATACCGCGAGCAAGATAAACCGATTGATGATAGGAAGAGCAGTGACTCGGATGTTGAAGTACTTCCGGATGATTAGGTAATTTCTTTTTATTTTCCTTCTCTTAAGTTTTAAGAATAAAATTTATCACAAAATATAGTTTTTTTTCATATATATATAATATAATTTATACAAGCAAGATAGATATTTTTTCGTATATATAAAAAAATAGGTAACTTCGCCTGTTTGTTTACAAGCAGCCAATCCCAAGCCCGGATAAAAGGAGGAGGGCCTATAAACACATTTATCTTCAATGTATATGATTTATAATGAAATAAAAGGATAAAGATTATGTTCGTTAAATTATGAATATTGGACATGTCTAGAGTACAATTTGCTTAAACAACAACAACAAATTATCGTAATTAAAGCCTTTACCTTGAATAACAAGAAAATACAAAAAAAAATAAAAATAAATTGGGCCCGGCCCTAAATGTTAGGCCTCGGGCCTGGGCTTGGACTGGGCCCAGATATCCCCAGATTCTGGCCCGGCCCATTTGGCAGCCCCTGGCCCGGCCCCAGCCCATTTTGCTGGAGGCCCGATGGGCTTGGGCAGGGCCGGCCCAAGCCCGGCCCATTTGACACCTCTAATTGAGGGGCAGTGGGCGGTGGTGTTGGGTGTCGTGTGTCTCGTGTCTCGGCAAAATAGGTGACTGGTGGGTGGGATCTGTGTGACTTTCTGTCACAGAAAACTGGGTGGGATCTAGCCGATGTGTGCGTCATGGATAGAGAGATGAAAGAGAGGCAATGTGGTGGTTACCAGAAGTGGACAGTAGGTGTGGTGGTTTGTTCTTCAATGGATGGAGACATATGATGAATGTGGCTTGTATGTTAGTCACAGTTAAACCATGGTTAAATGTTCATTTTTAGCTGGACATCAATTACAACCAACACAATGTTATTGATAGTCTAACACTAAATATAATGATGATATGGTGTTAGACAATTGCTAAATATTTTTCGGCCACACAAAAGCAAAAATAACTTGTTGGGTTAATAGAGGGAATTACTCCCCTTTTTTTTATGAGCAAACTTGGGGAACGGGAAACACACTCCGCTTTACAGTGTGCCTTTTATCCCCACACACTCCGTGTAACCCAGAAACAATGGCTCTCTCTTCCATAATTTGCAAATCATCTCGTTCCACCCTTCCTTTTGCCTTGCGTGCAATCATATCTCCACAGAATACCATCTCCTCTGCATTCAATCTTGACAAACCTGGACTTGTCAATGGTGTCGGCCCTCTTCAGCTCCACCGTTTCTCCAGCTTCATTGGGTCCAAGAAGCTGGTTGATGAACGTGGGTCAAAGGGTTTCGAATATGAAGTCAAATCCCCCAAGAAATTCAGCTTCCACACTACCCATGTAATTTCTTGCCACCTTTCCGTGTTTTTTATTGTCTGCGTTTACTAGGAAAACATCAGTAAGAAATAGGGTTTCTGGGTATGCTATTATAGGGTTCCGTAATTGTACTTGATATCGTTTATTATGGGCTATTACATGGTTTTTTGTGTGGATTTTTGCTTGTCGTATGACCAGTGAAAGGGGATGGTACAACCTTCCACTGCAGGAGATTGTTTATGAGAAGCAAACCCTAATCTGACGACGTTGTTTCTTAATTACACTTATTAATAAAATTATTACAGGCTCTTACATGGATTGTCGTGTGGGTGATTTCCTGTTTTACAACCAGAGGAAGGGGATGGCACCTTCTACTACAGGAGAGTACCTTTGAGATGCAAACCCTGATTTGACAATCCCTTAATTGCATAGGCTTTTATATGGATTCTGGTGTTGGTTTTGGTTGCTGTACAACCGGTGGAAATCGAAGGTACAACCTTCCACTGCTGGAGATGTTTTTGAGAAGAAACCCTAACTTGGCAATGGGGTTCTATAGTTGTACTTGATACTGATCTTTATGGGCTATTACATGGTTTCGTGGTGTGGGCTTTTGCTTGTTGTACAACTAGTGGAACGGAATGGTACAACCTTCCTCTGCAAGATACCCTTTTTGGAGAAGCAAATACGGATGTGACAACAGGGTTCTTTTTGTACTCGCTATTAGAGATTATAAGCATAGATTGTGGAATGGGGCTAAATTTTTTTTTCATGTACCCCTGTTAAAGGGGATTTTACAACCTTCTACAGCAGAATATTCTGGTGTACAAATTGGGAATTTGTATGTATGCTTTAAGAATTGGGATGTTGTATGATATTGCTGTTGTGTAGCGATTTAGCAGTCATTGTAAAATTTTTTGCTTGACAAAATGATTTGATCTATTTGAGCTTGTTCGTCACTCTTTAGTTTTCAAGACATCGATTATCTTATGCCATTTTTGGAAAATGTGAAAATCGTAATAAATGAGTCTCTAGTATGCAATTTGTGGGGTTTTGCTGGTGTTCAGTTTGTGGAGTCCATGTTTGAGTATAGCATTAGGAGATTCAATAAATAAACAAAGTGATACATTTGACGATGGAGATCTTGAAATTGGGAGTGATATGACCAGGAACATAATATGGTATATAATAGTTGCGTTATTTTGCTGGTGAATTCGTGTTATATTTGGAAAAGCTTACCCTTCTCATAATTGATTCTGTGCGTAATAAAATGCCCATGAAAAAATGTTATCTATTTGAATCTGGCTACCGTTCATTAGCTGTGTTTAGTCTGAACATGAAGTAAGGGGGTTAGATAGCACCTTGTTAGCACTTGTGGGTTGTTGCCTATTGTACAGCCTTTGGAAGGGGATTGTACAACCATTGGAAGAGGATTGTACAACATTCCGCAGCAGGAGATTTCCTCGGTTAAAATTAAATTCTAATTTGACCTCAGAATAACCTGTTATTTTACTGGTGTAAATGGCTGTCTGGGTCGAACTTTCATCAAACTAATCAGCTTGGTTGGTAACAAAATGTAATGATACATTCTGCGCAGCATTATATGCTATTCACTGTTTCATACTTAGTCTAAGCAATGGGATTCGTGGTATGGGATGGAGAAAAGGTTAGCCTTTCTGTCAAAGCAATGTGGGGGTTCTGTTCTGTATTGTAGGCAATTGATGGGTTGTAGCCCCTTCCACGCGAGATTGTTTGAACACAGAAAAAATTGCTGGTGCAACACAAGTATTATGGAAATGTTTGTTAATTGAAGTTACTTTATGTTCGTGTCTTGTTATTTTTAGGTTTTTTGCCTCATAACCTAGAACTTTGTTTACTCGAGAGTTGAAATCCTTGCGCCTTGCTGCTTTCTGGACAGTTGCTTATGCAGTTTGTTCTTGCTTTTGTCTTTGCGGTAGTTTAATTCCATAAAAAACGAGTACATTTAGATGTGAATTACTGGCTATCCTACTATATAAACTAAACTTACTCTGTATAACTCAAATGCTAATCAGATGTTTGGAACCTCGAGCCTGAGCACCAAGTCGGACAGGGAGGAGGTGACTAAATCTCAAGATTTCACGGAGAACCTACTACAGCTGCGTGGGGGGTTTGTAAAGAAGGTGTATGGTATACTCGCAGGCCAGATGGCCCTTACCACCATTGTCTCATCTGCCGCTGTCTTTTACTCTCCTTTTACCAATCTAATTCACAGTACAATTCAGTCTGGTGGCTGGGTGCCATATCTCATCTGTTTTTCACCGCTCATTTCCATGATTCCGTTGTATGTTTATCGGAAGGAGCGTCCACTCAACTTGGTGATCCTTGGACTGCATACCACGTGCCTGAGTCTCGGTGTTGCCAGTTGCTGTGCTGTGACAGACGGAAAAATTGTGCTCGAGGCTTTAGTTGCAACATCAGCTATGTTTTCGTCTCTCACCGGGTACACATTTTGGGCTATTAAAAAGGGCAAGGACTTCAGCTATCTGGGGCCAATTTTATTCCCTAGCCTTTGTGCTGTCTTGGTGACTGGAATTATGGAGGTACTCTCTCTATCTCTCTTCTCTCCTATTATCGTATGTTAC
The DNA here is from genome assembly GCA_033070095.1 of Escallonia herrerae. Lineage (NCBI taxonomy): Eukaryota > Viridiplantae > Streptophyta > Magnoliopsida > Escalloniales > Escalloniaceae > Escallonia > Escallonia herrerae. Next base: position 281,851 of record JAVXUP010000122.1, read on the forward strand.
TTTGGTAGTGCGGTTGAGTTGGAGCTCATTTTGTGCCAGAAAATTTCTTGTACATGCGCCAAAGATGGTTATTTAGTACCTACTAAGAAATGATCTGTACAATAGAAAGTTGATGTGGACATAGGCATGATAAAGCGATACGACTTTAGTGGTTTTGCTTATATATCTGACTTATACTTTGTAAATTACACAGCTTTTCTTCCCGGTTGGATCGACAACTGCTGTCATTTCTAGTGGATTTGGTGCTGCGGTCTTCTCAGGGTACATAGTTTATGACACGGAAAGGCTGATCAAGACATTTCCTGATGATGAGTATGTCTGGGCCTCTACCAGTCTTTATTTGAACCTACTTAACCTGTTCTTGGAGATTATGCGGATTCTGGGTGAGCTGAAGAAGGCTAGGAATTGAAGATGCTGGATCGAGAAGGTCATTGTTACATCTTCAAAACTTAAATCCTTAGGAACTTATGTGCTAGTAATATGGTGTCTTATTAAGCACATATTGAACTTTCTCAGACTTGTTTCTTATGCTGACTGGGTAAATCTAGCTGTCTACTATATGTTTGTTAGAATGGCTTGTCACTGTTGAAAGGCTGTGCCATTCATTGAGTGAGATGCTGATTCTCTCTTTAATGCCCTTGTTTCTCCAAATGTTGATGGTTGGTTGCATTGTGTTTGGTGGTGTGGTCTTGTATTCATGTTGATATGTTACAGGTTTAGAGTAAGGTCTCATTAGTCAAGCCATATCATCTCTGCTTGGCAAGATATGAATTTAGAACATGAAACTGTGGATTCTCGAGTTGATCTTTTGAAAATTTAGGCAAGATTGCCTGCAGAATCTAGACCCTGACAGTCGGCATTGCTAGTCTTCCCAGGTATCTGATTTCCAGACGAACGATTTAGCTGGCGTAGCATCAGAAATAGTATCAAGAGCATTTGAGCAATCCAATTCAACCAGCACTTTTCTCTAACCCTTCTGACCCTCGTTCCACTCAAATTTTAAGGCCTGCCATTTCCCATAGCTCTAATGAACGCTATCCATAACCATAATCACAGCTATGATATCACAAAGTACCAGCCGAACTGGCCTGACTTGGGTTACCGAATGACGATCCGTCTGTGTTAATCTTCATTCAAGCCAAGCAAGGACGAGACCGGACAAATCATGATGTCTTGGCTAGTCTTAAAAATCAGAGGGTTCCTTCAATGAGTCTCTCTCTCTCTCTCTCTCTCTCTCTCTCTCTCTCTCTCAGCCTACACATTATTGTTAGAAGGTTAATTTAGAAAAATTTAAGAGAAAAATCTCTCTACGTATCTCTAGAATAATATAAATAATTATCTATTTAAAATATCTAAAGTCATACCGAATGGCAACGAGCAAACAACAGATTTTGCTACGTTTGCCACATGGAGCGAGGGACAAGACGAGACAATATTACAAAAATCAGACGAAGGACGCGAAGGCCTTGCGCTACATTCAACAAGGAGTTAGCAAGTCCATATTTCCAAGAACCATGGGGGCGACGTCGGCGAAGGAAGCTTGGGATATTCTGCAAAATAAATTTAAGAGCTCTGACAAGGTAAAATTAAACTACATCTTCCTATTCTACATGCTAAAAGCTGAAAGCCTACTGCCTTCATCATGAGTGACTTTCATAATACAAAATTATTGATTTTATGCACATTCACTGCATCTTATTATTGAATCAGAAACGTACATTAATCATAACATATATATATATATATATATATATATATATATATATATATATATATGGGGGCCGATCCACACCCACCGGTGGAGAAATTGTTATTTCTCCACCGAACCGCTGCAAAGAGCAGCGGTTGCAGTGAAAGGGAAAAAACCCAATCGCAATAAAGTGTTGCAGTTGGGAACTATTTGCCAAAAAACCTAACCGCAACACTTTGTTGCGGTTGTTGCATTTTTTTTAAAAAAAGGACATATATATTATAATAATAATAAAAAGGACATATATATTATAATAATAATAAAAAGACATTAAAGGACAATGTAAGGACATGGAGAAAACCCCAACCGCCACACTTAGTGGCGGTTGGTATCATTGCAAAAAAAAAAAAAATCTGTCGCTAAAGGTGAAAACTTAATTAGCAGTTTTTCACGAATTTATAAAAAAAAGTTAGAGCTAGATTTTGCCAAATTGCAAAAAAGAGACCATAGTTATTTTTAAAAGATCTATATCAGGAAAAAATTTCAGAGTTTTCCAAAAACTGGAAAGGGGTTAACTGAAACGGGGAATCTTGTAACTTTGCAGTATAATTTAAAATATCAAGCTAGCGCGATTTCGTGCGAAACTTTTATGAGAACCCTAGGATGTTGGGAAGTTCCATTTTCCAGGATTTTGGGCCATTCTGAAATTGTTAGCTAATTGTTTGGCCGAACGGTGCAATTTTTTGGGAAATGGACCTAAAAAAATTAGCCCGTTCGGCCAAACAATTAGCTAACGACTTCGGAATGGCCCGAAGTCCTGGAAAATGGAACTTCCTAACATCCTAGGGTTCTCATAAAAGTTTTGCACCAAATCGCGCTAGCTTGATATTTTAAATTATACTGCAAAGTTACAAGGTTCCCCGTTTCAGTTAACCCCTTTCCAGTTTTTAGAAAAATCTGAAATTTTTCCCTGATATAGATATTTTAAAAATAACTATGGTCTCTTTTTTGTAATTTGGCAAAATCTAGCTCTAGCTATTTTTTATAAATTCGTGAAAAACTGCTAATTAAGTTTTCACCTTTAGCGACAAAAAAAAATTTGCAATGATACCAACCGCCACTAAGTGTGGCGGTTGGGTTTTCTCCATTGTCCTTCTATTGTCCTTTCATGTCCTTTTTATTATTATTATAATATATATGTCCTTTTTATTATTATTATAATATATATGTCCTTTTTATTATTATTATAATATATATGTCCTTTTTTTTTAAAAAAGGACATATAGTTCTTATATTATATATATATATTCTTAATGACATATAATATATATGATCGGTGCAAATAGTTCTTAATGAAAAGGAATTGGCCTCCTCCCTCAATGCTTAATTAATAGACAATAGTACTCTCTTTGTAAACTTCTTTGTTTAAACCAAAAAAGAAAAAGGGAAAAAAATTGTCTTTTTAAGGCTTTGAGTTCTTCTTTCTTATTTATTATTCAATATAATTCTTTTTTTAAATAAATTAAAAAATCTTTATTTTTGTCTTCTCGTGATGAATAGAGAAGAAAAAAATAGAAAGCTCATAGAACTAAATCAAACTACAATAAAATGATGAAAAATATAAATCTTAATTGGATACCATAAACCAATCTAACAGATTACAAAAACAAAGATGTAGATTGATTCTTTTAAAACTTTTTCCATTGACTTTTTTTTTCAACAGTAACATCAAATATTTCTTCAATGGAGAAGCCTGGAGAGAAGATTTTCAAACATTGATCACAATTGCAAACATCAAATATATATTTCTTGTAAAAGAAGTCAAAAGAAATAAGAACATAATTGAATTATATTATTGGATCCAAAAAAGTTAATTATATCACCTCAAAAATTACTCTCGATCACATCAACGTGCAGGGCATGTGCTCCGTATTAGTATATATATATATAAACTTTATCAAGGAAGAATACTTTTATATATGGTGAAACCTTTTTAATTTCTAACTATACTTTTCAAAATGTATTAAGCTGAACTTGAAATTAAAAAGTTAATCAACGTCATTATAAAAAATTTAGGCATTTGACAGCTCCACCCTATTTAAATTAAAACTTTTTCTTTATCTCCCCCAACCAGTCGATCCAAACATTGAAATGTCAACATGTTTTTACTCTATTTGCACCGATCCCTCCATGCCCGTCTCCATTTTCATGGTGACATATATTTCCATTTTTACGTACCTTTTATCGTTTGCATCTATTGAATCTCTCTCTCTCTCTCTCTCTCTCTCTCTCTCACACACACAGGCATATACGTAGGGGCAAATCTTGGTTCGTGTAATGGGGTGACCAAAATAATTCATTGCTCTTTTACTGTTGTACTTGCAACACTAACATGCTTCAAAACTACTGAAAATTTTGTTTTGGCATTATGGTCTCTCCTCCGTAATTTTGATCCTCCTAAAGTGCTTAATACAAGCATATTGGTCAGACCATTCATAAAACCCTAGTGATCATCAAGTTTTAGAAGTTCACAGTTACACTGTATGTAACTCAAATTTAAATTAAATCGTCCTTGCGACCTTCCGAAAGAAACCAGAATACATATAACATGATTTTCGCAACAAAATCAATTATCTGTGATTCTTTTATACATCATTTGATTGGGACGGAATCCACGATATAATTAATTAAAATTTTCGTAATTCTGTTATCCCAAGAGAGAAATCATCTGGTGCACAACCTAGCTCATGCATAAAATCTGAGAAAATAATCATTTTGATGACCACGTAAAAGGATAAAGAATACGTACACTAGAGATAGACTATAATCTCAAAATTTTTGATTACTTGCTTGATCATCACCCCGCATAAGATCCCAGCATTTAGTCATTTACCATTTTAAACCCTATTATAACCTGTAATTACACAAAAGGTTTTCTTGTAGCCCAAGTTGCTTGACAAATTAATACTCCGTAAAAGCTAGGTCACCAGTACTCCTTTGCATCTCAAGGACTGAAACCCCAGAAAAATGGCGCTCTCGTCCATGCTTCGCAAAGTATCACCATCTGTCGTCGTTCCTCTTGCCCTCCGAGCAGTCGCATCTCCAAGAACTTTGCATGATTCCATCCTTGCCGTTGCTTTCGGCCTTGAGGAATCGAGTGGATCCATCTCGAAAGGTGGGGGCTCCTTCCGAACAAACCGTGATTTCTCCACCGTGGCCGATGCAAGGAAGAAAGCCGATGAGAAACTGTTGAAAGCTGTGCAATCTGAACTCAAAATTGCCGAGAAATACATGCGTCACAATCGGGTAAAGATTTTTATTAATGTTTTAGGGTGTCAATTTGCTCTTCCCATACAGGGGTTTTTTGAATCAACCTAAAGATTGGATGAAGATGAAAATTTTAAGAAAAGGGTTTGCGCTATTTAATTTCTCCGCTAATTGGGGTTTGCACTATTGTTTTCTAATTTTTCCCATGGCCATTAATAGTGTTTTTAGATAGTACTGATTACTGACATGTGTTGTTGCGGTCGAAATGTTGTAATTCTAAACATGTGCAATGAAAACGAGTCCTTATAGTGTTCATATGCCTGGATTCTTACTTCCCACATTTCTGGTTTTGTCATTTGGGAATCCTCAGAATCAAAAATATGAAACATTTAGGGAATCGGTTTGCGGTATTGCTGGAAGAGAAACGTCTGCATAGTGTTTCATGAGAAGAAACTCAGAACTATTTCGTGATGCGAATATGACTTCGGTATATATGTTCTTTTGTGGAAATTATGAAGAATAGACATTTTGGTTCTGAGAAAATCTCATCTGTAAAACCATGTGGTGATTGTATTCTTGTTAATTTGGAACTGAACTGCTTCGAGAACATTTCCTAGGAACTGCAGTTGTTAAAATTCATATCATGCCCTGGCCTTCTCCAAAATATGCTTTTTTAAGCTTAAACTTTATATCTTACAAGTCATGCATGTAATCATTACCGCATAGTATTTTTGAACTGATTAAGGGTCTCTATAATACCAGAATCGTATCGCGTTGTCGATTTTGTATCTCTTTTATTATTTAATGTATTTTTCATTTCTGAATGACATAAAAAGACTACTACTGCGTGTATTGGCTATCAAATTGCTTTTAGACTGTGGTTACTAGCAAGTTTCAGCTCTTTGATTTTCTTGCTTCACCAAATAGCTACCTCCCCCACCTCTCCCAGCTAAGTTTCCATTCAGAATTTATGACCTCCCTGGGAAATCATCCATAAAACTCAGAAGGGAGTTTGAAGATGAGGAAATTGAAGTTAAGATTGACACCTATCAGCTTCTTGACATCGAGGAAGACTATGAGTACTCGCAAGACAGTGATACCAATGACAGCAGCAGCAATGACACTGATGACAGTGGTAGCGATAGCAGTGATGACTCTCAGTCTGATAAGGGTGATCAAGATGGTAGTGATAAGAAGAGCAGTGATTATGCTCGAATGTATCAAAAGTATACGCCAAGCATCCAAATGACAGTGACTGTTTGCAAAAAGAGTCCCTACAATTTTAAGCGCCTTCCAGAAGTAGCATCTCTGAGCACGGGTTGTTACTGGGATGAACGGAATTACATCCAGAAGTCTATTGAGTTTACGATAGCTGCGTCCAAGGAAGAGATTTGGATTCAGAGCATGTCATTTAATGATGGACCTTTGTACGAAAGATACGAAGGGCCCAACTTCAAGTAAGGAAATTAGCAATTACGAATCTTTGTTCTAGTTTATAGTTAAATTCATTTTGTTGACGATCATGCTGTTTGCTTAATTACTTATCCATACATCTTCAATAGGTATATGGACAAAAAGTTGCAGGATCATTTCGTGAAGTATTTAGAAGTCAGAGGGATCACAAGCAATATAAGAACCTTCGTGGTCAAGCACGTGAATAACAAGAAGCGGCGCGGTCAATACGAGGGGATGAAGAAATTCTCCAAGTTTCTCAAAGAATGACATCCTTAGGAGTTTCAATAAGATGTTGCTAGCTTCTGGCTGTGGCACTCTGTGTTTTCTATGTCGTTTTCGAGTTTGAGGTTCAGTTAGAGTTCTTCAACGTGCTAGGAGATCCTTCTAGTGATAATAAATGGAAATGAACTACGATCGGTTACTTTTTTTCTTGTTGATTTTCAGCGAACATGCTAAATGACAGCACTTGGAAGGCAATGGTCGATATATTGATCGGAAATGCATTGTTTTCAAGTTGTTGGATTCTTGCATGATCGATGTATGATCATCTGTTTTATGATAACTATGACTAGGTAGGCGATAGTGGCAAACAAAGCTTCTTGTACTTACAAATGGTACAGCCAAATGTATGAAGAGATTGAAGCTAAGGCAGGCACTGAAGCAACCAACTTCAAATCTAAATTTAGCCAAATTTTAGAGGGGCTACTGTTGCCATAACAGAGGATTTTTCATCAGAAATATGTGATGGCGCTATTTTACGGCCTCAACTTCCATTAGGCGGCTCAAGTCTTCGTCTCCACCCCAGCAGAGACTGGTGTCCAAAGGGGACGGTATCTATATCATGCAAGTCTGACCTTAATATGTAATAGTACTTTAAGTCTCATAATTTGTGATTGAAAAGAAATCCATTTTAGGCCCTTTTAAAGTCTGATTAAGAAGGCATCTTAAGAACCACATCTTGAATTCTAATCAAGTTCCAACAGGTGAACACACATCGCAATGAACAAGAACAGAAAATAAACCACACAATATTTCAGTGCTCTGGTTTGCTTATAACAATGTTGTCTAGTAAAATTATCTGCTCCATCTCACCCCCATGCCATCCACAAATTGTAGATAGTAACTATCAATCTCATTATTAACCAAGGTAATTTGACCGAAAATGCTACTCCCTCCGTTCCTTAATATTCGATCACTTTTATTTTGCACGCATATTAATGGTTTAGGTTATATATTGTGTGTTTTTTTTTTTTCATTTTACTCTTTAGAGAGAGGGGGAGAGAGAGGACCAGGAGATAGAAAATCGGTTGGTAGAGTTAGGGGTGAGCATGGTTCGGTTTTGAGGGTGAATACCAAACCGAACAGACCAACCTCGGTTTGAAAAAAAAAATCGAACTGTAGTTGAACGGTTCTGTTTCTGTGGGTTGAACGGTTTGGTTTGGACGGTTTAATCGGTTTGGGCCAAACTCAATTAGGCCCAAAAATTAATAACTTATACATACTAATAACCTCGAAAAAAACTGAATGTTTTTACCATAATTAATAACATTTAGTGAGATGTAGGAGGCTAGTAAAAAATGTGTATTACGGGATTTAGGGTTTATCTCATCTAATATGAGTGGTTAGATAACTAGGGTTAGTAAAAAAATAACTAAGATTATGTAAAAATATAAATATGTTATATTATATACGATTGGTTCGGTTTATGCGGTTTCAAAAAATTCCGAACTGATCGAACCGAATGTATGGTTTGGAAGAAAAAATACCAAATCGATTGATTTTTATATCAGTTTGGAAATAAATGGATTGGTTGGTTCGGTTTTCACGGTTGGATTGGTTTCAACAGTTTAAATGCTCACCCCTAGGTAAAGTGTTGTGGAGAGAGAAATACAATAAAAAATATAAAATGGTATGCCAGGAAAGAGAAAATGAGTTGGTAGAGAGTTAAATGAAGAGAGAGAAATAGAATAAAAAAAGTATAAATATATAAAAATACTTACAGAATCTTTCTTAATTTGAAAGTGATCAATTTTTCTACGACGATCCAAAAAGAAAATATGATCAAATTTTAAAGGACGGAGAGAGTATGTGTCATCCGTTAGATCAGGATTTATTTTTTCTATACTAAATGCGATACCACGTTATCCTGTTGTGATGTGGTGTCAATGATCGCCTAGTATCACATCCCGATAGAGATGAATGGCATCTTTCACTTGGTCAACTGTTGTTCTGTAACGTTTTTTAAGATGACTACTGATTTTCAGCGATACTTATTCATGCAAGAAACCAGAACATGATATCGATCAATCCGTCCATGAAGAGAAAATATTCACTGATTGTCTAACACCACGTCATTGACTTAAGTAGTGTTAGACTTCAACTTATATTTTGCCAACTAAACAAACTTGTCAAATAGTGGAGTTATTTACCTTGGTTAATGAAAGTTTAAAATTCAAAATTTCACAAATTTTAAACTACCCGCCAAGTATTTTTCTACCACCGTTCTCTTTGTGCTTCTTAATTTCTCTCTCTTCTCTTTCATTTTCGCCAACCACAGTCACCACCATCATCCGCAAAACCCTTGCACAGCGCTGCTACTAGCAACACCACCGCTCCTGAAACTCACTACACATGTATTCGGCAGGAAAGCCACGTTACTTTCCATTCTTCTTTTGCATTTCTGACGACAATACCATAGTATAGAAATAAAGATCAAGATAGAATTACTAGATAGTATGCCTATCCAGTAAGAGTAAAGATCCATTTCCTAATCTTGAATGGTTATAAGTTGGAAAAGAAGAAGTTTTTGAAGATGAAAACAGGAAAAGAAAAAGAAAAGTGGCAAATCACATTCAGTGAAAACTGGATTCTTTGAGTAACCTTATTGTCACAATCAACATGAACAGACATAACTGTATTACAAAAGTGTAAAAATTAGCAATAAAACTCAGAAATGAAAATTATAAACGAGATGGATATATCTGGTACACTTGGGGTTTTGCCAAAAATAAATTCCATGAGAAATTCAAAAATGCCTTATATAAATCTAAGAATCTGAAATCATAGCCGATTCCTCTAGCTATTTTAGTCGATAAAAGGTAGACGCCTTTTCTCACTTCGTATGCTTGAAAAATGATGGAAGAGGGCAGTCTGCGCCGAAAATCCTTTGTCTTGAATCTATGTCCGGAAATGCGACTATTCAGTCAAACGACCGGAATTGTGATGGTGACGACGGTAGCGTCAAGGTGATGATCATGACTCGCACCTGAAAATTGTGCCAAATCCTTTCCACCACCAAAGGTTAGTTCAAACAGTCTTTCCTTCTAATGTTTGCCATCCCAGAGAAGAGAGAGTTTAGGTAGGATTAGACCTACGGATAAATCCGCCGGATACGGATAAAAACGGGTCGGGTAAAAATTACCCGAAATTTTACGGATAGCTTTTTCATGCACTCGTACCCTACCATGACAAACCGGGTAAATCCGTGGGTAAACGGATAAATTAATAATTCTGTTACTTTTTTTACCAGATTTCTTTTAGTGACTAATTATGACAAAAAATATTGACATATTTTTTAATTTCTCCTTCTTTTTGACAAGTAACATATTGTTTGTTGTTAAAAGTTTTTTTCCCTTCAATATAAACTTACAAATCAGTTTTAAACCCTCCAAAATAAACCAAAAACCAATAACATAATCAACACAAAATACAAACACAATAGATTCAAATAACACATACATACATCGAACAAAACAATCCAACTTCTATGAAACCACCAAACAAAATGATAACTACATACAAATTACAAATACATAACAAAACTATTCATAGCATCAGTATTAAACTAACACAAATCTATGAACAAGGTCTAATTAGTTAATTGGCTTGATGAGATTATAACAAAACCTAAGTATTTTAACAGTAGCATCAAGCCATTAGACTAATCATAGGATGTCGATAAAAGTAGATGGGGTTAAGGTGTCGAAAAAAGTGAAAGTGGCCGGCAGAGTTGTTCAAAGCACTCGGTGATGACGGCGGAGGTCATTATGGCGGTCCATGTTGGCGGTGTCGGTGGAAGTAGATTGACGACGGCGGTGGTCATGCGAATTCACATTGTGGTCTAAGGGGCACAGATCTGCGGTCGACGGTGGAAAGAGACAGCGGCGGAAGCTCGGATCTACGATCTTGTGGACTATGGAGTCTTTTGACCATGGAGGGCGGTGATGACCGACTGACCGTCGTGTGGACTTGCTGTGGAGTGGACGGTCTGTGAGAGTGAGAAAGAGAGTGCGGTGGCTGGAAGAGAAAAGCAATGATATGAAGGGTTAGAAAAACCCTAAGACTATCTATATTGCATAATATCCAGGTAGAGTTGTCAAACGGGCCGGGCGGCCCGTGGGCTGGCCCGACCCGGCCCGGTTCTGGCTCGGGCTGGCCCGGCCCCGTCCATGAACAGTAGCGGCCCAGCACAAGCGGGCTTGGGGCCTGGGCCTGGACTAGGCCTTCAGATTCTGCGAAAAAGCCCGGCCCGGCCCTCGGCCCGGTTCTGGCCCGGTCTGCGGCCCGGGTCTGGCCTGGTTTTGGCCCCACCACTTGTTTGAATTTTTTGCTTTTCCCCCCCTTTCTTCCACCCCTTTTCCAAAATTCCACTTTTACCCCCCCAACAGCAATATAACGGCTAGTTTGGGGGGTATTTTAGTCTAACCTATATTTTTCAACTCCTTTACACTCTTACCCTCCCCAACAACTATAAACGGATAGTTTGTAGGGGTATTTTGGTCTTTTGTGAAGTTTCTAAAATCTATAAATTCACACCATTTCTCTCTAATTTTTCACACCAATCTTCTTACTCTCTCTTACCTAAACATTCTATATTTCTACAAGCTTTGCTACTATTTTCCTCTCCAATTACTACTCTTGCTAATTACTACTAGTATTTACTAATTAGTACTCTTGTTTATTAATTACTAGTCTTGCTAAATTCTTTTTAATTACTAACTCTCTAATATTTGTTACTCGTTCATTCTTTTAATTGTTATTTCTTATTACTACTCTTATACTTGTGTATTTAGTTACTCTTACAAAGTTTAGTGTGAAATATGGCTGGATTATTGAAGAAAATGAGGCGTGCATCGTCATCACGAAAAACATCATCATCATCGCAAGCACCACCACCAGCACAAGCGCCAGCGCCACGGCCATCACAAACACCAATCCAAGCACCAACACAACCATTCGTTCCTGGACGAATGAGTACAGGCTGTATGATAGATACCCAAGCCAATTGGGAGTTCAATCAAAACATTCCAGATTTTGAATACACGCCTGATGAAGACCCCCCGCATTATAGTCAAGGACGCAGCTCGGTTGGCGAAGCTACTACTCCGTGGCATAATCTCAACCCTATGCCTGGTCATGATGAAGAAGGGCCGAGCAATGCCTCCGGTAATGAGCCAGAAGTCCAAAAGGGGAAAAAAAAGCCGAGTGTTGGAATCATTTTGATGAAGTTACGGTGGACGGCATCCGAAAAGCTCGATGTAAGTACTGTGCTAAATTATTTTCGTCTGGTAGTGGTAATGGACATCTTAACAGGCATTACCCTCAGTGTGCACCTCGACAAGGCCACGTCGAACCTACCCAAACGCAGTTATCTTTTGACGGTAAGTTATTTGTTTATAATCAGCGAGAGCAAAGAGACGGTCTCGCTGAATTTGTTATTCATGATGAACAAGCCTTTTCTTTTGCCGATAATCCTAAGCACTCTAGATATATGAACACATACGTTCAACCTTTGTACAAAAAGGTTCATAGAAACACAACTAGATCCGATGCACTCCGACAGTACAATGCTGCTAAAGCACGCCTTATCGATTATTTCGATAAATTTGACGGTAAAGTTAGTCTTACTTCTGATATTTGGCAATCTCCTTATACTTTTGTTAGTTATTCTTGTGTGACCGCTCATTGGATTGATGCAGATTGGGTTATGCACAAGAGAATCATCGCTTTCGAGCACTTCCCTTATCCGCACGATGGAATGAACATTGCTATTCTTATATTAAAAGCATGCACCACATTTAAAATTAAGGATAAGATTATGAGTGTTAGTTTTGATAATGCTTCTAATAATAAAGTTGCTGTTGCAGCTTTAAAGGAGACGCTTCAACCTGTACTTAATGGTGAATTATTTCATGTTCGCTGTGTTTGTCACATTATTAATTTAATTGTTCAAGATGGTTTAGCTGCTGCAGGAGATATTCTTCTCAAAATGAGGGGTATGACAGCGTATGTTAATAGCTCGAGTCCGAGAACACAACAATTTAAAACGTTGTGTGTTCAATATAATATGCCTCGCAGGAGAGCAGTTACAGATGTGGTCCACAGGTGGAACTCTACATACCACATGCTTTTACACATTCTGGCATACCGAGAAGTCTATACGCATTTTCTACTAACCCAGTTCCCAGCCGGCTTGCCAACTCAAGAGGAATGGCAGATGGCCACATACCTAGCTGAATTTTTGGAGGTATTCTACACGTCTACCAATTTATTGTCTGGTACGTACTATCCCACCTCTCCTCTCGCTGTAATAGAAATTCTGAAGATGGCTACAATGTTAACAAAATGGAGATATATAGGACCCTTTAAGGAAATAGTAAAAGTGATGGATCAAAAATTTAATAAATATTGGAGTAAACTGCCTGCTATTTTTACTGTGGCTACTTGTTTAGATCCTAGGTTAAAGTTGCATGGCGTGAACGCCTCGATACAAGAGATATCGAAATTAATGTGCTACACAGCAGAGGAGACAACCGCATTCACAGCAAAAGTGAGCAAGAGGTTTGAGAACTTGTTCAACGTCTATCGTAATTCTGCTGACGTGCGCGGGCGAGCTACATCATCATCCACTGTTGAGAGGTATTATGCGCCATACCTTCAGGGCTTTGAACATCTAGTAGCAAGACAACTACCAGGTGAAGGTACTTCTAATTCGGCAGGTTCGTATACTTTTTCCTCTTTTAATGAGATTGGTGTATATGCAAATACTGATCATTATTCTGATTTATCAAGGCAAGAACAGGTTAATTTTAATTTGTTAAATTTTTGGAAACAAAATCAAAACATGTATAAAACTTTATCCCAAATTGCACGGGATGTACTGCCAGTGCAAGCCTCCACGGTTGCTTCAGAGTCGGCATTTTCAGCCAGCGGGAGGGTTTTGGATGACAGGAGGAGTCGTCTTAACCCCGAGTCGCTCGAGCTATGTGTATGTTGGAAGGATTATCTTGATGCGAAATACCGCGAGCAAGATAAACCGATTGATGATAGGAAGAGCAGTGACTCGGATATTGAAGTACTTCTGGATGATTAGGTAATTTGTTTTTATTTTCCTCTTTTGATCCTTTTGGTTGACGTTGCAGATTTCTTGATCTTTGATTGCTGATATTTTGGATAGACATGCATTATTATTTTGATTGTTAGAATTTTAAGAATAAATTTTTTCACAAAATATACTTTTTTTCCATATATATAAAATAAATTTTTACAAGCAAGATATATATTTTTTCGTATATATAAAAAAATAGGTAACTTCGCCTGTTTGTTTACAAGCAGCCGGTCCCAAGCCCGGATAAAAGGAGGAGGGCCTATGAACACATTTATTATTTTTCTATATAAATTGTTATGTGTTAAGATTTTATTAATAAAGCTCACCAAGAAGAGTATGAAAATGTTTAACATATAATAAAAAATATAATGGCTAACAAATAAATATGTATATACATACATACATATATATGTATATTACTTATAATGAAATAAAAGGATAAAGATTAGGTTCGTTAAATTGTGAATATTGCCTAGAGATGAAATTTAAAATTGAATAACAAGAGAAAAAAAAAAAAAGGGCCCGGGGCCGGCCCAAGCCCGGCCCTAGATATTGGGCCTAGGGCCAGGGCCTGGACTGGGCCTAGGTTTGCCTTCGGCCGGCCCGGCCCGGTTGGCAGCCCCACTGGCCCGGCCCCGGCCCGGCCCCACAGCAAGCCCGATGGGCTTGGGCTGGGCCGGCCCAAGCCCGGCCCTTTGACAACTCTATATCCAGGTAAGTCCGGGTAACCCGAAAACCGACCCGGACCGGGTCAGTTCGGGTACGGATCCATTTGCTGCGGGTCCCATATATTTGTACTCGTACCCAAAAATTTTTGAGTGGGTACGGGTAGACCCGCGGTTGGGTAATATTTTGCCAGGTCTAGCTGTAGGCTGAATAGATGTTTTACTTACCATTTGACAATTTTGTCTAGATCCATGACGTGATATTAGACAACTGTAGAATATTTTCTTGTTCGTCACGATGTGTATGTCATCACCATTATAGCGGATATTTACTGGGGTCAATACACCAAATGCAAAAACAAAAACACCCCCCAACCCCAAAGTAAAACCCCCACCATTTCTTCCGTCTCCAAACCTTCAAAGACCGATGGCGCTGTATTCAGTGCTTCGCAGAGCCTCTTCCTCTCTAATGCCCTTGGCATATCGCACAGTTGGATCTGCAAGAACACTACGTGGCGCTAACTCCACTGTCCGAAGCATCGAAAACGGAAATTTCTTCCATCATCATCCTCGAAGTATCTCTACTGCCACCGGCGAGAAAAGGGGTTCAGATGAAATTCTTACTCGTATCATCGACTCTGAAATCAAGTGCGCCCTTGAATCTGGTGTCCACGATTGCGTGAGCTTCCCTGCCTTCAGTTTTTTCTTCCTTTGTGTAATTTGATTGGTACCCATGTGATAAAGGAACGATGTATTCGAAATTACTTTGTAAAATCTGGTCTTCTGTTGTGTGATTGCCAGAAAGTCCAGAAAACAGAAGGTGAACAGTTTTCTTGGTTCTAATGTACAACCTTTCATCCATGTGGTACAACGCTGTACAGCATTTGTTTGCTCTCACACACAGAAAACAGTTAAATTAATTCTCCCTCTCACTCATAATTTTTGTCCTTTTGACTTTTTTCAACTTCTTATAATGGAATTCAAACGTGTAAATACTAACTTTATGGATTTTTTTTACGCTTGTTTCGTTTTGTGGTTATTATTCGTGTTCATTTTAATGTTTATATGTTCGATTTCTATTTTATGAATTAAGAAAAAGTTAGAAGGGACAAAAATCACGATACAGAGGAAGTATTGTATTTTGGACAGTACAAAGCAGTGGAAATATTGGAGTGAATATGTGTGTGATTATTGAAGTAAAAATAATTATTCTGAAACAAATTTCTTTTTTGTTGCAGTCGTTTGATCTTATGGATGAAGAAGGTGCAGTGTGGGCAAAACTGGATTGGGTATGCATTATATTTCCCAAGTTTACTTGATTTCGAGAATTGGAGCAAAAGGTTAAGTACATGTAAGCCAAGTATTGCAGACGCATTTGAGTCAAAGTTTTTCAGATTTTACGATACCATATGTAAATTCCTGGCACTTTTGTCTGTTGACTTAGTTGTGAGTAATTAGTTGGCCTCCCTCTGTATATGCTAGGTCTGTTCGTGTGTGTGCAGGCATGCGCCTGTTTGTGCATGCGCTTATATAAGGTTACATTGATCTGGTGAAAATATCATTTGTTTCCTTTTGTTCACAATGACCAGAAGGAGCAGTAGACAGCTTTTTCTAATGTGAGAGAGGAAGCTCTGTGGTTTTAGAGTGTCGGCTGGGTATCTGAAGAGCCCGTGTTATTTAATTTGAAATTACTTTTTTTTCAGATTTCGATTCCAATTAGCATGTTGGTATTGACATATTAAAACCCCCTGGAACCACATTACTAGCAGTCATATGGTCTGCATTATGGTTCACTGCCCTCAAAAGTCAACCATTTCTTGTGGTTATTGGATTTCACCTGTACTGATTAGCAGTCCCATACGAGTAATCAGTACTGCATTCTGAGTGGATTTTTATATGCAAATCATTGCTGCAATTTTTACAGACCATTAGTTTTGGCAAACATGAGAGCCCTAAAATATGTTTTGATGATAGGCTGGGTGTGTTGTTCGACAGAGACATGAATGCAAGTTTGTAAATCCAACTCCATATTTTTATGTGACTCATGCAATTCCATGATTGGTACCATGTTTAACTCCATTGGATTATTCACTTTTGATGCATTTGTCCTGAGGTTTACCTTCATTTGAAGATCAGCTGAAAAATGTCAGAGGAATTGGTGCTTTTTCTTATGTTTTCTGTAGTACCATTTTACTCACATATTAGACCTTTTACATCCATCAAGCTTCTGTAATTCTAGAGCTTCACCAGATCTTAGCAATCTCTTGAATGCACTGGAACACATTTGTTTCCAGCTTTTGTAGTTCAAGCCTCAAGATAGTATTTGATAACAAGTTATCAGTGTCTGAGGCCTTTTTCATATGTAGGGTATAGAGCCCCCAGATGGCTTTCCTTTCAAGATCCAAAATAATGCTGGAGAAAGAACCATTGTCCTCACAAGGGAGTATGGAGATGATATGATCAAAGTTGAAGCTGACATGCCGAGCAGTGGAGTTGAGGAGGATAGTGATGATGAAAGCACAGACGGTGATGGTAATCATGAGAGAGATACTGAATCTAGCATTCCTCTAATCGTGAGTGTTTCCAGGAAAGGATTTTCTTTGCAGTTTGGTGCTAGGGCTTCTCCAGACAATATTTCAATTCATAGCTTGTCAATTAAAGAACATGAAAGTTCTGAAGCCCGACTTGTATATGAACCAGAATTCTTGTAAGCTACCATCAGTAATGTTGTTACTCATTGCATGCTTGTGTTCTATTTTTATTTTTATTTTTCCTTTTAACTTTTCTGATAAACAGTCTTTTTGCCCCAGAGAGTTGGATGACAACTTGCAGAATGCTTTCCACGAGTACCTTGAGATCAGGGGGCTCAATCCTAGCACCGCCAACTTCTTGCTTCAGTGCATGATCAGCAAAGACAGCAGCGAGTATGTGCAGTGGCTAAAAAACCTCAAAAAATTTGTGGAGACCTAAAACATTTTGGGCAGGAAACTGAGTTTTGGATTGCTCTACAGCGGATAAGTATCATGTCGGAGTGGGTATTTTGCACTTAAAAGTTGTTGAAGGCCTGTTTAGGTGTAGAGAATGGAACAATTTTTAGTCTGTTAAGGCGGCTTATGAGCTCGAATTTTGCTATGAAGAGCCCATACTGCATTTGGGAGCAAGCGGAGACTTGTACCAAATCGGACTGAACACATTGTGTATATAGCCTTTGACTCCTGGGTCATTCGGTCCAGTTAGTTTAAATCTTGAACATGCTCTTCGTATTTCGGGAGATGTCTTGATCCTTACACTGACAGTTAATTTTCCATTTCCTCAACTTCTGTGAACGATTTCATTCGGCAGCTAATCCTGATAACAGCAACAAGCCCTGTACAGGCAACATCATGAATTTCAAGGTTGAAAATGAGATTGGCAACAGAAAAGCATTAGCTCTCTGGTAACTGAGAACTTTGATTGCTTATTTAGCACCCATCTTTTATGCAGGTTATGTCCAGTGATGATGCCACTGTCCATGGCAATTGAGCCTTCCAATTGGGTAATCCTCCCAACCCTTTGGTGGAAGCCATTTACAGAAAATTAGACATTGCATTGGGGACTGGGGGGCATCCAATCTTGAGGTTGCTAGTCCACAAAGCCTTTACCAAAATATAAAACCACGCACAGATCCAATATCCTAGGCGTCAACTCCCAGGTGCAAAACACTTTGAACAGGAAATGGTCATCAGATTGCCGTTTTTCACGCTAGTATATCTTGTGACCCCTCTCTCTCTCTCGCTCTCACACACACAAAACACAAACACAGACGCACAAGATGGTACCAGAGTGATGAAACCTTTGCTACCCTCTGCCATGCCAAAATTTTAACACCTGAACCCCACTTGATCTGCATGGTTTTATGCCCGTATGGATACCGAAAATGAACATGGACCAAAGGATTTTGAACTCAATACGGGAGCCAAGATATCAGCTGTCGGCCTAGGAACGTGGAAAGCTCCACCGGGTGTAGTCGGTGAAGCTGTCATCACTGCTGTCAAGGTTCGGTGCAATGAAGTCTTGAGCAAATCAGCCATTCGTTATTCCTTCCAATATCAATAGATGCAACTTTGAAAAGGATTTGATTTCTCTAGCTTTCTGTTTTTTATCGCTAATGATGAAAGATTAGTCTAAAACCATGTCTTATTATTATTATTTTCGTAAGTATGGACAAGCATCTGTTTGTTTAGACTTCAGACATTCCCATACATGTTTGTGCTCCTGCTTTAGCAATGTGTTTGGCGGAAGGAGGTCACAACAGAGGCCTTGGGGGAGGTGCAGATACTGGCCTCTGGCTCCCATGTTGTCGGCGACTCCCCAAATGAGTGAAAAAAAAAAAGTCTTCAAAATCAAACTAGTGCAACTAATGTCTTTGTAAAACTCCTTTGCAGCTAAGAATTTAATCAATGAGATCCCGTGTTATGCAGGCAGGTTACAGACACATCGACTGTGCTCGAGTTTATGACAATGAAAAAGAGGTACGTTTAGTTGTTTTCGCTCCTTCCAAACTCTATTCCAAGTGGAGGCCCTTCCTGAAATTGTAAAAGATCAATTGACCCAATTATATTCGACATTCTTTGCATTTGTTCTGATTCAAACCGGTCAGATAGGGGTGGCTCTCAGAGAACTATTTTCCACCTGGTTAGTGGAGCGCGAAGAAATGTGGATTACTACTAAACTCTGGTATGTTAAGAACATCGTTTGTCTGTGTATTCTTGATTTCTGTTTGATATCTTGGTGATTAAGAAGACACGTTATTTGTCATTATCATCTGAATGGTTATTCATACTTTCTTTTGAGCAACAGAATGGACCCATTTATAGCAGTACAGTTTTAAGTTAAGCTTACCAAAAATATGTTTAAGGTGATCTCTACCTATTTATGGTGTAAACTTGATATCTACAGGTGCAGTGACCATGCACCCGAGGATGTCTCCAAAGCACTGAGCAGGAGTTTAGAAGACTTGCAACTAGACTACATTGATCTATACCTTGTATGCCTCTTCACTTCCAATATGTTATTAGCAGTCATTCTAACTTGCTAACGTTTAGTCCTTGTACATAATAGTATGGAGATTCACTGAGCTTTGTGATTCTTCGAGTTTTCGTTGCAGATGCATTGGCCATTTCGAACAAAACCTGGTTCACGCGGATGGGATCCTGATGTCATGACGTCGTTATGTCTTCCGAAACATGGGCTGCAATGGAGGGTCTATATGCATCTGGTCAGGCGCGTGCAATTGGCGTGAGCAACTTCTCCACGAAGAAGCTGCAAGACCTGCTCACTTATGCCAAAGTACCACCAGCCGTTAATCAGGTGGAATGCCACCCTGTCTGGCAGCAGCCTGGCCTTCACAACTTATGCAAATCGACTGGTGTTCACCTCTCGGTAGGATTTAAGTTCAGCAGTTTAATCGCCAATATAATGAAGAATTGAAAGTTCTGGACATATTGATAGATCTGTGCAAATCACGTACACAATATAGTGGCATGGTTTGTACATATTGTTAGTACCTTTTAGTATTACGCAAATGAGAGAACTGACTTGAAGTCTATTTATAGGCTTATTCTCCCCTGGGATCTCCAGGGTCTTGGGTTAAAGGTGAAATCTTGAAGGAACCTTTGCTGATTGAGATTGCAGAGAAGTTAAACAAGTCGCCTGCACAGGTAGCGCTACGATGGGGCGTTCAAAGTGGTCACAGCGTCCTCCCAAAGAGTGTAAAGGAGTCCAGGATCAAGGAAAATCTCAATTTGTTCAACTGGTCCATCCCTCCAGAGCTCCTTTCAAAGTTCTCCGGTATCCTCCAGGTATATAGAAACATATGCATGCCCATGATAAATACTACTGCACTAGTTCTTATAATTGTACAAATGAAATCTAATCGCCACCTTAGTAACCGATTTTTCTGAATCTTGTGCTGCAGCAAAGGCTTCTTCGCGGAGATTTCGCAGTCCACGAGAGTCGTAGCCCCTATAAATGTCTTGAAGAGCTATGGGATGGTGAAATTTGAAAGAACAGATGGAATTGTTTCAACTACCTTACTCCATGAATAATGCTGCAGAAGTGCAGATGTCCAATAAATAGGTTTCATCTCTTTTAGCGTTCATTGCCAAATAATGAGCACCATATGCTTCTATAATTAAGTGTAGGGGGATTTGCTCCTCTTGTCATAGCAAAATGTTGCAAACCAAAATCATATTACCAAGCAAACACAAAAGTAGCAAGGGTATGAATACCCTGCACTGATTCGTAAGGGTCAAACTAAAGCTCGTATATAACCTGTACCATCTCGTCCAGTTTCTATAAGTTGCAATAAAAAGTTAACTCTTCTGAATCCCAAATGATTAAAGAACATTTTAAACTCAGACTCCCTTGATGGGTGACTACTTTCCAGGCGTCGGTTGGTGAGGATAGTTGAGGACTTTATCGTGTAAATTGACTACTTTGCACTTCTTCCAAATTAAAGATGTCGGACATCTGGTCGTTCGGACCTTCTAGTCTTAGCAGAAAGCAGAGCAAGAACATGCTTCAGAGCGGAAGGTAAATACTAATTACCGACAACTACACCTTCAATGCAGTGTAAAAGACAAAAATGAAACCAAGTTTTGTTCGTGAATGCACCAGAAATCCTTCGTCGTTCTAGTACATCTCGTTTAAATAAATGAACTGATAATGGATTTGATAAGGACCTGGAAGAAGTTCTTTTCAGAGCTAACCAGTTCATGCAACATTTTGTCAATTAGTTTGTTGAAAGGTGTACCCAGAGTTCTTGTTTGGGCTTAACATGTGAATCTTTTGACAGCAGAGGTTGCAATCAGGGAATAATGGCAAGAACCTCATCAAATGAACGAGCATGTATTTGCTATATTTTTTCAATTCATATGAAAGAAAGCCTACATGTATACAAGGATATGACAATTCAGGCAGGTAAAATTTGCAAGGAAATGACATAACAAGCTTAAGGAATGAATCAGGGGCCAAAACAATTGATGCACTGGGACATTATTACAGAAAACCTAGTTAGTAAATATAGGTAACAACAAAATTGGCTGTAAATCAGGTAGAGATGCTGTAACAAAAGAATCTTCTGTGCAGTAATTATGAGTCAAGGGCAAGGTTCTTGAAAGTGTAAGTGACTCCTTGATCACCCGCCACCACTTGTCCACCACCTCTAAGGATCCTAGATACACAAGAAAAAAGAGCAACTGCATGGGTCAGTTGTAACACAAGGGTTAATGAATGACCTACGAAAAAGGTGTGGCATGAGAACAGCCAGATATAGTTGACCAAGGAAACCATTGAAGAAGGTGCGCAAGCATTCGAACTTGGTACTCTGGTTCAAGTCATGTATATACTTGGGCAATGGATTATTGTGATAAGTTACTATAACGGATTAGGAAACTAGGGTTTGCACAGCGTTTTACTAATATCACTTGTCCTTCCATTAACCTTGCAATCGAAGCACATGGCACCATAGTGCAGCAAAGATTTGCATCCCTGTTCCGTCACATTCAAAGGCGGCAGGAAAAGACTCAGGGTAAAGGCGGGTGTTCTACTGCCTCCCAGATCTCATACAAATTTGCTACATTACACTCTCAAAGAGACAAATCACACTTCCAGAACCAATATGCTAATTTAAGATGTCGCATTCCGGTTATATGACAACAAAAGGCACTTTGTATTCGCCATGTAATTATAAAAATCGTGCACTTAAGCTGTCACAGGATGTTGATGACAAATGATCATATAAAATTCACATACCATCTTGTTGTCAAGAGTCCTTCTACTCCTACTGGACCTCGAGCGTGAATCCTGCTCGTGCTTATCCCGACCTTTCAGCCACCATATAGAACCAGCATAAGAAAAATATGAAATACGAGAAGAAAAACTAGGCATACTGCTGTCCAACGTCATGGTCAAAGCTCATACCTCTGCACCAAGACCAAACCGTGCTCCGTCAGAAAATCTTGTGCTTGCATTGTGAAAAACCGCAGCACTAGCAAGGGAGATAGGAAGTCATCATGCAAGGTCAACGCAGAAAAGAAAGGGGAAGGAGACGTATGCTGGTCCATTTTTTGGGGAAATCAATTAGAAAAAATGCACTACCTGTCAACTTGATGTAGGAAACGTTCAGCAACATCAGAATCTTCTGTAACAATGCAATCAGTATGGGCACTGTAAAAAGAAGTCAAAATGCATCACAATAAATCCGACTAACAGATTTTTTTACAAACACAAAAAAGATGGATAAATATCAGCACACCTTCCATGTTTATGGATATGGTCAATGGCAGCATTGACATCGTCAACAATTTCAATGGTGCAAGCCCTCGAACTGTATTCATGATGAAGTGAGTCTGCTTCTGGAATGTCCAACAAAGAATGTGCTCGTGGTCCACCATACAGAGTAACACCTGCAACAAATAACGTATGGTGGAAGCTGTTACTTTGGTTGTTGTACTAGTTTTGCCTTTCCCAGTGTTACTTCTTCCTGAGACACCGTGAAGATATGGGCATCTCTCATCAGCCATGCATGATGTTGGTCAGAAATTGAATAGCCAGTTCTTCACGGATATACAAAACTAAAATTTGCATGAATTCAAACCTCTCCAAGGATTGCTTCACAAGACTGAGAGTCAATATTCAGCAAAGCCTTAGGCTAGCCCAACCAAATAACTAGCCAAGTATACACATGATTGTTGTACCTTCACGTTCAAGTTCTCTGATGATATCTTGAATACTACCATTAGAAGACAAATCCTCGTGTACAAGAAGTGTTTCCTAAGAAAGACAAAATGAAGGTTGCTATTAGTCAAGTGAAACAAAGGCTGCAAACAAACCAAAATCTGTAATGGTCACAATCAGAGACAGAATTTACCATCGCGTTACAGGCTGCAGGGTAATCTATCTTCGCATCCAAGACAATGCGCTTTGCCATGTCCATATTAGCATATTTATCAACATAAACATGGCAAATTCCATCTGGGAAAGACACTGGAAATTTACCAAAACTCTAGTTTCTTGCTTCTTTTCAAGTTAAAAATGGGCGCACCCCAGTTGAAATGTTGTCTTACCAGCATGCCCAAGAACAGGTATTTTTGTTGAATTCTTTATTTGAGAAACAAGTCTATTGCTGCCTCTAGGGATCACGAGATCAATCACATCATCCAGCTGGAATAGAATGAAATCATTTAACGCAAAATTTTGGTTGAAAATATTATCAAGCAAGTCGCTTAAATGCACACCTTTAGCAAATCAGGAATATCCTCTCTTGAAGTCAATAGTCCGATAAGTTTCTCTCCTACATTATCTGGGATGGCAGAGGTTATGACCTATAAAAGCAGATAAATTTTGGGAAGAGATGAAAACTAAGTTAACAATTAAGATGAAGGAAAAACAACTAAGCTTCAGAGTACTTGAACTACAATTCCTAAATTCATGAGATCCGACCTTATACAGTATTGCATTTGAGCGCCTAGCTTCTTTCCCTCCTTTCAGAAGCAGACCATTCCCACTCCGAATTGCCAATGAAGCTATCTGAACATACAGTTAGAAAAGGTTAAAAACAAATCCTCGGGACAAACATAAGGAAACACACAACAACTAAAAGATCATTGTTATACTGTTGCTTGAATTATATTCCAGCATGGTACCCCAGAAGGTGAAAGACTTCAGAGGTTGCAACTACAAGGCCATAAGCTCAAGCAGTGCAGACCAGCTTCACATGTCCAGAGAAAGCCCCAAGCCACCCACCCCACACACACACACACTCTTTCGTTCTCCTTTCTTTGCAGCCAAAAGGGAATCTTTATAGGTGAAAAGAGAAAATGCAAAATATATTACAACCCAAAGTAAACTTACATATAACTTAATGCATACCACGGCTATAACACGTTATCTCGTCCTGATCAACCTTTCCTACTACACTTTACTGCATCATATGAGCATAATTAATCTGCAGTACGAAAGACACCGCACCGTTTATTACCTGGACTAGTGCATCAGGTCGAGACTCAAATATAACGAGTAGAACACCCAAAGGACATGATGTCTTCTCTAAGAGGAGTCCATCTGCAAGCTGGATGGAGAGATAGTTAGCAGATGTGCTTCCGTAATTAATGACCATGACAACGGAGTTAGACAATTAGGATACCAGCTATGACATTGTCGAAGTATGACATAAGATACTTATGAAAAGATGGTTTTCTAACCCCCCCAGAAAGCAGGGGATTGCCTCCCTCACAAGGGCTAATCTTATGTATGAAGACTCAACTCTAATTCTAAAAGCCAAATTCACATCCTTTCATATTCATAAACTTAATGTTCCCTGTGAAGTCTCACCTCTGTTTTTTTTAAGATGCGACCGATGGGATCTTCCATATCTGCAAGCATACGTACAGATTTCACAAGAGCGGAGATCTGCAATATATGATTAGCGTTGAGAAGAATAGAAGTTGATGTTCAGGAGTAGTGATTGAAGCGGCGGGCTATTGGAAATACCAAAATTTTGTTTTCAAAAGGGGAAAAAGATATTTGGGTTTGTCCATAAGTTGCAAACACCAAAGCTTCGGTAAAGAAACAAAAAAAATAATGAAATCTAACATGTTATCCATCTGAAACTAAAAAATCCAGTAATGAACAAACTACTTCTTGCCTTCAAGGATGTCAAGGTCAAACGAGCTACCAGTGACTCATCATATCTTGCTTCCCGTGCATCAGCAACATCAGCTTCATTCTCAACCTTGATAAAATTTTGATTAGCCTCCAGAGCATCAGCTACATCTAACAAAATTTTCTTCCTGTCATCTGAAGATAGGCCCTGCATCGAAATGGAGATTATTCTAACTTTTCAAGTCACCATTGTCCTTGTATACTGTGAAAACATGATTTTCCCGTAAGTATAACAGTAGATATAATTTCCTACAACTGTCACGGCATCTCTAACCTGAAGCCTTCTGGAGGAATCCCGCGCTGCAATCGCCATATCATGCGCACCAACTTCAGTAAGTGGTATCCATAAATGGGCATCTTTATGGAAAAGAGTGCCTACGCGTTCTCCATTTAGTACCTTTATAATATTGTCAGCAGCAAAGCCGCTTCCAGAAAGATGAAAACAATTTCAGAGAGTATCCGCAAGAAGTACAGATAACCAGCATATTATGACTACATGTAGATGACAAATTACCCTACAAGCAAACATGCTAATCTTCACATAAATATGAAAATCATGAGAGGAATAAATGAAAGATCGAGTTCCAAAAACAAGTGAGGGCAGAAAATGGCCAAAAACTCAGTGAAAATTCGCTTTCTAGAATGGGGAAAAAACTGCCAACGTTTAAACGAAATTAACAATCCTAAAGGCAAAACAAAGTAATGAAGATGAACCCGCTAACTCTTATGGAAAGGATTACAGAAAACAAAAATAGAAGGTAAAACAAAGAGGCCCTAACCATTTCACATGTCCCCTCTGTTGAAAAATCTATTTTTGATGGTTCGCAACAATTGGTACCAAAGACTAAAACATGGGTCCCTATTCCAATTTTGAAGTTTTCTCGTGAGATGAGGAGCATAAGATGAGACTATGTACCTGGCAATGACAACAGGAGTACCGGCATAAGCTGCATTTGCAGCAGCTTTTACTTTAGCATCCATGCCTCCTCTTCCCATCCTTGACTTATCACCAAATGTAATCATTCCTTGATGCTTTTCTTTAATGTATGTATGGATAAGCTTTGAACGTGGATCGCTTGGAGGGCCACTATAAAGGCCATCTACATCACTTAACAACACGAGAAGGTCGGCGCTCAGTTCCATAGCTAGTAGAGCTGCCAGACTGTCATTATCCCAAAAAATACCAGAAGAATCCTGAAAATGGTTTATGACCAGAGTTAGAAGAACTACTCAGAACTAAAATTACATTGTCTGTAGTTATATCAATCTACATAGAAATGCAAATGGGACAAGTGAAGCAGTTAGAATTATGGATAACATAAGACAGGAGTGGCTAGAGCCTCTTGCACTAGGCCGCCCCTAACATTTGACTGCATATAACGCTTGAACTCAAGGACTTGGGTCTGCAGCAAAAGTGGTGACGGGTTTGGTATCTGGCTGGCATTAATAGAAAACTTCGAAAGGGCTGCAAATGAACCAAGTCCTTCGTGAGAGGCTCAGGAGTTAGTGCGTGTTAAGCTCATTCGTCATCTGATGGTAGGATACGAAATTGGCCATTGCTCATGTTCACATGTGATATCAGCAGGTATTTCGAACAACTGACATATAGCATCCCATCTTTTCCTTTTGTCAGAATCAGCTAAGTCTCAATACGAGTTCAAGTGGCCTTATAATTCTGATGGACATACCGTAAAGCATGATATACACTGTTGGGCCCATTCTTTAATCTCTTAAGCTTTTAGAGCAGATGGTAACTTAACATGGTGTTAGAGCTACGGTTTGGCACGGTCTTTGATTCGATCCTTTCTTCATTTAGTTCATCCTTTATGATAGTGCAATTTGCTTGCATTTGGTTCTCCCATTATGATAGTGCAATTTGCGCTCCGTTAATTTGGGCACTTGGTGATGATGCACCTTAATTTGCTTATTATTGGTTTGTCTCTTCACATGCAATTGGGGGCTTGCGTTTAGGGGGGGTGTTGAACACGATATAAATTGTTGGGCTCATTTTATAAGCTTGTAGAGCATATGGTAACTTAACATGGTAGAAGCATGCTTAACAATGATGCATGTGCCTGTCATGTATTCTGGAAATGCATAGCATTCAAGATATTCTGAAATCTCTTTTAGCTAAGCAGAAATTATCTTTCCAATTACAGAATAGATATAGTGTCTATTTTACATAACATAACCGTCTACGTACCTCACATTAAAGTGCTCAAGATATATTTAATAGTAGAAGAGACTGACTCATTGTAACTCCCGAGCTCTCCATGTTCATAAAGTTTGTGCAATAATGTTGGTTCAATTTATGTGAATCCTGCCCTTTCTGGGCAGAAAGAGGTACACTTTCAACCACAAAACTGATTTTAGCCGGCTAGTGCTGGCAATCTTAATTTCTAGTCCGGCCTAGTCGTGTGTAAGGTTGGAGTCTGATCTCAAAGACACTAACTGTAAATGCAGTACTCGTATGTTTTGGTCCCAATATCTAATGGCTTAAGCTTTTAGGTAACTTGTATACAGCGCCTATTCTTGTACTTCTCAAACAAGGGCACCATTATTAACAAAGGGAACTGGCATTGCATAAAGAAAGCTTGCTATTCCTCTAAGCATTTTTAAGTACCTTCATGGTAAGGCTTTAAGTCCCACCCGAATAATTCAGCTTTTCAATATATAAAATGCAAGGCTAAGCCAGTCGTCCAAAAAGGAAAGATAGAAAGAAGGCAATTGGATATTTTGTTACAATTCAAATCAATTAGGAATTCCATGTAAGGCAATGGACAATCTTCTCATGTGATTTCGATCATTGAAGTAATTCTTAGCCCTCATTTTTACCCCATACAGAGGGAAGAAGAGAATAAGGATCAAAGCAGTAATGTTATTCATTTGCAAGAGGCAGAGAAACTACAGAGCAGTCACATACTTCATATGGAGCTCTCCTGGTACTAATTGCATCGTTTTCATTAAAAATAGGAATGCTCCTCAGATCCAATAACGAATTCACTGTCTGAGAAAGTTGCAATCTGAAATCTGCATGTTTGAAATCGTTGTCTGTGACTAGAAGTTGAGAAGAGGTGACATCCAGCTGTAAAAGAAGAGCTCAGTGTGAGTGCAAACCAAACAGAACCACAAATGACACTCAGAAAGTATATTATCTTGGTAATGAACGCTTGTAAAGTTAAACTTTGATATCAAATAATGTCCAAAACACAAATGTTCAAGTACTGGAACAGTCTCTGTTTCTACCTGACTGAACAGAGTGTCATAGAGTGCCATGAGACCATTCTGTCCAACTGCTGCACAAGCCTTCCCATCAAGTTCAACTTGTGGTTTTTGAAGATCAGCAAAACTGCAGGATAATTACAGGTTTTTTTTATGAGAGAGATATCCCAATCTCTGAGTAACATCTCATCTTAAAGGACAGATCATCTGAGAAAAAGTTATACTCAACGCAGTTCAGATCTTGGAAACGGTTCATTATTCTCAAAACTTTTTAACTTAGAAAAGTTATTGCTAATAAAAGTTCAAAAACATTGTACGTTGCCACTGTCAATTATTCTTGATATTCATTCGTTGTGACAAACCGTCCTAACAACATATCTAAAAATACCGAGTGGCAATAGCTTTTGAGCCTCGTATTGTATTATGGGTAACAGAGAATCTCATAACCCAAAAAAAAATCATGGGAACCTGCTGTTGACCAATCTCCTGTATTTGAGCCTTTGACGACCAGCTCCAACAGCACCTGAAGTCACTAAAATTATCTCAAAGCCTCGGGAGTTCAGCTTCTCAAGCTGCAGGCAGATCATTCATGAAATTAACTAGAAGAACACTCAAAAAAAAAAAAAGCCAAATCAGATCAATAAGGAGAAAACATGCTCGACGGCTGCAATTGAGGTAGGGTTCTTACATTTTAATTTAGAAAGAAGGAACTATTGCAGAATATCGTACGAAAATTAAGCCCCATTACTCAATCATTAAGAGAGTATGGCATGAAAAATAAAAGAACAACGTTGCCATTTGGCATGCATAGTCCTCTTCGTTTGTGTGCATTTTCGCGTTTCCTCACTTTCCTACAATACTCGGGGTTCATCATACTAACAAAGAAAAGCACCCTCTAAGAAATGTGTTTAAAGATTAAAAAAAAAAAATCAAGAAAGGAATTCATGAAAAGCCTGATATACCTGCTCAAAAATAGCTCCAAGTCGGCCAACTGCCAATCTTCCATCACCTCGTGTAACCACAGCTGTTCCTACCTTTAGCAAATTTAGACATGGGTTACTAACCACATTGCAAACATAAAATCAGCGAAATGGATTAATAAATGCATTACAAAAGAATCAGCAACAATTCTGATCTTGGGCGAACTTTGGAAATTCTCAGTTGAGAGAAGTTGGCAAAAAGCTGTTGATACTTTATGAACAACTAAAGGCATTCAAGCAGTTTTCAAGTGTCTTGAACATTAAAAGGTGCTTCAGAGTAAACGATTTTGTCCGCGTGGATAACCTCAAGCTTAAGTTTACTGTTTGGTCGGTTACTGAGCATGAGTTAAAACTATCTGAAATTCATTTTTAAAGCACATTGCTTCCTCACCTCTAAGTTTTCCTCACTAATACCGTACTCTTATGCACAAAATGGGAACTGGTTGCTCAACCAGCTGCACAGTCCGGTTCTGAACCTCTCAGTCCTTAGCTTAATTGCTAGCATGACCACAATCACTACTTCCATACAGGAACTGGTTTCAATGGCTTATAGGTTTACAGAATTAGTACTTCGGTCTCATAGAAGCAGGGCAGAGTTTGTAAGACTCCACAGACATAATCGACTATAGAACAAATGAGCAATAGAAAGCAATTCCATACGATGAACAATATCTATTATTCGTTAAGCCTGCTTATGACCTGCACAAGTTTTATCATCTCTCACACTTACATTTGTTACTAGTCTAAGTCCTGCTCGTCTTCACAAAATATATCTTAGCACGGTGCAAAATAGTCTTAGAGTCTCTTTTTTAGTTCTTTGGCACATTGTTAACTAAAGATCTCCCATTCAACATCTTTATCCCTTTATCTTTCGAGTTCAACAAAGAGGGACTTGCCTTTGCAGATACCTCAAAGCATTCATTAGACTGCAATACGTTCTGTCATATAGTCGCATTCTGTCCCATATTATAGCACTGCATTCCTCTCAGAAAGAAGCTGAAATTAAAGTGAAAGGCTGCATTCCTCTGGCCATTAAAAATATCTCCATTTTCCGCTTTTGTGAAAAATGTAGACTAGTTATTATCAATTTTTTGAACAGCAAGCTTTACTTGCTTCCATTTAACTTGCCTTGTAAGGGCCTCGTACATGGCCAAGAGACCCGGATGCTTTCGGCATTCTCAAGGAAAATCTATAATTCTGACCGTATGACTCTCTCTCTCTCTCTCTCTCACACACACACACACACACTTGTCCTCTGCACATTTCAAGGGTCTAGATTATACTTCTGCCAAACACCCAATAAATTCACCCATAAATTCAGTTGATTTGTTCAAAGTATAAAGCTTTTGGCAGTAGCAATTTTACGAGAGTGCAAAATCATGCAGATAAACAACATTCTGTTCAAAAGGGAAATTTATGCTCGTAACATGACGTTACCTGCTTAATTCGCGACTGACCAAATTTTCTATATCCGGCCACCAATTAATTACTTCCTAAAAACAAGTAAATCAGTAAAGATGCCCACCACCAACAACAACAACAGAATAACGGTTGCCACCAAAAGTTCCAAATAACTGCTATACGCTGCATTACAAAATTCTTACAACACTTCTTTGGGAATTTGGTCAATCCAAACAAAAACCAACGTGAGAATGCCTCGATCCGGCTTGCATGCATGCATATTCGTATGCAAGATACGTTAAGAATGACACATTACAATTACGTAAATAATTTCAAGAAACCAAACAGAAAAAGAAAATGTACCCCATGAACAGGCGTACCTTAACGACGACGCGCTTGACATTCTTGACAAAAGCTCGGGAAGGATCCATGGCGGCCTTCGGCGGCGAATTGCGCCGATGAGTCTACTCGTCCGGAGGAGAGGCGGGACCGTGATGAGTTGCGTAAGGAGTGGAGTGCCGGTCGCCGGTTTGTTCGTTTGAGGTGGTTCAAATAGAAACGACACCGAGGAACGATATTAGACGACGCACGCTGCAAGTACAAATCGAAAAGGTTTGTTTGTCACGTGTTGGGATTCAGATCGAGACTCGACAATGGGAATGATCACGTGGAATTGCTATTCTGCCGAAAGCCGCCTTTTTATCTTAACCAACAAAAATGTTTCGTGGACGAAATTTATTACATATATGTGCCCGCTCGTGTTAAGCATGATAATATTGTTAGGTTCAAGTTCTGATTTGATAAGGTCTTGAATTCAATTCTTTACACTTGTATATTTGGTCTCCCTTTATAACAGTGCAATATGCACTCTGTTTGTTTGTGCACTTGGTAACGTGCACCTTGATTTGTCTCTCCACGTATAATTGGAGACTTCCACATGAGGGGACGTGTTAAGCATGATAGCATTGTTGAACTCATTCTCTAATGGTTTAAAACTTTCAAATAACGATTACAGTGATGATGTGATACAGCCAAGAGGTGTGACGATTGAGCAATTAGACATTGCTCTTCTATTGTCTCAAATCCCTCGGTCAGGTTAAATTTCACTCTCCTTTTATATCATGTCATATTTAATACCGTTATACCTGAAATAATACAGGAATGTCATAGAATTTCTTAGCTGTAAAATTTCCTAACAAAAAAGAATAGTTTGTGGAATTTCTTTTTCCCCCGTGTTTAACTTTTATGTTGTGAAAGGGAAAAAATGTTAATTTTACCTCCTTATATAACTTTCGCACCTATTTTTATTGCTCAACACGTAGTTTATTAGAACAATTATTAACGTGGCTTTCAACGCAAAATAAGAGCGAAAGAGCGTGTAAGGGAGCAAAGATGGCCTCTCCTTTTCCAATTTTTTCTTTTCCTTTAAATTTTTAATATTCGATTTTTTTGGTGGCTCTCTTTGTGGTTAATTTCAGATGCTGACTAGTACTTAAGTGTTGTCTGTGACCCATTTTTAGCATTAAACACTAGACACAACTAGAAGTAAAGGTGTTAACATGAAATCAGTTCAATTCACAGTAGCCTCGTGGTCTTTTTCACGTGAAACATGTTTTTAAGGTACATATCGACGGGACTCATAAATATAATTTTTGAGTAGGTCCGTGTGAGTAACGTGGATTCACAAAAAGGATAGCTATTTGAAGAATAATTTTGCAAATATAAAGCATGCTAGGTACGTAAGTGTTTCTCGGAGCAAAGAGAAGTGAGATGGTATGTCTGAACTTTCTTTTGTACTGTAATTATTTTTGTGTAAAAGTTCGATAACTAGAAGTTGGATAACTCTCAATTATTTGTAAGATATTTTCTTTAAGAAAAAAGGCATAAAAACTTGTGACAAGAGTATTTAATTTAGCTTTAGTGTTAAGGGATATCTTGGTGTTAATGAATATCAGAGGTACATAACTTAAAACAATAAGTCTCTCCTAACTTAGTTTGCTATAGCAATATTTAATTAAAAGTCAACAATACCAGGCTTAATGTGTATTAAAGTCAAAAACACCCTTTAATTTGTATATACTTTGAAACTCAATTAAAAGGAAAGTTGCAAAGTCAAAAATATTCTCAATATAATAAAATAAACCCTTAAATTAGAAAAAGAGGCATCTAAATAATAAAAAGAGTTTAGCCATTTTACACATATAATATGTACACATATGCTCTTCTATTATCAAGAAATATTGTCTTGTTGTAGCATAACAAGAACAAAGGATGTGCGTGTGTGCGGAGGTGCGCCCAAGTGGGAGAGGGGTGACAAATTGGGAAACTCACCGGTACCTTCAAACCTGAATGCTCCTCAGATTCTTGAACTGACAAAGAAGAAGGAAGCTCTCTGAAAGTGTGAGAACATAATATGCTTCATCAATCGGAGCAGATGGGAGATGCCGGTTTATATGGCAACAAATTTGTGTGCCGGTTTGTATTCCAATTTCCGGCCATGTCCTTAAAAGAGGCCTTTGTTACCATTAATTCTTTTCAAGGTACTCCTTATAAGAAGGTTTAGTACTCAAGAGTACAATACGTGTGGTAGTGTTAGACTAAAGGCATAAATGAGGTGATTTTCTTAAGGGGTCTGACCGCTCTAGTAAACATAATTAAGTTGGGTGCACTACAAGCTGAGATCAAATGCGGGTAGGGCTGCAAATGAACGAGTACTTGGTTCGTTTAGCAGAGCTCGAGCACGTATTTATTTATTCTGATTGTATTCAAGCTCGGCTCGTGTTCGCCACGAGCCCCAAATCCATGCTCGAACTCGTGTTTGTGGAATTTAGCCAAACACGAGCAAAGCTCACATTGGCTCGTAAAAAGGGAATCCAAAAAATTAAAAAAAAATCATGAAGTCTATCCAATTTCACAAATCAAAAGCCCTCATTTTTATAATCTAACTGCAAAAATGCCTAAAACAATCAAGGTCGAGGTTTAGGTTTAGGTTTAGGTTTGGTTTTACGATTGGGCTATTTGGATTAGGCTTGTAAAATAATTGTGCTCAATGATTGGGCTTATGAAATAATTGGGGTCACAATAAATGAGTTGTTCACAAGCTTGTTCACGAGCAATTTTGGTTGTTCATGTTTGGCTCGTTTATTGAACGAGCTCATTTTTTTTTGTTCAAGCTTGTTTAATAAATAATCATGAACGAGCTTTTATTGAACCAATTATGAGTTTTTTTTAATGAAAAGCTCGGTTGACTTGCAGCCCTGAATGTGGTATCGTTTTTGGAGTACTCGCCTATTCATTTCTTGTTCCAACTCTAATGATCTTTCATACCCCTATGGCTTAGTAGCTGCATGGGCTCCAAAACAAGCACAATTTTGAGTTTGGTTAAGGATGGCAATGTCAATTCATTTTTCTTTTCTTCTCTCTTTTTTTCTTCTTATGGAATTAAGAACTTCTTAAAGGCTGAGGAACTTGGACAATTTGTCCAAATGAAACGACCAGCCTTTAGGACTTCGAAAGCTAGGCAATCGTGGCACAAAGGAAAGGACTGCAACCAGAGTTTAGTTAAGAACCTCTTACAGTCCAGGCAATGACCATTTGTTCAAAAGCGCAAGTCTTCTTCTACAGGCTTACCTGAACAAATTCAAAGTTAAATCCAATATACGATCTACGTTGACATTTATTCATTGACTTGCTAAACCGATCTACATCAGCATGTCTTCATTGACTTGCTCTTAGCCAAGTGGCTCTTAAACAAAAATATGGAGACGTCGACCCAACACGTACAGTGAGATTCTTTCCATGTTCATGACTGAGTTCCATCGTTTAATTGATTTTCCTCTGCAGTGGATTCATGCCTTCTGTCTCCTGGGCTTTGGTGCCCGCTCTTTTGCGTCGGCTGTGGCAATTACAGTGGCGAAGAATCATGCGCAGTGACATTATCAAAGAATCACAATCCATCCCGTGTAGCCATAGAAGGGAATGTTGCCATCAATTCATTGTCGATTTCTTAGAGGACTGGTCATATATTTTGACCTGACACAATAAGTATGTTTATAGATGATGGAAGAAGAATTCAATTTTAGCCGGCCTCAACTCTGTCATGTTTGATTTCCCTCAAAATTGAAGCTTTACATAGTTCAATGGACTAGCCTATATATAGCCCCACAACAATAACAAAGAAAGGGAAAAAGGCTTACGAGCAAGGAGAAAAACTGAACATGCCACTTTTGTGGAATACTAGCAATCATTGCAAGATCAAGAAATTTTTCAGCAACCATAAGCCGTAATGCAACAATGTATCAGAAAAACGAAAGGGTTTGGCTCTTTCCCTCTTTGCTTCACATGAAAGAAGAGAAATCCGTGCCTGCAAGTCCAAATACTACATTAGACAGCACTCCAAAATCTAGCTTCTCCACAAGGGCATACATCATCTTGCCAATCCCCTGGCTCCCCCCATTGCTCCCATTAGTCATGCCACCTCCTTGACGCTGGTTGGGATAATTGTACCCGCTAGAACCCGGCAGGACCCCATACGGGTAACCACCGCCATAAGGAAATGGCACTGCTGGTGGCAGCGGTGGCGGTGCTAAAATGCAATCAAGGTGAATGTCAACATTACAGACCCCACACCTGTACCGCCATGTAGTACAAGCTCCTCTACAAACCGCGCACCACCTGCAAGTCGACGGCTGGAGCGTCAATGGGTGGAGCGGGTGCAGCGCGTGGCGCAGTGACTGAGGCAACCTGGTGCACAGCGGGTGCACGTCAAACTCGCAATCCTTGCACCGATAGAACAGCCGTTCCACGCCGTCGCCGCAGACGTCGCACGTGCGCTCGTTCTGGCGCGCGCCTTGTGCCTTACGGACGACGAGGCTGAGCGGGTGCGGGTGCATGAAGGAGGAGAGGGCTGCGGGGCACCTGCCGCAGAATTCGTGGAGGTCGAAATTGCAGGCGTTGCATCGGAACCTGGCTCCTCTTCCGATGGTCTTGCAACCATCACAGAGGAACTCTGTGGCAGCGTTGAGGGCAACCAACTTATGCCCTGGATGAGTGAAGTGTTCTATGGTGTTCTTTGGCACAGGTGCCATTTCTCTCTCTCTAATGGATCTGGAGGCCTCAGTATACAGAGCAATGGAGGATTATAATATGCAGGTTGACATGGAACTGTTATGCGAACTCTCTCTTTGTCAAAAGCTCTACATGTTTACATTGGTAACGTGGGGGGACTCTGCGTGATGTAAGCAGTATCCGAAGACTTATTAAACATGGTCTACTTAAAATACCATCATAAATTTGAAGATAATGTCCAATAATAGCAGGGGAATTACACTTTTTTTTTTTTATCGAAGTTACAAACACATTTTGAGGCATCCGACCCTTCGACAATGCTCTTTTGTCTACTTAAAAGAGAATAAAATCCCCGTTTGATTCGTTGGGATAAATGAAAAGAATAATTTGTAGTACCGAAACCTTAACATTTACATTGAATTCTAGAAATATATAGTCAACAAAACAAAAAATATTCCAATATCATCTTCAACTGCACATTGACTATGCTCTTCGATGACTTGGTAATTGTTATATGCTTTTACATAAATCATATTTCCTGCGAATGTGTAAATAATACTTGTAATAGGTCAATAAGGCCTACCCTAAGCTACACTCATATTCACTACAACATCACTCCCTTTGCTCTATAAATAGAGTCGATGTATACACCTCCACACGCATCGGAATATACAAGCTATTCATCGCCTAATCTCCGTTTTCCTCTTCCTCCAGGCTCCAGAAGTACCTGTAACATGGTATCAGAGCCATTGATGGGTACTATCTGATATGGACACACCAAATCCCAAAAAGC
Organism: Escallonia herrerae; assembly: GCA_033070095.1. Classification (NCBI taxonomy): domain Eukaryota; kingdom Viridiplantae; phylum Streptophyta; class Magnoliopsida; order Escalloniales; family Escalloniaceae; genus Escallonia; species Escallonia herrerae. Next base: position 318,482 of record JAVXUP010000122.1, read on the forward strand.
CCAGCTCCACCAAAGCCAACACCATCTGCCCTAAGGAAACACCACCATCACCACCAAAATCTAAGCCGTCAGCAATCATCGTTGTTGAATTAACACCGTCAGTCACCCACCACTACCATCTGAACCTGCACTAACCACCAAGACCTGACGGCTCAGACCATAAATCTGGAACTTTAACCGTCACCACCACTACACTATATAACGGATTGACAACACCACTATCGCATCTACCACCAGATCCAAATCACGGTCAATAATCACCTCAAAACCCATTGTCTACCAACCAATCTCTAACCTCAACGACAACCATTTTTTTTTTATCTTCCTAGGCATTATTATCGTAATTGACCGGTGACCCCTACCACAAAATTAGGACCCACGACCCACAATCAGCACTGCCCCTTAGGGCTACCAATCCCCTCACAAATTGACTTGTGAAACCCATCTCTTTGTCTAACCCCTGCAGATAATTTATGTTGCCACCATGATCTGGCCGTCCATCCGTTGTAGATAGACGTGCCAGATCGAAGTCTCATTAAAGTTTTCCTGTCGTCCGCTACATAATGTAGCGAATGGGGATTTTGACCAAACTACATCGAAGGGATTTAATGAGTCGGTGGGATTTTCAGGCAAATAGGGAGCAATGTCGTAAGTTTCTCTGTCCGTTACATAATCTAGTAGACTGTGAAGTTTATTTAATGAAAATAAATTTGGTCTATCCATCCGTGATGGATGGACAAACAAATACCGCCGACTTGTTATGTGTGTGTGTGTGTGTGTGTGAGAGAGAGAGAGAGAGAGAGAGAGAGAGAGAGATCCTTTTAAGACATCCTTGCACTTGTAATATTTGTGCTTTTGGCCGGTAACTAACATTGTGGTTCTCCTTTCTTACAAAAAAAAAAGGGCTAATTACACCTATATCTCTGAGGTTTGGGGATAATTACACGCGATGACACAAAGTTTCAAAATGTAACACTTATGTCCATTGACAAACGGAATACAAAAATACTTAACAGTTTTGACAAAAAGACTTGATTGCCCCTGACTTTGAAGGTTATTTACTTTCAAAATATAATTTCTCTCTTATTTTATTTTTTCCTCCTCTATCTTCCCAAACCATTTTTTACCCCCATAAATTTCTCTCTCTTCCTCAGAATGTGTTATTTCATTTTCTAAATTGGATTTTGGCTTTGAATTTCGTCCTCAGAATCTTCACCATGGCAATATGTAGATCTAGGGTTAGGATTCCTTTCCTCTTCTTATCTGATTGCACATGCAATCGAATTGCAAAACAAGTGATTCAAACCTATGAGCATGATTTGACACACTTGAATTGCAAAACCAGTACCGCGAATTGAATATATGGGCAAATCTGAAGGCCCAAGGTTCTTGGTTTTGGAATGAATGGGATTAGGCTTGGCCAGCGCGAGGAAAATCCTTTTAGCACTTGGGGCGACTCTGGATCTGGCATCAATAGGTGATCCTGTCTGATCAGAGCACTGGTTCCGGCATCGGTGTGCGCCGCCGTTCCTCCCTCTTTCCCCCACTACGCCGGCGCCCCATCCCTCTTCCCTCTATCGCACCATCACACACACCCACTCTCCCTCTTCCCCTTCTCCTTCGTGGTCGTGCGACTGCTTTTGTGATTTTGGCAGCCCCTGGTAGCGGAGCCTTTGTCGTGGCTTGATAAGTTGGCACCGCGACCTTGGCCGATGGAGTGGACTTCGATCTGGGCTAAGGGTGGCGTGGTGGGGGTAGGGGGGAAGAGGGAGGGGCAGCGACATCGTGGAGGGGAGAAGGAAAGCAACGGCGGCGAGGTGGTTGGAGTGATGCGGCGGCAACGAGGTGGTTGGAGTGATGCGGCGGCAGCCCCATTGAGATGATGGTTAGAGAGAGAGATAAAGTTAGGGTTTCAAATTAAAACAAATAAAAAACACAAATTTGAAAAAAAAAAGGAACTTAAATCTGTAATTTGATTTGGGGAAAAAGACTTAATTTCTATTAGAGAGATCCTAATTTAAAAATAAGATTAAAACCTTAATTTGGAGATAGAGAATTAAGTTTTGAAATTATAATTTGGTATTAGGTTTGAAACCCTAATTTTGTAAATTAGGGTTTTTAATTTTTATACAGTATATATGTAAATATGTGGTATAAGGATAGTATTGACATTTAGAAAATACTCATGGATGACATCAGCCAAAAAATACACTTTTTGGACGGAATCCTAACGGATGGACACGATTGATACATTTTAAAAGTATTTGGTCACAGAATGTTACATTTTAAATTTTTGTGTCATTGACTGTAATTACCCCCTAACCTCAGGGACATAAGTGTAATTAGCCCCAAAAAAAAGAAGAGCAAATTGTCAACATAATTTTGAAGTCCAATGTTTCAGAACGTATCGAAACCATCTTGGATGGTACTAATCAAATGTTTTTGGGCTCAATCAATGAGCAGTTACCTAAAAGGTTGCAAATATTGGCGATACATTACAAGTGATATTTGCAAACCGACAAAAAAAAAGACAAGGATGCTGTCAAATCTACTGAGCGACATGATGAATAGGTAGGCAGAAATCATCAAATAATAGCATGGTTCAAAATTCCATTCCTTCCATGCATCTTCACTTCGGCCACTTTAACATCACCAAAGAAATTTGGGAACTATTATCTCAGCGATACACCGCCTCCGACCTTGTTCACCAATACCAGCTTTTGGAGACACTCCATTGCATGAAACATGAATTTTGGACAGACTATCAACACCTTTCGGTCCCAAATGCACTCCATTTGGGATCAGTTAGCATTATTTGAATCAAAGGTAGGACTAAAATACTGACAATAAAAAATTTACTATTCACCCAGATTGTTAGCATCTGATTCAGTTTCTTATGGCTCTAATCGCCGATTTTGAGCCTATCCCTGCACCACAGGAGTCCATTTCCAACACTAGAAGCTGCTATCTCTGACCTTCTTTATGAAGAAACACGGCTTGCTTCACTTAAGTAACAAAAATAGTACTAATGAGATTGCTCACTATGATGTATTTCATGATCTCCATTTTTCTCTTCTTCCAATAATACCTGTAACATTTCCAATGCTGATTTTGGGCTAATTTGTTACTAGGAAGTAATTAATCCACTAATGATGCTGGATTAATGTAATATCTTCGAAGCAAATCTTTCACTGCCAACACCGCAATTTTTAAGCTGCATTGCTTACCTTGCAACTAGCTACAAAGTTCTTCTCACAGCAAAAGTGCACGTACTTCGTTTAGAATATTTGTCATGATTATTGTATTACTCTTAAATTATTGTAAAGGTTCTCAAACCAACTAGCTAGGCAAAATTGAGGGAGAAAGGGCTAGGACTAACTATTCGACAAATTCAATTTCAAAATTTGACAAGATCTATAATCATTTATAGTAAACATTGACTAGGATCCTTCTTCAGCAAGAAAAAAATTTTAATTCCCTCTTTTTTCTAGCCTCCCATGGCTAAACGAGTGCTTGACCTTAATTTGTTAGGTCCAAAAATAATACTCTTCTTAACATAATGTATAACAATAAAATTGAAGCATAAGATGTATACCAGACCTCTATTATATCAAAAGGGAAAGTCGAGACAGAGAAAATAGTTTGCAAGAAAGATGCAGTAAGCCATACTAAAGATTAAGAACATATACTGAATTGATACACCTAAATATATGCTGAAAAAAGTTGTGTTATTTGCCATCAGTATACTGTAGTTCCAAAAACATGTCTTCAAGTAAAGAGCATATCGGAGTAGACATTAATACGTAATTAGCTTGCTTACACGCAATCAAAGGAGCTAATTTCTTAATTCACATGATTAATGACAAAACTATCCCCTGAAATTTACACATTTTTACACTTTGCTCCCCGTGTTTACAACTTTGAAAATAATGTTCCTTGAGATTGACAAAAATATTGCAAACGACTCCAATATTGGATGACCGTTCAATTTTGGACGTTAAGTCCGCATGTGCGATGCATATCCCATTTTGGCATGGGCAAATTTGTCATTTTTCTTAGCCCATCTTCTCTTTCTCCCACTGTTCCTCTGCTTCTTCTCTCTCTCCCTCTCCCTCTCCCTCTCCCTCTCCCTCTACCTCTCTCCCCCTAGCTCTATCTCTCCCCTGGATTCTGTAGATGTCTGTGGGTTCACAACCGGGCCTTCTCGCTGTCTTCAAATTCCGACAAGCAAAGAGGGCATTCTAGCACATCCAATCCCACACCCCAACAAATTCCACCATTCTGCCGCAAACCACCATTCCCTCGCCACTACTGCTCCACACAAACAACGCCGTTGTAAACCCAACCCCAGTGTCGCAAACCATCATTCCCTACACTACCGCCCTCCTACACAACACCACCGTCCCTAACCAGCTCATCTACCACACCCCATGCTTTCTAAAGTTTCCAAACAGCCCCACAACAACTGCCCTTCACCCATAAAAAACCACAGTTGCCAACACCGCCACAATCTCCATTGTTATACCACAATCAGTACTGCCACCTCCACCAAACCACCCTAATGATCTATCATATTTTTTACTACAAACTGTCGATACTTTCAACAACCATTCCGAGCTCGACCATTAAAGTGGAATCCTTCAGTGAGTTTGTTTGGGTGAGCCACTAATAGCCTGTTTGTGAGTTTTGAGAGGAGAGAAAAAAAAAAAAGAGGGGAAGAGGAAAGAAGAGATGACAAAGGAATATAATTTTTCTTCCTCTTGTTTGTGAGTTTAAGAGAGAAAAGAAAACATCATTTCTTTTCCTTGTTTGTGAGTTCAGAAGAAAAGAAAAGAAAAGAAAAAATACAACATTACATATTTACCCTTATACAATAGTATATTAATCTAAACAAAGACTTTAAAGTACGATCCAAACTAAGAACTTAATTCAGACGGGAAAAGAAATTTGGTCATCAAGGACATCACAAAAAGTTTATACTGTAATAATGTGATAAGTCTCCCATCCCCGAATAATGCCACAGTAAAAGTCACGAGTTGACTACAAATACGCAATACGCTTATACATGCTAAGGACTTAGAAAATTCAAAAGAATAAGTTTGTGACACTTACTTGAGATTGTAGGAGATGAAGCTAGCCACCACTTCCATCACTTATTCTGTTTGTTTGTAATAAATAGTATACTATGCTTTTGTAAAAAAATCTAGGACATAAAAGTCATTAAAAATTTTATCATCATAATCTCAACGATATTATGGGTATTATTAAAATATCACTTATGAGAGTTTCTTTTCTTTCCCTTTCTTCCTAATTTTGGGAGAAAAAAATTAGTGACAAAAGAGGCCTAAACTTTCCTCTATTTTCTCTTATTTTCTCTCCTTAAAAAAACTCACAAACTAGAGAAAAGGGAGGAAAGGTGCCACTTTCCTTTCTTTTCTCTCCTAAAAAAACTCGTAAACAGGCTATAAAGGATTTCAAATCTCATTTCTGAATCATATGGGCTTAATAATATCATGATGGAGCCATTATTTCATATTAAGGAAGAGAATGATAGTGAATTTTCTAATTTACAATAATTATGATGGTGAAGGAGCCGATCGTGGGGCAGATCTGAAGGTAGCGGGGTGTTTGGCAGGGTGGTGACGACGGTGGCCTTGACGATGATGATGGTGGTGGGCGAAGAGTGGCTTGGTTTTTTAAAGTGAACCCATAGACATACTTGTGCGAGATCTGTGTATTGAAGGGGGAAGGTTCTGGGTTATTTCAAAGTGATGGAATTAGGTCTGAATTTACAATATACTTGTGGGAGTTCTGTGCATTGTGAGAGAGAGAGAGAGAGAGAGAGAGAAGAAGAAGAAGAAGTAGAGGAACAAAGAGGAAGGGGAAATGGGGTACGAAAAATGACAAATTCGCCCATGGCAAATGGCATGTGCATCACATATGCGGACTTAACGTCTAAAAATGAACGGCCATCCAATTTTGGAGTCATTTACAATGTTTTTGTCAATCTCGGAGAACACTATTGCCAAAATTATAAGTACGGGGAGTGAAGTGCAAAAACGTATAAATCCGGGAACAGTTTTGTCATTAACCCTAGTTCACAAGGAAGAAAAAAAGTTTGTTCCCGCACCAAAGATTATGTTAGAGAGCACTCCAAGTGCTAAATTCGCTACAAGGGCATACATCTTGCCAGGCCAATGATTTGTTACACCACTTGCTTGAGCCTGTTGGTTGGCATAGTTGTGATGCATTGCATATTGAGGCTGGTTGGCACATTGGATGTCGAGGCTAGTTGGCATAAATCTGATACATTGGATGTTGAGGCTTTTTGGCATAGTTGAGGCTGGCTGGCATAGTTGTACAAGTAATATGGGGCTGGTTGATGAAGTTGTAACCGTTGTATGGTGAATTGTTGGCCTAGTTCAAAGGCCTGTGATAAGCATATGCACTTGAAGGAGGTGGTGTGGTGGTGCTGGGGGACTGTACGATGAGATTCCACATTGGTTAGCCTGAGGACATACAACTAGAACACATTCTAGATGTATTTGAAAAGAACAACTTACGCAACCTAGCACCAAGAACTGCACGCACCTGTACAATCAGCACAGACCAATCTATGATTTGATTTTTTCAGCATCAGGGGATGGGCTGGGTGCTGCACATGCCTCAGTACCTCAGGCAATTGGGTGCAAAGTGGGTGCACTTGAAAGTCGCAGCCCTTGTGGTTGCACCTATAGAAGAAACCCTCTACATGGTCACCACACACACGACAGATTCACGCATTATGGTACGTTCCTTGTGCCCCCTGAGGCAACCGTCTTAGTGGGTGTCGGTGCATGAAGGAGGAGAGACTGCTAGGACAAGTGCCACAATAGTCATGCAAAGTAAAATTGCATGGATCGCATATAAACATTTTCCCCATTTCAGGAGTCTTGCAACCATCACAGAGGAAGATCAGCCCTAAGCTCGGCCAGGGAATGCCCTCGATGGCAGAAGTGCCTTATGGTATCATTTGGTACCCAAACCAATTTATCTTCTCCTGTCTCTCAACACGCTGGAAACCGGGTTGAGTTTATTTTCATTGCCTTGTTCTAGCTAGTTTCTTCTTTTGTTTACCGGTACTCATACTAGTTTGTTGGTGCGTCTCTTGTATGAGTTTCTTATTAGCTTTCATTTGTATATGTTTACACTTGCATCTTTGACAACTTCAAAGATATATGATACAGATGAACTTGCAATGCTGCATATCCTGCATTATATATCTGAATTCTAAAAGGAAGCTTGTACCAGAGTAGAATCGTTAGGAAAGTGTTTCTGCGAAACTAGTGAAACTACTAGTAGTTGGACGGCTTCCTGCTTGAACCGGCAATTTGTTGTACTACCACATAAAAAATAGGGCTGATTGCAGCTTTACATGCATCATTTTACCTTGTTTTTCTTTTTCGGGGTATGGTCATTGCTTTCATATCGATAAAAAAATTTATTGCTTACGAATAGAAAAAAGATTGTTTTCTTTTATTTCATACTTATCAGATGTAAAACTTATTATAACAGTTTTTTTTTTTTGTTGGTACTTTTACTAGTTTGTTGGTGCGTCGCTTGTATGAGTTTCTTATTAGCTTTGATTTAGACTTGTTTAGAGTAGATCATTTTTATGTACAATGATACAGATGCCCTTGCAATGCTAAGATCCTACACTATTAAAAGGAAACTTATACCAGATTAGAATCGTTATAGCGACGGATAGTGTTTTCGTGGAACTACCAGTGGTAAGTTGTCTTCCCGGTTGAAAAAAGCGATTTGTTTACAACCATATGAAAAAAGGCTGATTGCAGCTTTACTTCTTGAGTTGGATCAACTTTAACTCATTTTCCAGTCTTCCTGTTCATTTGTTTGTCTATGATCATGATCGGAGACTTCAAAGAAGGCTCATTTGTTTGTCTATAAGTTGCCTCGAGGATGTAAGACGAGCCTTTGAAAGTAGCTAATACATGCCGAATGCTAAGTGGCACTAAAACGCATAGATTCAACATGTGTATGCCTATGTGTTCATAATTTTGAGAGACATGCACACACCCAAACTTAAGTCTTTAATTCTGGTATTATCTGCTACAGCTCTCCCATCTAGGAGCTTAGTAAAGAAGAACACAACACTTTGGATTTTCTCTTCCAAGGTGAGGAGAGAAAGAGAAGTGATCACTATTTATAGGGTGTGTGTACATCTGAAATTAAGGAGCTATAGTTAAGGAATCAGTTACTAAAAGATACAAGAAGTACATGTTTAACACATGTGACAAATCATTTCGGCCATGATTTTGTCCATCATCTTTGCCCTTCATCTTCGTTGTTGCTGATTTCTTGAGATTCAACAGATTCATCGCTATTGCTTCCCCTCAAACTTGGTCGAGGTTGTTTGCAAAGGCCTATTTTGCTGCGACATAATTGAAACGATTCTCGAGATAAAGGCTTAGTGAAAATGTCAACGGTTTGAGCGTTTGAACTAACATACCTCGTAACAAGATTATCAAGAGCAACTTTCTCACGGACGAAATGGTAATCAAGTTCTATGTGCTTCGTACGACCATGGAACACCGGATTGACTGTCATATGCTGTAATATTCCGAACTTCGGGAACCAGTTAAAATAACCATTGGTGCTCCGAAAAATAGACGAGCGTTAATTTTGGGCAATGCCCGGGTATTACTAACGTATTGGAGCTTAAAGAATTTTGGGGCAAAAATATAATTTTTGAAATTTTGGAGGCATTTTCGTAAATCCGAACAATTTTGGGGCATAACTGTAAATTAATGTCTCACTGATGAAAAATAATAAAATGGGTGATAGTCTATGTTTTAGTGACATCTAGTTAAATTAATGAAAATTGGGAGAAAAAAATTTGGGGCTTAAATGCAATTATGCGAAGTTGGGGGCTATTTTGTAAATTATGAAAAGTGGCGTTAGGTGTCAAATTTGGAGAATTGGTTATGAAATGGTGCTAGCTCCTCCTTGTTACCTGATAACTAATGGAATATAATTATAAAGTAATGGATGGATTTGGATAAAGAAGAATAAGATAAAGTGGAAAGAATAGTCGGGGAGGAAAATGAAAATAAACAAAACAGAGAGGAGAAGAACAAAGGAAAGAGAACAGAGTGGGAAGAACAAAAACAGAGAGAGGAACATGGCAGCTCGGGAAAGCAAAAATCACAGAAAAGGGAAGGATTCCCAAGGTTAACTTCTCCATTTTTGTTAAGTGTAATTCTTGTTTTAAAATTAGTGGAAGATATCGTAACAGTGTGTGTGTGTGTGTGTGTGTGTGTGTGTGCTTGTGTGTGTTTTTCGTGTGAGAAGAAGGGGGAGCTTCGAGTATGGCTTCAATGGAAAGTAGTTGAGTAATTTTGTATATTCATGTGGTGATTTGGAAGAAAATAAAAAGGATTGGGAGTATCTGGTGGGCTGCCGAGAGTGTAGGTGGGTGCGGGTGAGTTTGCAGTGGAGGTTTGTTGAAGATGTATGTGATGGGGGTGTGTATATGTGTGTAAATATTGTGTATTAGTGTGTTAGAATGTAAGTTTTAGGTATAGAATTGGGAATGGTGTGTGGCCGTGTGTTGTAGGTATGAATTGTGTGTGTCTGTGCATGCCAGTTGTGAAGAAGATGATGTGTGTGTAAAAGGTGAGTTAGTCTGTGCTTTGATTATGAACAGTGAGTGTAAGTGTCGCTAATATTGAAAATCAATTAGGTAGGTTATAATTCAATTTTTTATAAATAGTTAGGGCCAAAAATATACAAAGTGCAAAACTATAACCCCTAGTATTTTTACGAGATCTACGCTCTGAAAATTTTTGGAGTCTACGAAGGATGCTAAATGAGGGTATCGGGTAACTACAATTATTGATTTATTTAGCATAGCAAACCAAGTTATTTAAACCTAAAACTTTTATGGAAGCACTATTTTACAGATATGATTCATTATCTAAAATTTCGAGCCATTCCGAGGCCGATGAGTATTTTTCGCGAAACTGGCCTTTTAGCACTCGGTCCGGACACCGGTTTGGAATTTTTGGGCGAAAATTCTTTAAAATACTTTTTAAACCAGAAATAATATCAGGATGCTTAAAATAGCGTTTTAAGATATTTTTGAGATTTTTCGGTGCCGGAAACCCCCAGGGTTTTTTGGTAATTTGTCTCCCCGAAGGGGTATTTTGGTAATTTGACCTAAGAAAGGTATTTTGCATAAATTTACATATGGGAAGTTTATTTCAGTGATTCTACTTATCAGAAGACCATTTTGGTAATTTAAGTCCGAGAGGGGCATTTTGGTAATTTTACACCCTAGGGGCGTTTCAGTAATTTTACATACCCGGTGAGGGGAGGTTCATTTTGGGAGCATGTGTGAATTCGTATTAAGTTATACTTTTGTTCTGTAGGCTGTATTCTAATGGTTCGATTATTCCGTTTAGGTTAAAGCTAAAGACTTCGGTTAGGATAATTTAGCTGCAGATCCAGGTAAGGGATTCTATCTGAACCTTGGGTAAGGACTTTTGTCCGAACCCTTATTTGATTACTTGTACTCGTAAGTACTCCTTTGATATATTTACAACTAATGCCAAACTCTGAGTTATGTATTGATATCAGCATGTTCTTGTCCAGAAAACCCTAATGTTGAACCTGAATCGGTTATTTAGAAATCTTGTGATGCTCGCATGTTATTGCATGCTAAGCAAATTTGATAATTATCTGTATCCATTCTTCTGAATTGTTGTGATTATATTCGATAATTATTCACAGTAGTTTTTGCTGTTTATCTGTAATTTTTCTTCTAAAAATTCTGATTTCTTCTGAAAATTCCGAATGCTGACTTATGTCAGTATGATTATTGTTATTAGAACCCGAATTGATTTCGGGGATATGAGCTTATGTTAACGCTCATTGATATTATTAATTTCTGTGTTGACCTGGGTTTCCATTTAGTGGGGAGGCGGTATAAGGCTGGTTGAATCCTGCATGAAACGTAGGCTAGTACCCAAGTGGACTAGTAATTATGTACATCATGCATGTGTACACTATATGAGCTTGCCATAATGGCATTGCAATCGCCCAGTATCAACATTGATTTTTGATTTTATTAGATAGAATAATTTGCTTGGGTTGAAAGCCCTTGACAAATATTCATTGTATTTAGTTAGAAGGATTTGTACTTGGGTTGAAATCCCTTGACAAGCCTTTATCGTATAATCTGATTTGATTTCTGCTTGGGTTAAAATCTCTCGAGAAATCTTGTTGTATTTTCGAAATGATTTCTGCTTGGGTTGAAATCCCTCAGAAAGTCTTGTTGTATTTTGGAAATGAATTTCTACTCGGATTGAAATCCCTTGAGCAAGGAAAATTTTCGTGGTACTTGAAAATGCTGACTTGAAAAGGGTCTTTTATTGATCATTTTGGATTTTATTCTGATTGTTAATATTTATTTTGGCATCTATTTCTGATGAACTTTGCTCAGTTTAGGTAATTATTGAATTTTGATCGTTCGAAGTGTTTTGAAAATCATCGTCGAATGGATTTTTCAGAGTCGTGTTATAATCTCTTTTGTAGTCCTTGTACGACCTTATTGAGCTCTCAAAAGCTCACCCTTCGTTTGACTCCCTTCTGCAGGTGATGATAAGCTGTAGCAGGGTCGTGAATGGGTTAGAGTCTGAGTGAGATTTTGATGAGCCCATCACCACGGTATAGTAAGACCCCTGCGTGGGTCGGTACTGTTAATTTGTTCTTAGAAAATTTGAATTGCAAAGAACCTAAGCTGTAATGGTTTAAGCTAAGCAGTTTGTGATCTAGTATTTTGAAGAATTTGAGTTGATGTTGAATTAGATGATTTGGAATATGTGTTAGTGAATAGATTTGACAGGTTTGATGTGATCCGGTAGGTTAAGACCCGGGAGTTCGAGGCAGCGGAGCTCCGGATTTTTGGGAGCGTTACATATGCAAAGCACTAAGATTATCACAGTGAAGAAACATAGGCAATTGTAGTGGAACTCTAATGTCATGAAGAAGTGTCGAGAGCCAAGTAAGTTCAGGGTCAGCGGAAGCCATAGATCAATATTCTGCCTCAGCACTTGATCGAGAACAGTGTTTTGCTTTTTGGCAGACCAAGATACACAATTACCTCCAAAAAAATGTACACATAACAGTGGTAGACCTCCTGGTAATAGGACACCCAGCCCAATCAGCGTCAGAAAAAGCATTAAGTTCAAGGAAACTTTGGTGTAGCACATTCATTCCATAATCAAGTGTGCCACTGACATACCAGAGAATGCATTTAACCGCTTGGTAGTGATCAACAGTAGGAGCTTGCATAAACTGACACACCAAATTAAGTGAATAAGAAAGGTCAAACCGAGTGAATGTAAGGTATTGAACAGCACCAACGATACTCTGATAATGGGTTGGATCGGGATAGAACAAGCTTTTATTTCCATAGACGTTGAGATTGGTTTGCAACCAATCATTTGAGCTCGTGTTAAAATATCTCGAGCATATTTTAATTGACACAATAGTCCAGAATCCGAAGAGTGGACCTCAATACCGAGAAAATAATAGAGAGGACCAAGGTCCTTGATAGCAAATTCATTACTTAGTTCCTGAATGAACCATTTCAGAAATTCGGCGTATCACCGTTAAGAATCATATCATCGACATAGACAAGAAGGAGTAGGTTGCCTCTTATACAGTGGCAAGTAAATAAAGATGGATCTGCTGCACTACAAACAAATCCAAGATCCAGTAAAAATATACTCAATCTCTCGAACCATGCATTTGGAGCTTGTTTAAGTCCATAAATGGCATGCTTCAGACGACAAACATGAGAAGGAAAATTGGGATCGTGAAATCCTGGCAGTTGCTTCATGTAGACTGGGGTGGAAAGATAGCCATGAAGGAATGCATTTTTCACATCAAGTTGCTAAATTTTCCAATGACGAATAATGGAAAATGTAAGAATGGTGCAGATACTTCCAAGTTTGACGAATGGAAAAATGGTTTTGAAAAGTCCACTCTTGCAAAGTCTTTCAACACTCCCATCTGGCTGCAATTTGGTTTTCAAAACCCATTTGCTACCAATAACATTCATATCACGAGTTCAAGTAACAAGATCCCATGTTTGGTTATTGTGGAGAGCACTAAGCTATTCATGCATAGCAGCTTTTCAGCCCAAGTACTTTAATGCAGATTTGTACGTCTTTGGTTCCATAGGAACCCGTGGTGATGATTGTAAAATATGTAGGCAGGCATACCTTGGATTGGGTTTAACAATTCCATGCTGAGATCATGTTACCATAGAGCAAAAAGGCACAACATGTTGATCAAGAGAATCATCAACATTTTGGATTGTAGTGGATGAAGAGGTGCTACTATCATTTAGCTCGGTGGCAGGTTCGCCATCTGACGAAGGTAAAGAGTCATTAATAGATTGCTCTGGGATCGATTGAAGTGCAGGTTCCCTATTCTCTGGCATGACATATAATTCTGCATTCAATTAGACCCTTGAAGTAGGCTCAAGGTGCTGATCCCCAACAAGATACTATTGTGCTATAGTATCATGTGTTGCAAAAGATGTTGCATTAGTACTACCTGCAAGTGGAAAAAGGGGAAGTTGTAGTAGGAGGTTACAACCACTTCTTATATGATATAATCTCCCCCTAAGTTTGTTGGCTTCCATACAATGAGTTCGGAGTTCTATATGGGAAATATATCTCATTATATACCACATATCGAGAGACATATGCATGTCTAGATATAGGATTAAGACACTTGTAACCTTTGTGTTTTATGCTATATCCAAGGAAAACACATGGTATAGATTTGTATTCAAGTTTATTTTTCTTGTAATCACCAAAATATAAAAAACATTTGCCCAAAACTCGTAATAAAGAGTAGTCGGGATGCTGACCAAGCAATCGAAAAATGGGGATTCCACGTTCTCTTTGAATGGGCAATCGATTTATCAAAAATACTATCATAGCAAAGCATTCAACCCAAAATCTACAGGCAAGTTTGCATGAAACATCATAGTGAGTCCCAACTTCGTGATGTTATGGTGCTTTCTTTCGGCAGTCTCGTTCTGTTGAGGTGTTTTAGGACAAGTTAATTGGTGTTGAATGCCAATGTTAGCAAAAAGTGACAAGAACTTCTTGTCACCCAAATCTCCTCCTTCATTAGACTGGAAAAATCTTGATTTGCTTATTGAATTGATATTCAACAAACTTTTGAAAATAACTTTGCAAAAAATCAGATTTCCTTTTCAACAGATAGAAACATGTAAAGCGAGTGTGCCCATCAACAAAGATAACATAGTATTTGTAATTTGCAACGGAGAAAACAGGTGCCAAACCCCATAGATCACAATGGATTTTTATGAAAGGCTAGTCACAATATTCATTAGATTTAAGAAAAGGAAGTCTACAAGACTTTCCCATTTGGCAACTTTCACAAATCAAATCGAGATCATTATCAGAACATAAGTCTATGAACTTTCGACAAGACAAAAAAATCCTCAACTCTATACTGAGGATGTCCAAGACATTGGTTCCAACCTTCTTTATTTGTCTTATGAAATCGATTTGAATAAAGTGTCGTGTTATATTCACAAAGGCATACAATCCTTCTCTCCTTGCCCCAGTTGCCACTACTGTAGAGGTGCATCTATCCCTAATCACAAATCTATTTCCATCAAATTCAAAGATGTAAGGCATATCTGTAGTGAATTGACTAACAGATAACAAATCCTTCTTTATATCCGGAACATAAAGGACATTTTATTTAAGGTATAATATTTTTGCTAGATTTCACACTAGAATCACCAATATGAGTAATATCAAGACGTTGGCCATATCCAACCATAACCCTATCTCTACCATTATACGGTCGCAAGTTATGTAACCTACCAGACTTTTCAGTCATATGATTTCTGGCACCAGTGTTTAGGTACCACTCTAAATCTTGGTTATCTCCAATTTGAAATGCTGCCAATGCTTCAGCGACATCTTCTGCTTGATATGAATGGTTGAAATGATTGAAGCATTTCAGTGTTGTGTGGTTCTTACATCCACAAATTTGACATGTGATAGAAACCTTGTTCTTGATGTCGTTCCTTTGTTTGTGAGGCTAATTTCTTTTGGCAGCGCCTTCATTTTGTCCAGTTTTCATGTTCCCTGCATTAATATGAGCAAGACCACTACCACTACCACCACTCATGTTAGCATTATTACCTTGAACTAGTTCTTTGCTTTGAAACTAAACTTGTTGATGTTATTTGTGTTTCTCTTGTTTGCATCCTTATTTATCCTTTGCCCGTAGTAAGCCAGTTGGGGTCCACCAAATGATTCAATTTTATGTTTTATGAGTGAGATTGCGGGCTTTGTGGCTTTGTAGAAGTGGAACAATATCATTTTAAGATAGTACAGGTGGTTTAAGCATTGTTATTACAAAATTCTCATATCCATGACCAAGGTGTTGTAACAACCAGAAAACTTTAATAGTTGTCTGGAACTTACCTATAGCAGCAAGATTGCCGCATATGGACTTCAACTTACCAATATACTCATGGATGGAATATGTACCTTTGCGAAGCATAGTCATGTCTTGAGCTAATTGAAACTCTCTTTCTTGACAGTCTTGTGCAAATGCTTCTTCTAACGCCTTCCAGACTTCGCCAGCAGTGACGAGTCCTACAACAAGACCAAGCACCTCTTTAAATAATCCTCTAAGAAGTCGATCGGATTGTCGCCAAGCAATGAAGTCTGGATTTGGTACTTCATTTCGTCCTTCGGTAGTAGTGACTTCAGACGGGAGAATTGTCACTTTAGGCATCCTATATTCACCATGAAGGAAGCCTTGCATGTCTTGGCTTTCAATGAGTGCCAAAATCTGTGTTTTCCATAAAAGATAGTTGCTTTGAGTGAGGCGTAGAGAAACAAAGTTTCCCACATTGAGAGTTGCTGGATAAGGATATTTGACTATAACAGAGTTGGCCACTGAGAGGGTGGAAAAAAAAGCTAAATGTATCTCTTTCTAATCCCTCACTAAGAGGCTCTAATACCATAAAGAAGAAAAACACTTTGGATTATCTCTCTCAAGGTGAGGAGAGAAAGAGAAGTTATCACTATTTATACGGTGTGTGTACATCTGAAATTGAGGAGCTAATGTTAAGGAGCTATAATTAAGGAATCAGTTACAAGAAGATACAAGAAATACATGTTTAACACATGAGAAAAATCATTTTAGCCATAATTTTGTCCATCATCTTTGCCCTTCATTTTTGCTGTTGCTGATTTCTTAAAATTTAGCAGATTGACAAAAACATCAAAGATGTTAGGCCATTTATCCCAAGTATTTCATTTTCTGTATTTGTTTTGATGAGAGCAAAAAGCATGTTCTGCAAGTGTCCTACTTACAGCCCGCATTTTGTGCCCGTCAGGCAACTACATTGAGTGGATGTGAGTGCATGAAGGAGGAGAAGCTCATAGTGGTCAAGCAACCTGTTGAGATGCAACCTGTTGAGAGATATAAATTTCACATCGGATATTAATCTCACATCGGAAAAAAAATGTATAATATTTCGATATATAAACCTTGTACGTCTTCACTGTTAATTGATTTTGAGTTAGATACGTTCACACGACCATCACGTAGGTTCTCTCTAGGTGATCGTTAAGCTCTACTAATGGATGTCCTGCATATGAAGTGCTTACTGGCCTACTTTGGCAGTGCATCCATTTCTTTCTTCTCCTTTTCTTAATATGATGGATAGCAGAGACCTGTATAGATCAAAAGTAG
This sequence comes from Escallonia herrerae, assembly GCA_033070095.1. Classification (NCBI taxonomy): domain Eukaryota; kingdom Viridiplantae; phylum Streptophyta; class Magnoliopsida; order Escalloniales; family Escalloniaceae; genus Escallonia; species Escallonia herrerae. The sequence continues at coordinate 335,312 of JAVXUP010000122.1, forward strand.
AATGATGTTGAAAGTTTTTACTTCTGTGACAATGGTTTTGTTATACTAGTACTGGGGATGACAGCAACTGGATGTAAATTAGGAATTTAGTTGACAATTGATAGTGTGAACAAAAGAAGAAGGCCGGATTGCTGAATTATATCCAACAAATGCATTAGGGATGGGATGACAGGGAGCTTATGTAAGGTTTGTACATTTGTGCTTCTTTTTAATTTTCTTTCCCCATTTGACATGCTTCCGTTTTTGGTTTGTCCGCAATTGTTAAAGACCTTTGTCGATCTTCACTTTCCACGTTGGTACTATTTCACTTCACAGTTTGAGGTCATTTGGTAGGATGGAAGATTGACATGGAAGAATTTTTGTTTGAGCCTTAACAAGTGATCAAGTTTGGATTATAACGAAAATCTTCATCTAGCGGTATAAAGAAAGACGATTGCGAGATATCAAATTTCTAGTACCCTGCTTCATATTTCGATCATAACCAGGCTTTAAGTATCTACGATTGTAATTGACGTTAGATGAATTTTTTTTTTAAACATAGATAATTTTGTGTTACCACATGTGCTAGAAGTCGCAAAAAGATAGTCAAACTAGCTAGCTTAGAAGGTATTGATTTATTTGTGGACTTGCGTTTCGTATTCACTCAGAGCTCGTATGAGGCAGCCCTCATGCTACCCTCGCCCCGACAACCCGTTTTCTCATCAGACCCGAGAAATCCGCATCCGGAGTCCAAATCACCTAAAACGCTAGCAGGCAACATCTCCCTCCAATCTTTACAAATCCAAAAAAAATGGCCTCCCGCATTAACTCGCCTTCCCCGCTCCTCCAAGCCCCGTCAAAACCGGCGGGTTTTTCGGCCACGCGCTGCCCGCAACACCTCCCCTCACACTATCCCCACCCCTCCCCTCACAATCCCCCAAAGGTTCTGCATTAATTTGTCGCTATAACACCCCCGCGAATCTTTCAAAACCCTAATTTATCTTCGTTTTCCTCGACAGATTTCTCACTCTAACCCTCGCCGCGAAAGAGTTGCGCCGGTGAAGGCCCAAGCGACGGCGGAGCCGAAGCCGATATTGGATAGCAGAATGCTGGTACTGTGTTATCCCTGTTGCCAAAGTTGAGGCTGATTTCGGTTACGTACTGATGGTTTTTGATTGGGCTGGGGTTTTCAGGTGTTTGTTCCACCGCACGCGTTGATCAAGCACTGGGTTTCGGTCCTGAGGAACGAGCAAACTCCGAGCCCTATCTTCAGTGAGTGAATGGTTCTGAATTTAGGCATTTTATTTTGGTATAGTGCCGTATCGCCACGAATGGATTGCTCGTGGGTTTGATGCTGAATGTTATCGAATTGGCTTTGAATTTTGATTTGCATGCGCTGTTGTTGTGAAAACCGGACCGTTCACTTAACTGTAGAAATGACCGACAGTCACAATTCAGTGGTTACCGGACCATGATGTCATAAGTGCGAAACAAATATCGTCTAAATCATGGAATTGATAGCTAATATCTTGGTACTTCCGGTAGCTCATCTCTCTTTAATTTAAAAAAAAAATATTCTAATTCAGAACATGACATTGACCTAGTCAATAGAGTCATTAGTGGAAATCAAGGACGCGTGATTGAGAAGAGACGGACAGATTTTGTGTGTTGTCTCGAATATCATTTAGGGTTGTCAATGTAAAAGATGAAAAGTTGCTTTCAATTTCACCGGTTGGACAGCTGTGGCTTGTTTAGTGTCTTGCGGTAGGTTCAGCTACGAGTCGGGCACTTTACGCAGCATAAATGATTTTTTACATTCAGCTGGACTGGAATATGTGGCAGTTGACGGTTTCGACGAGTGAAGCAGTCCTTCAAGGTTTTAATACATTGGCCTGCACTTCTATCCTCTTCCCTGGTCGAAGTTGGTTGAAACAAAGAAGTGGATACATAACAGCAATATAGTTAATGCCAACAAGGAACTGAAATTGTGCCGAGTTTTATATCAATATCCATCTATCTGTACAAGTATACCAGGTTACCAGAAATGCTAAAACTAGCTAATTGGATTTAGGAATGCATGTTAGGAAATACGTGACACATTGTAATGACTGTACAGTAGCTTTTCTAGCTTTTGTTGTGTAATGGTGATACCAGCGTGCAACAGCAGAAGCGAGAAAGGGAAAAAAAAATTATTTTCGTGACTTAAAGTGGAATTTGAGAGAGGGCCCTAGCATATACAACGTAATAAGTAGGTGACTAAAAGGGGTGCGCTTACCCTATACATGCAATTCTAAGACTAAATAAGAAAAATTGATTGATAGAAATTAACTTGTGAGAACTTGACGTGTCCATATGCAATACAGGTGCAGTTCGTACGTACTTTTATTAAAGAATTTAGCCGAGTGCCAACTTGATTTTATAAATTTACTGAAAAGAGATACATATCTTTTGAACCCTTTCACAATCCATGATGGCATCAATCTGGAGTGCTCTGGCAGATCTTAGGCGTAGAATGAGAAGGAAATTAGTTTTAGCGAGATAATGATTTTTTGGCGATTATTGCCATTGTAGAGAATGCAATGGCTGAGTTGGGGAGGTTGCTTATGTATGAAGCATCAAGGGATTGGCTGGTAAGTTTTACTTTTATGCAGGCTTCTTTTGTATTATCATTATCTGTTGTGGCAAATTGTAGATATCTGGACGTGTTAGATATTTTTAGGTATATTGGGCAGATATTTTACTTCTAGAATTATGCTTGTTTCAAGGAGAGCCTGTGAAGCAAATGATTGTTCCGTACACACTAGCCGCAGTCTGTCTGTAAGACTTACTGCCTGAATGCATAAAGACTTAGCATGCACGCTTTTGTTAAAAAATGAAGGAAGATTACGAATGCGGCAGTGTGAACTGAGACTACGGCAAGATGCCGCATCCTAATTTTTCTTTTTTTCCTTTTTCCCCAAGTAGGTTCTGGAATGGCTGCCAAGCCTCTCCCAAAAAGAATCATAAATAGTGGTTACTTTTTCCTAACCAAGTGTATTGTAAAAAGGTGAATTAGTGATTACTTTTTCCTTCTTGACAAGTTTGAGAGAAAAAGGTACAATACACTTGAACTTGGTTGTAACATGCTGCCATCAGTTTGTATCATTTACTATTTTCATCACGGTCACTTACTTAATCATAACATCTTCATCAGACTTTGCATTTTGCTTAGTACAAGCTTAAATAGTTCTATCTCGTATTAAATATAAGATTTGATATTAATATTATTAAGAGGCTATTGGAGCTATGCCTATAAAGTCTTCCATTAACATGCTGAAATACATTTTGGATTTATTTGATGTCATTTAGAAGTTGCTGGCCTACCGTCACCAGTAATCCTATTCTCCAACTCAATCATCATCTATTTTATTGGACATATTACTTGCTTATTATCAGCTCAAGTAATTGTTACCTTGTACTGGATCCAACTATTCATCATATTATAAAAGATCTTAAGGCAGTTACTTTATATTTTGAGATCTATAGTTTTCAACATGGATGCATAATTTAGGACTTAGTTGACATTTTTTATTGTTGACAGCCTACCGTCACCGGGGAAATTCAGTCACCATTAGCTGTTGCCTCAGTAGAATTCGTAGATCCCCGAGAACCTGTAGCGGTTAGTATACTTTTAAATTTATTTCTTTCTTTTACAAGTGTTACTCTCTTATTCCGCATGCTGTACAGTTTCTTTTCTGTAATTTTACTGGGGTCTAGGGAATCCCTTAAATAACTTTCCTGTGCCTGATAATATTGAAATTGTTGACTATGATCAGAGTGAAACTTATTGTAACTTAGTTTAAATAAAAGAACGGGGACCCATAGCTATCAACTGATACACTAGTGATTGTGTTTTTCAGATTATTCCCATATTGAGAGCCGGTCTTGCTCTTGCTGAACATGCATCGTCAATCTTGCCAGCAACAAGGACATACCATCTGGGTAAGATATGATCTGAATGGAAAAGCATCAAATTTTTCATTGAGCTGAAGAGTTGCTGTCGGAACCCGATATTATCGTGATGTGTAGTCCTTACCTTTTTTGCAATTTCTCCAAATTGATAGCAAGTATAATCATTATCGAGATCAACACGCATTGCCTGTGAGGAGTCAAAGTACAATATTTGAAACATGTCATTGTCAAACCTACTCTTGTGATCATCGATTTTCTAGGTTAAGTTTGTACAAATCAAAATGTTTTGGGGTAGAAAATGCTGGGTTTTTTACAGCTTCTGATAAAATGGATCAACATGGCGCATGCTAAATCTATAACCATTGCTGCTGCAAGAATAGGCTCGAATACTTACAGCTTCCGGCCGCGTCCTTGGACTTGGTTGTCAAATGAAAATACTTCCACTGTCTTGCCGTTATCACAGTTGAAGCCATTGTGATTTCTATGGCCTGCGTTCACTGTCATTTACCAAAGAAGCTTCTGGATACGGTTATACAGATGTGTGCAAAGTCGCACTGGATTGCTCACATTGCCCTCGGATTTCACTGAATTAGCCATTTGGCATCATTGCTCCTCTTGCAGTTGCTTATTTTACATCTCTTTTTCTGGCTTCTAATTACATTGAATAGGATTTATGTGACCATGTTTACTTTGCAAATTAAGGTGTAAGCAGAGATGAGGAGACATTGCAGCCAACTGTGTATTTAAACAAGTAAGAGTCCTGCATCCTGCAAACGAGTAGGTTTTTTCTTTGCTCTTCGTTTGTGTGGTTTCCTCCAAACATATTTCCTTTATCTGAAATTGCGACACTCCATGTGCCCTTACAGCTTATGCTTTGCTTCCTTTTGTTTCTGCACTTTTATTATTTTGTTTCCTTCTTTCTCCTATTCGCACAGCATAAGTTTACTATTGATAAGAGTCTTCTGACACTTCCATGTCGTACTTAACAGGTTACCTGACAAATTTCCTGAAGGATCTCGTGTATTTGTTGTAGATCCTATGCTGGCAACAGGTACTAGTATCCTTTCCTGAGCGCAGGTGCTTTCGGTGATATCATTTTTCCTTCAGTCCATTCTCTTAATTAGCTGTGGTACACTTTTCAATTATGTCATCATATATGTGGCTGTATTCTTTGGCTTTATGTTCGAAAGTGAGTGTAGATGTAGAGTTTAGGTTTGTGAAAGTGACAACTATGAGCTATGAAGCACCGGTGCGGCACTTAGGGTAAGCACCGGCACCGGGTACGCATCAGGTGCGGGTGCACCTCGGGTCCGGCGTGGGTGCGTGTCAGGTGCGTGTCCAACATTATTTATTATTTTTTTAATTCGTTAAATACGGGTGCGGATCGGGTGCGGATCGGCTCTGTGAAAGGCAGATCCGTGACCACCGGCGACCACTAGAAACTCCGTCGACCACCGGCGACCACCGAATCTGAGAGAAGAGACTGGAGAGAAGGAGGATAAGAAGAAGGAGAAGGGGACTTACCGGCGACCACCGAATCTGAGAGGAGAGACCGGAGAGAAGGAGGAGAAGAAGAAGAAGGGGACTTACCGGCGACCCCGTGCGCCGTGCACTTGTTTCCAGAGAAGAAGAACAGAGATGGAGGAGGAGGAGATCTGTCTTGTCGATATTCTCTATGTTGGTGTGGCTGACTTTTGACTTTGACAGCAGCATCCACAAGTTTTGTAATATCATTTAAGGACCCAATTATTAAGTTTTTACATAAACCAACCCCAGTATTTCAGAGAAATAAAAGTGATACCACATAAAAACTTTATTATGTTCAGCTATACAATTTTAATATTTATAAAACAACCCATTAAACTTAACAAATTCTTACTAATTTGGTTGAAAATTTTAAAATTTACAAAAAAACCCCATTAAACTTAAAAACTCACTACTTTGGTTGGAATATTAATATCTTTTTACATATATCAAACACATATATTATGATTATCAAGATTTAAATTGTTTAGAAATTCAATACTAAGTGTACATAATTAAAAAAATCTTTATAAAATTTGCCGTATCCCCGCCGCACCTGTATCCTAAAATTTTAAAAAACGCACCCGCACCCGTGTCGTATCCGCACCCGCACCCATGTCCGTGCTTCATAGACTATGAGGATTTTATTGAAGTAGGCACGCTTTGGACTATTTCTCTTGCCTAGACAGAACCTGTCAACGGGGGGTCAATTCATGTTCTTGGAATCTCCGAGTTTAGTAATTGATCAAGCACAGGTTGGATGTCAGTTGGATTTTACTAGTAAAAGGAGAAAACTCAGGCCTTTTCAGAATGAAGGAAAAAAATTAAGCCTTCTGTCCTGCTTTGTGTTGACATGCTAAGTGCTTTCAATCTGAGAACACGTGTTCTCTAGCATGTTGTGGCACCAAATCAGCAGATTTTGACATAAACGTTGGGCAAAAACTCAGATTTGTGCTTCTTGAATCACTTTTGAGCAACAGATTTGGTTGAAGGATCATGTTCACCGTGTGGAAGTGCTTTAAAAGTTTCTAAAAAACATGTGAAAAAAGGCTTCTTCACGTGCTGCTTCACAGTTATCTGTTAGAAGAAAGCGATCCTCTAGAATCCACCACAACACCAATATTGGACCAAGTAATCTTGGAATCCAGGTTACATTGACCAGAAGTGCATAAATAAGAGGCCGAAAGAGCCTCAAAATTCTTTCCATCCAGTTTAGTAGTTTTAGTCAAGTCTGAAGTTCAGTATTGCGAACTGTTTCCTTTTGTTTTTTGGTGTTCATATGTCAAGACTGTTTGTTTGTTAGTTTAGCTACATGTTCTGCATTGTCCCCTTTCTTTTGTTTAATAAGCTGGACCAAAGACTTTTAATAAGCCGTCCCTTTCACATGGTCCTACTCTGAGATCTATTGAATTTCACGATTTGCATATTTCGTAGCTTTCTTTCGGAAGCTCTAATATACTGCAATTCTGTGTTGATTTTGATTCTTGACTCTCTCTCTCTCTCTCTCTCTCTCTCTATATATATATATATATATATATATATATATATATATATATATATCTCCCCCGTCCCTCTCCGCCTCTCCCTCCCCCCTCCCCCTCTCTCTTCTCTCCCTCCCTCCTTGCTATATATAGGTTTGCTCATAGATCACTTTGTTTTAAGTTTCTAGAAACGAACTCTACCTGATGCACAGTTGATGAATTTTTGTGTTTAATCTTCTATAAATGATTTCTAGGTGGCACGATAGTTGCTGCTATTGACTTGATAAAAGATCGTGGGGTTGACAACAAACAAATTAAAGTGGTACGTAGATGATTGAATGTTCCCTGCATCCATTCGCCCGTGGTTGGTTGTATTTTCCTCTATAGTTCAGCATAGTCGGAACTTGTGTAACTCATCTCCTAGCTGACGGTCCCGTAAATATAAAGTTTATCATCATGGAGTTCATGCATTAGTTGTTAAATTCAAGTCTGATTTATAAGCTGGTTCACGTGCGACCAGTCCCACTGAAACTTTCTTGTCGAGAACAGAAATCGCTAATAAAACTTGAGTGCAGTACATGCATACGCAAACTAAGGAGGAGGATGCTTCTTTTACATCATTGTTTTACACCCTTGTGGTTGGTAGTCTGACAACACACACTACCTGACAACAGGTGTCCGCCGTTGCTGCTCCTCCAGCCCTCCAAAAACTCAGCGAGAAGTTCCCTGGGTAGTACAACTGTGATATAATTTTTTCTGAGATAGTATTCAAGTTTCGCCCATATTTCTTTATCTTTGCTGACTTTGTGCTTCTCTAGGCTTCATGTATATGCTGGAATCATTGACCCTACTGTTAATGAAAAGGGGTAATGACTGTCCTTATATTATATTGCACGAAATAGCAAATAAAATTGTTGAATTTGTTTAATGTGTCGCATATATTGGGTGTTTCAGGTTTATACTTCCTGGTCTTGGAGATGCAGGAGACCGTAGCTTTGGAACATAAAACAACCAAACCATACATACCTGTGTTTTCGTCTCGTCCAATTTTGAATATTTGAATTATCCAAACTTCTTTGTGGATTCCTATTTATATTTCGGGCTTTGTGTTATGTTTACTATATTTTGGTTATTTTTGAGGAATTGCAATGGCGTATGATCTTATTGAAGGGGACAGAATTGAAACTCAAGGACAGGACCATAAAAATTTTGGGGTAAAGGACCGTCCATATACGAAACGGTACATATGATATTATACTGGTCACTTTACATGCATAGGCGCAATGTGAATATTGTCTTAGACTTTTGATTTTCTGTGTCTAGATTTCTTCTCATTTCCTTTTTTTTTTTCCCCCTTTGAGCGTGAGGTCTCATTCTAGATTGAGATAAAAGGTTGGCTATTTTTGCTTCTATATGTCCTCCCACCTTACGATGGAATAATTGTGATTATTATTGCCAGATTTGTAGTATTTATTTATTTGTTTATTTTTCTGAATTGAGGTATAGAATAATTATAAAAGAAAAGAGTAACCGAAACACGACCCCAAAGGGAAAATCACCATGAAAATTGTTCTGGCCAAAACTTTTGATTGCTCAAACTTAAATCTCGCCTTACGGAATTGCCTAATTGAGGTATCTAGAAAAGTTTCTGATTTAGCTATTGATTGGATCATCGGTTACCAGGGCCACTGCTGAACACAAGGCAAAAGTCGCAACAGGGTTTTTAAGCCGTAATTCTGCCAAAAGAGTAACTCGTTAAAGCGACCAAAGACAAGGTAAAAAAAAAAAAGTCAAAACATACCCACATTGTCGTACTTTCCCCTTAAACTTCTCAGTTAAAATTTGGAGACAATTGAATGAGTAACATGAAGAACTTAGGAAAAAAATCCTAAACCAGGGAGAAGCATCTACAACCCAAGAAGATCGACACCCCGCAGGAAGAAAAGAGCACACCTTCAACGCAACCACCGCATTCATCGCGCCGTGGTCAAGTATGTCACAACACAAACAAATGGGTCTATTTTGACACCCTATATGGCCGCTGTTGCCGCCGTCGTCTCTATCGTTACAGACTATTTTTTCGGAACATCCATTGTTCTTGCCACTAGTATCACCGGCGGAATCTCGCAAATTCGCGGTGGTTTTGTTCTTCTCGGGGTTCCTTGATGTGACACAAGCCCATAATACACAAGACACTAACACTAGGCAAAACAGGATTGAGATGGCAATCCAAAAGTGCACACCATGAAGTGCAGTACTCATGATTGTTTACCAAGGAATTTGCTTCTAGTTTCTTGAGATCAAACCACTTGATGTATAACTTAGGATCTCTTCGAAGGAACATTGTTTAGGCTTCGTTTGACAAATTTTTTTTTTTGGTTTTCAGTTTTTAAAGAGCAGTTTTTTAAAGAGCAGCTTAATTTTTTTTTTTATAAAAACAAGTGGGTGTTTGATAACCCCTTTTTTTTTGAGGTTTTTTTTTTTGGTGTTTGGTAACCCTTTTTATTTTGACTTTTTTTTTTGGTGGTTTGCGGTGGCGGTGGTGGGGCGTAGCGGTGGTCGACGGTGGTGGTGGTGGTGGCCGACGGCCGGAGGTGGCTGCCGGCAGTCACCGGCGGTGGTGGCCGGCGGCCGGAGGTAGCTGCCGGCAGTCTCCGGCGGTGGTCGCCGGCGGCCGGAGGTGGCTGCCGGCAGTCACCGGCGGTGGTGGCCGGCGGCCGGAGGTGGCTGCCGGCAGTCACCGGCGGTGGTGGCCGGCGGCCGGAGGTAGAGCTTGGTTCGCCGGCGGCCGGAGGTGGCTTTTGGCAGGTGGCTGCCGACAGTGGCGGTGAGAAAAAGTAAGAGTGCCGTTTTTGGGATGGTTTTCAAAAGTAAACATTTTGATTAAATCATAAATCAGTTCATTAAATCTAGCTTTAATCTATTTTAAGCATAACAAATTAAAGTTGTTCAATGTGTTTGAATAAAAAGCGATAAAAGTAAGTGTGGTGTGACGAAATGACTATATAGTGTATTATGATTTAAATGGAGCATTTAACGTCCCTTACAAATGATGATATTTTAGAAATTCTTTCGTTAAATCTGATTCTTAAAAATTGATTAAATCAGAATCCAAGAAAATAAGGATTCTAGATTTAATCAATTTTGAGCGCTTTATAGCAGATTTAATAACTTTACATTTTTTTTGTCAAACACTTCAAACCTGATCTAATATGAATTTAATCAGAATTGACCATTTTAGAGTCAATTCCAAACGTCCTCTTAGCAAACTTTGCATCTATAAGTTGAATATTTTGAATATAATTACTAACTCTGATGCATTAGACCTAATACAACGGAAAACATTGTCTCTATAACGGAGAAGAATTTCGTGGTTCTTCTTTATATCGATCAATAGTTAGAGATTTTTATATGTAGGCTTGCAGAAAAGATAGTATAATTAAATGGTTTAGTACATCTGATTCCAGCATTTAGATGTCATTACAGCATTATATTGCAATCCCAAAAGCGCCACAAGGGCTCATTCTTCATTCCACCACTCAAAAGTGTCTTCTTTTTTAATGCAATTTTCACAATTCCGATGGGTCTGCAACGTTATGAATGCTAGTTTCAATTATCCAGCACAATGTGTTCCTCTGGACACGAGAACAAAAGAGTGGCTCTAGTCTATGGTGCATTCCTACATTCTTGTTTTATTGTTTGACGAGTAAAGTTTATTGTTTGATGAGCAAAGTTTACGGCCAAATAACCAAATTTTACTGATAAATGATCACAAATTATGTATCATGTTAATGGGTCCCTTAAAACTATTCATGATTTTGTAAAAACGTTGGTTTTTAAAATCGATAGTTTTGGTCATTTTGTAACAAGTACCGATCATTTCAAAATAGTTTTGATCGTTTAATAGTTATTTTTGTCATGAATGTATGGTGCATTTAAACCCATTAAGATACACCATGTACCATTGCCGAACCCATGCCGGTACGACATTTCAGAAATACCCCTTTTTAGAAACTTGTTTTTGGATTTTGAAAACAGTCCAACTAATTTCTTGTAACTAGAAGGGAAAAAAAAGATAACAAAGACTAACATATATGGAGGTGTACGAAAGTGCAGTAGAAAGTAGAGAGAACCTTAATAATCCGTATCAACCTCCAACAATTTTAAAAGACAGCCATAGTTGTTTCCAATAAAAAAGTTGCCGCGTCACTCTCATGGCCGCCACCACAGCCACCGTGATGACCGCCGCAACCACCTCCATGACGACAGTGCCCGCCTGGACCTCCTATATCCATTGAAATTATGGACATTTCGTCAACCACCACCGCCAGAACTAGTTGTTCTCCTATCCTTCGTGTATTCTATCTCATATGTGACTGAATTTGAGTAGTAGGGCAACCAGTATCTGTGTAACTCGGGCATCCATCTATGTGACTGAATTTATTTGCTTTCTTGCCCATTAATCCCATCAATTTGGGCTGGTAACACCCAGTCTAGTTTTTTTTTTTTTGGGAACATAATAGCAATTCGGATCTTCTGTGGTGGTGTATACAGGAGTGTTGTTGATCGTTAAGGGTATTTCTAGTGACAAAAAATTCGAACTTGTTCCTATACAAAGCATTGAACTACTAAATAGAGAGAACTTTTGGAGCCTAAACATAAAAAAAAGTGACCACCAAAAGTCAGAAAAAAACTGATTCATCATCAATTTTCTGATACCAGACATTATAATCAACGGCATTGCTGAATGTACACTTATGGTTGATCATGATAATCACAAAAATAAACACTCCGAGCAACCAAAGAAGCAAAGGAGACTGAGAAAGCAGAAGCAGGAGACTTTTGATTATCATCAAACACCACCATCGCAGGTGCAACCGCCATTGCTGTTCCCGCTTACCAAGTCGCCGTGCAGTCGAGGTTTTGTGCTCAGGCAACAGCAAACGAGACCTAGCAGTATCATGAAACCCCCGGCAGAGACCATGGCCTGGGCCCAACATAAGTAGTTCCCCATCTTCTTCTTCTTCTTCTTCCTATCACTTGTTACCCCCAAGTAGTAAGTAGCAGTAGCGCTGCACCTTTTCTTAAGTCCTTTCATCAACTGTTAGTCAGATGATGCAATTGGCCACATGGGCTGAGCTTAAAAGAAGCTGAAGCAACATGGACCAGCCTGTGAAAGTTGTAAACACAACCTTAAAACTCTTTACAAAAGCAATATATCGGTTAAAAGAAGAAAGTTCCACTTATAAGTTAAACATTTTATGAACAATATCTTACCACAATTCTGCCTCGAAATTTATCTTATGCTGCATAACCTCATCGTTTATTTTGATATAAACAGGAAAAGGGACGGAGGAAGCATATTCTTATCAAGTAAACTGTTCTACGTTCTAGGCATTCAGGCTCCCTTCCTGTTTCAGTTGGGAGGAGCTGTAAAGCTTCAATTGCCAAAAGTCTCCGCCTCTATGTTTTGCGCTGCTGCAGTGAGCCAACTCAACAACCATTGTTTTAAGGTAGAAAACATTTGTGATTACAAGCATTGACCGACAAGAATGTGCTTTTTGGCGTTGGCCAACTGAACGTGCAGGTGAGTGGTTCTTTTACTTTCCTCTTTGCTCGGTCTATATTATTCCTGCCCTGTGTCTGTATAACAGCGCTAGGAGCTGATCATAAATAGACAGGTGATCAATTTTACCGAACATTATAAGCAAATGATTAAGCACTTTAACCTTTCCAGATGATTGTATCCAGGTGAACATGAATATTGTGTCTTTTCAAACTTTTTTCAGTTGCTCGCGCGATACGCTGCTAAGACTGTATATGAACTGAGTTCGAGCCAAAACAGAGGCATGTTCGAGCTCGATTCGTATACTTTCATGTGTCGGCTTTTGTTCATTACCGGCCAAATATGATGTTTGAACTTGGCTCGAGTTTATTATCAGATTATTCCGGCTCGTCTCATTAAATATAACATGAACAGAGTTCAAATTCACAAAAAAAGCCTTAAAATTCGGGTAGTTATAAATCAACTACCATGGACCTTGACGGAGTTCCGAATCTTACAAAAATCAGAGATTTAGGCCACGTTTGACACTTTTTTTTTCCTCTTTTTTTTTCAGTTTTGAAAATTGGAAAAAAAAAAGTGCGTTTGGTAATCATTTTTTTTTTCCTTCTCCAATTTAAAAAATCAGTTTTTAAACTGAAGAGTAAAAAACAAAACTCCAAAAACTGATTTTTTGTTCACTTTTGGTTTTTTTTTTTAGACCACCACCACAACCCTCCCACCGCCGCAGCCACCTCCGGCCGCCGGCGGTGGGTGTGTGCGAAACACCGGAGCTTGATACGATAGATGAGTGTCAATGCCAGTGTCTTCCAGCATTTGGCTTGCCTCGGGACAGGGGCAGACTACCTTTTTTTGGTTCAACTGCACAGACATGCTAACTTGAGTATTAATTCATGGAAAAAAAAAAACTTAAATATAACGGTAATAGATATGAAATAACAAATAGACAAAATCTTAAGAGAAGAAAAAATTTCCCGATAATAAAGAATGAATGAATTATTTTCCTCATTTTATCCTTTGATTCGCGACGTTGTAACTATCACTATTACATTCAAATTTTCCTTTTCACTCGTGCGCCTAAGCTGGGGAAAAAGAACAAGTAATCACCGAGGCTTAGCATGATGATAAAACTATTCCCCGACAGAGATGAGGAAACTTAAGTAACCGCCTTCCAAGGCTCCAAATGCCAGAATGGCATTCAAATTGACACGAGCACAGAAGGCATTCACAAAATGTATATTTGAATAGATCGTCACAAGCACAGACAGCTAATATCTAATTAAGAGTAAAGAAGGTATCCACTGAGTTGACATTCACATATATAAATTCCGAAGACTTCTTTATATGAATTATAGGCGCAAATAGTGTGACACAAAGAATTCCCAGAAATTTACAACATGCTACTGATGTGCGAAGACAGACAGCTTGTTATTTGGGAGCCCAGATCGAATTACGCTAGAGCAGCATCAACACAAAATCTGAACACAACGTTCTTCACTATCTGCACAACCAATAGGATATTCCTGCAAGAAAAAGAGCAACCTGTTGTCACAACCAAGATCGAAGATAACAATGACCAAAACAACAGGAAAAAAAAAAGATGTCTCAAACAGTTAAAACAAACATCAGCTTCCCCATTCCAAAGGTTTTAAATTCCAACTGAAGTATCTGGCATGGTTCGCAGTAGGACTGAAATTGGGGAACAAACCAAAGGATTCCTTAGCACTGAGCGGAGAAGCAGATTAAAACCGCACTCTGCACCCAACAGAATTGCAAGAATAGTATAGGATCACACCTACACATGTACCTTTTGTTCAAAATTTGCAAAGAAACACTCTTTTAATCAAGTTATTCAAAATTTGTACTTGCAAAGCTCAAAGTTCTTTTTCCTCCTCTTCTATACAATTTTTGATAAGCAGAAAAAGTGAAGCTAAAATAGTAGCATTGTTCTACCAGTATTTATCTTAAGCCCATGTTCAATATAGCATGAAGTACAACTTATAATATAAGCCATATTAACCATCAAATTGGCATGTGATATAATTTATTAGAAACTCACAAGTATGCAAATAATTATGTCAAGAAGAAGGATGATATCCAAAACCTATAAGCACCCACATAACCAGCAACCCAGCAACTAAACATGCCAATAAATAGATCAATCAGTCATATCCATGTAAACCATTACGGCATTACGTAATTAGCAACTACGCAATCAGATATATACATTACATACACACACGCACACACACACATGTGTGTGTGTGTAGGGGCCTGATCCACCCACAGCGCTGGGAGAGTGCTTATCTGACTTTTTGTCCCTCGCCTTTCCAGATTACATCACTCTTGACGAGTGTAATCGAAGGCACGCCTAGGTGCAAGGCGCACTCCCTGCGCCTCCCCTAAGGCTAGGCACAACCCTTCGAAAAGGCGCGCGCCTAGGTGCAAGGCACAAGGCGGTGGTGGAGACGTAAAAAAAGCATAAAAATCCTATTTTTTACTTTTGCATCGTGGCATCATCTTAACCGTTCATTTTTTTTTTATTCTTTGTTTCATAACATAATAAATCAATATCTAAATCATAAAAATCCTAAAACCCCAAATCCTAATCAATCGATTCTCGTATTAAAGTTCATTGTGCTAACGTCCCGCCTCCAATTGTTACTCTTTTTTAAGTAAATCTAATACTTCACTTTACATTGTAGACAACGGATGGGCGCTGCCACCGTCCTTCGCCCAAGCTGCTGCTGTTGGGGAGTGGCGGCATCAATGGCCTAGTTCGATAGAGATAGAGAAAGGGAACTATAAAGTATGGATGTGGAGAGAGAGGGAGTGCGTACAGATAAAGGATTTTTGGTCCTTGTGTGCTAATAAAGGTTAGGAGAGAGAAAGAGAAAATCTGGTGTGCGGTGGATCGAAGGGCAAATATGAAATAATTGCAAACCGCCCCTCTAAGTATAATTTATAACAAAAAAGGCATCTCAGTAGTCCATTGGGCGACGTGGACTGCTGAGATACGCTGGGAAAATAGGGGGTTCCCCGGTGGTGGATGTGGATCAACTATATATAAATGTGGATCAGCTATTTACATACATATTGGAAGTTGTTAACGGTCTACTGGTAACAACTTGCCACCTCGATCTGGCCATCCCTCCATCGCTGATGAACATGCCAAATCGAAGTTTCATTGAAGTTTTTCCGTTGCCCGCTACATAATGTAGTGGGCGGAAATCTTTATCAAAATGCCTCGGAGGGATTTAATGAGAAGGAGAAAGGCACGGACAAATTTTCGTGTGTGTGGTGGCGGCGGTGGTATTTCTTTTTGTGTGTCTGTGTGTGTGTGTGGGGGGGGGGGGGGGGGGGAGTGTGGCAAACGGTGAAAGTTTACTTAAAAATAATAGATTTGGTCCGCCCATTTGTGATGGATGGACGGCCAGATAGCGCTGACAACTTAAATTAAATTTTGTCAACAGTATCAATTAATCAACTCCCTATGTATATGTTTATATATATGAGAACAGATAAAATGACAGCCTATGAAGCAAAGGTATGAAGCACAAGGGTCGGGTGAGCTTCGGGTGCGGGTGCGTGTTGGGGTGAGCACCCTGAATTGTTCTTTTATTTTCTTTATTTCCTAAATATCCGGTGCGATAGGATGTGGGTCGGGTGCGTATCAGATACTTGTGGGCTGAAAACATAATTTTCGGAAGAAATTTCAGGGGTCAAAACATAGAAAAGAAGTTTTTTGGGTCAAAATGTAAATAAAAAAGTAATAACATACATAATTAATGGGTAGATATCATCTCTCATCTGAAGACGAGAGAGAGCAGCAGCAGTGACTAGACACAACCACCGGCCACTCCGGCAACCACTGGCGACTCCAGCGACTATCTCCGGCAGATCTGTGAAGGAGGGGTAGGCTGAGAGAGAGTGAAGAGAGAAGCGGGAGACCACTGGCGACCACCAACCACCCGCGACCACTGGAGACGACCTCTGGCAGCATTTCTCGAAACGTAGGTCGTCTTCTTCCTCTCTCTTTGCTCTATGCTATACTTCTATCTTCCTCCCAAGCAGTGTGTTTTATGTGTAATTGATCTTTTAAATTCTCATGATTAGATATGTTTGTTTCTCTCAAACATATAAACAAAAGCTCACGGGTTTGTATGACGCTACCATAAAGAGGCTTTGGTGTTAAAAAGGAAGTCTTTTTAAAGAAAATTTGTTTGCATTTAGGTCGAAAATTTTTGCATTTACCCATAGTTAGGTGAGAAATGATTATGACCTAGTAACATTTGCCATAATATGTAGCAGGAGCGATTTTAGCACAAGCAATACCAACTAGGGCCCAAAATTAGCTCAGAAAAATATGATATATTGATTGTCTAGGTAACACGGACACGGACACCGCGTTCGACACCAACACCGACACTGGACACCGCAATTTTTAAAAAATCAGATTTTGGAAACCACAGGATACCGTTGAATTTTTTTAATATATTTTTATTTTATTTCTATATATATATTTATATAATATATACACACATATATATATATATATATTAATATGTACATAATAAAAATAAACATCAATTTGAGTAGCTGAATTTGTTCAAAACGGACGAGAAAGAAAGATAGTAGCACAAATGTCTCAATAGTAAAAAAGATTGGAGTCCAAGAGAGAATAACATGGGACAAGAGGATCAAGGAGATGCCATATATAGCTAGATGGGTCTGCAAATGAGGTCGGATATGCTGACGTATCTTCCTATGAACTGGTTAGCTTGGGTGCTTTTGTTAACAAAACAAAGGAAAAGAGAGAGAATGAGAGAGAAAGAAGAAAGGTACCTTTTCCCGAGTCGATCTTATTAGTTGGGCTTCAAAGTTCATTTCTAAAAAAGTCCCCGAAATATCATATTTTGGCCCTGTACGTGTGGACACTTCTTCAAGAGGTGTCCGACACGGTGTCCGGTAATTAAAAAACAAATCAATAAATTCGGACATCGCTGAGAGGTGTCGGACACGTGTTTGGAGGTATTGGTGAGGTGTCGAGGTTTCGGTAGGTATTAGACACCATACCGCGACCTATATGAGGTGTCGGTGCTTTCTAGTTGATTGTGTACTTGTCTAAGACAATCTAGTTGGTTCCCTGGCTTTGTCTTGCTAAGTGTGGCCTTCGTATTGTAACAAGTTGCCCCAAATTTTAATATGATGCTAGACCAATTTAACATAACTCTAGTTAACACCATCAATAGAGAATTGGAGAATATAAAAAAGCATCACAAAGATCGTAAATATTACAGTAGAAGAGAGTAGAATCAAACTTTACTAACATGCAATGAATTCCACATAAGCTACAGTTCACTATAGTTTCGCCAAACTGCACGAAACTCTTCACGGAATGTGTTTAGACGAGCTTTCAAGTTAGGTGTTCTAAAGCTTGCATGGAGGATAGTGGCTGCAATAACGACAGAGAAAGAAGAACTAGCTAAGAAGCAGAAAAAGTGAGCATAAACAGATTTTGGAACTCTGGGTTATTCATAAGGAACAAAAAAGGAAAGTCTAAAATACCAAGAAGGCCAGTGCCCAGTGCCCACAGGACAGTCAAGAGGCCACAAGAAACAAACCAAAGAATGAAACTCACTGTAAAAGGAGAATAAAACCAAGTTAGAACTGTAAGGTAACAAAATTCTCATGCATACTGGGGTACCAAAAGGAGACAACTATTAATGGCTTCAACGTTTTCTCATACCAGACGAGAATACGAAGACAAACAACCAACGAGGCCTTCCACATATATGAATCGCTCTTTTAGCAGAAGGACGCCCTCGAATAACCGGCCTACATGTTAATAAAAGTCATGTAAGCAGAATACCAAGAGGTTTGCATTTAAGTAAGAGAGCAATACATACGTTAGTGGAGGCCTCATTTTTGCTGCCAGATGCGGAGAAAACTGCCGTACGGATCTTGTCACCTTTTCACTAAAAGTGCCTGCAAAGCTGTAGGGCAGTCCTTAACGATACCAAGATATAAACTGAGTGTAAGGACAGAAACAGGCATTGGACTAATACAGAACAGAAGGGGAAGGGTCTTGATTTGCCCCTTATTACTTCACAGCTGAACTACCCATAAACACCCCCACCTCTCCACTCACCCAAGCAAAAAAACAAAAAACAAAAAACACTGCAGTAACAACATATTCCCATTTTTCAGATTTTCTGCCCTTCAAGTTGAAAGCTTTCTGATTTTCAGCAATATTGATGTTTGATGTTTCCATCAAATCACATCTCAGAAATGAGAAATCAGAACAGTAACAAAATCATCACCAGAACAACAAAAAAAGGGCATGGGCCTCTGCTTCGTTTTAGCAACCTCCCCCCTGGCCCATAATTCTTTTTCTGGTTTTACTTACCATTTAATCAGAAGTGAAGACAATAGAGAAAACACTGGAATCCCTCCCATTCTCCGACTAGGTGAATCAGTCATCAGCTCAGTTGCTGATTCTTCACTAGCTTATATGGAGGCTTGCTCCTTCTCTTCCTCCCTGCCTCTCAGGTCAGTTGGTGCCTCGGTGATGCTTCACTGGTAGAAATGGCAAATGCTTAATGGTAAGGTGGTAGTGGGGGTCCCTCCCTCACTAGCAAAAGCTACATTAGACAGGAAATAATTGTCTCCGTTGAAATAGCTAGATGAACCAGTCATCAGGTCAGTTAATGATGCATCGTGGATCGGGTCTAAGGTGCAGCATAACCACCAAATCACACGCAACAGAACACCAAGCTGTACCTTCAAAAGATCAACATGTAGCACGATGCCAAATGGGGCCAACTGCAGTTGGCGATAGGCTCTCTGGATGACATGCCGCCACTGAGCCCGTGGAGGCTCCACATGGCACCAAAGCGATACAGACCATAGGTGACCTTGGGCCCCTCTCCAAGGCGACGTGTTTTATCCCGAGTTGACACAATAAGCGGTCTACAGGACCTCAACAGCACGATTCATTGGAACCACTTCGTGCATGTCTTGACTCAAATGTCAATAAGGCTTCAGCTTGGTGCAAGGGCTCATTATCCAATCACCACTACAGAACTCCTTACCATCTTCCCTAGGAAACGGGGGGCAATCAGAAAATCCCAAGACATGTGCTTAATGGTAGAGCCAAATAGGTCATCACCTTGCTTCAAGTGCCTAAAGGATAGACGTAATGAGCCCTTCTATTTCACTCCTACAAAATGGAACACCATAAGGATCTTGTACTCCATCCGATGTTTTGACTAACTGTTCAAAAACCAGGGGGACTAAATAAATAAATCCACCTAGACATCTTCCCATTGCCTTCAAGGACCTTATTGCCCTTCCTCTATTTTCATTTCTTCGTACCTACTTGGTATGCAACTTCATAGCGTTGCTGCTCACTTTTGCATACCAACTTTGCTGCTCTTATTTCTTCTTGAAGCAGCCTATAGGTCCTTCTACTATCGAAGTAGAACCCACCTCCTGCTTCAACTATTTGGATATCAGCAACTGTGAAGAGAGTACCTATTATCATATTATCTGTATATCCTTTGGTGCATTCCAAGCAAAAAATCGTGATTCCGCCACTAACTACCATCAGTGCGACCAACGTGACGGCATCAAAAGATATAGTTAACAAGTGACTAAATAAGGATCGCTGCTGAGAGGTCTACAACTCCCAAGTGTCAACACAATCCTTATTTTAGGTAGTCTTGCGAAGCGGTGTAAATAATTTAGTAAGCAGCTTGAGATAAGATCACCAAGATTCGTGATCCATTGCCAAGATTTCGTGATCCGTTGCCGAACTTGAAGCTTTTCTTTGACTAGAAATCACACTGCTCAAACTTTTTGAAGATTTCAAATACCATCATTACTTCATATAAATTTCTCTAGTCTATTACCCTATGTTACATGGACTCGGTACAAGTGTCCAGATCGGATACGTGTCCAAGTGTCGGACTCGTATAATTTTGAAAACGCAAGACGCAGGGACACGGCAAAATGTCCATATTTACTATTGTTTTTTAGTTATTTCGAAGGCAAAAAGGTGTTTTATGTGATGCATTTGGTTTTAATTGACAACTTATCTCCACTCAAAGCAACTACTAATTAAACAAAAGACTATAAGATAGTATCATAATGACATATCCTATGAGATGTGTCGGACACATATCCCATACCCATGTCCAAGTGTCGAGTGTCCGACACGGGTACTTCACGCAAAACCAAAGAGTCTATGTAACATAGCTATTACCATTCATCAAAACAGCAAAAATCCCTTAAACAAACAGCATCAATAACAACTACCGAGGAACAAATTTGGGGTCCTAACGATCACAGCAAAGTGTATATTCCTAAGGACATAAAAAACATGCATCCAATAGCTTCCTCAAAACGACAGAAATTGCAATTAAAGAACCAAAAATAACTTGACATGACCCTGGTAATTGTAAGAATAGATAATTGTACGCATGTGCAGTGTCAGTTGTCAGTAGAATTCAAAATCAGGGGAAGGGCAGCATACCTATCATTTAAAAATGCAATAGTTAGAGCTGTCAACAGCGCAGCAAGAATAGCAAGCGGCCTCCTCAGAAAACCCAATCCTGTAATTGACCATAAATACTCAAATTTCCAGGCATGCACATAATTAAAAACCAACTGCAAAAGAGAACCCATAGCCCTTCCTGTTTGCTTACCAAGAATCAACACAATCAAGAGAAAGTAATTTGTCCGGTAACTGCCAAAAAAGATTAAAAGAACGCTATAAGTGCATCTTCTTAATACTAGAGCATAAATTTAAGGTAGCTAACATATTGAGGCTCCAAATTCTTCATAAGCCTATTGCAAACCAAAAACGCTTAATAAGGACCTTAGCCAAGCTAAACTATTGCTTTCACTTAACTAAACAACGACCAAATTTCGGATTTCCTCTAAACTCTGAGCATGATAACCTTATACTACCACATAAAAGGGAGTATCCAGTTGCATTTCCAATCATACTCTGCAGAAACCTATGCTTTAAAAGAACCTTAGCTAAGTGAATATAGCATTGTAGCTGCATAAGGAAGGGGAATGTCAATAGGAAAATTATGAAGGACATGGCTCCGAATAACATATAGTGGACTAGATCATCTATCGTATTTTTGTCATTACATTAAATCATTGTGATACTATTGTCATTCCACAACCAAAATTAACTTAGACCGTTGAACCTGATGTCCAATCCAAAAGCATGCTCAAGAGTTGGAGAAGCCCACCAGATATAAGAATCAACCCCAAACCCCATGTATTGTTGATGTGGGACTTGACACCCGTCCTCACGCGAAGTGTGGGAATAAGAGGTGTTCCTCTTGAATAAGAGGTGGTCCCCTTGGATCGAATGGGCCGGCAGAGGCCTAGCTCTGATACCATGTTGAACCTGGTGTCCAACCTAAAAGCATGCTCTAGAGTAGGGGAAGCCCACCAGATATAAGAATCAACCCCAAACCACAAACCCCATGTAGTGTCGACGTGGGACTTGACATAGAACACACGGTTTTGAAGTCACACCACAGAATTTTCTATCGCATCATGGCATACCAGTTTTCCCTTTGCAATTAAATTCCCAGGCATAATAAACCTAAACAAAATTCACCAATCTCAATCGAGCACAAGGAATGTGAGTGAAATTTTTTAAGGGAAGGGAGACGTACTAGTAGAGATTGCACTTGAGACGGCTGTTCCATTTGGAGTAGGATCTCGGCACCGTGAATCTCGAGAAGAACTCCGACAGCGGCCGTGGCGGAGACGACCAGTCCACCTCACGGAGAGCCTCAATCAGATCTTCAGTCGTCACGTTTCCCCAGTCCATTTCGGCCTGAATTTGGATTGCCGCCGGAACCCTAGAAAAGACGAAGAAATAGACCAAATCGGAAGGAGATGGCGAAGGGGGTTTGTATGTTTGTTGCAGATACACGTAACTGCGCGTGTGATTACTAGGCGAATAATAATCCCTCCGTCCCACCACGTAAATAAATTGATCTATTTTACTTTACTTTTTCAGACCAGACGGCCACTGTCTTTTAAAAATTAATTATTTTTAAATTAAAAAAATTTGATAAGTATTTTTATTTAATTATATATATATATATTTTTATTTCTAACTTCACGTTTAACTTTAACTCTCTTTTCATTCTATTTTTCTATTTATACTTATTACTCTTTTAACTCATTTTTTCTTGCGTCTCTTACTTTATTCTCATTTTTATTCAAAGTAGATTGAAAACTACATGACATAAATTTTTAACATGCGTAAGGTAAAGAGAATAAAAATGATGTCTTTGAAATGCAGGACTTTCGACGACTTTTTCGGCGGCATCCCCAGGACATGAGACACCTGCTCCTACACGAGGGGATCCAAATCCCAGCGTAGATTGAGGTGGCCGTGTAACACAATCCGAAACTTCGGAGGCAGACTTTGTTGGATGATTTTCGACATGTGATCAGATTCTGCATGTGCCATTTCTCCCGGAGCCTACAACGTTGTTGACGGTTCCCACGTGCGTCTTTCCCTCCAATCTCCAACCGTCGAGAAAAAGTACAAATGTACGAGAATAATAATAATAATAGATTCACGTATCCAATCTAAACCTCCGCTCAAAACTTCCCGGCCAGCCACTGCCCCTCGCAACTCTCACGCCAACAAATCCCTCCCTCTCATTTTCATCACTGCCCTCTTGAAAATATTTCCTTCAAGTTTTTTCTCTTCGGAGAATAATGAAGAATTGTTGAAAATGTGAAGAGGGTTTTGGATTGAGCAGGGATTGGAGCTTATCTTTTTTTTTTTTGCGGGGTTGCGCGTTTTGATTGGTACTGTGTTTTATTCTGTGACAAACGCAGTATCAATCAAAGCGCTTACGGTTTGGGAATAAGTTTTTTGTGATCCTGTGTTTGGCGTCACAATCATGAGTGTTTGAAGTTTGATTGGTTGGTGAAAATGTTGGAGATGGGGGAGAATGGCGGGGGGGACTTCGATGACTGGACCGCGCTCATTACGAGCCCTCAGGGCTTGATTCCCGACGAGTCTGGTGAGAAATTTGGTAATGTTGTGGTAAAAAAAGAGGTAAAGGTTGAAGAGGCTGGTTGGGACATTGAAAATGGCAATGTAGGTCCAGAGGTGAGGATTGGAGGCAGCATAGCAGAGAGAAGGGCTGCAAAATGCGGCTTTAACGCCTCGATGATTGACGTGGCTCGGGTTAGGGCCCCGGGTCCTCCCCCCTCGCCTCGTGCTCGCTCACCGCTCGTTACTATACCGTCTGGCATCAGCCCCACTGCGTTGCTTGACTCTCCTGTCATGCTTCCCAATCCTCTGGTAACATGCTTGTCCCTTGTTGGGTGGTTACTGTGTTTTTACTTTTTCTTGGCTTTTCACGTTTGAATGGACTTATTTGATTAAAGAATTTTAGCTAGGTTATGTGGATTTTTGTTCTCAGTTTGTTTACACCAATGGTTGTTTGCTTCTGAAGCAGATGGCGATACCTGATTGTTAATTTTTTGTATGTTGGTTTTCTACTTGTTTGTTTGTTTTTTCATGAGTGATGCAGATTGTTTTCTGCATGGATCCCCTGATCATCAAGGATGTACCGTGAGAGAAGAGTTTCTCACACCAAATATCTTCATTTCTCAGTTTCATGGTCATCCTGTTAATGCGTCGAAGTAAATTGGAATGCTGCACGTATTAGTTAATCTGCGACAACTATGATTCCATGCTGCTTATGCATGGATCTTTCATTACGTAGAAGAAACTAGAATCTGTCGATAGTTCACACTTAAGTGGATGTTCTTTAATTCTTTCGTGCTATGATCAATTACATCGTCGTTCCTGCATGTGAGATGATTGCAATTTGATGTTTACCATGTACGTGGCCAATGGCAAGGCCACATGTTGCCTATTTTGTGCACTTGCCCACCTTGTGTTTTTAGTTTCTTTTCCTCACAACTAAGTTCTATTCCATCTTTAAAAAAGCTTTGAGAAATCGTAAATCATAAAGCTTTGCCCACCTTAGGTTTGAGAACTGCTTGAATTGAGATTAAGATTGGCCGCCTTATGCATAAATTCTGGCCACGTCACTGAACCGTGGCACTGTCCTTGTTTCTCAGATGCATTAAAAATAGTTGTACATCAGTTCCTTATCAATTTTCCGTGCACGAGATATAGCACATATTTTGACAGTTTCTCCCATTATTTGGAAAAAAGATGCAAATTAAGATCAACACATGTAGAAATAATTTGTGGACTAGTTTCATTTAACCAAAGAAAAGTTGCAAAGAGAGTGGAAAAAATACACTCTGGAGGTACGTGCATAGGGAGCCAGAGTTCAATAATTTCACAACGCTATACATAAATGGCTGATGGATTCATTTCGTCAAGCCTATCATATGATGACTTGCCTGAGAGCCAAATTGGATGCTTCTCTAATACCATGAGTAATCTCTCGGGAGTTATAAGATGAATATCTAACTCTGGAAAGCATGTTCCATCCCTGATCTTGAATCCAGAGGGCAAGGCTTGGCATGTCGTCTATAGTAGACAAGTTGTCTTACATGGGGTTGATCCCTCTATGATCTCCTTGCGTGTTTGCTGATCGTTGACATGAATCTCCTCGTAAGGCTGGGAGCTCTCAAAATTTGCGTCACTGATGTAGACAAGCAAAAGAAGCATAATTAAAGACATTCAATGGTGTAGTACTACGAATTTATATACGTTTTAACAATATCAGGATTCAGAAAGTCAGCATCTTCTTGAATCATTTCTCACCTTTATTTTTTGCTTGTCTCTAACATATTCCCACACGGAGAAACACCAAAGCAAACACAGACACGTACACACACATACACAATCAAGTGGCGAAACTTCGTAGGTCTTTGAAGATTTAGGTACTTTTATCAATGGGAACAGTCCACAGCTTCTAGGCTCTCATTATTATTTGCTGGAGAATTAGAATCATAATGCAGCCATGGCACCAACAAGTCCATCAAGTCCGAATTCCAGTCAGCTCTGAAGGTGGAAAACTTACTTCCCGAGCTGATAAAAATGGACAGTGAAACCTGCCTATATGAACTTTCAGAGATGAAATGGACTAAGTGAAGAGGTTGTGATTCACTATAGGCGGGAACCCCGGGAAGCATATCCTCTTATTGGTATGCGAGTAGAAGACTGGTCACAGCAGGAGATGGGAAGAGGACTAGATTCTCGTGGGGTGTTTGATGCCTGGAGGTAAGGATGCAGGTGGAATTCCAACACGTGCATTATAAGCGTAGTAGGGATGAGGTGTAGTAGTTCGATCCCATTCTTTGTCTCTGTAGTGGTTTGGACCTTAGTTGCAGGAAACTCCTAATATGGTGACGTTTCTCTCTCGGAAACTCGCTTTTGCGATCCCAAGTTAGGAGCTCCATGGGATCTCGTCCCAAGCTAAGATGGGAACTCTATCCCGCTAGCTGGATAGAGATGCATGGAACAAGTGATAGAATATCAAGCTCTTTTCAACTCAATTCCTTGTTTCTCTCTTCCTTCAAGTCCTTAAAGTCTCCTTGTCTGTTGTTGCTATCTATGTAAACTATGCTAAACAAATGATAATACTCTTTACGCATTTATTTATTCAAGCCGCTCCCAACCTCAGATTATTCTTGGTGCTTAAGCTTCCCCGCCCCCGCCCCCGCTTTGTGCAACTAAGGTTTGGACTACTGCAGTAAGGAGATTTTCTTTTCTTTTTTTGAAGGATTTCGGCTTTAGTTGGTGGAGATGGTTGAGAGCATTACATATATAGATTTTGCATGTTCATTGTAGGGAACGGAAAATTTTGGGTAGAAAAAAGCATAAAGTACTTTCCTTGACACTTGAAAGCCTTTGGTGTACTACGGCTGCAAGAGATTCCGTTTTTGCTTGGGACAACATCTCTTTGTATATGCTGGAGGAAGTTTATTTGTGAACTCGTGATACATGTGTGTGGGAGGAAATGAGACTGAGGACCACTTGTTGAGCACTGACGTGGCAAGAGAGCTGCGAATCACGCTGTCTCCCTTTTTAGAGATCTGCGTTTTAGAAAATGTGTTCACTATGTACAATGGTTTGATTGTCTCGTCCATCATTAATCTGCTGATATGGTTTTCAATCCATCAGGAGTACCTTCGTTGATGACTTTAAGACAGATATAGGCATGAGGAGTTACCGTCTTTGATCCATGGATTTGAATGGTTGCTTGGTATGACAATAACGCGTGTCTTTTGTAAGAAATAGTTTTATTGGTTGGATATTCATGTGGTTGGCATTCTTAGCTAGAGAGATGGAAGGTCTGGAAGAGTATCCTTTCTGCTTCTTGGTTTATTGGTGTGAGAGGAAGGTGGGAGCTTTCCACATGATCGAGAAACCAATCTTCATGGTGAAGGACTCTTCCTTAATTGGATGGTGTTTTCTTTGGCTTGTGGACTTGATGTGAGATCATTTGATCTTTTTCTATCCTTTAATTATCTCAGCTTATTCATTGTTGTAAATATTACTTTCCTTTCTGCCACAGGAAATTATTTTAGTCATAGGTGGGTTGACAACTTTATAGTACCGCCACAATTTGGGGAGGCTCCGTTGATTGAGGTGTCCTATAAACAAAACTTTCTTAGATTTAAAAGCGAAAGAAATAAGAAAGTACATCAGATAACATGCAGTAGCTGCTGCAGTTGACTATTTCATTATTGCTAATGGATATGCCAAATGCGTTCTGGTCGGAAGGCCAGAGAACCTCTTAGTTTTGATACACAATGGAGTGCAAAAGATGTTTGCAGAAAGGCCAGAGAACCTCTTAGTGTGGATACATAATGGAGTGGAAAAGATGTTTGTTGTTTAACTGGTTCCTATAGGAATATTATGAGTTCAAATTTATGTATAGCTTTGACCATGCCTGAAGGATGGATATAAGTAATGCACTATGGATTCATTTCGTATCCGTATATATTTTTCACGATTTCTCTATATACATCTTTCAGCCATCTCCCACTACTGGGACCGTTACATTACCTCCTCTCTGTCATGAAAGCGTAGCGCTGAATCCAAGGACTCCTGCTACACATGGGGACAGGGGAGGCCAGGTTGGTTCATCTTTTAGTTCCAAGCGTCATTGGTTTCCTATTTCATTGCCATGCATTTCAGGTCTAGGATATCAGATAATTGTAGTGTTTCTAGTTTGTGTAGTGGTGTATATCAATATTTTCGATCAAACTTTGTATTGATAACTGAATATGGTTATCATGCACTATGCTGAAAAAAAAATTGGTCTTTAAACAATAATAATGAAGTATAGTCTCAGATGTATAAAGATCTTGGCTAAACAGTGACTACTTCATCTTTCGGCATTATGCCTTACAGCTGCACTTAAGAGAAAGGTGAGAGAGGTAACTATGCTGCAGAAGACTACAGAAGATACAATTCTTTCTGTTAGAGAGAGAGAGATACAGAAAGAGCAGGTTTATTGGTTGAATTATAAACACACGGGCTTGGTCAACACCAAAGTTCACTGCTTGACCTGTTGTTTTCACTTGGTTCGTTTTGTGTTTAGCTTATCAAAGGTATACTTGAATGACATTGAGGAGTGTTTTTTCAGAATACAGTAATTCCTAGATTGTGTACCACCCGAAAAGAAAGGAGGGATGGCAAATTGGCACTCATAGATCTGAGAGAATATTCTCTGGAAGTCTATCATCATGCTTTCTAGTGATCAAAAGTTGCCAGTGATCTTGCCTCTTCTGTGGTAACCGATTCCCCTTTAACTGCTCTAGAGTGTACGTGCCAATGATGACCAACTAGATGTCTGGCATGGAGAGCTGTTATTAGGAAGACTGGAGTAAAATCTTGAGTGGTACTTTCTCTGAATATCACGCTATTGAATTGCACTACCTCTGAAAGGCTAGAAAATTTCTTCCGTCTTCTGAGTTGGCAAGCCTTTAGTACTTCCTTTTTCTCTTTAAGGAATTCCACAACCATTAGATCCTACTCAATAATCTGATGGAACAAGTAAAGATGGGAGCGAAAATTGAGTCCAAAAATACAGCTAAATGCCAAAGCTTTAGCTTGTCTCGGGAGAGAACATTGATAATGATGATAAAGAAGGGTATGACAATAATACTTAATTGTGCAATGTTGCAAGATAAATACAATAGCCTCTCTATCAATTATTCAAGTAGAAAAGATGGTCCTTATCGTATGGTAGATCAAATTCGGACTAATTTCTTTGCTTCTCCGCAAAATATAATAATGCTGAGATGTCTTTTGATTTCTCCTAGGTATAACAAATTGAATACTGGTACAGCCGACTTTGAGTTGAGCTGAAAAGATTACAAAACATCCCTTAGCTAAGAAGAAGATAACAGAGTTTTGATTAATGTTCACATAATTTTTCAAGAAAACAGTCAAAAATCTTTGTGCTAGATTCGGTAATGAAATCTCTTATACATCAGAAAAGAATAAACGAAGTTATGAACTAGGTTCATTACCCGGAAAACAAATCCACCTCTGTGGCTTTTACCTTTTGTTTACTTGAATGATTTCCTTTTGAAACTCTATTACAGATTCCAAGTTACCAGACTCTTGCTTCCATGCAGCCACCAATGGATTTTGAATTCCCAGTTGAGTTTCCAAAAGACACGGCCTTAAGGAACTGCGCTACAGGTTCACCTGTTGAAGTGAAAGATTCCACAAATATGATTCCGAGTGCAAGCTGTGCTGCTTTGCAATCATATCATGCAGATTCAGCCATTAATCCAACCACTCCTCTCAGAGAACCTACAAGGGGAGATGATGGAGGGGCTCAGCATCTTCTTGAAGGAAACCAGAAATGGGCATTTCCTCTGATGGGAATATCAAAGAATGCAGAGGATGGATACAATTGGAGAAAGTACGGTCAGAAACATGTAAAAGGCAGTGAATTTCCTCGCAGCTATTACAAATGTACTCATCCAGATTGTCTGGTGAAGAAAAAGGTAGAGCGTTCCCACGATGGCCAAATAACCGAAATTGTCTATAAGGGTGCTCATAATCATCACGCTAGTCGGCCATCTCTACTTGTCTCTCCATTTTTACAGAATGAAGTACCGGACAATGTTGATGGTGGCTGTTCTTCTGTCAAAGC
Organism: Escallonia herrerae; assembly: GCA_033070095.1. Taxonomy (NCBI): domain Eukaryota; kingdom Viridiplantae; phylum Streptophyta; class Magnoliopsida; order Escalloniales; family Escalloniaceae; genus Escallonia; species Escallonia herrerae. The sequence continues at coordinate 364,975 of JAVXUP010000122.1, forward strand.
TGAAGATGGGGCGGTTTGGAGAAGCATCCAGTTGGGGTGCAAGGATATCAAAGTTGATGCAGATTGGAGGGTTGATGGTTTGGAGAGGACATCTTCAACATCTGTCGTGACCGAAACATCTGATCCATTATCAACTCCGCAAGAGAAAACCAAGGGTGTGCTTGAATCAGTAGGAACACCAGAGCTTTCGTCTACACTTCGTAGTCATGATGGTGATGATGAAGATGGGGCCACTCAGGGAAGCATATCCCCAGGAGGTGATGCTGATGATGAAGAATCTGAACAAAAAAGGAGGTCTCTCTCTCTCTCTCTCTCTCTCTCTCTCTCTCTCTCTCTCTCTCTCTCTGCGCTATATGGCACGAAATGCAAACATGCTTATCGTCTTCAACAAATTTTCTCATTCCAGCAAGTTAGCTGAAATTAATGTCGCGTCAAGGAATGTGCGTGAACCTAGAGTGGTGGTCCAAATAGAGAGTGAAGTGGATATCCTTGACGATGGCTACCGCTGGCGGAAGTATGGGCAAAAAGTTGTCAAAGGAAATCCAAATCCTAGGTATCTGATCTTTCAAATTGTTCTTCCACGAGCTAAACCTATTAGATAAATTAAAAAGGAAAAAACTAATTTTAAAAATGTGGAATGCCCATTTTAGTGGCTGCTGAAGCTTAATACTGCATTTCAAGATGCAGTATATTTCATACTCTTAATTTTGAGAATTTTTGGTTCACTTCAGGAGCTACTATAAATGCACGAGTGCTGGATGCCCAGTGAGGAAGCATGTCGAAAGAGCAGCCGATAATCTGAAATCTGTCATCACAACGTACGAGGGGAAGCACATCCATGAAGTGCCTGCAACCAAAAACAGCAGTCAGGTAAACTCAACTGCTGGTAACCCACCTGCAGCCACATCCAACATTCCCCTACCCAAGATTGCTAATGTCCCCCAGCCTGAACCACATGTTCAAGATCACATAATTCATTTTGAAAGAAAACCTGCATTGGGTAATGAATACATGAAACCATGTTTGCTTGGGAAGTTTGGAAGTGATGCAAAATTCAGACCTTCCTCCATTTACCAGATGCAATTTCCTTCCCTGCAAAATTCGATGCCTTATGCCTCTTTTGGAATGAATACCAACCACAACGAAACATATCCAGCCTATTCCATGGCTCCAGTTTTGCCAGATTTCCCGATCCCTGTACCAATGAGTATCCAAGGTTCTTCCAATATGGCTTTGGGTGGCTCTGATAATCATGGAAATTCAATTGGTCCAATCCGGTCTTTTCTTGGAGGGCAGCAGTTGAGAGGGACTGATCTAAGGTTCGTTAAGCCTAAACTGGAGCAGGAAGATAATCTATATGACAACCGCCCACACATATCGGATCATGAAAATGCATCGTCATCATCGCCTATGTTCTGCAGGGTTGTTGGAAGTTTGCCAAATTAATCATTTCCAATTCTGCTCAAGTAGAGTCAGAGATCACAGTACTCTGCTTCTCCCCAGAGACTGACCAAAAGGTGCCAGTTTCCTGCCAGTCAGTGGTAGTTATGTTAGTTTCTTCTCTATTCTTTACTTTGTAAAGTGGTTTAGAAACCTTTCATTACAATCGGGAAGAAATGTCTGTAACTGATCCTCACCATTTTCACATTTTCAACAATAATATGTCAAGAGTGAACTAGTAGTTCAAACTGTTGAAGCAGCCACTGTCTCTAAATGCGGGCATAGCATTGTACTTCGTCAAGATTTGTACACATTTCAACCGTGCCAACAGATTGTTCAAGTGCAAACATTGCATTCTAAGGCAAACCGGCTTCATTCTGCTTACCATCTCATTGTATGCGAAAAGAAAAACTGTGGAGATAATGAATATGTGCGCTCATTATCATTGGAATCTATTATTTAACAGTCTTATACTGTTAAATTTTTTTGAAAACAAAGTAAAACACGAGAATTGTGGTCCAGTTTTTACCCCATACAGCCATTTCTATCAAGTTAAAAACACATGAAGAGATCTTGGCCAACCGAGAAGAATGAGCTAATTTGTATACTTGGCCAGCCGAGTAGATAATCTTTAAGTGACTTGAATTTTAGTCAGCTTAGCTAGTCGAAGAGACGAGCTCAAGTCGCTTAAGTACGAGTTTGCTCGACCACCCCTGTAGATGAGCGCAAGTGGCTCACAAATTTGCTTGCCCGCGAATTGAGGAGACGAGCTTACGGACTAGCTTAAATGGCTTACAAATGATCTTTGCTCGGCCAACAGAGACTAGCTCAAATGGCTCACATACTAGTCTGTTCGGTAAGTCGAGCCTATGAAAGTTGAAAAAGAAAAAGAAAAAAAAAATGGAAAGCAAACACATTATAATCGAGTAATAAGGTATATGAAACAATCATTCTCTAACTGGCCACCACAACAGATGTGCGCAAATGTAGAGTAATAAGTGTTGCTAGTCCATTCTGGTTACACTTTTGACTCTTGGCTCTCTCTGTCGCGCGAATAAATATTCAACAGTCAAAGTTTAAAGCTACCAAGCTGGTCAACTTAAGGTGCACGCTCAAGTCACTTGCCGCGCCTCAAACACAAAATTGTTTTAAGTGTTGGAATCAACGTAACGTGTCACGCCACAACAGGGGCAGATCCCAAAAGTCTAATCAGGGGGTGCCAAAAAATCATAAAAAAGATTTGAGAACTAACATAAAAGATTTAAGATGTTTCAAGTTTACATAAATCATGAATAATCAAAAGCACAATATAATTAGTTTCACTATTAAATACGTTAAATACAAAATATATTACTTAATTTGATTACTAACAATATATTTTCACTATGCATAGTGATTTATTTAATTTACTAAGATTAGTCAACAGTAGATTACTACTTTTACATGAAAGACGCTTCATTCTTACAATATAGATATATTGCTAATATGATTAATTGTATCAGTACATTAGTCACGTATAAGTTAACAAATTATAAGAATCTAAACTAAAAAAGAAGAACTAACTTTAATCTATTCTTTTTTTTTTTTGTAATATGGAGATTTAGAATTTGGGATTGAGAAGAATGAAGATAGAGCAAGAAAATGACAAAAGACAGAGACTATGGCAGTCGGTGACACAAAGAGTAAAAAATACAATAAAATAAAATTCTAATAAATTAATATTATAATATAGTGGTACTTTTATAAAATTTACATATTTTAAACCCGTGTATGGTTTTTCTTAAAGACAATCTGTTTGTTTGTTAACTTTATTGTAATGTTGTGTGGTTGGTCTATGTGTGTGTAAGCTTCCCATAAGCTATAAAAAAAATTCACATATCTTGAGGGGTGTCATGCCCCCCCCGCGGTCACGGGGATGGTCCGCCCCTGCGCCTCACAAACAATCAGAGTGTTGAAATTGACGTCATGCGTCGCACCTTCTGCATGAAATTATCTCAAGTGTTGGAAGCGATGATGTCCCTTTCCCCAAATGGGTCGGCCCAAGCTCCCCCCTCTTGAGGGCTCCCTTTCCTTGGAGCTCCCTTGCTTTACCCCTTAGCGGCTCCCACTCCTTGGGAGGCTCCCTAGCCTCACCCCTTGTTATCTCCTCCCCTTGGGAACTTCGCGGAATGCCCGCCGCCGTGCTCGAGCGCTGCCTCTACGTCACTTGCCTCCGGCACAACACAGCGGGTTTGGAATTGTTGTAGTTGGGTTTAGATTGTAAAAGACTTCATTTTAGTGGGAGGAGGAGGAGAAGGCGGTGGCAGAGATGGGTAAGAGGTGAGAACATCTCTAGGTGGTGGAGGTGGGAAAAGGAGACCTAGAATTAAGAAGAGAACAAAAAAAGGAGGGAAAGAATGAATTGAGTGGTTGTTTTTTTATATGAAATTTTTATTTTTTGTGATATTATAAGTTTACCCCTCTAAAAATGTTTAAAATTTATGAAAATTGGAACATTCTTGTAATATTCGAGAGTTACGTGCTCTAACTATAAATTTAAGGGTTTATTTGAAACTTCAGGGAGTTGTTTTGCAATTCAGCCAATGTATAAAGCGGTATAGAATTGTTTTGCCCTTTTCATCATTTGTTTGGGCATCTAATAACACCGATTTGCGAAGGAATGTGTGGACGCACTTATGATAGTTTGGCGACGAATTTTGGAACAATAGTTTAAGGACAATGTTGAAAAAAAACACTTATAATTTAGCAACTTTTTCGTGACTTTCCGATCCCGAGAGTCCATACATGTTCTTAAATAAAAATCTTAGCTACGGACTTTAGAATGATAGTTTAAGGACAATGCTAAAAAAACACTTATAATTTAGGGACTTTTTGTGATGTTCCGAACCCGAGAGTCCATACACGTCCATGATTTAAACTGTTATAATGATGGAGCAGGGCATCTAAAACACTGCAAATGATCATATGAATCTCAAATATTAATCTAAAAATTAATTACAATCCTTTCAAACTAACTATTTGGATTCAAAAAAAATTAAGAAATAGTCTAAAGAAAATTCATAACGTCTACTATTTTCAATTGCAAACACCAAGTTTTACTGTTCAAGTAACATCTCACCCTTCATGCTACTCTTGATTTAGAAGGAAAAAAGAAACAAAAAATAAAGGGATGAACGCATGAATTGTCATGTAAGAGATTTTACATAAGGCCAAAAAGATATACATTTCGAGTTATAAAATAGAGTCAATCTATAGGATTTTAGATGACTCGATCAAACTTAATAAACGAATGACAAAAGCGATTAATAAGGATTGAACAACAAATAAGCTAAATATCAAAGATAATCTATCAAATTTTATGAGTCTCACATACAAAATTGCTTATTATATATTAAGCATCACAATTCATGGTTTTATTATGTTGAATATTGTAGCCGACGCGTCTCATATAAGTCACGATTCTTAAAAGTGAGTTTAAATACACATATTATCGAGAAAGAAATTTGTTAAATATATAAAATGTTCATTCGAAGTTCAAAAATAGACATCATAGACTCAAAGTGGAGAGGATAGAAGTGTGAATCTAGCGGAATAAAAATCATCATAATCATATATCAAACGAGTAATATATCGTGAAAATTTATTGAAACTTAAATGCATAAAATACGAGAGAACAAAAAGGGACACAACAATACTTTGAGAAGACTTTTAGGAGTTGGCATTTGTTTTGCCGAGACGTGAAAGGAGAAGAAAAAAGGCTTCGACCAAGAAAGTCATGTTGTTTTTATTGAATTGAAATGCGTGAAGTGTAATTGGAGCAAAAAAGAACAGTAAAATATTGGCCGAAAGCACAAATGGATAACGATAATGTCTAAACGAATAGAATTTTGGGGTTTCTCAATAAAAGAGTCCATAAAAACTCTTACATAAAAGTAGTAAGAAAGGATAATCTCCTTATCTTGATCAATCACAATCTTACGCTTGAAGGTCCAAAAAATACTAGCTCTTTCCTCTTTTCTTCTCTTTTATCTGTCCAAAAAAATATGAAAACTCTTACGTTTCTCCAAAAAAACTTGCAACTACATATAACTCAAAATCTTTATTACTACCATAATTCGAATATAACTTAAAATTGTAATTCAAGTCGAAATTTCTTTTAATGCCTTCGTCGCTTGAAATAACTTCCAAACGAACTCTCTAACGTTTATTACTTAGTTCATAGTCAAAGTCGAAATTTCTTTTAATGCCTTCGTCGCTCAAAATAACTTCCAAACAAACTCTCTAACATTTATTACTTAATTCATAGTCAAAATAATTTTCAAAATAGTATTTTTTTAAAAGTAGCCTAACCAAAATTTGAAGTATTACATTTTTGGTAACTGTCTTTTCTCTGCAGGTAATAAAACTGCAGAAGGAAAATGTCTGAGCCCGGGTTCGAACGGGGACCTCTAGTGTGTGAGACTAGCGTGATAACCGACTACACCACCCAGACAGATTTAGTTGCCTATCTTTCGATTAATTATATAAACACTTTGCTTAATTGCAACTTCCGCATCCTCACGAGTATATATTGAGTTAGTCTCCGTAGTCCAATGCATTTTATCATTTTGGGCAGATGCAGTTATATATATTGTGAATTTTAGGCGTGCACGCCAAATTTGGGTTCAATAGCCAAATACTTTGGCACAGATATTTTTGTACCCGCAAGCGCACAACTCTCTTCAATGATATTCATTTCGAACATAATTAATATAGTTAAAAGTGATCCCAACAGATGAAGCAAACTTCATTAAAGACTCAAGCGTTCTCCGTTTATGTGAACGCTTTTCTTGAGTTTTATGACACTAGTCAAAAATATCAAAATTGTCACTTTTATACTACACAAGCATTTTCTTCACGACTAATAGTTGTTTGCTTTGACTTTTTACCTGAGCAATAAATATTACTTGCAAAAGTGAGCCGTTTCAATTTTTAACTCTACATGGTCATTTTTTGGCGTCTTGCACTCCGAAGTCCAATCCATCAAGATTGTATTTCCTATAGAATGATTTTTGCTTACACATGCACGCACGTGTAAGAGTTGTAGTTATCTTGTATTATACGTGACAATTACATTATTATACTCTTATTACACTTTGAGAAAAAATATTTAATCTTATTTTATGTTATCATATTGACATTAGAAACAAAAACCTATGGCACACCTTAAAGAATACAAGTAGCATTCAATTTGCAATGGTTATATTTAAAAGACAGCATTACAATTCTAATTCTCTGAAAGTTTCATTACTCCCTAAGGAGATATGAATATTTTCTTATGCGCTACGCCAAACTTTCACTAATTAGCTCAAATCATCTTGAAACAAACACGTATCTGTATTCCTTTCTTTTATACGAAACTAGGTAGTTTGTACGAACCTAATTGCAGAAACTGATGAGATACACCTTTCAGGAGCATGTATCTACGATCAACTTGGTTAGCGACTTGCTGTGAAACTCGACCACATACATACACTTCAAACATGTTCTTTATATGAAATCCCTCAGAACAATTACACCTTAAACTTTAATGATACTAAATTCTTCACAGATGACACAAAATTTGGCAGACTTCTTAGAACTGGCAAGGAAAACAAAAGGAAACTTCCCACCATCCTCCACACTTAACCTTAATTCATCTTTTCCAAATACAAAGAAGGCAAAAAAGTAATTGCCTCCAGGTTGGACTCAAAGGTCTCGGTCTCAGTTCAAAAACATTCAAAAAAGAGCCCAAAAGTAGCCAAAAGTGTCCCATTTTTCAAGTGCGAAGATTAATCCTCTGCATATATCCCCTGTTTCTCCATTAATCACAAAACAACAAAAGCAGAGATTTAAGGGAAAAAGAGAAAAAGGCTTCGGATTGTAACCCACAAAGCACACGGCAGCGAGCCTTTTAAACTCCTCAATCAAGTATGATCGTTAATCGCAATCATAAAGCTTAAACAAACATCATTGAATCCAACCCACGCTCTATATCATATATCCCCACAGTATTTGACTCATCTCCGTCGGCGTCAGGTAGAGTATGCCGTAAGCTGAATTCTGATCGATTTTTTCGGAGCTCGGATTAGGGTTTGCAGTTCGGCGTATTGTGGTGAGGTGTTGGAGCCGGGGTTCGTGGCGGCTAGTATGATGGCGCAATCCGCGGGCCGGGTGCGGGTGGTGGGGGAGTACGTGGTGGGGAGGCAGATAGGGGCGGGGTCGTTCTCGGTGGTGTGGCACGCGCGCCACCGGGTGCACGGCACCGAGGTGGCGATCAAGGAGATCGCCACGAGCAGGCTGAACAAGAAGCTGGAGGAGAGCCTCATGTCGGAGATTGTCATACTGAAGAACGTCAATCATCCCAACATCATTCGCCTCCACGAGATGATCAAGGTAATCTAAAGTTTACTGTTAGTAATTTCTCCTTGAACTTGCAGCTGTATGTGATGGAGATAAATGAAGTAGTTAGATGTGTTGATTCTGTTTTCCTGTTTGGTTGCTGAAAAACTGGAGGGATAAGGCATTGAAGCGTTGCCTTTTTTTTTTTTTTGGTGGGGGGGGTGCTATTTCGTATTGAATAATCGTAGAGCAAAGGTAATGGAGTAGCGGCGTACGTAAGATGACTGTTCTAGAGCTCAATTTTACTAGTTATATCATATATGGACATGAAAATATCGGGGCTATGTCGTAAACTTTGTAAATTGGGAAGTTCATATTTTTGAGCCATAGAAATGTACAATATGCTCAATTTTTTCGTGATTTGAATCTACAAGGTTTTTTTTTTTTGGGTTAAATAGGCTTAGCCTGTGATTTAATGATAAACAAATCAGAAAGTATGGGGGGGTGGACATTTAGGCCGTACCCCTGAGAAAAGAAAATCGCAACCTCAACGGGGTTTGAAAAACACTAAAAAATATCAGCCAAAAAGTGACTGAATTTTTCATGCATCGTAATACAATCTAAAATCCTAGGAGTACTAGAACCATTCTTGTCCAAACTACAGAGAGAACGACGAAATTATGTTTGTATGTCCTTTTAGTCGTCGTGGTCATAGAGATATGAAAGAAGTAGGTAGGGGTGATGCTTTTGTTGTTATGTTGGTGTTTTTGTGTTTAATAACTGTAGTACGAAGATAATGAGTGAGACGCAGGCATTAACTGTTGCTTGTGTGCTTGCCCGAGGAAATTTTACTGGTTATATGGACATGCACGGCTATGCAGTAAAGTTGTTAATTGGGGAAGTTCATACGAATGGGCCATAGAAATGTAGGTTGCAGAAATACTCACAATTTCTGCGTCCTTTGGATTTCAAGTGTATGTTTGTAAGTAGTCTAAGTTGTTATGGTACATCACAAGATTATAATAGAGAAACGAATGAAGCAGGCAGAGGTGATGATGTTGTTTTTCTTTTTGGTTGATGAGAGAGTGGAGGTATAAGACATGGAATTCTTATGCTTTTTTACACTAGTTGGAGTTGGATAACTATAGCGTGGAAATAACGATGTTGAGACATAGTTGTGAAATTTAGGATCATTAAAGGAAGATGATGCTCTAAAGTTCTATTTATTAGTTGTATGGTTGCAAGACATTGAAATAGTCCTGGCTATATCGTAGGATTTTAAATATATAAGTTTAGGTAGATGACAAGAAATTAGCAGAAAAATAAGAGAGAGAGGCGCAGCACCGTTGTTCTTTTTAGTTTCTCAGAAAGTGAAGGAACAATAGAATTAAATTTTCGTCTTTTGTGCTATTAAGTGTTTAACATTTGTAACGTTGATACTCTGAAGCATTGACATCGGTGTCAAATTTTTACGTGCTTGGTTGCCGAATAGTTTAGGAAAAGGAAGATGGTGCTTGTAAAGCTTGATTAATAGTTTTGTGGTTGCCAAGACATGAGAATGTCATGGTAATGTTCTAACTTGTTGTGGTACTCGGAAAGGGAGAAGTTCATATCAATTGATCTATAGAACTGTAGCTTGTATCATATACACTCATTTGTTAGTACATAAACAAGTGATATAGACTCGGCATGCACTTAAAATATTCATTGTTCCGCTAGCGTGAATCGTTGTGTTTTGTGCTATTTGGGTTACGAGAACTATGCAATCATGGAATGGAAATAGTGACTTAAGACAGAGGTATGATTTGTTTGATTGCCGTGGAATTAATTAAGAGGAAAAAGGAGATAATATCCTAAAGCTGGATTAATAATTATGCGGTCTCAAAGGTATGAAAATTCACGTCCGTGTTGTAACTTTGTCTCAATTCCCAGAAATGGAGAAGTACATATTGATTGAGCCTCCTAGAAAGTGTGCAATTTCATATTGGGGTTTGGAAGTTAACTAGATTATGTGTGCTCCATCATAAACTCAAGGGAGTGCGGAAACAGCCTCTGCAAAAGCAGGGATAAGGCTGCGGGATATATAGCTCTCTGTTCTATTTCTTCTTGAAAAAGTTCATCCTGAAGAAACATACAAGTATCAAAATGTGCGAAAGTTATCTAGCATGATGTTATTCTTTTTCTTAGTTTGGTTGTGTCATATTTAGGAACCTGGAAAGATACATCTTGTACTCGAGTTCTGCAAAGGGGGTGATCTTTCTATGTTCATTCAGAAACGTCAAGGAAGAATTCCAGAATCCACTGCAAAGCACTTTATGTATCAGCTAGGTATCTCTCAAACTTTCCTATCTATTTTGGTCTCTGATTTGTTTTATTCCATCGAATGATTTTTATGAGCCTGTTATTTTACAGCTGCTGGTCTGAAAATCCTTCGGGACCATCATCTTATACATCGAGATCTAAAGCCACAGGTTGGTTTAAATCTTCCATGATTTATGTACCATTTAGATATTAGATTGGTGATAAAATTTTAAAATTTTAAGCCAACATTTATAAATGCAATTGTTGTTCTAGCTATATTTGGCACGGAAAACTCCCTGGTTTGCTAAATACTTCTAGCTTTTGGTTTGGGTTGGGGGCCTGCAACAGGCCCAAGCCATCCTGCTTTCTACGCGAGTTTTATTTCCCCTGGTTAGAAATTCTATTTATGTTTCTGCCCTTTGGCGCGTGTCGTTTGTACTAGTTGTGCCCTCTTGATGTGCGTGCAACTTGTAATACTAGTACGTTGGATGCATTCCGTTTTTTCTCTCGACCTTTGAAATTGTAAAACAAAACTAAAAAGCAAGATCCGCATTGAGCTACATTGACAAGACTTGAGGATCATTCAACTCCATTTTGAGCCTATACTTCCAAGAATCAGACATTCTGCTTATTCAATGTCACTGTCTTTATATTTTAAGAAACTAACTAAAATCTTAGTCGTCGACGTGCTTTACGTTAGAACATTTAGCCATGCAAAAAAGTTGTGAAATTGGTTTCTAAGCCTGTGTTAACTGTTAAGAGAGTCAACAGAGTTGTTTTAGTTACACCTTTTCAACTCATGTTTAATAAAATTTAAGTTGCTCTACTTGTACGTATAAGATGTTGCATTCTTGGTATAGAGGACTTGTGTTGCAGTTCTACTATTAAAGTTGTTCAGAGGCGCCCTTCACTTTGCATGAACTCCAATATATTGAAGATCTTATCTGGATGTCTACTTGGGTTTGTGCGTTTTGAGTGCATCGCGTTATAGAAGAGATGAAAAGGGTGTTATGAATTGAGGTGGGACGTTGATTTCATTGGAGAAGCCCATAGCTGGACTTCCCTTTTGTACGCAATGATTAAACTTCTCCAAAGAACTCCGTGGGGATGAATAAGGATCTGTTTAGTGCATAAAATATTTTTGAGATGCAAATAGCCTTTAGATCGTATTTCGTTCTCTGGGCGCATTTACACTCATATATATTCATTTTTATTTGTTTGGAACAGAATCTTCTTCTTTCTACAAATGATGACAACTCAGTTCTCAAGATTGCAGATTTTGGATTTGCGAGGTAAACATCACTGTCACATACTGTTTTGGCTTATATCTTTTGTGTTTTGAAGACAAAATGCACACTACATCTTTGATTAAAGTTGCACCTCTTTCTCTCTCTCTCTCTCTTTATGTCGTACATATATGTTTATGTACATGTCTCTATAACAAGGGTTAAATAGCTAATGACCCCCTCTACTTTACACGCTGTGCGATTTGCCCCCATCCACTTCAAACTTAAGCACTAAACTCCCCCACAGTTACCGAATCTGGGCACAGTTGACGGAAAAATCCAACTTAGTTGTGTTTTTTGGAAGGACACATATGACGTCCAAAATGTATTTTTTTAAGACCAAAATGACCTTCTAGTCACAAACTCCATTCCTTACCCTCATTTCTTTCCTAACAACTTCCAGCAGCCTATTTGCTTCCTCTACCAACCTCCCAACTACATTTGGGTTCTCTACCCACATCTCTGCCATAATGGATCACAATGCCATGCCGGAATGAGGAAGCAACATACGGCGAGACGGCACCGGCACGGGTGCTTCCAATCGCAGTGGCGTTTACTGGACCGGTGGTGTTGAGGTGGTGTGCATCTCGATGGTGGCGATCGGGAGGGGCCGATGGTCGGAGGTCCCTGACAGCAGCCGGTGATTGGATTTGGACCAGCGGCGGACTTGGTTACGCGGGAGTTTGGGCGAAAACTTGACTGACGTTGGTTGCGGTGGACCGATCTGGACGAATGAGTGACGGCCAGACGTCGATCCGTGCGCCTGGTTAGAATACGGGCGATGCTGGTGCTGGCTGTGACGCGTGCGTTGTTTGGGCTGGTAGGTGTGGCCACTGACGGCAGTGCTTCACTCTCTTTTTGGGTTTGATTGTTTCCGATGTGTGGCTGATCTGGCTGCTTAGTGGCGACGGTGGTGTTGGCGGTGATGGTCCCACCTCACGGTGGTGGCTGTGATGGTGCATCGCTCGATCGGCGCAGAGCTGCTCGGTAGAGATATGTGGGTAGGGTTTGGTTAAAGGTAATGAGAACGCAAGATGAAAAATATGAAGGGGTTAGTCTCTGGTTTTGAGAGAAGATGAAAGGGGAGAAGGCGGAGAGATTGAGAGGCTTTGGGCAGAGAGTTACGACAAAATTAACTAGATATATGAAAAGGATAAAAATGACATTTGACATAGATCTGTTACGTCGCGTTAACTGTGCTCAATTTCCGTAACCTGGGGGGGGGGGGGGGGCGGTGGGGGGGTTAGTGCTTAAGTTTGAAGTGGAGGGGGGCAAACAGCGTGTAAAGTAGAGGGGGTCATTAGCTATTTAACCCCTATAACAAACTGATGCACACAAAAGGCCTCTGCATTTACATATTAGTCTTTCCTACCAGTCTCTCTTTGTATTGGTTTTCTTTTAGAATTTGATTGTTACTAAGAACCAACCGACACCCCTATTTTCATGTTTTTTTAATTTGTTTCGGAAAGTGTACTGATCTTAATGCCCTTAAATGTTTAAATGAACGTATTCCTTTGGCTTTCTAAGCCTTTAATATTGAAATGCACAATTATGATGATCCAGTGGTTGGCACGTGGTTGCCTTGTTTTCCTTATAATCATGACATTGTGCAATTAACTAAGGCTAAGGCTAAATTCTTGGAATGAAATCTGACCTAAAAAAAGTTTGTTGCTACCGTTTACTGTTTTTTCTTTAATATCTGTTATTTTCTTATCAATAGCTTTTCATTGTAGTGTTTAGGAATTGTCACTTACAAGCTCGCTTTCTGCGAGATTCCCTACTTATATGGTTTGATTGGCAAAATTTTTGGCTGTATGTCTCTTTTCTCCCTGATGTTAAAGTTGTAGAAGTTTGACAGAAAGCGCCGAGTGTGGTCACTAGTGCAATTGTGCTGTACAATTTAATGCACACGTTAACAAAAGAACCCCTACCTTGTGGACTACAATTATTTTTTCGGAAATGTTTGGGTGTTCCCCCCAGGGGGAAGAGGTCAGGCAAATGAGTCTTGGTTATTCTTGTGTTTTTCTTTCTTTTTGATATTGTGCGACTTACCTGGAATGTTTCAACTTACTGCTGAAAGCCTGAGGAACTGAGTTTTCTTTTGGGCAGATCCTTGCAACCTAGAGGCCTTGCAGAAACCTTGTGCGGTTCACCATTATACATGGCTCCAGAGATAATGCAACTTCAGAAATATGATGCAAAGGTGACAGTTACTTTTATACACATGCAAGCATTCGTCCCTTTTTACCCCCACGTTATCTGGCCTCAAATAACCTTGAGTTTCAAACGCAGGCAGATCTTTGGAGTGTTGGTGCCATTCTATTTCAACTTGTTACTGGGAGAACGCCATTTACAGGAAGCAATCAAATACAGGTTTAGTAATCTTCTCTTGTTATATCTAAAGTAGTTTCTTACTGGGTTTGCTTGAGACCCTTTGTGGGGTGCAGTAGTGACAGAATATCAGCTTCTAGTGCATTTTGACCGGTGATTGTCACTGCCTTTAGCCTAAATGGGAAACCTAAGTCATATTTTTTTTCCTGCTTTTTGCTTGATCCGATGTTCCTAACCTTTATGTCTTATGTTTTATGCAGTTGTTTCAGAACATACTGAAATCAATTGAATTGCAGTTTCCTTCAGAAGCAAAGGATTTGAGTTCTGAATGCATAGATTTGTGTAGAAAACTTCTGCGCCGTAATCCAGGTACCTCTGGAGCATTCTGAAAAGACAATGTTCACACCAGAAAGTGTTCCTAAGTTCTTCAAGATATTATATGAGTGGATGGCATGCTCACATTCATAAGATGGGTTCAGCAACCTAGGTTGATTGTTGACCTGTTGCTCTGAACTATCTGCCAGTCTTAGCACACATCAATTGCTACAAGACTGTTAATTCTTCTGTGTATCCTACCCTTTGACTGTCCAGACTTGCATGGCTTAAAATGTAAACAACCTGATGAACATGGACACTAGTAACCGCAGTTTATTCTCGTTAAATAAATCTGGTTATGAGCTGCATAAATGTTGGCCGACTGTACTAGCTTGTATCAGTTGAGTAGTACTTTTTCAATAATGACTTTTATCAGTACAGTGCTAAAATAAAGTTACGTAGTAACGTAAACCACTCACAACTCTCAATGTATTCTAACAAATGAAGTTATTGACTATGAGGTCGACAATTGTTCCGCTTATCCTTGAACAGTTTAAAAAATTGAGCTCATACTGATCGTGAGGTTTTACATCTCTTGTACCTTTGTATCCACAGTGGAACGGTTGACATTTGAAGAGTTCTTCAACCACCCATTTCTTTCCCAGAGACAGCCAGATGACCCATTGAGGTAAATGCAGTGACAACTTCTAGTTTTCATTATGGAGATGAACATCTTGTCTTTCGTACTAAAACAATGAAACTGCTCTTGGTATGCAGTAATAAGAGACCAACAAGAGTAACTGGCGGTTTTCCTTTGCTTGAATGCAATCCGGTGAGGAGCAGGCAAGAATCTTCTCAAGAAGAATGTTTACCTTTCAGTCTGGATGATGATTCCAGTGGTCCTGATGGTAGTCCATCCTTTGGTAGGAGGTCTCCAATGATATCAACGTATGGATTTTCTCTGGATACAAAAGTTGAAAGGAGGGAAGTGGCTACCACTTCGGACAAGGATTTTTCTTCCACTTACGGTAGCGTCAGAGAAAAGCCCGAAAATACTGGTCTAAGACTTGGCAGTCATAGACCCTCAGGAGGGAACCTGAAAGAGTCTCTGAAATCAATGGACCACGGAACAGTAAATTCTCGTTCAGAAGGTAACTACGTTTCCAATTATTTCCAGTTTTTATTTCATTGCTTGATTGTACATATATTGAAAGTACATTTTGCTAAAAATGTTCCTTTTCTGCTATTTTTCATTTTCATGAATTCTACAGTTGTGGATTCATTGGAGTTGATTTATCAGGATTATGTTCTTGTGTCTGGCCCTCCTGTGGATGTCTCCTCTTCTTCGGCGAGTGCTTCTAAGCTAAGCCAGTTACAATCCAAATCAGTAAGTCCTCCTGTACCATCATCTGGAAGTATTAATTCAACAATAAGCGCCCCAGTGCCAATCTTTGGTCAAGCAAGCAGTAATTTGGGTTGCATTGGAAGTTTGGGAAGCCACAGCTCTGCTCCCTCGGGCACTTCACAAGGATCCATGGATATAGGGGATGCTTCAGAGCAGCCATCAACCGACTGCATGACAAGGATTACGTCCTTGCAGCATTGCGCCTCTGCCATCACAGAATTAGTAAATGAAAAGGTAAATCCGCACTCACGTTTGCAATCAAGCAACTTCTGTCAATTTTAATGAGATTAGCAGCTCCTCTCCCAGTAGAACCTACAATTATGTTACTTATGTTGTGCAATAGACCTTATCGGCTTATCCTGCAGAATATAGAGAAAATTTCTGGGTTTGTTTCCACTTTAGTGCTGGTGTTCATCATTCGTAATCGGTCAATGACTTTTCTAAAGTAAGTCTTAAAGTAGTGGAGGACTCTTGGCTCGGCATTCAATCTGAAGGCGTGGATTGGATGTTAATAATACATGGCGGTATCAGTAAAAGTTTCCATCTTTCTTTGTATCATATGCGATTGCCATTTACTGAATGACCAAAATGTTGACTACCTAGTTAATGAGGGTCTCACCATTTTTTTTTCTTTTGGCCTGTAATCCCTACCCAGAACCTTATTAGCTGAATAACTATTGCGTGCCAGTAGCGCTACTAAGTTATTTTAGGACAGTAATTCATTGTGAGTCTCAGTTGATGCTCGTGCATGTGTACAATCTGTCCTGTGCTGGAGTCCTCATCTGGTGTGCGTACAGTCCAAGTTTAACTTGGTTAATTTTTACTGGGTTTATTTGTCTGCAACTAATTATTAATGCATCTGTTTTTAAATAGATAGAGGCAGGGAGGCAGTTAGAAGCATTCTCAATCCAGCTTGTAATTCTTGCAATATGGAAGCAAGCACTCCATAAATGCCATACACAAGCTGCATCAGCTATTGAAGGAAGTCCAACCCAAGAAAATACAAGAGTACGGGAGACCTTTGACAAGGAGCATGGCAGTTCTGATATCCAAGAACGTCTTGATTTTGCTAAGACTCAAGGGCCAGAAGATATCTGCTCTGAGATCGAGAGGGCATTTCTTCTTGAAGTTGCGAATGCTGAGGAACTTGCCAAGGTTATAGAGCCAGGTATAGCTTTGAAGTCTGTTTGCACACTGATTTAGAAATGTTTCTTTCCTTCTATCCTCTCGGGGATGAATATGTGCTGATTATGTTGACTGTCATTTGTGGCTGTAGCCTGTAGATTTCTCTTCCTTTTGTTTTTTAATCTGCCATTTTGTAAAGCAATTAAACTGGTACTACCTTTGCCGGCATTCTGTCATTTGAATGCCCGTGATAAGTTCTAAAATGCCAAACAGTGTAGTTTTCACAGCCTCTTGAACTATAATGATCCCAAGAAAGAGGATAGCACTAAACAAGGATAAAAATGTTTCAATGTAGATGCTATCAACCATACTTTGCTTCTTGTATGATCTGCGATTGAGATTCTATATTCTTTATAGTTAACGGAAAAGATTAATTTTTACAAAGCATTTACTCTCACCTGCTAGCTGTTTGTATTTTCATGCCATCGAGTTTGCATGAGTCAACAATTCCAGTTGCATTGCATATTAGTATGATCACTATGATGTCTGCTTAGATGTATGTCAGAGTACACACTTCCCCAAAAACTGAAAGAGAATGCCCCTAGACCCCAGCTTTTCTGGCCGAACTTAGGTGGGATTAAGGTATTGATACTAGTTTTCCTATCATTCAGGAGGTACAGAGATGCCAGATGCAATGGAAACAATATTTCAGTCTGCTCTTACATTGGGCAGACACGGGGCTGTAAGTATTTGTCACTTCCTTGTTTCTGGAAACATGGCCTGCATTTAAATGTTCCTGTGTGGTTGTAAATGTGTCATGTAGCGGACAAATCATTTTACATGCTTGTGCATTGTAAGAAATGCTTGCCAACTCTATTTGTTTTCCCATGGGAATGTTTGAACACACTTCTAATACGTGTGCTAGACTCTACACTCTGCTGAACATAAAATCTGTAATCCTTTGGAATGATCACAATCTCAAAATTTATGCCCCAACCCGTATCCCGTTTATCTCTAGAGGTGGTTTGGTTGTAAACTTTCCTCTTTCTTTTTGTAGTGGGCTTTGGGAGGTTCCCTCGTGCACTCGGCTAGCCGTTTCCTCTGATGAAAGCTAATAAAACGATTCAATGTTTCTTATAACACCAAGGCTTCATGGGTATTGTCAGAGTGAGTGAGGGAAAAAGTTATGTCCAAATGACTTCCTTATACATGTTTTTCCGTCAATGGTTCCAGAACCTGAGTCTGTAAATGTTTGAAGTTACGACCTAGGACTTCAATGTCGTTCCGGTTTTTGCCCTCCCTCGACTCCACAGCGAGCCTCGTGCACTGGCTCACCATTCCATGTTTCTAAAAATTGAGGCTTGTCGGGTTTGTCTAAAAAATTCATATTCTCCCCCTAAATTTGCTCTACGTTTCCTTTTAACTTTTTTGAAATGGAATCTTAATGTAACTTACACTGTTTGCTGCCATTTACCCCATAACAATCATTTCAACAAGTTATAAAAGACCATCTCTGCTCAGATCCAGAGTGTTTAATACATAATATCGTAATGTTTATAATTCATAGTGAATGACAGTAGAAACCGATACAACAGCATAAATTTAACCTGCACAAGGCAGGCAGGTAGTCCGAGGTTATTAACTTCAAACCTTCAAAGACTAAATAGAGCATAAACTAGTCATTGCTAGTAAATAAAAGGGAAGGTAGATAATTTTCTGTAACTAAGTTATATCAATGTCTCCTGTATGTTTGGCAGGTGGATGAGTACATGGGAAACATGGAAAATGCAGCAATTTTTTATGCAAAGGCAGTCCGCGTGTTGGCCTTCCTTCTAGTGGAAGCACCATCCCTCATTCTCAATCCTCCCTTCTCTCTCACTAACTCGGATCGCTACAGGCTCCGTACATACATAGATGTCCTGAACAACAGGCAAAGCCATTCAAGATCTCAAAGGATGGCTCTTCTCAAGTGCGATGATCTTAATTGTCCGCCTCAAATCTAAAGGGACCTGTGTTAATACTATTTACTGATAGCATGCTGCGTTTTACAATGTAAAATTCTTTGTTTGTACAGATAATTCTTTGAGCGTGGGAGGAGTTGACCTGTATGTGCGATAGGTGGTGGTTAGTCTCAATTCTGTAATTAGACGATTGCAAAAAGTTGCATCTGTTCACATCAATTCCTGTTTCTGTCGTCTGTTCCATTGGTTAACAGAAGCGTTGCATCTGTGAAAATTTGCCACTCATCTTTGGGAATCCCAATCTAGTGCAATTCTTGGTGTAATACCTCGTGATAAGAGGGCATTTTCTGCAACCTAGCATTGTTTTTTGTCGTCTTCAGTGTATCTTTACGCTTGTTTTGCAGTAAATTTTGTTTGGCTGATCTTGGTTGCAGATTTGGTGATGAACTCATTCCTGCAAAGGGACTTGTGGCTTCAATTGCAATGGATGGTTCTTTATTCAATATCATTCTTTCTACGAATTTTTACTTTCATCTGGTGACTACCGAGTAGTCTTTCTTGACGAAAAGACTTGGGTTTGGTGATGAAGCTTGACCTGAGGTAATTTGCATCATTTTGGTTGACCATTCTGCATATTGCAACGAAGCAAGTTTCTGAATGGCGTTGTTTATTTAAAGGGGTCAAGCCACGCCCACGGATATTGTAATTGGTCCTTGTATGTGGTATTATTTAATCAAGTCTGTTTACTCCTATTCTGGTTTCGCAATGAAAGTATCTATCAAGGCAAAGAATGCCATTACTCCCCCTTGGACCCTTCTACACTTCATTGAAACGTAAGCTAGCCTCTGTTTGGCGTGTGGCCCGTGTGAATCGGGGCAATTAATACGCTGTGTTGAAGTCAACTTACCATTTCGCGTTTGGTGGCTAAGTAGATAGAAATAATTAAGTTCCTGTGGTCGCACACTGATCCTCTTCTTGGCCGCTGATTTGTTCACATAGCTCACGGTGGAGAAGGCATGCAAAAAGCTACACCCCTGTTTGACAGGGTAGCCCACTAGCCTCTGAACTTAGAGAACAGTTTGGTGATGCCATTGGCAGCGGTGCATATGGAAATTCTTTGGACGAACGAGTTCTTAGGCGGTTCTCAAATCTTAACCACCACTGTGGCCATGGTGACGATCAATTAGATGGGTTTTATGCTATTACGGACCCACAAGTGTATTATGGCCTCGTCCCATGGCCTCCACCCTGGGAACCCTACCCAAGAATTTCTCGCCGCCATTGACTGAACGCTGCGTCAACGCAAAAGGAGAAACAAAGAATATAAGTCTTCAAGAGTGTTTTGCTGGACGCGAAACTACCAACTATTGAAAGCCAATTGAAGTCTAAGCTTTCTAAAGGTTATTTCCTTCCCATTAGCCTAGTCTTTTTTTAGTTTTGGCTACAAAAACACAAAGTGTGCACACTCGATGCCTCAGAAGGTCTAAGCAGAACTCTATAGCCATGATAAACCAAACTCTAGTATTCCTTCTCGTCATCTCTTCTTCCTGCTTCCATTTTGCAACTTCAAAGGTTCGGACCAGTCTTCCTAGAGGCTCTGCTTTATCTGTTGAAGATGATTCGGACCTAATCACCTCCCAAGACAATACATTCACCTGTGGCTTCTATGGCATGGGAACCAATGCTTATTGGTTTGCAATCTGGTTCACCAATTCCAAAGACAGAACTATTGCTTGGACGGCTAATCGTGACAAACCTGTCAACGGAAAGGGCTCCAGCATATCGCTAAAACCCAACGGTGCCATGGTCTTAACCGACGCCAATGGCTTGATGGTTTGGATGACCAATACTACCTCTGCTGATGTTGACAGAGCAGAGCTGCTTAATACAGGTAACCTTGTTCTAAAAGACCCAAAGGGTAGAATTCTCTGGCAAAGCTTTGATTCTCCAACCGATACTCTTTTGCCTTCTCAAATCTTTACCAAGAGCAAAAGCTTGGTTTCTGCATTAAGAAAAGGAAGTTATCAATCTGGATATTTCAGTTTGTTTTTCAATAGTGATAATGTGTTGAAGATGATATACGATGGGCCTGAAGCTTCAAGCGTGTATTGGCCTAGACCTGATTATGACGTGTGGGGAAACCTAAGAACAAACTACAATAGCAGCAGGATTGCATCCTTTGACGATCAGGGTGTGTTATCTTCGAGTGATAAGTTGCAATTCAGTGCTTCTGACATGGGTTTTGGAATTAAGAGGCGCCTAACGTTAGACTATGATGGAAATCTCAGGTTCCATAGCCTGAATTTTACGACAGGATTGTGGTCAATAACGTGGGAAGCTTTTGCACAGCAGTGTAATGTGCATGGGCTTTGCGGAAGATATGGAATTTGCATTTATACCCCCCAAGCAATGTGTTCTTGTCCTCCTGGTTATGAGGTAAGTGACATAAGTGACTGGAGTAAAGGTTGCAAGCCTACTTTCAATTTCACCTGTTCAAAATCTCAACAGTTAAAATTTGTAGAGATTCTTCATACAGATTACTATGGCTTTGATTCTAATTATAGCCGAGGTATTTCATTTGAAGATTGCAGGAAAATATGTTTAGATGATTGCGCTTGCCAAGCATTTAGCTACAGGCTAGATGGTGTGGGCTTATGTTACGCGAAAATTGCACTTTTCAGTGGCTTGAAGACACTGAATTTCCCGGGAAGTATATACATGAAACTGCCCACTAGTGTGAAAACAGCTGAACCCCCAATTCTTGTTGGCTACAATACAAGTTGTGAATCGAATAAATCCTTAATTCTATTGGGTTCTCCTTCTATGTATGAGACGATCATTAAAAGGGTGAGATGGGTTTATCTCTACTCATTCTGTTTGGCCATTGGTACGATAGAGTCTCTTATTTTTCTATCAAGCTGGTGGTTTCTGTTCAGGAGAAGTAGCGTGCCTGCAACATTGGAAGATGGGTATCGTGTGATATCGAGTCATTTCAGAAGGTTTAGCTATGCTGAGCTGAAAAAGGCAACCAAGAACTTCAAGGTAGAGCTAGGCCGAGGCAGCTCAGGGGCAGTCTATAAGGGTGTTTTGGCAGATGCCAGGATCGTGGCAGTGAAGAGACTGGGAGACGCATTTCAAGGGGAACAAGAATTTTGGTCAGAAGTGAGCACCATAGGAAAAATAAATCACATGAATCTAGTGAGAATGTGGGGATTCTGTGCAGAAGGGAGGAATAGACTCTTGGTGTATGAACATGTGGAAAATTCATCACTTGACAAGCACTTGTTCACTTCTAATTGTCTTGGATGGAAACAAAGGTTCAATGTTGCACTCAGGACAGCCAAAGGACTGGCTTACCTTCACCATGAATGCCTCGAATGGGTTATACATTGTGATGTGAAACCAGAAAATATACTTTTGGACGGCGAGTTTGAGCCAAAGATTGCAGATTTTGGCCTGGCAAAGCTTTCTCAGAGAGGTGGTCCTAGTTCCGAGTTTTCTAGAATTCGAGGAACAAAAGGGTACATGGCTCCAGAGTGGGCCTTAAACCTCCCCATTACTGCAAAAGTTGATGTGTACAGCTACGGGATTGTGATCCTAGAGATAGTGAGGGGAATTCGGCTTTCGACTCGGGTGATCGAGGATACGGAGGAGCATGAAGTGGAGCTTACAAGGCTAGTTGGGTTAGTGAAGTTGAGAATTCAGTCTAAAGAAGAGTGTTGGATGGAGGATATAGTGGATCCAAAATTGAATGGACAGTTTGATAGGAAGCAGGCTGCAACATTGCTTGAGATAGGGCTTGCCTGCATGGAGGAGGATCGGAGTAAGAGACCAACCATGGACACGGTAGTCCAAATTTTACTGGAATCTGAAGCTGAACAATACTAGTCCATATGGGGCTATTACTGCATTTCGTCTCTTATTCTCTCTGTACGTTTTGCTTTCTTGTTAATTCTAGACCGTGAATTTGTGAATCTATGTAAACATCATAATTGCACAGTTACAACGTGAAGAACTTGTAGAGACAAAAACACACAACCCTTGCGAACTTAGTACTCTAAGTTGCACGAAGCGTGAATGTATGTGGGGCGGGGTGGGGTGGTGGGGCGTGTGGGCGCGCGCATGTAGTGTGGGAGGTTCCGAGATGACTAGAATTGTAGAATCTATCAGTTGTGCACAATATGTTTATTTGCACACAGCCCTGCTTCTAAACCTCCGTGTTACACCGACTCTCCATATTGGATGGTTCTCAGTACTTCGAGAGGAGGCATTGCAGGGATTAACCACCCCATGATCCGAAAATCCCAAAAGACCGGATGAGTAAGTGCAAGACCTCTCCAGCGGGAGTAAGTGGGCTAATCCGCCGAATCTCCGACAAGGAAAGACATGCACCGAGCGCTCTCCGGTGGTTGTTCACCGCCCATTGCCACCAAAATACCTTTTTTTTACTCCCCTTGGAGCTACTATGCACCACTTTCTTTGCTGGGGCAGGAGTTGATTGCAATGCATCTACACGTCTGACAATTCAAGTCCAATGTATCAAACTAGAGCCAAAGTCAAGGCACCCGTTGCTCTCCGCCATTATCCTTGTAAGACCCAATGCTTCAATCGTCAATAGCAAGGTTGAAACCAAGCCACTTATGCATAATAATCTATAACGTAATGTGGGTCTTGCAAGTTGCAATCCCCATATTTCGAGCTTTCTCAGGCTTAGTGTAAGTAGTCCAGCTTGATACAAGTTGTCTTTACCTTGAATTGCAGTGCTCTTGAGCCGAACCTGTTGGTCTTCACTAATAGCCTATTAGCCCTCAATTATTGTTGTCTCGTGCTACGCACTGGAGTTTTATATTCACTGAACCTGAAGCCTTCTAACAAAAAAAAATTGTGACAAGATCAAGCGCAAAGCTTGACTAAGCAACTAGCGATCAAAAAACTTCTAACGCGATAATACAAAGCTCATCCGTTCCAAATGAAGGGAACTAAAAAGATTGCCAGCAAAAGTTTCCACGGATGATTTTTAGGACGATAAATGATAGGATTATCAGAATTGTTTTCAAACTACATCATAGGAGAGTTTATCAACATATAAGTTTGCTATTTATGCAAAACCTCTCTAAATTTGAAATCAAGAATAAAGATAGGGTAGAATAAAATTAATGATTATGCTTGAAGTTTTTGTTGAGATACCTTTGGACTGTTTTTAGGGTATTGTCCTAAGGCTGGTTTAAATTTAGTATAAGATGAAAAAATTAAGAAGGATTTATGAAACCCAACAGTTTGACCCAGATCCTAGTAGATAGCAAATTCCTACCTAAGTTTGTCTAAGAAATTCCACAAATCGACACTTAATAGAGGCAAAAAAGTCGAAGAAAGTGTGGAAATAGAGTAAATGGGATTTTGCATGTTTTACGATTCTAACTTGTTTGTTAATAAGCACATAAAGGGTTTTGAATCTTGAATTTCATGCCAGAAAAAAAAAAAAAAAAAGAAAGATTAGCAGGATAATATATTGAGAGGCCCGGGATTGATTCTCAAGAACGAATTTTGATTAAAATTGAATCAATTTATATATAAAACCACCTTTACTTTATAAAGAAATTGAAAAATGTGAAGATGACAGTAGGATGACACCTAAAATTCTCCTCCGTTGTCCGGACTTTGCCTAATAAAAACAGGACATATGTGCCCAGTAAATTGAGTCCACTGCTCACCAGACTGAACTCAAACAAGTAGAACTCTTTTCTATTTGTTAGAGGATGAGGGGTGCTTTTGGTTATGATCTGTTGGGTGGTGGGGTGAAAACTACAGAAACTGGAGATGAGCTTGCTGGTGCTGGTTGTTGATGCATAGTACTTAAACCTTTGGATCCTGAGGTAGGCACTGCTCGTCATTGTTTTGATGATGACAAGGCCTTCTTAATTACTGAGAGGACTTTAATTAATTATACAAATGCTACCGGCGATGGGACTTGAATTGTTTCTGCCAAAATATATCGCAGGAATGGCCGAAGCATAAGGCACAAGCTTGTCATTGCTAATGGTCTTAAATTTAGGCTTCGTTTGACAAAATTTTTTTTTTGGTTTTCAGTTTTTAAAGAGCAGTTTTTTAAAGAGCAGCTTAATTTTTTTTTTTATAAAAACAAGTGGGTGTTTGATAACCCCTTTTTTTTTGAGGTTTTTTTTTTTGGTGTTTGGTAACCCTTTTTATTTTGACTTTTTTTTTGGTGGTTTGCGGTGGCGGTGGTGGGGCGTAGCGGTGGTCGACGGTGGTGGTGGTGGTGGCCGACGGCCGGAGGTGGCTGCCGGCAGTCACCGGCGGTGGTGGCCGGCGGCCGGAGGTAGCTGCCGGCAGTCTCCGGCGGTGGTCGCCGGCGGCCGGAGGTGGCTGCCGGCAGTCACCGGCGGTGGTGGCCGGCGGCCGGAGGTAGCTGCCGGCCGTCTCCGGCGGTGGTGGCCGGCGGCCGGAGGTGGCTGCCGGCAGTCTCCGGCGGTGGTCGCCGGCGGCCGGAGGTGGCTGCCGGCAGTCTCCGGCGGTGGTCGCCGGCGGCCGGAGGTGGCTGCCGGCAGTCTCCGGCGGTGGCGCCGGCGGCCGGAGATGGCTGCCGACAGTCTCCGGCGGTGGCTGCCGGCGGCCGGAGGTGGCTGCCGGTGGTCGCCGGCGGTGGTTGTCGGCAGTCTCCGGCGGTGGTCGCCTGAGGTGGCTGCCGGCGGTGGGAGGGTGGTGGTGGTGGTCGAAAAAAAAAACCAAAAGTGAAAAAAAAAACCAGTTTTTGGAGTTTTTTTTTTACTCTGCAGTTTAAAAACTGATTTTTTAAATTGAAAAAAAAATGGTTACCAAACGCTCTTTTTTTTTCAGTTTTTAAAACTGAAAAAAAAAAGAGGAAAATTTTTTTGTCAAACGGGGCCTTAGAGTTCAGCAAATGGCATCGATGAGTAGAATTTTATGAAACTGGGTTAGCTCATATTCCAAGCTGTAAGTCGACTATACACCCTCATACATCTTCAATAATTCAAAATTTGTGACTCTTCATCTCCACCTCGTCAAGTGACCAGATGATTAACATTTTTGCATGTTGTTCAAAGTTTGTTTAAAGGTAAATTAATTTTATTTTCTAAACCTTGATTGCTTAACACTCTGTATAACAAATGCTAATTAAAATTCTTCTACAATTGTAAGTTTCAAACGAGTTTTGATTTGTGAGTTTATCTAGGTTTAGGCTCTATAGAGGTAAACTTCCTAATCTCTTATGCTCTTTACAAACTTTGACTTTTTTATGATAAGGCTTGATAACCCTAGAGTTTATTTTAAGTGACAGCTTTCAATGTAGGTATCAAAATATTATCAGTACCAAGATTCTATAGATAATTTAACGGAGAAAAAAGCAGTCTAGATAAAATGGTGAGAGCTACCTTTACTTTTCAGAATCAGGCATTTTATTCCGTGTTATCGATAGACAGTATAATTGACAAGTGTTATATTTAAGTCGTTAATAACTTTGAAAACATCCAATGTACTAGATTAGAGTTATCGAATGTGGAGCGAACAACTCTAATTCCTCCAGAACAAATTTATTAGGATATTCTTTTAAATTTGTGAACCTGTAAACTTTATATGAGTATGTGTGTAGTTTGAATATTCTATTCTTGTATATGATGAAGTCACTTTTCTTCTTCTATAAATTGAGCCTTAGATGTTTAACCAAAAAGAAAAGTGAAGGAAAATCATTGCTAAAGCCAAAAATAAGATTAAACAAGATAAAAGCATTTGTCAATTAAAAAAAACTGAAGAAACTTTTTCATAACCACCCAAAAATAGTCATAGCCACCGAGAATAGCGTACAAAGTTATACAATCATTGTTATTGAGAAATTACCACACAATACCTTTTTAGCGACAAACTTGAAGTTGAATGTCAATGACTCATTTAGCCTAAGTTAGCGTTTGAAAAATACAACTCTTTATATCTTTAATAGATGTAACACTTTGGTATTAACAAGACGTTCAACACACTAGTTACATCAGTATTGCAGGAATGTAAATATTATTTCTCTAATATAGATGAAATATTTTCCTGTTAACCGATAAAATTAGGGGGGGGGGGGGGGGTTATCGAAAAAAGTTTGACCACTAGGCTTAGAAAGAGAAATTTTAGCCCTTGATCACAGAAGGTGGTCATTTTATGTGTTACTAGATTGTTGCATCGACTTCTTTTTCGGTCTTAAACGTTATGCACTTTGTTATAAAAGGTAATTGCCATGCTTATGCCATGTTTATGAAAATTCGTTCCGCGACCAATATATTTTGATTTGCGTCTATATTTTTATCTGTCGGTTACTTAGCAACTTATATGTTAAATTGCATATGTAACCTTTATTAATTTCTTATTTGATTTTCATTGTGATGCATACTAACTTTTCTACCTACGAACCTTATAAAACATTGATGTTTGCGTGCATCGCACGTGGACTCAACTAGTTAAGTATATAAATGTTTTACCATTTACCATCTCGGTTTAAGTTTGTTAACCTAGTTAATTGGAGTAATATACATGAAAGAAGTTGACTTTGTAAACCTAATTAGTAACATTCAGGATGGCAAAAAGAATTAAGGATAAAGCAAATAATACGGAGATATACATCATTAATGCTTGCCTTCGAAACCTTTGACCATACCAAGGAATCAAAGACATGAAAATCGGTGGTGTTATATATATTAGGCCTGGAGTTACACTAGTAGTAAAGGGAAACATTATCATAGAACATAATTTTACCATCGACATATAACATGCCACATCTTGTGTTCCTACTATTGGGACCGCCAACCTCTCTCACTCTTAGAACTACTTGGTGAAATAGATCTTTTTTTTTTCCAAGAATTAATCTAAAAATGTTGGCCTTTCTACACGCGTGCGGCCGCTATAAGGCACATTTGGTTTAGGACGACAAACATAAGGAATGGAAGAAAGTGGTCTCATATGTTCCAGCATGGGAAGGTGCTCGCTATAATCATATTGATGGTTATAAAATTCGACCGATAGCACGAGTCTTCAATGTTAAAGTTGATGATGGACTTGTTCTTTTATGAGAGGCAATGGTCTTTCTAGACCCCTATTAGTTGCCAATTAATATGTCCCATGCAATTCATATGGGACATGGCCTTTTCTTCACCCACAAAGCTAAGCCAGAGATAACATCAAAGGGAGTAACCCCTTTTGACAAAATACTTTGCTAATCTTATTATCTCTTGGTAATTACTTCACCGATCTAGAAAAGATATAAGATGAGGGTCTAGTTGTAGGGGTGCAACTTGTGCGGGCTGGAAGGGTTCAAGGGTCAGACCATACCCAGCCCACTTTTCAAAAGCCATGTCCATGTTCAGTCCAGTCCATCTATGACCTAATAATATCTGTCTATGTAGAGTCCATCAAATTTTGGTGGACACGGACTGGACACGGGGTGCCCACGTGTTGTCCATGGTTATAAATTATATATTTTTTAGAACAATGCAAAACATATCATTGACAATTCAATTCTACAATTTAGTTATGATAATAAATAATTAAAATACATTAAAGTTTCAAAATGAACTTAAATATAAGCATGAAAACAAATATTTAAGACAAAATGAGAGAAAAAGACTAAAAGAAACAATATATATATATATATATATATATATATATATATATATATACACACACTAAGAAAATAAGTCTATTCTCATATTTCTGCGGGCTGGCACAAGTTATCCACTGTTTATCCGGCTCAAGTTGTACCTCTATCTAGTGACTAGTGGTAAGTTCAAACTTCAAAAAACAAGGAACAAAACTCCAAAGATTTTATTTAACAAGGAAAAGAATATTTATACATAACAGAAAACCAAATTAATACCCATAACTAGAATTCTAAATGAGTAGCGCTGGACACTATGAAATTCATTTTTTAAGACACACGTCATGAAGCCATTTGTCATTACCCTATTAAAGAGTAGGTTTGCACTTCTTGGTAAGTGCCATGCAAATATGGAAAGAAAAAAAACTAAGAAAGAAAAATGTGAGATCGGCAATTGAAGGAGGGTCAAGAAACAAATCATGAAATATAAGTCATGATATCTGCCATTTCTCCTTCTAACTTCATCCTAATTAGGTGCTATCTAAATATTTAGCACGAGCTGGTGTTTTTATTTTATACTCGTTTATCGTATTAGTTTGCACTTGTATCGTGCATTTGTACATTCCTGTGCCCCAAACCCTAGTCACAATCGGTACACTACGGTAATGAATTATTTTCCTAAGCTTAAACACGTACGTATAGATCGACAAGAGATTTAGAAGTCATCACTGAACTAAAGAATTGGTCTATCGTAAATATGGTAAGGCCATTGTAGCCTGCTTTTACTTACCTAGTTACTCTCTTAGATGAGTTATTGCTTTGACTAAATGCCACTGACAATATTTGACGATCTTTAAGAACTCTTTGTAGCATCTTTTCACTAACAATAGAGGAGAGACGTCCGAAAAAAAAAAGATAAAAGCACATACAAGGCATTTTAACATTTTTGTACTGTTTGTGTTAAATTTTTCCAAAATAGAAAATAGTAAACGTACATGATAAAAAGAATCTTTTTAGCCATCAATGCAAAAACTGAGCCTAAATTGGTAAACAAATGGACCTAATGGATTGTCAAAAAAAAAAAAATTTTTGACTTAGGTAGCGTTTGAAATTATTTAATTATTTGATTTTTTCTCCAATTTTTATAAATTAAAGGAAAAAATTTGTTTGGCACACAGCTTTTTTTTTCCCCTTCAGTTTTGAAAATCAGTTTTTAAAACAGAATTGTTTGTGAAAACTCCCATTTTTAAATGATGGGTTTCCAGTTTTGATTTTTATTTTTAGACCAGCACCATCACCGCCACCCCCTTGCCTACCCTCCCCCCCCCCCCCGCCACCTTAACCCACCCTTCACCACCCCACCCCCTGCAGGCTACCAACACCACCAAAGAAAAAACTCAAAATAAAAATTGGGTAATCAAATACTCAAAATAAAAACTAAGTAATAAAATACCCATTTGTTTTTGTAAAAAATAAAAACTAAATTGGTTTTTATTATTGTTTTTATTTTTTTAAAAACTGTAAGTAATTACAAACAGACCCTTAGATTTTGTCCAATTTTGGTCACAACTTTTGGTTCATGGTTCAAATCTTCACTCCTTTTTTTTAACTTTTAAATTGTTGAGTTATCTTCTTAGAGGAAAATTCCAATAATTCATACTAATAAATCTCTTAAGTAAAATTTTCATTAATCTTTATATTGGAGGATTTATGAGAGCATTTTGTCATGAACCGTGACATCATAGTAACTTCTTAGGTTATGTTCTCCTTTTTCAAAAGACAAATCATGAAGATAAAAAAACAATTATTTATAGTCCATTAATTTCTACTGGTAGCCTCCTCATTTCAATCATGATAATGGCTTGCAACGAATATATATATAGGGAGCTGATCCGTTAATAGCGCTAACAAAATGGGAGATCTTGCTAGCGCGATCTGACCGTCCATCCCGAAGGGATGGACGGCCCAGATCGCGTATTTTTGCGGCGCTGTCAGAGGTCCACTAGACAGTGTAGCGGACGGACCTTTTTACCATTTTGCCCCTGCTCCCCCCTCCGCTACACTGTCTAGCGGAGCACATAATTGGGCCCACGTTGACAGCCAAAATGTCGTCTGCTAGACAGTGTAGCGGACGACTGACTCAACTGACACATTTCCACGTGTTTGTACCTTTATTTCTACACACGACGGGTTGTCGGAATTCCTCAAGCTCCTTCAGCTACAATTTTCTTCTCCTCCTTCGGACTCGCTTCCATTTTCAGCTCCCTTCAAGTTTCGAGTAAAACTTGCTTCAAGCTTCACTCAAGTAAGGTAAGTTTGCGAATGGTGAAATTTTCTTTATGGATTGAATGATAAAATATAATTTTATTTTGTTCGGACAAAAACGTATAGATTTTTTTTGATGTTCTAGAAATTTGTCACTCTATTCTTCAATTTGTGATGTTCTAGACATGATGTTCATAAAAAAGGTGTAATTTGTTAACTCTAAATAAAATTATAGTTTAATTCGATTTTTTGGCATGATGAATTCGTCTATTTATCTTAGTAATTTTGATTTGTTATGTTCAGTAAATTAATAATTGTTAATTTGGAGACACTTTCAGGGGTTATGCATACGGTATGTTTGTCATCCTAAATTGGTCTATTCGTCAATGTAATTTTTAGGTAATATTTTCAGTTAGAAATGCCATTTGATTGTTAAGCGTAGTCTATTTCTACACAGGTCTTGTTTCACAATGTCTGATTTCGTGTCGAGCTCCAACGTCCCCGTAGATGCTAGTGATCCGTATCTAGGACGAACGTTTCAAACATTGGAAGAAGCTGAAGAATGTTTTCGAGCTTATTCATTGAGGGTTGGTTTTGGCATTAGAATAAAGACTACAAGAACAAGCAACGTAACAAAAAAGATATGCTCTCGCTTATACGAGTGTCATAGGGGCAGAAATCCACAGCAAAATGAGACACGCGTAGGCAATGATGACAGTGATGACGAAATAGGATATTCGCGTAGAAGACGGGACTGCTTTGAGCGCACAAATTGCCAGGTCAAGATGTTCGTAAGCTACAAAGCCAATCATGATCATTGGCTTATTACCAGCCTGGAACTGGCACACAATCACCCGTTAGTAACTCCTTCTAAGGTGAGTCAGATGCATCAACACAAGAAGATGGGTAAGGTCGCGAGGAGCCTAATTCACACAATGAGCAATGCGCGAATTGGACCTACTGAGATTATTAATGTTCTTGCTGAACAGGCTGGGGGAATTCAAAATTTAAACTTTAACACGACAGACGTTCGTAACGCGGTCCGAACCCATAGACGAGCCGCGTATGACCTCAATGATGCGCAATCGACAATGAGCCTATTGAAACGGATGCAGATGGAGGACCCGCAGTTTACCTTCGACTATAAACTTGACGACGAGCATCGAGTTAGTACAATTTTTTGGGTCGACGGTCGTTCGAGGCTAGCTTATAAGCATTTTGGGGATGTCGTGACTTTCGACACCACATACCGTACCAACAAGTACTCGATGCCGTTCGCTCCTTTCACCGGCGTCAATCATCATTATCACTCCATCCTGTTCGGGTTCGCCTTGTTAAGGGACGAGAGCGAAGGTTCTTTTGTATGGTTGTTTAGGACGTGGCTGGAAGCAATGAACTTCAAAGCACCCAAAGTGATCATCACCGATCAAGATTTGGCAATGAAGAAGGCTATTGCGACCGTCTTCCCAGACACCCGGCACAACTTGTGCACTTGGCACATAAGCAACAAATACCCTGAACGTCTGCATCACGTGTACGCAAAGTATCCAGACTTTAAACAGGATTTTGACAAGTGCATTACCAAGTCATTAACGATTGAGGAATTCGAGGAGAGGTGGGAAAAGCTTGTTCGGGATTACTCATTGCAAGACAACGAGTGGCTCCAGCACTTGTACGAGCGCAAAGAGCAATGGATTGGCGTTTACACGAGGAGGTATTTTTCAGCGGGCATGAAAACGACGGGCAGGAGTGAATCTATGAATGCCACGTTCGATAGTTATGTGGGTACAGCTACCAATTTGAAGACTTTCGTTGCATCCGCACAAAAAGCGGTAGCTTCGTTGTTCGTAAAAGAAAGGGCTGCCGACTTTGCAACAACGTACAAACAAAGGAGAAGGTTGCTTGAGACCCCGCTGGAGCTGAACGGTGCCAAAGTCTATACGAAGGAGATCTTCTTGCTATACCAAGTAGAGCTGCGAAAATCGGGACGATACAGTATAAACAAGGTGGCAGAAATATCTACGCGTGAGTACAAGGTTTATTCGCTCGTGAATGACCTCGTCCCTGAGAAGCTGCGCAGAATTTATACGGTGAGCCACGACACATTGACGGACTCGGTGACATGTGTTTGCAAGAAGTTGAACAAATTGTAACTTAACATGGTATCATATCAGAACTCTGGTTTGACAATGTCTTTGATTCGATTCTTCTCACTTGCATATTTAGTCCCCCTTTATTGTAGTGCAATTTGAACTTACTTTATTTGCATACTTGGGATGGTGTACCTTGATTTGTCTCTCCATGTTCAATAAGGGGCTTGCACGGAAGGTGGAGTGTTTAATATTATAACATTATTGGACTAATTCCTTAATAGCTTAAATTTATAGAATAGATGGCAACTTAACATATTTCAAAAGTTTGGAAGGGATGGCCCTAACAACGTATTATTTAATATCAAAGAAGTTCAAGAAATCTTAGCCCAATTTTGCTAGGATTCACTATTAAACATTATAGCACATATGATACAGTAAGAAACAAGCAAACATGTTGCATGCTCACTTGCCTCCGGTTGCAGTTCTTGGGGCACCAAATCTAGAAGCAAACAGTATTTAAGAAGTTATCCCATGCTCTGAACTCCGGCAAGCTAAAATAATAAATTACCTATTCGCAGTGAACTGTTTCTATTATGACAGGCAAGTAGTCTCCTTTTCACATAGTTACAGTACAATAGCAATAGTGCAAAAATTAAGTAGTATGTGTGTTTAATTCACAATTGTCCAATCACGAATGCTAAGGAGAACTAACGGCAACTCAATGGAAGAGGCTCCAACAATTGTAGGATTTTAGGAGAGTAATGTCCATAGACACCGCCTCTATAAAATTCACACAAAAACAAGTTCCCCTTACTTCTGGTTGTATGTGCATAGGGTTCTTATCATTAGGAATAAACAACAGTCTTGCTCAACCCAATTCGAAACCCACCTTTTGACAAAACTCACTTCTTATTTCATCACTCATATAATATATATATATATATATATATATATATATATATATATATATATATATATATATATATATATATATATATATACACCACCACCTGACAACCTATTGTCGCCAGTGCACTGCCACACCACCCCACTGTCGTCGCCACCCACATATCTGCCCCACTCTCACCAGCCCACAACCGACATCATATTATCATTGTCACCCCACCACCATCGCCACTCACCTCCATGCCTCCCCTCCCCCCCCTCTCCCTCACATTAGCGCAACACCTGCAGATCTGCCCAACGTCATAAATTTGTCCCACCGTCACAGATCTGCTTCACCAACTGCCACTACCCATCACCATTGTTGCCATCACCACCAAAATAACTCCGCCTCTCCAAGAACTATGACTAAGCCCACCACTACCCAATGCACCATCTCCATTAGCTAGCTAACCCAATGACGATTTGCCAGATGTATTGGACGATAGTCACCATGTTTAAACAGTTTGCTGGTGGCGGAACTTAATGGCGGTTATGATTTGGTGATGGAGGTGATGAAAGATAGTACTGAAGTTGATGATGGCTTTTGATAGGTCGATTGTTTTAGTAGTTGGCAAGGTTTTATGGTTGTGGTGTTGTGATTGAATATAGGGTGGTCGTGTTGTGGTTTAACTTGATATGAAGGGGGGAGAGTGTGATATGATAAGGGGCTAATGGTGGAGGTAGTGCAAGTTCGATGATGGTGGCGTTGGTGCTTGGAGGTGGCCGGAGGGTTATGTTGGAAAAAAAAGCTATTTTTTTAAGGAAAAAAGAAGGAAAACGATCATGAAGAAGAAACTCAAAAAGAAATGTGGCTACCAAACAGACGTTTGGTTTTGTAAGGAATGAAAATCAAAAGGGAATTTAGTTTTCAATCTTCTGAAAATTGAAAACCGAAAACCACAATTGTTTCAAACGCACCCTAAGTTTCTGGTTAGTTGTTTTTTGTTAATTTTGACGGAGAAGGTATAGTAAAAGGTTAGTAGTGAGTTTTAGTTAAAAGTCAAAAACACCATTAACTTAAACTGAAATTTAAAAAGGATATTTTAAGAAAAGAGATTTAGTATGTATTAAAAGTCAAAAACACTCTTAATTCTTAGAATGGTTAAATACAATAATAATATCTTAAGGAAAGATGCTTACCATTGTACTCGAAGTCAAAAATACTCTCAATTACAAAAAAAAAATCTTTTTACACTAAAAAAGGATATCTTAAAAAAAAATTAACGATTTAACTTCATTCGTACTTTAATATGCATACCTAGATCAGCAAATGGCAAGACGAGACAAAGAGGAGTATGCCAATCTGATGGTACCAATCATCCCATAATGTGGAAATATGGCAGATAATGCACCTGAATGCTGTCTTCTTGATCATTGTTATTCATCTCGTTTAGTATTCATGTGGTCAGCAACATTGCAACAACCATAAGTATATATGCAACACGTTCTTCGTCAAGCCGCCAGCTTTACTATAAGTATATAGCTGGTAGTTGATCAGTCTAGATTATAAGGTCAGCCATCAGAAGAAGGTCTATGATTATTTATGGAACTTTACAATAGGTTTAGTGATATTAATATAATTAAACTAATCGAACTTGCTGATAGGCTATAAATAAGTGCATGAATTAAATATTTTAGATACTGAATTAATTCTAGCTAGTGTCACAATCTTTTGATAAGTTTATAGGTATTGCTATTACCACATTGTAATTGGACTTGCTACTAGGTTTTGATAGAGTTGTCAAACGGACCGGGCGGCCCGCGGGCTAGCCCGACTTGGCCTCTTTCTGGCCTGGGCTGGCCCGGCCCCGTTAATGAACAGTAAAGGCCGTACTTTTAGCGCTTAGGGCCTAGGCTTGGACCAGGCCAGAATTTCCAAGAAAAAAGCCTGGGTCAGGCCCCAACCCGAACTGTGGCCCGGAATTGGCCAGGATTTGGCCTAGCCCGAGTCTGGCTCGAATCTGGCCCGGTTCTATATTTTTCAAATTCAACTTTTCCCCCCTTTCCCCCAAACGGTTTTATTCCCCTTTTTTCCCCTAAATTCCACTTTTACCCCCCCCCCCCCCCCCCAATAGCAAAATAACGGCTAGTTTTGGGGTATTTTGGTCTAAGGTAATTTTTTCAACTCTTTTAAGATTTTTACACTTTTTTCCTCCCCAACAACTATAAACGGATAGTTTTTAAGGGTATTTTGGTTTTTTGTGAAGTTTCAAAAATTTATAAATTCACACCATTTCTCTCTAATTTTTTACATCAATCTTCTTACTCTCTCTTATATAAACATTCTACATTTCTACAAACTTTGCTACTCTTACTAATTACTACTCTTACTAATTAGTACTCTTATTTACTAATTAGTTCTCTTACTAATTATTACTCTTGTTTACTAATTACTATTCTTGCTAAATTCTAATTACTAACCACTCCTCTTATTAATTTATTATTTTCTAATTCTTTTGTCTAGTAATTAGTGAATTTTTATATTTATCAATTACTATTACTAATTTTTTTTAATTACTAACTCTCTCCAATTTTGAATTACCCTCAGTGATTCATTTGTTACTATTTAATTCTTTTAATTACTAATTACTGCTCTTATACTTGTGTATTTAGTTACTCTTACTAATTTTATTTTTCAATCTAGTAAAAAAGTTTAGCGTCAAATATAGCTGGATTACTGAAAAAACTGAAGCGTGAATCATCATCGCGAAAAACATCATCATCATCATCATCATCATCATCACAAACACCACCACCAGCACGAGCGCCAGCATCACGACCATCACAAACACCAATCCAAGCACAACCACAACCATTCGTTCCTGGACGAATGAGTACAGGCTGTATGATAGATACCCAAGCCAATTGGGAGTTCAATCAAAACATTCCAGATTTTGAATACACGCCTGATCAAGACCCCCCGCATTATAGTCAAGGACGCAGCTCGGTTGGCGAAGCTACTACTCTGTGGCATAATCTTAACCCTATGCCTGGTCATGATGAAGAAGGGCCGAGCAAT
Source organism: Escallonia herrerae (assembly GCA_033070095.1). NCBI lineage: Eukaryota > Viridiplantae > Streptophyta > Magnoliopsida > Escalloniales > Escalloniaceae > Escallonia > Escallonia herrerae. Next base: position 401,428 of record JAVXUP010000122.1, read on the forward strand.
GCCTCCGGTAATGAGCCAGAAGTCCAAAAGGGAAGAAAAAAAAAAGCCGAGTGTTGGAATCATTTTGATGAAGTTATGGTGGACGGCATCCAAAAAGCTCGATGTAAGTACTGTGCTAAATTATTTTCGTCTGGTAGTGGTAATGGACATCTTAACAGGCATTACCCTCAGTGTGCACCTCGACAAGGCCACGTCGAACCTACCCAAACGCAGTTATCTTTTGACGGTAAGTTATTTGTTTATAATCAGCGAGAGCAAAGAGACGGTCTCGCTGAATTTGTTATTCACGATGAACAAGCCTTTTCTTTTGCCGATAATGCTAAGCACTCTAGATATATGAACACATACGTTCAACCTTTGTACAAAAAGGTTCATAGAAACACAACTAGATCCGATGCACTCCGACAGTATAATGCTGCTAAAGCACGCCTGATCGATTATTTCGATAAATTTGACAGTAAAGTTAGTCTTACTTCTGATATTTGGCAATCTCCGTTTACTTTTGTTAGTTATACTTGTGTGACAGACCATTGGATTGATGCAGATTGGATTATGCACAAGAGAATCATCGCTTTCGAGCTCTTTCCTTTTCCGCATGATGGAATGAACATTGCTAGTATTATATTAAAAGCATGTACCACGTTTAAATTAAAGGATAAGATTATGAGTATTAGTTTTGATAATGCTTCTAACAATACAACTGCTGTTGATGCTTTACAGGAGAGCCTCAGACCTGTACTTTCTGGTAAATTATTTCATGTTCGTTGTGTTTGTCACATAATTAATTTAATTGTTCAAGATGGTTTAGCTGCTGCAGGAGATATTCTTGTCAAAATGAGGGGTATGACGGCGTATGTTAATATGCCTCGCAGGAGAGCAGTTACAGATGTGGTCCACATGTGGAACTCTACATACCATATGCTTTTACACATTCTAGCATACAGAGAAGTCTATACGCATTTTCTACTAACCTTGTTCCCAGCCGGCTTGCCAACTCAAGAGGAATGGCAGATGGTCACATACCTAGCTGAATTTTTTAAGGTATTTTACACGTCTACCAATTTATTGTCTGGTACGTACTATCCCACCTCTCCTCTCGCTGTAATAGAAATTCTCAAGATGGCTACAATGTTATCGAAATGGAGATATATAGGACCCTTTAAGGAAATAGTAAAAGTGATGGATAAAAAGTTTAATAAATATTGGAGTGAACTGCCTGTTGTTTTTGCTGTTGCTACTTGTTTAGATCCTAGGTTAAAGTTGCATGGCGTGAACATCTCGATACAAGAGATATCGATATTAATGTGCCACCCAGTAAAGGATACAACCGCACTCACAGCAAAAGTGAGCAAGACATTTGAGGAACTGTTCAACCTCTATCGTAATTCTGCTGACGTGCGCAGGCGAGTTTCATCATCGACTGCTGAGAGGTATTATGCGCCATACCTTAAGGGCTTTGAACATCTAGTAGCAAGACAACTAATAGGTGAAGGTACTTCTAATTCGGCAGGTTCGTCTACTTTTTTCTCTTTTAATGAGATTGGTGTATATTCAAATATTGATCATTATGTTGATTTATCAATGCAAGAACAGGTTAATTTTAATTTGTTAAATTTTTGAAAACAAAATCAAAACATGTATAAAACTTTAGCTCAAATTGCACGGGATGTACTGCCAGTGCAAGCCTCCACGGTTGCTTCAGAGTCGGCATTTTCAGCGAGCGGGAGGGTTTTGGATGACAGGAGGAGTCGTCTTAACCCCGAGTCGCTCGAGCTATGTGTATGTTGGAAGGATTATCTTGATGTAAAATACCGCGAGCAAGATAAACCGATTGATGATAGGAAGAGCAGTGACTCGATGTTGAAGTACTTCCGGATGATTAGGTAATTTCTTTTTATTTTCCTTCTCTTAAGTTTTAAGAATAAAATTTCTCAAAAAATATAGTTTGTTCATATATATATAATAAATTTTTACAAGCAAGACAGATATTTTTTCGTATATATAAAAAAATAGGTAACTTATATATATAATATAATAAGTTTTTACGAGCAAGACAGATATTTTTCCGTATATATAAAAAAAATAGGTAACTTCGCCTATTTGTTTACAAGCAGCCGGTCCCAAGCCCGAATAAAAAGGAGGAAGGCCTATAAACACATTTATCTTCAATGTATATGAGTTATAATGAAATAAAAGGATAAAGATTAGGTTCGTTAAATTATGAATATTGGACATGCCTAGAATACAATTTGCTTAAATAATAACAACAAATTATCGCAATTAAAGCCTTTACTTTGAATAAAAAGAAAATGCAAAAAAAAAGTAAAAAAAATTGGGCCCAGCCCAAGCCCCGCCCTAAATGTTGGGCCTAGGGCCTGGGCTTGGACTGGGCCCAGATATCCCTCAATTCTGGCCCGGCCTGGCCCGACCTGTTTGGCAGCCCCTCTGGCCCGGCTCAGGCCTGTTTTGCTGGAGTCCCGATGGGCTTGGGCTGGGCTGGGCGAAGCCCGGCCCATTTGACACCTCTAGGTTTTGAGTATATGACTGATTGAGAAAAAGAATCTTGTGTTCTCCTATGAGATCTAAGCTTGTGATAGATTTTGAATATATTAGCATTTTTCTTTATTGAAGTACATTAGTTTTCATGGTAGACGTTTGCTAGTGTGCCCTTAAGTTTCTGTAGTTAATTAAGTTATTATGCTTGCAAACTTTATATTATTTTCTCAATTCAAGCTTGTGAAGTACTGAAGAACCCCGTAACTATGTTGCCATTAAAAATCTTTGTATGGAAAAAAGAGTTATTGAAGAAATTTTCAAATAAAAATCATTGTTGAAGAAATTTTCAAATAAGACGCAATCATCAGAGTATCTACGAGGTAACTTGGTTTTCTACAAGTTGTTTGTGCGTAAGAACCCTGTAACTATGTTATGTCCAAGTGGTTTGTTTGTGAAAAAAGAGTATATGTATGGAAAAAGAAAAAAAAGAAACTTCTAACACAATTATTTCGATTTAGCTTAATTGTAAAGAATAAAGAGCAAAAGAATATCATAGGTACGTAGCTATGATATTATTTTATAATAACCTAAATTCATAGTTGTTTGTATTAACTTATAACAGACTTAAATTTCCATAGAGATTTTTAATAAAAAGTTAAACACACTTTTACTATAAACAATAATACTAAAAGAGGGGTATTCTTAGAGATGTCAAACGGGCCGGGCTTGGGCCGCCCGGCCCTAGTCCAGCGGGCTTTAAGCGAAATCGGGCCGGGGCCGGGCCAGGGCCGCAGCCATCCGGGCCGGGCCGGCTGAGGAGAAATCCTAGGCCCGGTCCAGGCCCAGGCCCTAGGCCCAATTTCTAGGGCCTGGCTAGGGCCGGCCCGGGCCCTTTTTTTTAATTTTCTTGTTATTCAATTTTAAATTTCATCTTTAGGCATGTCCAATTTTCAAATTTTGACAAATCTAATTTTTATCATTTTATTTCATTATATGTAATATTCATATATATGTATGTATGTATAGATATATTTATTTGTCTCTCATTTTATTTTTTGCTATATGTTAAATCTTTTCTTACTCTTCTTGGTGATCTTTATTAATAAAATCTGAACACATAACAATTATTACTATTTAAGAGAGACTGTTTCTACTATTTGCTATTTTACTTCAAACTAATTGGCCGAAAACCCGGGATTGATACATGTTAATTACCGAGACGATCTTTAGTAATAAGTATAGAAAAATAAATGTGTTCATAGGCCCTCCTCCTTTTATCCGGGCTTGGGACCGGCTGCTTGTAAACAAACAGGCGAAGTTACCTATTTTTTTATATATACGAAAAATATATATCTTGCTTGTAAAAATTTATTTTATATATATGAAAAAAAAGTATATTTTGTGAAAAAATTTATTCTTAAAACTTAAGAGAAGGAAAATAAAAAGAAATTACCTAATCATCCGGAAGTACTTCAATATCCGAGTCACTGCTCTTCCTATCATCAATCGGTTTATCTTGCTCGCGGTATTTCGCATCAAGATAATCCTTCCAACATACACATAGCTCGAGCGACTCGGGGTTAAGACGACTCCTCCTGTCATCCAAAATCCTCCCGCTGGCTGAAAATGCCGACTCTGAAGCAACCGTGGAGGCTTGCACTGGCAGTACATCCCGTGCAATTTGGGATAAAGTTTTATACATGTTTTGATTTTGTTTCCAAAAATTTAACAAATTAAAATTAACCTGTTCTTGCATTGATAAATCAGAATAATGATCAGTATTTGCATATACACCAATCTCATTAAAAGAGGAAAAAGTAGACGAACCTGCCGAATTAGAAGTACCTTCACCTGGTAGTTGTCTTGCTACTAGATGTTCAAAGCCTTTAAGGTATGGCGCATAATACCTCTCAACAGTGGATGATGTAGCTCGCCCGCGCACGTCAGCAGAATTACGATAGAGGTTGAACAATTCCTCAAACCTCTTGCTCACTTTTGCTGTGAGTGCGGTTGTCTCCTCTGCTGTGTAGCACATTAATTTCGATATCTCTTGTATCGAGGCGTTCACGCCATGCAACTTTAACCTAGGATCTAAACAAGTAGCCACAGCAAAAATAACAGGCAGTCTACTCCAATATTTATTAAACTTTTCATCCATCACTTTTACTATTTCCCTAAAGGGTCCTATATATCTCCATTTTGTTAACATTGTAGCCATCTTGAGAATTTCTATTACAGCGAGAGGAGAGGTGGGATAGTACGTACCAGACAATAAATTGGTAGACGTGTAGAATACCTCTAAAAATTCAGCTAGGTATGTGGCCATCTGCCATTCCTCTTGAGTTGGCAAGCCGGCTGGGAACTGGGTTAGTAGAAAATGCGTATAGACTTCTCGGTATGCCAGAATGTGTAAAAGCATATGGTATGTAGAGTTCCACCTGTGGACCACATCTGTAACTGCTCTCCTGCGAGGCATATTATATTCAACACACAACGTTTTAAATTGTTGTGTTCTCGGACTCGAGCTATTAACATACGCTGTCATACCCCTCATTTTGACAAGAATATCTCCTGCAGCAGCTAAACCATCTTGAACAATTAAATTAATTATATGACAAACACAACGAACATGAAATAATTGACCAGAAAGTACAGGTTTGAGGCTCTCCTTTAAAGCATCAACAGCAGCTGTATTGTTAGAAGCATTATCAAAACTAATACTCATAATCTTATCCTTTAATTTAAATGTGGTACATGCTTTTAATATAAGAGTAGCAATGTTCATTCCATCATGCGGAAAAGGAAAGAGCTCGAAAGCGATGATTCTCTTGTGCATAACCCAATCTGCATCAATCCAATGAGCGGTCACACAAGAATAACTAACAAAAGTAAATGGAGATTGCCAAATATCAGAAGTAAGACTAACTTTAAATTTATCGAAATAATCGATAAGGCGTGCTTTAGCAGCATTGTACTGTCGGAGTGCATCGGATCTAGTTGTGTTTCTATGAACCTTTTTGTACAAAGGTTGAACGTATGTGTTCATATATCTAGAGTGCTTAGGATTATCGGCAAAAGAAAAGGCTTGTTCATCGTGAATAACAAATTCAGCGAGACCGTCTCTTTGCTCTCGCTGATTATAAACAAATAACTTACCGTCAAAAGATAACTGCGTTTGGGTAGGTTCGACGTGGCCTTGTCGAGGTGCACACAGAGGGTAATGCCTGTTAAGATGTCCATTACCACTACCAGACGAAAATAATTTAGCGCAGTACTTACATCGAGCTTTTCGGATGCCGTCCACCATAACTACATCGAAATGATTCCAACACTCGGCTTTCTTTTTTTTTCCCTTTTGGACTTCTGGCTCATTACCGGAGGCATTGCTCGGCCCTTCTTCATCATGACCAGGCATAGGGTTGAGATTATGCCACGGAGTAGTAGCTTCGCCAACCGAGCTGCGTCCTTGACTATAATGCGGGGGGTCTTCATCAGGCGTGTATTCAAAATCTGGAATGTTTTGATTGAACTCCCAATTGGCTTGGGTATCTATCATACAGCCTGTACTCATTCGTCCAGGAACGAATGGTTGTGTTGGTGCTTGGATTGGTGTTTGTGATGGCCGTGGCGCTGGGGCTTGTGCTTGCGATGATGATGATGTTTTTCGTGATGATGATCCACGCCTCAGTTTCTTCAATATTCCAGCCATATTTCACGCTAAACTTTTTTACTAGATTGGAAATCAAAATTCGTAAGAGTAACTAAATACACAAGTATAAGAGTAGTAATAAGAAATAACAATTAAAAGAATGAACGAGTAACAAATATTAATCACTGAGGATAATTCTGATCCAATTGGAGAGAGTTAGTAATTAAAAAGCATTTAGTAATAGTAATTAATAAATAAAAATTCACTAATTACTAATTACTAGACAAAAGAATTAGAGAGTAACAAATTAATAAGAGTAGTAGTTAGTAATTAAAATTTAGTAAGAGTAGTAATTAATAAACAAGAGTACTAATTAGTAAATACTAGTAGTAATTAGCAAGAGTAGTAATTGGAGAGGGAAATAGTAGCAAGCTTGTAGAAATATAGAATGTTTAGATAAGAGAGAGTAAGAAGATTGGTGTGAAAAATTAGAGAGAAATGGTGTGAATTTATAGATTTTAGAAACTTCACAAAAGACCAAAATACCCCTAAAAACTATCCGTTTATAGTTGTTGGGGAGGGTAAGAGTGTAAAAACCTTTAAAGGAATTGGAAAAATTCAGTTAGACTAAAATACCCCCCAAACTAGCCGTTATATTGCTGTTGGGAGGGTAAAAGTGGAATTTTGGGGGAATATATCCGTTGGAGGAAAAGGGGGGAAAAACAAAAAATTCAAACAGGTGGGGCCGGAACCGGGCCGAAACCGGGCCGGATAACCGGGCCAGGGCCGGGCCTGGCCCGGGCTTTCCCCCAGATTTTTCGGCCTGGTCCAAGCCCAGGCCCTAAGCCCAATTCCTCCGGGCCAGCCCTGTTCATGAACAGGCCGGGCCGGGCCGGGCTTTTTTCGGGCTGGGTCGGGCCGGGCCGCCCGGCCCGTTTGACATCTCTAGGTATTCTAGGGGAAAAAAATGTTTAATGTGCATTAAAAGTAAAAAAACAGCCTTATTTTTTAGGAGAAATCTCAAAACTGTACCCTCAAATTTACATTTTGTACAATTTTAGTACACAAGTTTGAAGGTGAGCCAAAGAAGTATCCAACTTTGAAACAACGTACCAAATCAGTACCTCTGACGGACGACGGATGTCATTAGTGAGAGGGGTAGGATTGTCATTATGAAAAAGGACCTAAAGTCTGTCCATGTGACCATGCGTGAACCGTCCTCTCTCTCTTTCATATATATATATATATATATAGCTGATCTGTTGAGAGCGCTAGCAAACTGAGTTAAGTTACTAGCGCGATCTGACCGTCCACGCCAGATCTGTGGACGGTCCAGATCTTTTTTTTTTGCGTTTTTTTAAGTCCGTCCGCCACATAATGTGGCGGACGATTTTTTTGACAAAAATACCCATAATCCCACACCTGAGAACAATGTATTCTGTAGGGAAAATATCGTCCGCTACATAATGTAGCGAACGATATTTGTTCAATCCCACTTTTCTCTCACTTTAGGAAAAAAAAACCCTCACTCTTTCTATCTCTCTTCATCTCTCTGTCTCCTTGTGAACTGGCATCACGCACTTCGTCGTCCTCAACCCCAGATCTATCATTGTTGGCATCGCACGTGGAGCCTTGTCGTCACCGCCGTAGCCCCAATCACCTTGTGAACTGGCATCGCGCACCATCGTCCTCCCCAACCCCAGATCTATCATTGTTGGCATCGCACATGGAGCTTTTTCGTCACCGCCGTAGCCTCGGCATCACCGCCACTGTCGTAGCCTCGGCATCACCCAAAGCCGACGTTCGGCGTCAAACTACTAGGCGGGCGGGGAAGCTATCGCTTTGTAGACAGATCTACTTTCGGCGACGACAGAGGAAGCAACTCGCCTGCTATGGCAGCCCTATTTGCTTCGGAGTTGCTTTCCGATAAACTCTGATGTTTATGGTGGTGGTTGGGTGTTGGTGGTAGTGCGTTGGTGGTGGTTATCGGTGGTAAAACTGATTTGATTTTGCATCTCCCCCTGTAGACTGATTTTGAAATCTTAGATTTAAACTAAAGTCCCATTTGATTTTGCATTATGGCTTTGACGTTTTACTTGACACTGAGATTGCTTTTGTGCGTTATTTGATTGCTTTGAGAAATTTGGGTAAATCCGATTGATAAATGGTGGGGGTTTCTGTTTGAGTATTTGTAGCGTATTGGCTTCGAGACACTACGGCCATGGCTAATGTAATGGTGGAATTGGATCAATCAAGAAAATTGGGAAGAGATGAAACAGAACAGAACTGAAGAAGAGGAAGAGAGGTTTTCTGATAGAAATAGAGAGAGAAGTTCTCATATTTTTCCTTGGCTTGTCCGCCACATTATGTGGCGGACGATATTTTTTTTACAGAATACATCATTCTCAGGTGTGGGATCAGGGGTATTTTTGTCAAAAAATCGTCCGCCACATTATGTGGCGGACGGACTTAAAAAAAAAAGAAAAAAAGATCTGGACCATCCACAGATCTGGCGTGGACGGCCAGATCGCGCTAGCAACTTAACCCAGTTTGCTAGCGCTCTCAACGGATCAGCTCCCATATATATATATATATATATATATATATATATATATATATATATATATATATATATATATATATATATATATCTTGTCTTCTTTAAGTCACACACACACACACACAAAGATCGCTGGCAACGAAAGAAAGTCAATGGAGTTTTAAATTTTGTTGATAGATTCACAGTTTTGATTAATTTTTGGATGTATATGAATTTATACAAATACCCAAAATCCAAAAAATCAATATCTATATACTCACACAATTTGTTCAAATCTGTCTCGTATCACATACATTCAAGCATGGCATGAAATCATTGATGACGACAGTGATGGAGTCATGATTGTGGGTGTTGGGTTCTTGCCTTGCTGATTGTGGATTCCTATCTCAGTGGTCGGTGGCGGTGTACATTGTGCGGCAAAGATGAAGATAAAGAAGAGGAAGAAGAAAGAGAAAAAATGGGTAATGAGTCTGTGTGTGTGTGTGAGAGAGAGAGTGAGAGTGAGTGGGTGATGGTTTGCATGTGTGTGGGTGTATGGGTGGGTGTGTGTGAGTGAGAGAGAGAGAAAGAGAGAGAAATAAAGGGGAGAGAAAAAAAGAAGAAGAAGAAGAAGAAGAAAGGTGAGAGGGAGTGGTTCTGCATATATAAGTGAGAGAGAGAAAGAAATAAAGGAAGGAGAGAGAGAAGAAGAAGAAGAAGAAGAGAGAGAGAGAGAGAGAGAGAGAGAAGTTGGTGATAGGTCTACGTGTGTGTGTGTGAGAGAAAGAGACACCGAGAGAGAGAGACACCTGGTGATAGGTCTACGTGTGTGTGTGAGAGAGAAAGAGACACCGAGAGAGAGAGACACCGAGAGAGAAAGAGAGAGGGGAGAGAAGAAAAAAAGAGAGAGAGAGAAAGTGGGTGATGGGTCTGCACGTGTGTGTGTGTGTGAGAGAGAGAGAGAGAAAGAGAGAGAGGGGGGAGAAAAAAATCAATTTGTATTGGAAATGTAAAAAAGTGTATTGAAAATATAAAAAATGACAGTCCACGTGGCCATGGAGACAACTTTATGTTTTTTTTAATAATGATAATCTTACCCCTCTGACTTTCTAAAGGCATCCGTCGTCCGTCAGTCGAGGTATAGATTTGGTACGCTATTTCAAAGTTGGGTACTTCTTTGGCGCACCTTCAAACTTGGATAATAAAGCTGTACAAAATGTAAAGTTCGAGGTACAGTTTTGAGATTTGCTCTATTTTTTATAACCTTAAAACTGAATAAATAACCTGATCTGGATTCTTTATTGCACTTAAATATTCTCCATCTGGAGAAACATCAGCCACTGAATTCAGCAAGTTTTCTCTAGGAACTCGAACATTGTCAAACCTGGATACCACTGGTAAAAGAAACATTCACCTAAAACTACATCACATCTATATATCCCAAGAATTTAGTGACAGTAACTGCTTTTTTTTTTTTTGCTGCTTGACAGTAACTAATTTTCAACATAGTAGGTATCATCTTTACCAGATTCGACTGTTGTCAACACCATTTAAGCCAATCTTATGACCACAATCAGCCACACAAACATTTGGACATATGTTTCCATCTGTATCTCTGATCTGGGCAATAAAAGCATGAACACCTTGGCTGTTGCCACTCATATTGAGCTGCGAAAAAACTATTGTATGTGTCGCACGCTACAAAGAATTTCAAGGGGAGTATGTCAGTCTCGAACAATTAAGCAGAAACAAGAAAACTAGAAAGCAATAACCTTTAGTACACAACTCCACAATATGAACAGAGAATTCTTACATTAGCTGCAAAAATTTTGATCCTTAGTTTTAGAAGTAGGAATTCCTCTGGTCCCTTATTAAGAGCCAAAAGGGGCTCTTGCTAATGGAGTTTTGGTCGAGAAGGCTCAAAGCCCTAAACTTTTTGATGCTCACACTCTTAGGAGTATGTTAAGCAACTATGATCTCAAGATTTTAGGGAGTGCCGCAAAATTCCACTGAGTATAAAGCTTAGGTTGCCTGATGATGAGGAAGCGACCATTATAAACGAAAGAGGGATTTTATTCGGACCTGTTCACTAATGGTTTTAAAGTGCCAATTTACCCTTTCTTCATTAAATTGTTGAACATATATGGTCTTGCGCTCGACCAATTTTCTCCTCGTGCCGGAGTTTCATGTCTTTCTTCATATATCAATGTCACAAGCTTAGCTTGCAACCTAGGTTGAGAGTATTTAGATGGGTTTTCACCATCTGTTCGATTACCAAGCAAGTGGGCTGGTATTTTTTGAGTCGGCATCCGAAGGTCGAAGCCAATTTGTTCCCACATCGCCTTCCGTCCAACCATAACTGGAAGGATAAGTTTTTATTTGTCAAACTTCCCAAGTCCCAAAAGTTCGTGGTCGGCAACATATGGAACCCTGAGTGTGACACTAGAAGTTGTAATACCTTGGAAGAGAAGGATCTGACTGACAACGACCTTGAACATATTGAAAAGCTCAAAGAAGTCGAGCCCTTAGAGTCCAAATATCCTTTAAGTAATGCTCAACTTCGGGAGTGTGGAATCATTTTTTCCCTCGAGGAAAACTTGGACAAAGAGGAGAGCGAGAATGATCCTGGTAAATGCGTTTACTATTGCATGTATTCATCTTGCTCTTGTCATAATCTTATACTTCGTTGAATTTTACAGAGAACATGTATTCGAGAGGAACTCATACAAGTGCTAGCGACAGTCGAGAAGATCCCCCACTATTCAATGCCCAAGGGATTTTTTGGGATTTAATCCCCGATGAGCTAACGTCCATTTATGGCATAGAGGAGGAAGTCCAAGACTTGGACTTCGGGGCCCTAGTCTCTGGGCCTCAGCGAAGAAAGCAAAGGTGGATGACTATGTCCTTGGTTTGGGGACTTCCAAGGTTAAGGCGACGGAGGCGCCAAAGAAGCAAAAAGCATTGACAAGAGCTGAAACATCTTCCCCTGGTCGGTCTGATACACCTCATCGACCATATTGGAGTGTGTCAATAGAGGAGTCTGCTTTCAAGAGCCCTCGAACAGGTTAGGGCTGGTTGAGCCACACAATCATCCCAATGGACCGCAAGACTTTCCCCGGCTATAGGATCAACGAGACAGCTAATGGGATGGTTCAACTAACTTCCTAGGTACGTGTTAGTGCTTTGAAGAGTTTGCTGCCCTTTTAAGTTGCTTCTCAAGTCTGTTCTTCTGCAGGCTTTGGCACAAGTGAAAATTGGGGCCAAAAAGTTAATCGCTACTGACAAGCTTCTGGATGAGGAGAGGAAGCAATTTCTGGTTTAGAATAACTTCTGTAAGGAAGCCGAAAAGAAGGTGGAGGACCTGTACAAGGTGATGGAGCGGCTGAAGCGCTCTATGGCTGACCTAACTGTAACTTGTTAAGACCCGTTCATCCCAGTATTTTTCATTATAGGCTGACTTGACCTTGCCACAAGGAAGTCAATGGTCTGGGATATTTGAAGGGGTGCAGTACTGGTAATTACGATGAGCGGGATAATGCCTTCAATTGGTGCAGATGCTCCTGTAAAGCCATAATGAGGCAAGGAGACTGGCTTCACTTGGTCTCTTGACATCTCTACCTGTGTGAAATGCCTCTTCAAATATAATATCCACTGAACTCCCCGTGTCGACTAAAATGTGTTTGACAGCGTACGCATCTATTTTGTAGGGTGATGACGAGGCATCATCGTGAAGCAAAATTATCTCCTCAAGATCTGAGTCATCAAATCCTAACGACATCGATGTCCTTGCCTATTTGGCAGGTCCTTGAGTTAGGTTGACCTGTTGAGCGTAGGCCTTGCGGGAAGAGTTGAATAATCCTACTGCACTCTGTCCTCCAGAGATGGTATTAAATCACCCACAAATCTCTTAGAGGTGCCTCCTCTGGTCTCCCCTGACTTCTTCCTCTTCTTCCACCTTGTTGTCCATTTGTTCGTTTTAACGAAATGCTTGACATGTCCTTTGGCTATGAGGTTTTTGTTCATGTTGAAGAACCTTACACTCCTCCGACGTGTAACCATGATCCCTGTGAAGTGGCAGTACAGCTGAACATCCCTCTTCTCGGCCGGTATCCTCATAGGTTTAGGCCATTTGAGGATGTTCTGACCCTTAATTTGATTAAGGATGTGCTCGCGAGAGGTGTTGAGGGGAGTAAACAGTCCAAAGAGCAGTGCTCGTGAGCGTTTTGGTCATTGTCTAGGGCTCGACCTTCGAGGCGATCGCGTTTTTTTGACCGGTGTGTGCCTCTTTTTGAGGGACTGTCGAGTCTTCTTCTGCGCGGAGATATTTTTCCACTCTGTCTATGAGATCTGCCATATTCTTTGGGGGCGCTTGTTTAGCAAGAAACGCAATGGTGTTCTTGGCCTTACACCCCTAGCCATTGCTGATGGCTGCGAAGGTTACCCCAGGAACAAGATAATCAGTGATGAGCTTCTCTGCGTTAAAACAAGCATAGTAGGATTTTAAAGACTCCTTAGGTCATTATACTATGCAGAAAGGGTTGAGAAGTTCTTCCTTTACACGCGACTCGTTAGAAAATTGCCATGAAAGGACTCGGACAGTTGAGCCCAACAGGAAATGAAGCGAGGTGCAAGGTGTTAGAACCACACATGTGTCGCTCCTTTCAGAGTCACAAATGCTCGGTACATGATCTGATCTGGCACGAGATACAGATTCATGCATCATGGCCAACAGAGACAAGCCAGTAAATGGAAAACTGTCCAAGTTAACACTGTACAAAAATGGCAATCTAGTTTTGACCGACGCAGATGGATTTATCGCATGGTCGACACACACTTTTTCACAAGCAACTGTGGAAGCTCGGCTTCTTGAAACCGGGAATCTGGTACTGATCAACCAAGCGAATGAGATCATATGGGAGAGTTTCGGATTCCCCACGGATACTCTCCTCCCTACACAGCCACTTGTCAAGAACACGACATTAGTATCTATGAGGAACCGAGGTATATACTTATCTGGATTTTACAACTTCAAATTTGTTGATGCTAATGTACTGAATCTCGTCTATAACGGTCCTCTGGTATCAAGTGTCTACTGGCCAAGTACAGCAGTAACTGTATTCATTAGTGGCAGGACAACTTATGATAGCTCCAGGCTGGCATTTCTAGATGTGCTAGGCCTGTTTAGATCAAGCGACAATTTCAGTTTCAGCGCATCTGATTATGGGGCTGGTCCCAAACGGCGTCTAACCATTGATTATGACGGTATGTTGAGGTTGTATAGCCTAGATGAGTCGTCTGGGCTTTGGCAGATGTCATGGTCACCTGCTGGTGTAGATTCATGTCAGGTTCATGGGTTGTGCGGGCCATATGGTGTCTGTGTTTATGATCCCCTACCTACTTGCAGTTGTCCTTATGGTTTCGACAGAAATGATCCTTCAGACTGGTCTAAAGGCTGCTCCCCTCGGTTCAACTTGACATGCAACCCACTTGAGTTGGACTTTATTGATCTTCTGCACACAGACTACTACTACGGATATGACATTTCCTATGGTAATGGCATGACCCTTGAAGCATGCAGGAATGCTTGCCTGAACAGTTGTGGATGCGAAGGCTTTGCATATTCACTGAATGGAGAAGGAAATTGCTACCAAAAAGGTGTTCTCTTGAATGGATATCGAATGACAAGTTTTCCTAACACCGTATATATAAAAGTCCCACGAGGAATGGTGATCCCACAGGCAGATATAGCCCAGCTAAGAACAAATCAGCTAAATTGCTCAGCCACAGAAACTGTGCTTGGTGGTGATCGTACGGGCAAAGAAGATAAGAATAAAAGCTGGTACCTTAAGTACTTAATTGCATTTGTTGCTTCTATTGCGATTATTGAAATGCTATTTGTTGGTTTAGGATGGTGGTATGTCTTTCGCAAGCACGCTCATGAAGAGTTGGTTAAAATAGGTTACATTGGACTAGCTGCTGGCTTCAAATCTTTCTCTTTTGCAGAGTTAAAGAGAGCAACTCGGAACTACAAGGAACAAATAGGAAAAGGAGGTTTTGGTACAGTGTACAAGGGAATTTTGGGTGATGACAGAGTGGTGGCCGTGAAGAGATTGGAAGGCATTTCGCAAGGAGAAACAGAATTTTGGGCAGAGGTGAGTACGATAGGGAAGCTTAATCACAAAAATTTGGTAACTATGCGGGGCTTCTGTGCTGAAGGTAAGCACAAGCTTTTGGTCTATGACTACATGGAAAATGGATCCTTGGATACTTTATTGTTCTCTAGTTCATCCAGGACACTTGGATTGAATCAAAGATACAACATTGCCCTTGGAACAGCAAAAGGTTTGGCTTATATCCACGAGGAGTGTTTGGAGTGGGTACTTCACTGTGATGTAAAACCTCAAAATATTCTACTAGACCATAACCTTGAACCTAGGGTAACAGATTTTGGCATGTCTAAGCTCTTCGGAGATGGCAACAACTTGCGATTTTCAAGGGTACGTGGCACGAGAGGATATGTAGCCCCCGAGTGGATGATGAACCTGAAGATCAACGCAAAGGCAGATGTCTACAGCTATGGTGTTGTCTTGTTGGAACTAGTGAGTGGAAAAAGTGCTTCTGGTTTCCACTTGGACGAAGCTCAGGAGAACAAACTCAACCATTTGATCCACTGGGCGAGGCAAAGGATTAATCAGGAAGGGCTTAAAGGAGTAGTTGATCCAAGACTGAACAATGAGTTTGACTATGAGAAGCTTGAGAGGCTTACAAGAGTTGCATTGCTCTGTGTGGCGGAAGATCGTGACATGAGGCCTGCTATGAGCAAGGTTGTGGAGCTCTTAACTGGAGATGGCGAGTCAAATTTAAACCCGAGTGAGGAGATGATTGACTAGTCTATAAAAGGTCTGCCTTTACATTTGAGATTTACATTTCTCTATTACGTGTGAAGCAAACTTTTCTTGAGAAGCAAACTTTTCTTGAGATGGGATGGTTTTGTTATGTGTTGCTTATGTCCTTTGAGCCTTTTCGGCTGTG
Source organism: Escallonia herrerae (assembly GCA_033070095.1). Classification (NCBI taxonomy): domain Eukaryota; kingdom Viridiplantae; phylum Streptophyta; class Magnoliopsida; order Escalloniales; family Escalloniaceae; genus Escallonia; species Escallonia herrerae. The sequence continues at coordinate 417,144 of JAVXUP010000122.1, forward strand.
TATTGCGTGTTGCCAATGTACATGGATTTGCTCCCTCTGGGGATTTCACTTTTAGGTATAAGAAATGAGAGACATGTCTTAATTTAAGCAGTATACTTTATGAGAGGACATTCTCACTAATCTAGTAAGGAACCAGCAAAAACTTTCCATGCTCACTAGTCACTAGCCTCAAACTACAGTTTCTGGGGCACTAGTCTTCCAGACACCAGCAGCTCTTAAAATGCCATTCTACGGTCTGAACTCTGGCACGCTACAACAGGAAATTTCAAAAAAGGAACTCTCCGAGTTAATAACAGAATCCGAATGAACTTTCTTCTGAGACTGATTGTACCTATTGCAACAGACATTATTGTGTAGCGCTGCAACTTGGGGCCAATTTGGGTGCTCTTTTTTTTTTTGTAGCGCAGCAACTCGCAGTCTACCCTCTTGGCATCTTCACAAAAGCGCAACCAAACTGTTCCCTAGTGTTTTCACTACGATTCTACCGTACGCATTTGTCTCCAGGGACAATCATTTCTTCTATTCCCAGTTATATTTAGTGTGCTATCAATAGGCTAGTATAATCAAGAAAGTTCAAGTTTTGTTGAGCAGAATTAAAGAACTGTTTTGCAAGAACAATGACAGAAGATCAGGAAAGAATACAAACTTTCCTAAAGAGAATTCCAAAAGGGCTTTTTCTAAAGTCCAAAAGTGGAAGAAGGTCATAGAATTCGTGAAAACGAACCTGCAATTTTGGGCACGAGAAGAATAAGAAGCCGAGTTGGTGGCCGCCGGAAGTGGGATTTACAGGCTTCAGCGGCGAAAGGGTGAAACTGTCTCTTTCGTGAAGTATATTGGCTGACATCTTGACTTTGCGTTCATATTGACACGGCAGACTAACACCACGGGGGTTCTCGTCATTGGAAATTAAGAATGGAGGGACATAAAAGATGTTCTGAGAACTTGAGAACTCAAAGGAGTCTGCAAGAAATGGATGTCTCAAGGCAGGTTAACGTATTTTATCCAACACCATAAAAGTTAAAAAATAATTGATAAAGTTTTACAACTTGAAAGTACGTAATAATCATCATATTTTTTTTGAAGAGATAAGAATCAAAATGTTACTAACTTATCGTTACAAAGCGCTGCAACGAGACATCATTTATAATAAACGATTTGATGTGTTGCTAGTTTATTTCGATTGCATGCACTTGTCCTTCGAAGCAGGGTCCATTGTTCATCGCACACTAGCTGGACCAAGATGGCGCCATGGAATTGCCAACGGCACCCAATTGCCTAATCCAAGAGGTAACGCGGCGCCCAGCCAACAAGAAGTGCTGCACGATCGACATGGAGAAAGTGTCGTGCAACTCACCCTTCCAGAGTGCTATTTCGGTCATCTTACAAGGTGCTCCTTCTTTCCTATTACTGGCGCTCCACTTGCCCTCTAGTTGTGCATGCTACTCCCACCAGACTACCTCGCGCTACATTCACCATTGCATGTGAGCCGTTTTATCTTGCTCATCGTGTTCCCTACTCCATTCTCCAAGGTGTTCAATACCACGAGGAACTCTGTCTGAGTGTTCCAACACCCAAACTGTTTGTCAATGAGGTAGTTACAAGGCAAGCCCCCTGGGCGCTACCTGTAATCAAGGTGCACGCCCGACAAGGGGCCTTTAGTCCCTGAGATGCTCAAACGAACGTGATTGATACTCAGCTGAAACTTGTAAAACGTGATAACTTTCAACTGGTCTGATATGTCATTGGGTTTTTAGAGGGCATAGCGCCTAACCAACCCAGCAATCGCCAAGGGCTTAAAATCCCCACGTTCACTTCACCTGCGCCACTTACGACTTTTGGGGAATATTGCAAGGGCATTGTTTTGGAGGCTAAGCCAAGGGCTACTCTGACTTTGACACTCCTTTGTGTACGGTGTTGGACTTCTTGCACGAATAAGGTGAAGCCATCTAGCAAAGGCAACGAGCACTGTGGTAAAGTGACAGTGGCCCTTTGGAGAATTCTTTCACTCCTAGGTGTTGCCATGTGTCCGTGCCATCACAAGTATACTTGTTCATGCTATTCCTCAGATGTTCTCTACTCATCAGCCCATCTATGCTCAAGGAGTCATGCATGCCACAATTTGTCAATACACCCTATCAAGTGGCTCAGGCACCACCTCAAAGTCCGACTTGGATGCCATACCCAGTTAAATCATCGAGCTCATCCTCGACCATCTCTGTCCCCATTTGCCTCCTTAAACTAACCAGCAGAGCCTACCAAATAAATACAGCCAGCCAGCTTCGATAAGGACGACATTGCTCGTAAATGCCTCCACAGCGTCTTCTGCTGCCTTAAGCTTTACAGTAATGACAAGCACTAGAACTTCAAAATTTCACCAGTCCCTTACGAGATTGATATACAACGGTATGACCAGCTTTTTCCCGTTGACTAAAATGGTCAACAAATGAGATGAAAAGTTTCTCCACTCTAATAGTTAATGTCTTTTTTTTACTCTTTTTGGAAAATTTTCCCATGTTAAACATATATGAATTTTATTTTTTTGAAGGTAGTAGGTGCACCCATTGGCCAAACCCTAGTCTCTTTTTCCCACGGGCCGCGTAGCTACACAATTGAAGTATCTAAAACAAAAGATACGGCTCCGAGCTTTCCATTCTTACACTCTCCCACCGACCACTTACACTTGGTCATTTACGCACACCCCATTCAATTACCTCCTCGTTTTCCCACACATTTTCCAGCAAACTTCACACACAGACGCGTCTCTCTTCGAGCTTTCTGACGATTCGATCATTTCTCTGAAAGCTCCTCTTCGTCATTACCAATTTGCTCAGCTTGCTAGGGCAATTGCTGCGAAATTTCTCCTCAATTCGTCGACATTTCCATGGCGAGCTGCTCATCAAGCATTAGACTATCCGTCAATTTGCGAAGTAAGGTCCGTATGGGTACTACCAGGACTCGCGATTTTACAATTTTGAAAACCCAAGTCGAAAATATCATGAGAGTTACAAAATTTTCGCTTTACATGAAGAACAAGCAGAGCCTTAAGGTAAGAAGCTCGTTAAATCAAGATGCCGAGCCGCAATCTGGTGTGGTGTTGACTACTGTACCTGAAGGGAAGGATCGCGTTAGCGTTTTGACCAGCAATGAAACGGCAAAAGGTGATATTGAAACTGGCGGCGGCGATTTGTTTCACGGTGGCGATGGTAATGGAAAATATCCAGGTGGCGGCGGCGGCGGTGGCGGTGGTGGTGGTGGAGATGGTGGAGGTGAAGATGGGGAAGAGAAGGAGTTTGGGCCAATGATGAAGTTCGAGGAGGTGATTAGGGAGACGGAGGCGCGTGGGGCAACGCTTCCTGCCGATATGCTGGAGGCAGCGAAGACTGTTGGGATTCGCAAGTTGCTTCTGCTTAGATACTTGGATTTGCAGGTACAATATTATCCAATGTTTGAAATAGTGCACATGTTTGTTGAAGAGCTTATGTCTTTAGTACTGACAATAAGTTTTCTATCTCTAGGCATCAGTGTGGCCAATGGGCTTTGCAGTTAGGTCATTCTCCATGCTCCGGAACCGAATGTTAGCTGATCCGTCTTTCCTATTCAAAGTTGGAACTGAGGTTTGTGCGTTTTGTTCGATATGATTGAAATATAGTGCAGTAAACATCCGTGTGGGCTGTAGCAACTACCAAGTTTGTCCACTTCTGGGCCGTTAGCATGTTAATTTGTAGAGTTCTGCAGCCCTACTTCATAAGACTCCCCCCATAGCGGGGTCTGGGGAGGGTTGGGGTTACACAGCCTTACCCGCATTATTGTGGACAGACTATTTCCATGTTTCGAACTGTTACCTCTAGGTCACAATGGAGCAACCTTTGGTGTTGCGCCAAGTAGACTCGAAAGAACAAAAATTTGAAGAGCAGAAAAAAGCATCTCTGCCTGAGGCAGAGTGTCAACTTATAACTGGTTGAACTCGGGCATTGAGATAGAAGAGAATCTTGCTATTGCTAACCGAACTTAAAGCACCAGAGTTTGCTTAGACTCGGCACTTACTCTTCCTGGAATCCAAACCATTTCCAGTATACTTGTTCAGATCGTTCTCCAATTGATTCCTATGTACTAGCCCACCAGGAGTCACACCCACAGCCTATGTTATATGGACCCTTCACTTTGGGGTGAACGGGCGGTGTCCAGACGACACGACCCTGATACGGGTATGGGAGCCGTACCAAACCCTTTGGATTGAGATCGGACACGGCTCATGTCTCTGTCGCTACTTAGTAGAGGATGAAGAAGATTCTTGGGCAACTTTTAATCCTGATGAAATGAAGATGGAAAAAATGAATCTACAGAAGAAAGAAGAAGAGAAGGAGACTGGCCGGAGATGGAAGAGAAGGAGAAGCAGAAGAGGAGGGAAGAGGAGCAGCAGCATAAGGGAGAGAGAAGGATTTCTCTGTAACTTCACCTCGAGAGACGCACAAACTTGTCTTGCACTCTTGCAAGTTGAAATGACGACTGCGGAGGGGTTTTCAATCAGCCATAACCTTTTTTTTGCCTTTTTGCCGTCTCATCTGCCACTAGCCCAGTATTGTTGTACCACACATCCCTGGGATGGGATGCAAAGCATGGCCTCTTAAATGTTCTTTCAGCCTTTTAACTATCGGGGGTGGGGGAGCGGCGGCCTCCAGATTTTTTTTTTTTGGTAGAGTTGAAAACAGAGTACAATATCTCCAACTATGCTAAAAATCTAAAATATGTTACTTTTGACAATGGCAGCTCAATTTTTAAATTCATAAATTTTAATGACAGCTCAACAGGTACTTCTTTGCCAACCCTCTCCAATAGTCCAATTTAACACATATCTTGATGCTCTACCTCACATTCCTAGCATTCTATTCAGAATATTTATGTATACTATAGTAATTAGTTATATACTTATATATGATGTTTAGTAGCGCACTATAGTAGGAATATAAATGTAATATATATTATGTACAACGTGTCCCCATACCCGTGTCCAACTTTTGGACGGCGTCCACGTATCCTAGAATTTCGAAAATAGGCGAGTCCGACACTCGGACACGTACCCGATCCGAACACCGACACCGAGTCCATGTAACATAGCCCACAGCTCGTGATGGTACCCAGTCAGGGGGCTCAGGCACCAGACACTCTCCAGGAGGGGGCAACTTCAGGCTGTCTCATCAGATTCGAATTGGACACCATACTCGGCCGAATCCGTGACTTCCACATGCAAGCAGCCAGCTTTTACCATGTTTCTGTGTTTTAAACCCTTGACCTCCAGGTCTTAATGGGGCCACCTTTAGTGAAAAGCAGTGAATAGCATCTCTGCTTGAGGCTTACTAGTGTAAACTTGAAAGCATAATTGCTTGAACTCAGGCCATTAGTCTGAACTGACACTTAAGATTGATCCATTCCATGGTGAGCCTTGGCGCAAAATTGAGGTTGCTCCATTAAGGTTTAAGGCTTTGTACATTAAGCTAGAACATGCCTCATGCATTGGACCACCCAGATTCATGGGTGAGCATTGATGCGATGCTGTGAAGGACGTGTGTATTGTTTAATGGCACTCAATGCGTGTGGTGCTTGGCTTTCACAGTTCTCGTCATTATAATTTTTTTCCTCATGCAGATAGTTATCGATTCTTGCTGCGCAACATTTGCTGAAGTACAAAAGAGGGGCAAAGACTTCTGGTCAGAGTTTGAATTGTATGCTGCAGATCTTTTGGTTGGGGTGGTTGTTAATGTTGCCTTAGTTGGCATGTTAGCACCCTATGCTCGTATCGGGCAACTATCTGCATCTCAAGGGGCCCTTGGACGCATGCAGCATGCTTATGCGGCTCTTCCTAGCAGGTTTTCTTTTCATATCAAATTTTCTATGCATATTCTCCTCAACTGAATGGTCACCTTTTTTCTGATCCTTGTGTTGCCTTTCCTATACTTGGTGGTAATATATGCCGTTCCATGTCATTTTAATTTTCATTTACGTTCAATTTTAGTTTATGATCTTCATAGCCTTTTCAAATGGTCACCTGGTGCAGTGTGTTTGAGGCTGAAAGACCTGGATGCAAATTTACTGTAAAACAGAGAGCTGCGACGTACTTTTATAAGGTAATGCATCTGCATACACGGTGACTATCTTATGTAACATGCTATGTTTCAGCTATGTACTGCTTTTTCAAATTGAGAAACGCCGTATCTGTATGTATATGCAACTTCCAGTTTCACCTGCAGATGCGTTACTCCTTTTTTTCTCAATATTTTAACTATAATTTTGGTATGTTTCTATGTCCTAACATATGTATGGATTCTCAAATTCACTGGTATCTAAATATCCTACTTGTTATATGCAGGGAGTTCTGTATGGATTGGTGGGGTTTGGATGTGGACTTATTGGTCAAGGCATTGCAAATCTGATAATGACTGCCAAGCGGTAATTTAATCTCAACCTGATACATACATGAGACATTCTTTTAGACCTGCATACATGCTGAACGTTATTTGAACCTATACATGTTTTGTCTAACTTTAAATCTCGTGTTTTATTCGTTGCAATATATCATACATGCTGCTTATCCACAAGACATGGGTGCTTGATAAACTTGCTTATGCTAATTTCCTATCCTAAAACTGCTAGATGCATTATCAAGTTCATTAATTTGTGGACAACAGTTTTCTGCTTGTGTACAGTTGTTTTTCCTTAATTGGCTTGCTTGACTTGTATATGTAAATTTGCTTATGTTCCTCAAATTGCTTTTAATTTGATGAGAAACTTGGTTTGAGTCCCCAGTTTGGATTTATGGCATTTTCCTTTAGTTCCTTGTACATGGGTTTGCCCCTCAGGCGGCTTTAGTGTTTCTAATACATTCACTAGTCAAAAATTATTTTTGATTAAGAAACTTATCTGAAGGAAGATTCACAGGTAAGTCTTTATCTTCATCTAAAACAAGTTTTGCACTGGTATCAACATTAAGACACCTCCCGAGGGTATGTGCATGAGTTTTTTGTGGAACCACATTGTTGTTCTGTCTCTTGAGTGGTTACTTAAAACGTGGGGTAGTCTATTTTGTGGGTGAATGTCGAGTTTGGATTTTGGCTCTACAGTATTTGAATCATCTAGGTCTTATTTGAAAATATATGCAGTGGAGTTTGATTATGCTCTTCGGTATAAAACTATGATGAGGTGCGTTACCGCTAACCGCTTTTGGTCCCATGTTTTTGGAGTTGCTTTTTCCGGTATTGAATTTTCACCAAGCTCGGCTTTCATCTTCTCACGTGCTAGAAAAGAAGATGTCGTTATATAAGCTTTCTTATGTGGAAGTTGAGCTGCTCAATCCCCCCGCAATCACCCCCCCCCCCCCCCCAAACCCCCCTTCTTTCCCTCCCTCCCTTCGTGGATACCGAAGAATTGAATTCATAAAATTCATTTTGTTTGCCTTGAGTTGAGATAACCATATTTCCTTCTACATTTCAGGAACATAAACAAATCAGAGGAGGATATACCTGTTCCACCTCTTATGAAGAGTGCAGCACTTTGGGGTATGCCTTACCTCAATGTTCTTGATCCTACTTTTTAATTGCTATATCCTTTAGTTCATTTCGTAAACAAATTTTGAGCACCACGAGCTAGATGCATATACAAATCTTATGCTTTCCCTAGTTGTTAAACAAACTTTAATATTGCATGGAGATGTATTATAGGTATGTGTGTTCCCGCGTTTTCAGTATTTGCAGCACAAGTCCTGTTTGTGCGTCACGACTCAACAATATTTCTCTGTTTTTATTGGCACTTCTCTTTCAAGGGCATTTTTGTGTACATAATATAATAGTCAATACCATCTCCAACCTTTCAAGCATGCTTACACACAGGGACATTCATATCAGACGTATAGTACTTATAATTCTCCTAGATTACCTCTTACTGGATGTGAAGAACCTTAGCAGGTCTGAGGTCTACAATGTTGTGATGAGTAACATTTTTGTGTTGAAGCTCTTCCATTGTTATGGCTCTGGAGAGACGAGATTCATAGTATTGACTTCATCATCCCCAATATGGCCCTGGTTTCAGTTTGTTGTTGGGTCAGAATGTGGATTCAACGATCCTTCTTTTCTTTCTTTTAAGAGTGTGTTTGGAACCATGGAATTGATGGGATTTCATTTCAAATCCTCAAATTTTGTTGTTTGGAACGTTAAAAAAGGAATTGGAATTGGATTTCATGGGATTTGACTGAATTTGTTTCTATAGTGTGAAATCCGATGAAAAATGATCGGATTTCATGGGATTTTGATTTAATTGAATTAAAAGTAATTATTTACCTATCTTCCCTTTTTTTCTGGATCTCTCCTACAATAAACCCACCACCACCTTCATTGCCGCTACCGCCACACTACTTTTACTACCACCATCAGCACCACTACTGCCGCCACCACCACCGCCACCGTCGCCACCACCATTGCCACCGCCACCACTACTACCACTGTCGTTGCCGCCACAACCATCGCTAACAATACCGCCACCACATCCACCACTGTAACCACCGACACTGCATCCTTCACCACCACCGTCACCACTACCGTCAGTACTGCCACAACTACCACCGTCGCCGCCACTACTGCCACCACCACCACCACACTGCCACCACTATTGTCACCGCCACCATTACTGCCACTGCATCTCCCACCAGTACCGCCACCGCCACCGCTACTATCACCACCACCGCCATCTCCACCACCATTGCCACCACCGCCACCGCTACTGTCACCACCACTGCCATCTCCACCACCACCACTGTCGCCGCCACGGCCACCATCACCATAGCCACCAATAATGCCATTACCACCACCATCGCCACAACTCCTGCCACCACCACACCATCACCACTGCCACCACCGCCACCACCATCACTACTGCCGCCACCACCACTACTACCATCAGTGCCGCCAATATCACTATTGCCACCGCACCGCCGCACCACTATTACCACCATCGCCACCACTACTACCACTGGCATCACTATTGGCATCAGTTGACGACCACCGGTTACATCTCAATACGACCACTACCATCATTACCTTCACTTGACCATCCCACCTCTTCCACCGTCGATGTTGCTACCCCGTGCAGTGCTGCCGCCACCACCACGTGGTGGCACTAGCACACTTGAAACCATTTACTGTATTTTGTTTTTTCTCGTAAGTCAAGGATATAATTGTCTAAAAATTTATTATCTTTCCGTTTCCCCTGTTTTCCAAACACAAAATTAGAATTTCGTGATTTGAATTCCCTTTCGTTCCAAACAAAAAAAAGTGAATTGAATTCCAATTCCAAATCTGAAATTCAAATCCTAAAAGAATTGGTTCCAAACAGACCGTAAGTGTTCATTGGGGATTTCCCCCTGGCTATGCAATTGAGGGCAATGTTGATGGTGCAGTAATAGAGTGCCAGTGGGTTGATCCATGGTGATGAGGGAAGTTGAGTGCAGGGTTCAAGTTGGGCGGGGGGGATGCAACTAACATCTGAGTTGAAATTTTGGCTGTACACGAGGACCTTGTTTTGGCATGAAATTTGAGCTTTATACGTTATTTCAGAATCAGATTCCCAGCTTAGTCATTTGGATGTCGTATTGGATACTAGAGAGTTGTGTTTGCACATGACACGAATGCCAACAAAAGATGAGCGCAGTTGTGAACAGTTGAATAATGCTTCTTCCTGCCACAAGGTCTATCTGGCTTTGGGGATGACCATGGCTTCTTACCTTGGCCATTGGATTCCTATTGTTTATGGCTTTTGTGATGCTTTCTTTTGATACTTGATGACATGTTGTCTCTTAGTTTGTAATTTATCCAACCTCGTCTTTTGTTGAAATCTACATATTGTAATTTCTTAATGAGGTTCATATATTCGTAATAGCTTTCCTACCTCAGTTGTTTATGCATACTCAAGTGATTCAATCATGCAAGGGCAAGTATATGAGGAAGGTTTGACAATATGTTTCTTATTCCAACTTGCAGGTGTTTTTCTTGCAGTTTCTTCCAACACCCGCTATCAGATTATTAATGGGTTGGAACGCGTCGTAGAAACATCTCCATTGGCAAAGCATGTTCCACCAGTTGCATTGGCTTTTACAGTTGGAGTGAGATTTGCCAACAATATCTATGGTGGAATGCAGTTTGTGGACTGGGCCAGGTGGAGTGGTGTGCAATAAATTTACAGGTCCCTTTTTCATCAGATGAAGCACCCTTCTGAGTCCTGACCATTTAACCTAGGATACAAAAAAGAAGGGCGGCCTAGTGCACGAGCCTCTGCCACTGAGGATTATTTGGAGACTAAGGTGAAATTCTGCTCCTAGTTCACCAGTCTCTGCAGTGCTTAGAGACCTAGCCTCGGACCTTACAGGCAGAACAAGCACTTGTGTGGAGGGCAGTTGTGCAGCTGTATGCAGGGGCTGTAGTATGAAGTCTTCGGAACAAGAACTTTCTTTACTAGTTTCACCCTCTCTTTCTTTAACCGGCTTAAGTTTCCAGACTTCTGCATTGAATTCTTATCCACATTTTCCCTTGGATTTTATGATAGGGGGATTCCAACCTTAAGCTGTGACTTACTACATTCTAGTGTCATGTGACTCTCCGTCTTCCCATTATGTTCTAAGTCACGTCACATTAAGAACTAATCAAAGGTAGATGAGCTCATTATTACCCATATCCTTTCTCTCACACACTCTATGCTTTATCAAAGTATTGTTCTATCCAATAAGGTTATGATTTCCAGACTAGAGAAGTTTGAGCAGTTGACAACTGAGGCCTTGACGATACACGTGGACGAAGACTAGGTGAGGGAGTGCACCCAATCGTACCCTGACATGTGGAGATCAAACCAGAGCTAAGCACATAGTCAGGGTCCCAACCAGACAACCCCAAGAGGGCTACATTCTCCCGAATGGGTGAGGGGGTGAGGGAAGCAACCTTGTCATGGCAATCCTGTATTTAAGTACTTAACGTATGGAGTAACTATTGTAAGTGTCTAGCCTAATCATCAAATTGCTTGACGATACACTCTATGCTTTCTCTCTCACACACTCTATGCTTTATCAAAGTATTGTTCTATCCAATAAGGTTATGATTTCCAGACTAGAGAAGTTTGAGCAGTTGACAACTGGAGGCCTTGACGATACACGTGGACGAAGACTAGGTGAGGGAGTGCACCCAATCGTACCCTGACATGTGGAGATCAAACCAGAGCTAAGCACATAGTCAGGGTCCCAACCAGACAACCCCAAGAGGGCTACATTCTCCCGAATGGGTGAGGGGGTGAGGGAAGCAACCTTGTCATGGCAATCTTGTATTTAAGTACTTAACGTATGGAGTAACTATTGTAAGTGTCTAGCCTAATCATCAAATTGCTTGACGGGAGACTATCCCTCTCATCTTTCCCAACGCAATTAGCGTGACTCTGGAAAATCACAACCCCTATCTTCACATATGACCTGGGAAATGGGTTCTTCTCGGTGAGATTTTCTGAGACCAGGGAACTCAACAATGTCCTCATTGGAGATCCGTGGTTCTTATTCAACAAATATTTATATGTACAACGCTGGGAACCCAATTTTCGACCCTCTCGAGCTACGTTATCTAAAGCCATCATCTGGGTACAACTCATAGAACTACCTACGGAGTACTACGACATGCGCATCCTTTATTGAATTACCAGCCTGCTAGGACGACCGATTAAAGTGGATGCATGCATCGGTACACTCAATCGTACTCGATATGCACGTGTATGTATTGAAATCAACCTCGAACAAGTCCTCCCCCAATGAATCATGTTAGGAAGCACATAACAAAAATTACCGTATAAAGTTAAATGTGCATTCTGTTACCTGTGTGACCGGCTTGGCCACCTATCCCACGTGTGCTCTGAACCATTAACGGCTCTTGTCGCTGACCATATGTCGACTCCGACATCAGCACCTGCCGACAAACATCTCAGTCAATTGCCGATGGAAGAGACTTGGTCCACAGTACAACAGCAACCGAGACCCCGTCGTTCACCGCTTAATCCTGATCGCCGACCCACCTCCCCCCGAGTACCGACCACACTGCCCATAAACTGCCAAATCGCGCGCTACCGCCGACCATTCTCACCGAGCACCAATCGCCTGACTTCACTTTCATACAGCCCCACGACCTTCCCATATCGACCGCATGCACATCGATACTACCCGACACAACAAATCGCTTCCGCACCCTTGAGACATCGGCAAGCATGACCATGAGCCATACCCCCATATCCCAATCTGACCCACAAGCACTCTCCTAATCCCTAAAAACCCACCAGCAGACCAAAATTAACTGAGTAAAACCCATTTATGCACCAACCCACAGGCCCACTAATAAAAACCAACCTAAAAACTTTGAAGGCCACTCTTTTAACCCCACTAGTAGTAGCCCAAGCCCCATAACACCTGATGCTTACCACCCTACCACAAGCCCCAACACCTCACTTCGATGCAGTGGGGAATCTGCCCCCACCTCCCAACCCACCATTAGTGAATAACCCACCTACGCAAACTGAAACACCTGTACATACCTTCACCTTGCATGAAAGCCAAGTCAATGCTTTGGAAAAAGAACTCCACTCACCATGCAAGCAAAACGTCGCATTGAACTTGTCGGACAAGCCTCAACCTGCCAAAGACAGTTCACCCAGGAGAACATCAACGCCATGGTCTTCAACCCATGGACTGAACAATCGCACCATGCCCAACACGCAATCGACTCCGACACATCCACCGACACCCCTGCCGACACCGAACACACACCACGATGTGCAACACAGCACCCCCCAAAATCTGACCCAGCTGCAACCACCAACAGTAACAGTTGGAACAATTCAGATTCCCCTACTTACGACTCAACCTCAACAATTCACCCCAATTGCCTGGTCGAACGTAGCCCCTCCACTCATTCTTGGCCCCATAACCCGACCGACGACCCTACCCACATGGACACCCAACACCCTCAGAATCAGACCCCTCCCCCCCTCACACACACGTCCCTCTGACTACCGCCCCTTATCAAAATGGCTAGATAACCTTGCTTGCACACTGCACCCACCTGGCTATGATACGCCCTTCCTATTCACCATTCAGAGTGACAGTGCATGTCCTTTACCCTCCAGTCGGAGGCCACTACAGTCCACCCAGCCCTCCTACGCAACGCAATCCAGCCAAAACTACTTCATAGTTCGCGGCCCAAACGAGTATGTGATGCAAAGCTACCACATACTTCCCCACCTCTTTAGGGTACCCAGAAGGATCCCAAACAAAGGAATCTCCGTGCAACAACGTAAAGTTACACTGACTTACTCTTTGACGACACAGTATTATCTACAATTTGCCATGGGAGCAAGCGGCCATCGACACAGACGCATGCAGCTCCCTATGCAAAACGGACTTGCGACAACAACGAACTCTGATAATGCACCTCCTCACTTCGTTCTGCATTTTTTGATGGACTCCATCAGGATCATGGCTTGGAACCTTGGAGGTGTAAGTCGTACACCTGTGAGGCTGGCACTTATGGACATGTACCGTCGGTATCAACCGTCTGTCTTTCTCATTTTGGAGACACAATTGGACCTAACACAATCACAAGCAATCATTCGAAATCTGCCATATGACAACCACTTCATCCAGCCCGGAGAGGTTCCGTTTGGTGCAGTGTAATAAAAAGCGCGCCTAGGCGCCAGGCGCAGTTAGGCTCACATAGTGTGCCTCACCTATGCCTAAGCACAGCACGTTCAAGGAGGAGCGCGCCTCGTGCGCCCAGGTGCACCGCGGCGTTGGAGGAGCCAAGCTAGGCGCAACCTGTGTAGTCGTTGGATTTTCGTGGTGTGGACCATCGATTACCAAGTCAAAACCCCTTTCTGATTTACCCAAATCAGTTCGCGACCAAGACCAAGACCCAAATTAGTTCAAGACCTTCCTGTTTGTCTCTCTGAGTGTCCTCACGGTCTCTCACCTCGCGACTAAGACCCAAATCAGTTCTTCGCCGTCGATCTTGTGCATCTCTCATCTCGTCTAAGCTCACCGGCGCATCTCCCATCTCTGCTTGCCGGTGCATCTTCCCATCTGCTTTCCAGTCGCTGTGCTGCTTCAGCCACCTGCACGGTCGTACCTCAGTTGCCAGTCCCCTTCACAGTTGCCGTCTTGTTGTGCTAAAAGAGAGAGAGAGAGAGAGAGAATGAGGGTAATTAATCAACAGAAGGACCACCGAATAGAAGGAAAAGAATTGTACCAGAACATTGGCTCATTCGCTTTGATCAAAGAAATTGAAAACTAGGTAAAAATAAAATTAACATTTCTGTTTTGATTTTTTTGACGTAATTTTATTATTTTAATGCACTATTATTATTTATTTTTAATATTGCGCCTCACTTCGAAAAGGCGCGCGCCTACACCTTGCGCCTAGGCTCCAAGGACCTTTCGCACCTTAGGTGCGCCTGCACCTTTAATAACACTGGTCTGGTGGCATGTGGCTCTTCTGGCAGTAGGGGATCGTGGAAGTGCTATTGGTGTATGCTACTGTGCGAACAATTCATGCTACTTATTTGCCGACCAGTACACCTCCCTGGCTTCTCTCTAGTCTTTAAATTGCTACCGAAAAGCAAAATGGGAGTTATGCACTCCGGGGGGGGTGAACAAAACTAGTAGTTACAAAAGCATCGAGATTGGCTATTTTGGCTAACAAATCTGCCACTCGATTTGCCTCGCAATAACAAAATACCAGCTGTACAGTAGGGGACTGGTGGAGCAGCTTCAGGCAGTCCTAAAAGAGGGGGAAGTGTCATTGGTTGCGTGCTGTGGACATGTATGTGTATGAAATTTCAATATGTGTGGTGTGTGTTACTGTGTGCGTTTGAACAGTGTGTATGTGTGTGTGTGTGTGTGTGTGTGTCTGCGTATTTCAATTATGAAGTTTTTCTAGCTTGAAATTCGGGTAGGTCATGTGGTATAATGTTGTTAGTGTGTATTTAGTTAATGTAACTAGGTGTTAGAGATCGAAGGGATGGATGGGAAGGTGTTGCAGGAGATGTGTGTGTGTGTGTGTGTGTGTGTGTGTGTTCAGTTATGGCTGCCGAGTGGTTGGGCGTGAGGTTTAATGGGTAATTGTGGTGTAACTTGTGTGTTAGTGTGTACATGTTGTGTATTAGTGGGTTGGGATATGGGTTTTAGATATAGAAATGGGCAATGATGGGCATCCATGGGTGAGTGAGTGAATGATGCGTGTCTGTGTGTGTGCCAGTCGTGAGGAAGAAGATGCTGCTATGTGTGAAAAAGGTGTGATAGTGTGTGTGGGTAATCTAAATAGTGACCATAATTGTCACTAAAGGTGGAAAACTATTTGGACAGTTTTTCAATGAATTTTTATAAATAGTTTGAACCAAAATTTAGCAAAGTCCAAAATAGTAACCCCCAATATTTTTTTGAGATATACGCTCTGGAAAATTTTGGAAATTTTCGGGATCCACAAAGGGTGCTAAATTAGGGTACCGATTAGGAGAAATTCTGAATCTATTTAGCATAGCAAAACAAGCTATTTTGATCTGAAAATTTTAGTGAAATCTTATTTTACTGATAAGTATCATATTCTAAAAGTTTGACTTATTCCGAGGCCGATAGGTATTTTTCGCAAAACTGGTCTTTTAATGTTCGGTCCGGGCACCGATTCGTGATTTTCGGGCAAAATTTTTTTAAAAGACTTTTTAGTATAGACCCCCGGGGGTGTTTTGGTAATTTACCACCCTGAAGGGGCACTTTGGTAATTTTACCTATAAGAGGTATTTTGAAGTAAATCTATATACATTAAGATTATTTTAATGACTTTGCTTATATGAAAAAGTCATTTTGATGATTCAAGTGTAACGGGGGGTGTTTTGGTAATTTGTCACCCCGAAGGTGTATTTTGATAATTTGACCTAATAAAGGTATTTTTGCATAAATTTACATATGGGAAGCTTATTTCAGTGATTCTACTTACGGAAAGACCGTTTGGATAATTTAAGTTCGAGAGGGGGCATTTTGGTAATTTTACACCCTAAGGGCGTTACGATAATTTTACATAACCGGTGAGGGGGGTTCATTTTGGGAGTATGTGTAAGTTCATATTAAATTATAATCTTGTTCTGTAGGCTGTATTCTAATGGTTCGATTATTTCGTTTAGGTTAAAGCTAAAGACTTCCGGTTAGGATAATTTATCTGCGGATCCAGGTAAGGGATTTTATCTGAATCTTGGGTAAGAACTTTCGTCTGAACCCTTATTTGATAACCTGTACTTGTAAGAATGCCAAACTCTGAACTGTATATTGCTATCAGTATATTATTGCTCAGAAAATCTCAATATTGAACCTGAATCGATTGTTTGGAAATCTTGTGATGCTCGCTTGTATTGCATGCTGAGCAATTTGATAATTGTCTGTATCCGTTCTTCTGGATTGTTGCGCTTAAAAATCGATAATTATTCACAATAGTTTTTATTGTTTATCTTTGATTTTCTTCTGAAAATTCTGATTTCTTCTGAAAATTTGAAATGCTGACTTATGTCAGTATGATTATTGTTATTGGAATTCAAATTAATTTCGGTGATTGAGTTTATGTTAAAGCTCACTGATATTGTTGATTTTTCTGTGTTGACTTGGATTTCTGTTCTGTGGGAGGGCGTAATAAGGCTGGTCTAAAACATGCAGGAAAAAGCAGGCTAGTACCCAAGTGGACTAGTATTTTAGTACATCATGCATGTGTACACTTATGTGCTTTGCCGGAATGACATCACGACCGCCCAAGGATCAACGTTGATTTTTTATTTTATCTGCTCCGTACACTGCCGTGACTATTATGGAAATGTCTTAAAAGTATTATCTGAAATAATATGTGCTTCTGTTGATATCCTTTGAAAAACCTTCATTGTATTTTGGAAATGAGGACTCTAGAAATGATCTATTATTGATTTATTTTATTTTTTTTGGAATCGGTCATGTTTGTTCTAGTTTATTTTTGTATCTATTTCTGATGAGTTTTTGATCCTTTTGGAAGTTATTGAGTTTTTTACCATCTGAAGTATTCTGAAAATTTTTGTCGGTTGGATTCTTTGGAATCGTTTTGTGATTCTTTTGTTAGTCCTTGTACGACCTTACTGAGCTCTCAAAAGCTCACTCTTCGTTTGGCTCCCTTCTGCAGGTGATGATAAGCTGTAGCAGGTTTGAGAATTGGTTAGAGTCTGAGTGAGATTCTGGTAAGCTGCCACTACAGTGTACTGAGATTCCTGCGTGGGTCTGTACTGTGGATTCATTCTTTAGGGATTCAAGTTTGAAAAGAACCTGGGTTTTAATAATTTGAGTTCGATCGGGTTTGTTGTAATCTTGTATTTTGAAGAATTCGAGTCGATATCGAATTAGATTCTTTGAAGTATGTGGTTGTGTACAAGATTAGACAGGTTTGATGTGATCCGGTAGGTTAACGACCCGAGAGTTCGGGGCAGCAGAGCTCCGGATTTCGGGAGCGTTACAAATTCAATGGAATTCAATGGAACGGCAGATCAATATCAATTTCAATGGAATGGAATGAGAGATCAATACCAATGGAATGAGAGATCAATGCATATTAATGTTTATACGCATTACATTCTGAATTACGAATGTGGTTTAATCTAAACTCCTAATTTGGGTTTAAATTGATATTGTTAGACTGCATTGATAATATCAATGCCATCAATGCAGTCTAACAGCTTACCATAGTGGATGGTCGTACCGAATTGAACAGAAGATCTTTGCAAGGCCCCAAATTTTGAAACATAAAGCACAAGATCATCAAATATCAAACCAAAGCATCTTAATACACCAAGTCTTTGTAGCATTTGGTATATTAAATGCCAATTGGATATGATTCCTCCCCCCACTTGGCTCATAAAGCACAATCTTGGAAAGCCATAAATTACCCAAAAAAGGATAAACCAAAAGAAAAAAAAAACAGGAAAAATCCAACTGTATATACCCTTTATATGATCCCTCCTGGCCCCCTCTTTATAGTACAGGCTAGCCCTTAAAGCCTGCTGCAGCTGCTGCTGCTGCCATTACACCTTCTCTGTACCAAAACCCCCCTGAATCTTCATCCCAGAGCCCGCTCTGAACCCTTTGACCACCATTCTCGCTTCCCCTGATTCCTCCACTTTTTTGTCCCTCCCCCAGCAACAAAACAAACAGACAAAATTGATTAAATGGATGAATATGTGTAGGAATTTAAAAGAAAATATTTTAACATAATTTACGGCTATATTTCTTCCCGCCTCCAGCCTATATAAATATACACACACACACTAAAGGCAAGAGCTATAACCCTATTCAACTCCTTCTTTGATCTTCCATTCTTCGCCCTTCTACAACTCTTTCAGCATGACCAAGATTGACGCCCTCCGCCGGTGCCTCCTCCCCTGCTTCACGCCCGCTACGGCCGCCACGGCGCCCGCAGCAACCGGGACCACCACCACAAAGAATCGCCTGAGCACCTCCCTCCGCGACGACATCGAGAAACCGAAAGAGACCCACGACCAAGAAAGCGTCACCAACTCGACCGCCACCCCGGACGACGACGACGACACCCCGGTCGCCGCGGTGGCTCCGCCGCGGCCATCCAAGACGATGGTGATCGGCACCATCTTCGGCCGCCGCGGCTGCGGCGGTCACGTCTGGTTCTCCGTCCAGCACGACCGGCTCGCCGCCCGCCCCTCCCTCCTCCTCGAGCTCTCCATCCCCACCCACCAGCTCGTCAAGGAGATGCGCTGCGGACTCGTCCGGATCGCGCTCGAGTGCCGGGTCGACTCGCCCGGCTCGGAACTTGGCTCCTGCCCCCTCCACTACGTGCCGGTATGGACCATGTCGTGTAACGGCCGAAAAATCGGCTTCGCGGTTCGGAGAAAGGCTAACGAAAAGATCCGGGTCATGCTCAAGACCATGCAGTCCATGACGGTCGGGGCGGGCGTGATTCCTTCCGGGCCCGGATCAGGGTCGGACGGTGGCGAACTGATGTACATGAGGGCCAATTATGAGTGCATGGTGGGCGGTGCTGACTCGGAGTCGTTTCACCTTATCAACCCGGACGAGTCTCAGGGTCAAGAACTCAGTATTTTCTTGCTCAGGTCAAGGTCATGAAGTCTCAGTTGATTCTTTCGATGGTGATTGCATGAAGATTGAAGACGAATGATATGTTAGTAGCACCATAAAACGTAGGGGATGATCAGAAAGTTTGGCCTTTTCTGTTGCTTCATAGGGTCTTGAAAACTAATGTTTTCTTGCTAGATTAAAATTTCTTTTTCTAGTTTCTGAGAAGGGAATATTTGGGAAAGGAACTTACTTTGATTAAATTAATTATTTTTAGGTGCTTCAAAAGGTGTAGGTGATTTTTCATGTTTAATTCTTTTAGAGGGATGAGCTATTAGGTTCCATTATCATTCATATTTGACTTTAATACAAAATTTCTGCAATTTCTTGTTCATGATTCATCTTATGGTTGAAGTTTGATTGGATGATGTTGTTTGGTATTCTTTTGGCAATAGAAGATTTGAATATCCCATTGACTGTGCCTCTCTCCTCTTTTGTGGTTGAGATTGTGCGCGCGCCACACCACCTGATGAGTTTTTGGATGCCGCAATTTCTTTTTGAATGCTGATTCTTGAAATTTGTGATGCGCTTTTAACTGAGTTGGAACTCATTCACTCAAAGGTTCTAGTCCTCATACTGATCAACAGTTCACAATTTTCTAGAAAGAGTTTATGGAAAAATGAAGGCAGAAAACTGGATTGATTAGATGGACCAACATTTCAGGGGCCAATTTAAATACGTAAATATCAGTTCCAAGAAATTTCAGAGAGAAGCTGCAAAAAGCAAAGATATAAACAACGATCCATAAAGCTGAAGTGCTTTTCTTGCCTGATTATGAGTTCAGATACCCATCAGAGAGGAGGCTGTTGAGGCTGGTTCTCCTTTTGTTACCGTAGTTCCCACACTATGCCTATCTTTATTACTCCTTATCTCTTCTGCTGCCATAGCAATTAAGAAAATAACACTATTTGAAGTTAGTATACAACTAAAGTAACCAGGGAATGATGCATCAAGGGTTTTTTGTATTGGTTTTGTGCTTTTCATGCAAGTGTCTTCCTGCCAAGCTGCTTGACCAGCACACACTGCCTTCTCTGAAGCCATGACTGGTCTGAACTATCTGGCATTGCTATGGTCATAACACCAGATTCGGTACCTTTCCAGCAATACCCGTTCAAAGTTCTAATGAGTCCTCCTTTTCATCCAAAACCAGTAGGTCATGTCTTCACTGCCTGTCATGTATGTCTACAGAGGTACCATTAGCTTCAAGTGTCTTATATTTTGCACAACCCTCTCAAGTCCCATCTTGCACCACTTTATAAGTTCTTCCTCATCATAGGGTTTATAGTATTTGTGCGATTTATGTGCCGATGAAACAATCTCCACAAAGAAAATATATACATATGACCTTTCCTACGGGACCTTTTTTATGTATAAACCACAAAAAGTTGCATTTGTATTTCATTTGGAGATTTTATTGAAGATATTTCTGGTCCAACTGTTTGATTGTAACATTTCCTAATACAATCAAATTACTAGTCCTGTGAAAGGAAAAAGATGGGTACTGCTCACAAACTGAAATATCAACATTTAGCTTTCAATCTCCACCACCTACTTCTCCTTTGCTTGCAAAACATGCCTTGCCTTCATATGAGATGATTATACAATCACAACTAGATCATGTTTGCATGGTTGCTCTAGGGAAAATGTTGGAGGGAAAGGCAGTTCTGCGCGAGACAGATATGCCCGAGGCATTGCAAAGTCATGTAATGGAATTAGCTTACCAGGCTCTCGATCGACATGAAATTTCGGACTGCCAGTCCATTGCTCACTTCCTTAAACAGGTACGAAATGTGCCCTTATAAATGTTTTGGGATGCTGTTGAAGTGAATTTTTGTATGCATTTTATTGACAGTTCCCACTTTATCAGCCACCACTGTTGAAGTGAAGATATTATCAGGATAATCTTGTTATGCTTCTTTAATAACAAGAACACGTTTAGCGCTGTTCTAGGGGAATTGGATAGTGAATCTTTGTTGTGCTCAAAGAGTGGAAATTAAAGTTCATAAAACAGAATGCAAAGAATAAAGTTGGAGGCTTGTAATCATGTTCTTGTCCTTGCCTCCTTGGTACCAACTCTAGATTCATGATGATACAACTTTGGCAGCGATCGGCCAAAGTTTGTTACCGATGCATCTTCAGTGACAAAAGAGAGTGCGGAATTAGCCAAAAGGGTTCGAAACTAAACATGCCTTATACACGTAAACAGTGTTAGCTATGATGTAATGCTCAACAGAGTCTCCACCTTTGTCGGAAGTCCAACCAAAAGAACTGAGAAAACAGTGCTTAGTCACTGACCCTGAGAAAAGAAGAGGAAAAAGTGCCACTAAACCTGTCTTTCTAATCTTTGAGAATGGCACTTTACAAGCTGATTTGTTCCAACCTTCAACAAGAGATTCCAAGGCAATGATGCATCATTTATCTCTTAGTTAAAGGGAAAAAAACATGCTTTTGTAGTGACTTCAGACAGTAAGAGCCATTATATATGCCAGAATAAAGTAGTGGAGGCAACATCAACCAAGAGTTCTAAAGGAACTTTTCTCAAAAGCAAAACAGGATAGCATGATTCCTAGCATGCCTTTAATCCTTTTTTCTAACTCCTATAGACTAAACTTTCCATTTTAGATAGGCCAACACCAGATCAGGAATGGAAAAGGAGGAATAGAATTGCATTAAGACATCGGCATCTATAGTGAATAGTCGATATTATATGGCTAGTGATCATTGTTAATGAGATCAAAGATAACAACAAGGGGATCAAAAAACAAGGGAAAAGTCACATACTCATTCTAATTAAGGTTTTAAGATTCATTCGTTTCACATGGATGTGACCATCTAGATAAAACTAGTTGGCATAAGATTTTCTCTTGTTTATTGCATGTCTAATCAGTATGGCATATACCTTCAACCATTTTCTTTAGAAAAAACCCTGAGGAATATATATCTGAAGTCACTTCAACTATCTAAGGCTAAATACATAACTATTCTATCAATCATAATTCTTGTTACTATAGGTCTAGACAAAAAGACAGCAGTATCTTCGTAACTTTTCACACGTTCTCTGAAATGTTCATCTGAAGTCATGTATGTGAGAATCAACACTATGTAAGTTAATAGAGGGTTTATTATGAACTTGTTTTTGGAAATTAGCAGAAGTTCGATGAAGCTTATGGGCCAGCATGGCATTGTGTGGTTGGCAAAGACTTTGGATCTTGCATTACACATCTATGTGGAAGTTTCATCTTCTTCCATGTGGAGATGGTGGAATTCCTTGTCTTCAAAGATGGCAAGGACTTTACTGAAAGCAAGGATGAAGCAGTAGGAATTATTCAGAAAACAGGCTGATAGCAATGTTCATGGTGCCCGGTGCCCTATAAATAAACTTGTCAAGAACAAGTATAATCTCGCTTTGTAAACTGATATATGCCAATCCTCCAGCTCCAAAAGATGCTTGTTATTCTATCATAAACTACTTAGCATCACGGAAGGTTAGAAGTGCTTCGCTGCCTATGAACCTATTACTCATCCTTTTTTCAGAAATTTCAACAAGTATTACCCCCTCTGTCCCTTTAAATGGGACATACGTGTCTTGATGGTATGTCCGCTAAACTAGACAGAAATGGAAACAATGTTCTATATTTTATTTATCTCGATTAATGGAAATGATGTTCTACAATTACCTTGATCAATGGAGAGTGCTATAGCGTCTCTGCAGATGCTAAATTGGAAACAACATTGTCAATGAGTGTCCAACAATAAGCTACATAATGATTGGACTTGCATGCTATTGCGAGTTGTTCAGCATCAACATATTAACCTCAGTGCAGCATCATTTGCAAGAATCTTTTAGGAAGTTACTGATAAGAACAGAACTAGAAAGAACAGAGTTTACCTGTATGGTGTTAGCGAGCTTAAGATTTCGGAAACTGCATTGAACTGGGTTGTAATATCGCATTGGCCATAAGGAGGAGATAATCTGCATCCCGAGGACTGATACAACAGGATAGACATACTGGTCCAAACCTCAGGATGCAGATTACCCGATCCTCAGCCAATATCATCTATGCTAGATGGGAAAGGGAACATATTGGAGCATCTGTGACAGGAAGAGGCTGATAACCTTATGCATGATTGGCACGAATTTATAAGGTTCATAAAGTTTAAAACATGAAAATTCTCCTAGTAGAGTTTGGTATAGTGTAAAGAGGTGCATATCGTATAAAGCCATGATAAGGTGCTCTTACCTGGAATCATCATTGGTTCTGTTCTTTCCCAGCCAATGATAAAGGAAGAACCTCCCTTTCCTTGGACAATGATTTCTGTCTTGACTGCTTTCTCAATAGGACTAGAGACTGAGGACTAGAGACTGAGCTGCAAACAGATTATCGCAACATCAGAACCACATCTAGGAACAGTATATGCTATCATTGAAGTGATTTGTATGCTTGAAGCTTGCCGTTGTAGCTTTAGAATACTAAGCTTTTGCCGCTCGCCTTACATGTGGGATCCTCTTAAAGATGATGAATCAAAAAAGGAAGGGTTACAAAATCTACTCGTCGCATCAGGTTTGATGGTCTCCATCAGCTCTTACATATTCCATTCCCTTTGTAACTGTAAATGACAATACTACTGCCCCTCAAATTTTCTCGCAAAGGGCTGGTTTGGATGAAGAGAAGGCTCGCCTTAGAGTGTTACTTTCCAAGTGTGATTGTATGCGACCTTGTGTTGTATAGTGGTTAACACTAGAGATTAAAGTGCCATTATTTTGACTAAAATCGACCTGGACAAACGTTTTACAGATCAGTTCTCTAAATCAAAGTTGCAGACATTGTAATACATGTGCAAGTATTGTGCTGCTGCTGCATCATTGAATCCTTATCACGCATGACAAGCATTTTACATGCTACATGCCTCGATAATACAGAACATTGATAATGCAAATGATGAAAGTAGAAGGGGGGGGGGGGACCGGCTGCTGAGGAGTGGATTTCGCTTATCAGGCTTATCGTTGTGGTTCAAGAATCTTAAGCTTTATGATGCTCATGTACACGTGAGGTTCTCTAGATATTGCTCTTGAAGACGACAGATCAGGCAAAGAGATTATGCAGCAACATCTACATGCTGCATCATCTCTTACACATTTAACACATTCCATTCCCCTCGCATATACACGCCACACTGTTATTCCTAGATCAAAAAGGCTTGTTTGAGAAGTAACAAAAGAAAAGAAGGAACGCTAGTGTAATGCAATATTCTTGTTATCATCATATCGTTCACGAGAAGAGAATCAAATGCCGTTGCCCAAATGACTGCACAATTTATAGTACATGACCAGACACTAAATCGGTAAGATTCACTCAGCTAGCAATTCTAGGCGTGATAATGATGGCACGGCATAACCAACATTCTGCTATAGAGAAGGTGAAAGACTAGTCAGGAGTCATGACTGCACCGTGAAGCTCTCTGATAAATGGACTCTTCGTGGTCATGTCTTCTGCTGCTGTATGATTAAATAGCACGGTTTGTTTCCTCATCAATTTTACTGCTTTGCAATCTAGAGAAATTTCCACAAACAAGAAGTAACTACTACTTCATGCCAATACATTCTCAATAAGTAACAATGTCCTTGCAACTCGAGCCTTAAATGTATGTTGGAAGAAGTACACTACTGTAATGGTGTTTAATAACATGTACATAGAAAAATGTGTCTCACGGCAGCAGCTACAAAATTACCACCATGAAATTCCTAAGCAAATAACAAAGAGAAAAAGAAGATCTAATTGCCCTGTAAATAAACTACCTGGCAGCTTCAACAAAACCAATATCCATCTCCCCTTTTGTGACTAAAAGAGACAGAGGCACAAAACTGATGAGCAAAAACCAGAAAGAACGCAAGAGAAGGGAGGAGGGGGGGGGGCAGGAGAATAAGGCGCAACGGCACCATTAGAAAGGCCCATCTGATAGAAACTTCTTAAGTGTCTCATACGTCATGAAAACAATTCCAACGCCAGGAACAACCTTGTAATATTCTGGTAGGATTCCCCTATACAAGCCACGCAGGCCTTCAGAGCGGATAATGTGCCCAAATGTTCCAAAGAGGCCAGTTTTATAGACATGGGCCCGACCAGCAACTCCTTCCAACTGCTTTCTGCGCCTCACAAGATCCAAAGGGAATGTCGCTGCAAGTATCAGCAAAACCAAAGGTAACATCAAGCAGAGCCAAAGACAGAGCCTACTAATGAAATCTCAAACCATGATCATTTTTTCCAGCATGTTTGAGGGGTCGCATTCACCATATATTTACCATATATAGGCCAAATTGAAGTATGGTAGCTCAACCTGCGCCGTGAAGTGTTGATGGCACAAAAGTACAGTTATAATTACCACAGTTTACAATAATGCACACTTGCAGAGTCCATTATGTATATAGGAAGTGCCGATAGAGCCACACTAAAACAATGCCCTTATTGTCTTCTAAACACAAGGTCCTTGATGTCCTAGCAATAGCTTCTATACTCTAAATCAATTCTGCTAAACCAAAACTTCACTTTTGAATTTTATGTCTAAAAAGATACACATATCAAGTTCCTTCCACCCACAGGGTAGGAAGATAGTTTCTGCCAGCATGGCAACCTGCCCATGTCAGTTATTGCATTTAAATAGAAGAACCCAGACTTTGGATTCAACTGCACCAGAAAAAGTTCACCACGTATAATTTGGTACAGGAATTCAGAATACTCATGTTCTAAGACACACATGTTGTATAACCCACTCACCGGTTGAAGATGCGATGCCTGAAAGACTGCCGCAAGCAAGGCTGACTGCAACAGTAGAATCGTTTGGCCTAACAAAGAATGAATGATTAATTTCACAATAACACAATTATTCAACTGCTGAAATGTTTAATGAGACCTCACAAAGCATTTTACCTTTGAGAATGCCAATAAGATCTCAAGGTCTCATACACAGAAAAGCTTATGGCTATACTTGGCCCAACACCCTGCATCAATCACATATCTTATCGGCAAAGAATCTAAGGTAAGGATCAACAGAGAGAACATATAAGCAGAGTTAAAAATATATACCAATAACGTTGCTCCAAGTCCTTTATACAGGCCAAAAAAACCTTCATCTCTACAAATGGTACTAAGCGCATGCCAAATTCCCTGATAGTATATTGCACTCCTCTACAAACAATCAAAGAATCAAAGAATCAAGTAACACCCACAAGGAATGAGCTGACAGAAAATAGAATTGTGACCAACTTCAACTTGGTCCAAACAAATAGAATAAAAAGCTAAAATAACTCTGCGGTGCAACAACAAATAAGCATAGGTAAACACTGACTAAATGTGTTACATATACACATTCATTTCGAGGATGGTACTATGTCGAAGTTTTTCAGACAGGGGCACCTGTAGAAGATCTGTGTCGGACAGATCATCTCTTACACAGTCCTAGCCATCTCGTCAAGCTCGACCAATGTCGATCAAGATATGAAGAAGCAACATAATACTCGACATCACAACAATTTAACCGGAAGGTAACAATCACCAGAATCTCGTAACCATGTGGATGGATCCTCCAGTCAGTATCCAGACAAAGTCATACCAAAATTCATCTTGTTTGGCAACTTGTGTATGTGTATATAGATCTAAAGGCTATTTGCGATTAGAGATCTATGTTCAGTGATGTGATTATTATCGAAATTTTTTCGATACGCATGTCTTTCCAAGCTAACCACACAAGTAAAATGTTTTGCCTGTACCAATGGAACCTTACATCTAGCTAATTGCTCCTGCAGTCTTAAATATACCTGATATAAATTGAGTTTTTACATACCCCTAAAAGATATGACGTTTCGAGTATTGAGCGTAAGATATCACATGATTCCCTGTACCAGGATCTAACTTTGCATGTCCATGCACTATAATCTCCTAGACACTCCCGAGTTCAACAACTCCTCAAAGGAATCCGTAAAACATAGCTGACAAGAGATGCTGATGGCACTAACACAGCACCCTTATGAAAATTTGCCTTTGATATATTTCAGACCAGTAGATGGCTTTGTAACCCTATAACAATCATTTCAATTTACATATTAAGGTGCCTGCCCCAGCCAAAAATACTTTTGCTCATATCTGATATCAAATTGTGGAAGAAGAAGTCTCACTCTCAGGACCAATGAGGAACAAACTAACTTCTTACCTAACCTCATGGGCTCACAAAAGACTTAATTGGATGGACTCATGGACCGATCACATTATTTTTACTATGGAAGTGTCTTTAGGACCATCAGTCTAACCCGAAAATGCAATGGAACCAGAAAGTGATTTCTAATGCCCTACCTTTAAAGTTCAAGTTAATCAGCCTTTGTGCAGCTGTGCATGGTCATCCTTAATTATCACAATTAACCTCATGGGCTGTCGAAGGACTTATGAGGACGCAACCGCTGACCCATAAAGTTGTTTTGTTTATATGGAAGTGTCTTTTGGCCCATTGAGCTGAACCAAAAATGAAATGCAAGCCAGAAAGTGAAATTTAATGACTCAGCTTCAGAAGTTTAAGCTGGTCCTCTATATTTATCACAATTACTCATGGGCTGTCGAAAGACTTAGGTTGAACGCAATCGTTGAACCATCAAGTTATTTTGTTGATATGGAACTGTCTTTTGGCCCATTGAGCTGACCCAAAAACGAAATGCAAGCCAGAAAGTGATTTCTAGTAACTCAGCTTTCAATTTAAGCTGGGCTATCACAATTAACCTCATGGGCTACCAAAAAGACTTAGTTGGATGGACTCGCGTATTCATCAATCTATTCTGTTTTTGCTGGATGTCAATGCAACCCAGAAAAAATACTCCATCAAAAGTTCGCCTGAGTACGATCGACACGTACCCTTGTCTTTTGTTCCTGATAATGCTGAAGTAGATGAGGAACAAAGGAATGAGAGCTCAGTTAAAATGACGATGGGCTTACACTGCATGCTACGTAGATAATTTTACAACATAGGCTTATTAGTCTAAAGGCAGAGGCAACAAGTCACTAATTTCACGACCTTGGATGTCATGATAGCCAATAACATCATGCGGATTGAAAGATATATTAATGGAGTCTCTAGCGGTAATTACACTTCCCACATGAAAAAAGCACAGAAACTTATGGTAAAGGCAGAAGCGCTAGAATGGCAACCACTGCAACACACTTAAAAAAGCTTGAAAGTAAAACGAAAAGTAAGTAGATACATCTGCGACTCTAACATAACAGTCATCAGGCAAAAATATTATTAGTCCGCAACAACAATTAAAGTCAGTACAACATAAAGAGGATGCTTATTATACCTGTGCTGCCAAGCGTGTTCTGACAAGATCCAATGGATACGTGGTAGAGGCAGCTGTTATTCCTGCCAATCCACCACCTACAAAGTGCATGCAAATATCAGCACTCGCATTCCCCTGGTAACTTCTGAGGCCAGGAACTGATTTTAACAACTGCAGAAAATAAAAGAATTAAATAACTGGTAATAGTCACATCATAAACACAAATCATTCTTCAAATAACATGAAGGTAGTAAATCCAAAGAAACTCATACGCACATTTTTGTATTTTTCGTACACATAGAAGTTAACAGAAGTATAAGGAAGACGATGAGCAATAGTAACCAGATTCCCTTTCCAAAATGCTCTAAAGCCTTCTTCATTGACAATACGTGATGCCTCACGCCATATACTAAGCTTGCTCAACAGTGCAGCATCAGCGTGCATACCTTGCACCTGCAGGAAATTTTCACGAAACAATAAAGTCAGAAAACAATCACTAGAACTACAAATCCAAAAGGTCGAGACAGAACAAGAAAGGTAAACAGAAGAATTTCTGAAGGGTAAGAACAAAAATCCAACAAAAAGGGTATAAACAATTAATATTGGATCCGTATCCTCAAGGGTTGGCGAGACTCCACCTCCGCCACACTTGTTGTTAGGCCTGCATTAAAGTTTTGACAACAAACATGAAAATAGCATGGAAAAGTAAGGGAACCTACCCTTATTTTTCAATGCCCTTTTCATGAGTCCCCACTAACAAATGTCATGAAAATTAGCAGGCACCCTTGCTTCTCCATGCATTATTTTCCGATTCTCTTTACGGTGCCTGGATGAGTGGGCTCAACCTGAGAGCAGCGGTGGAATTTCAAACAGGGACTTAGAATCAACTGTACAGATCAGGATCTGACATTGTGCAATGGCTAAAGGTTTACCATCATAAAAAGATAAAGATCACCAAGAAGAAGAAAAGGTAGTGCAGTAGTTAGAAAGGAAAGGGGGTAGAAACATGATTCAAACATTCAAACTCCAGCTACATTCATAAAATTCAATGGTAAAAGAGGTGGGGTGAACTCTAAGTTCAAAATAAAGTGAACCAAAAGAGAAAATCCAGAAATTAGTCCGGAAACCCGTAGAGCCTGTCAATTTTCTTTGTCTCGTTTCAGACAACAAGATCATTCATAGTAGCTTCAAAACCAACCTGACTTGCAGGTTAAAGCAATAAGGCCTGTTGATCATGTATATAGTCTACTCTTTCCTAGAAGTACATATACAAGTATGTAATTCAACTATATCTAGGATCCATAGCCCAGCGTAACAAATGCATTGTTGGTTCCCCTATTCAAATTGCAAGAATTTTTGTAATTTCGTTTGTTTTTTAGGGAGATAATTACCCAGTCCTACTTCCGACTGGCTCACTCCAAATAGTTATAAGTGGCTAAAAACATTGCAACCAACAAGCTTACCTCACCTCATAACAAGTTGAAATAAGACAAATTAAAAACAACCCAGTTTGAAATAGAGATAAAGATCCATGTCAAATCGGATAGGAACCTGAAAGAGGATCGTGAGGCGGGCAAGCGGCGCGGTGCAGGTTTTGCTGAAAGCGCCGGCGATGCCGCCGGCGAGAAGCTGCGGCACCGTGCCAATCTGTGACACCGGCTGCTGCGGCTGCTGCTGCTGCTGCTGTTGTTGCAAGAAGCCGTCGACAACGCCACCGTGGGTGGACACCCCCACTCGAGCTTCCATTTCAACGAATTAGAGGTCCTTGACGGTGTTGTGCGTATGAACTAAAACCCTATGACATGGAATCATGTCAAAGGAAAACCCCCAGAACTCAAATTGGAGAAAGCCATTGTACTTTCGTGGGTGTCGGAAATGAGAGAAACCCTAGGTGGGCGGGGGTATAAACCCTAATCAGGGGTGCAAAGTGTAATAAGACGACCCCAGCTTGTAAAGTTTGAAGTAGCAAAGTGGGTTAGAATGTTGTGAACTGGCACCAAAGTAGGGACTCTGTGACATTCAAGGTGTAAGTTGGGCCAAGTGCAAAAATAGGCAAGATATCAAGGATTTGATAAATCGGTTGTACAATCGAGCTGATTGACTCTATCCTGTCTCACATGAATAGTGAATAGGATTTGATAAATTGAATTATCTCGTTCACTATCTTTTGCTAGAACATACTATTTCCATTTTATGGAATGTTTTCATTTACTTTCCGCTAACCACTATGATTAGTTTAGTACCATGTAAGCATTAAAACGAACTTCAATAACAACCATCGATCAAATTAGTAGCCTTTAGCGAGTCAAGTTAGGCTACAGACAGTAACAGAGATCATGTTTATGAATGTACAATATCTATCGCGTAAAATAGCAAAAAGTGAATAAAAAATTTAGCAAAATCGAGGAAACTTTTACTATTAAAGGAGCATTTTGAAACTTCCACGTCACTAAAAAAAATTTAGTAGTGGCCATTTAAATAATTTTCATATAACTTTAAATCCAAACATTTTCCTACTTTTAGCTTTTTTATCCGCTATTTACCTCTATCTCAATTAACATCTCTTTGTTATCCACTGCTCGTTGCTTGCAAAAGCAAAATGACTTCCTCTCTCTTTGAATTCATCTCTTTTTTCTCTCTTTCCTTAGACCATTATTAATTACACACAATCGTTGATCTCACTAAGTGTGAATGCTTCCATTAACCACATTTCATTGTTATGTTATTAACATTTGTATTTTTATCATGTAAGCTTCTCTGGCTGTCTTTGGTAAAAGTATCATTACACGCATTTTGATCTTCTTCATTTTTCTTTATCCAAAAAAATTTGCAAGTTTCGATATTTGGAGTTGCGCGTGAACAAAAAACTAGTACTGTACTATAAAAGCTCTATAGTATTGGCATTCTGGACATGGACTTTAAATTAAAAGTAGACCTCGCAAACAGGTATAAATTATCAGGTATAGGTAATATCTAGTCGGGTCTGGATAGAAACGGGCCTCGTAATTTTACCCAATTTTTTTCAGATAGTCTTTTTAAGAATTGATACCCGACCTACACAAGTCGGATATTACCCGCAGGTGAATGACCAAATTTTTTATTAAGTTGTTTTCATAAATAGATTTTAGTTACCTGATTTTGTTAATTAATAGTTACTGTTAGAGGCATATTCTTTCTCATTTTGTTTCTTTTCCTTTTTTTTTCTACCAACACATTTCATATTTTTGGTCAATTGCAATTTGTAGGCATCTACTTCCAGTCCCCAAACCCCAATCACAATCCTAAATAATACATTCAAATATAAACACAAATACATTATTACAAGCATAAATTCATAGAGCTTCTCGATCGGTAGACCCAAACCCTACCTGCAATAAAAAATAATACAATCAAACATTAAGACAAATAAAATAATCACATGCATAAATTCATTGAACTTCTCGATCGGCAATGAACTGGAAGAATGATGGTCGTCGGTAATCGATCTGTGACTGCAAGATAAGACACTGAATCTGTGAGTGAATGCGTGTGAGGACTAAGGGATACAGGAAGAGCGGCGGTAGAGCAGGGCCGTCGCTGCGTAACAGAGTAGGGTAGTCACGGTCGGAGGTTGCATTGAAGAGTAAGGGGCCCGAGAGGGCTAATGCTTAGGCTGTTGGAGGTAGATCTCAGTGAGGGGGCTCACGGTCCGCAGTTGATCTCAATCTCGAGCGTGAATGTGTGATTACCGATTAGTGAGGGACTGAGGGAAGAGGGATAGAAATAAAGGGGCAATTGTGACGGAGAAAAATGGGGTGGTGGCGCAGAGATGGACATGGGAATGGGGCAATAATAAAGAAAAATGGCAATATGAAAAGATATCAGAGGAGAAATGGGAGAGTGTGAAAGGATTACGGGACAAAGAGGATATATATATATATATATATATATATATATATATATATATATATATATATATATATAAAATTCGAAAATCCGGGTAAACCCAGGTAATCCGTACCCGACCCCGACCAACCAGAAAAATACAGTTTGGTTTTGTTACGGGTCTAATTTTCACGGGTAGCACGTGTACCCGTATCCGGAGTTTTTGACCTAGTACTGGTCGACCCGCGAGTATAGGCAGAAAATTGGCAGTCTACTTAAAAGAGGTGGGTAAAAGGGTATTTCGAATTGATTATGGAATGGTAAATCTAATTTAATCTAGATTAAATCAGATATGTGAGTGTTTGACAAAATAGATTAAGAGATTTAATCCATCTCCAAAGGTCAAAAACTGATTTAATCTATAATTCTCAAAAGTGAGGATTATGAGATAATCACTTTTTTCATAATCAGGTTTGACCTTCTAATTTACCATCTTATCCCCATTTTTTTTTTACAAAAAGACCTCTCATACCCCTTAGTTAATTATCTTAGATAATTTTTGAAGTTTATCTCTTCTCCTATTGCTAAACTCTTCTCCTATAGCTGATAATCTTTTTTTTTACTTAAGATAAACTTTATTTATAATTTGGGGATGTTATCGTACTATAAGCAATAATATGAGATCATTTGTGTTTTTAATTTTAAAAAAAAAGTAACAACTTCTGTAGGTACGTGAAAATAGTAATTACAATAATTTATTTGGGCATTATAGTTATTTACGAATAAAAGTTATGTTAACGTTACTTGGATATTAGAATATGTTTATTGAATGTCCTCCATGGTCATTTTGTCTAGTTACAACTACTTTTGTCGAACGGCAAACTGATTCTGATTAAATCAGATTTTAAAAATTAATTAAGATTTAAGCTAGATCTATTTTTTTAATTAATCTCAAACGGGCTCTAAAGTTATCTTGAGACTATGAGAAACAAACGAGTCTGAACTTTACCAGAAGGAGGCAAATCAGCTCGCCGTTGCCCCACCCAAGTCTAGCCCATGACCCAAGTTTGCCTGTCTTCTTGTTGCAGTATGTCCGACTCTTTAAAGCAGCAAACACTATAGTTAGTAGGATGAACTCAAGTGTTCTAATAGTCCGATAAACCCGTATCCGAGGTTTCATAATCTTCTCATCCACGAACTTTTTCTGAATGCGACGAACAACATTTGATCATGCAAAATATTGAAAAACACATGAATATGGACGTTATAAACACGTGAATATAGACGTTAATCAAAGATTTTGTCCTAACGTAACTTGTCAAATAATATTTTTATAAGAGAAAAGTATCACTCAAACTCACACTTTTTGTTGTGTCCAAACTCACACTCACAAATATATAGAGAGGCAATGAGAAGATATTTGAAAGAATGCTTTCATTCTATTTGATCAAAATGATTGAGGTACATAGATTTATATATTGCTTAAAAGTAACTTCCTAAATCACTGATCAACTTTATAACCATACTAGTAATGCTTTTATAACATATCCACTACTAACATATTATTAACATTTACTAGCATATTATTAAAAACTCCACTAACACATGACTAATGATCACTAACATGCCACTGACGCAGTAACTTAATTAGTAACATATGACTAAAAAAGATTAAGGTTATTATTATTTCAACACCCCAACAACACATGACTAATAATGACCACTAACATATTATTAACACCCCATTAATGCCT
This sequence comes from Escallonia herrerae, assembly GCA_033070095.1. NCBI lineage: Eukaryota > Viridiplantae > Streptophyta > Magnoliopsida > Escalloniales > Escalloniaceae > Escallonia > Escallonia herrerae. Next base: position 451,300 of record JAVXUP010000122.1, read on the forward strand.
AGTGACCATTAACATGCCACCAACACACTTAATTAGTAACATGTGACTAAAAAAGATCAAGGTTATTATTATTATTTCAACACTGCCCTTAAACTTGATCTTTGACTCCAAGCAAACTTCTAAATTTACGAAATGCCTCAATTTTGAGAGGCTTGGCAAAAAATTCGGTGTCCCATGATCGAAGCAGACATATCAATAAAAGGTATCACTACGTTAGAGAGTGCATTATCGAAAAAGCGATAAAACTCAAGTATGTGAAGTCACAAGACCATGTTTAATTTGAGAGCAAAGTGTCACTCAAACTCATACGTTGTTACATTCGAACTCACTCTCACAAATATACACGGAGGCAATGGAGAGAGATTTGAGAGAATACTTGCATTCCACTAGATCAAAATGGTTAAGGTACATGAGTTTAGATAGTACCTAAAAGTAATTCCAAAATTACAATAACCACATCACTCACCCCAATATCGACATAATTGCTAGACCGCTACTCATCTTTATAACCATACTAGTAATGCATTTATAACTTATGCACCACTAACATATGTTTTTTTTGTGTGGATAAATACGAGAATAACATTAATATAGAACAATTTAGCCACGTTAGTGCCGGTACAATAGTTCATAAGTCATGACATAATCCATAACTCTGATACATACATACGAAGCATCATACTGAGCACTCTCCTAACAATTTATTTATTACAGTAGAGTAATAGAGACAATCCTTAACTATTATGCCTAGCTCTTATACAGTCCTGGTATACCATGATCCTGACATTACCTGCATCCTTGGCTAAGAATCAAGCCTCATGCATCTGCAACGACAATTTTCTTTCAATTTGACAAAAGCGCATATCAACTAGAAGATAGCAGAAATCAAAAAAGATGAATGCTACCGTGTCTACAATGTCCTCACTTCCCCACATCTAAAAGAGTAAAGAAGAAGAGTCGGTACATAAGATTAAATGATTAAATTTATGTGGTTGAGTGCCATGAAGGGCAATCAAGAAACCTTTTGCAAGTGCATTAAGAGAATCTAAAGCAAGGGTCGTGATTGCCGCTGATCCATATTTGATCATTTCCAATAAAGCAAGAAATCCCAATGCCAGCCTTAAGGTGCATGGAGTTGAAGTGGGGCATGTTATGTGCATCCGTAACGTGTAGGAACGTATGTCACTACAGGTACAACATTGGGTTTGAACAGTAATAGGGAGGCATACTTTTGTTCTACGTTCTGGGTTACCTATTCTATGTAAGTTATGGCCCTGAGCTTGGTGAAAATGAATGCATGTCGTAATACTAATAATGTTATGTGCAAGAGTTTCGATTTTGTGTATGATATTGACCGGTGTTAAGGTGATTTGTCTAAAGATGAAATTATTATGATGAATAAATAAAAACCGTTGAGGCTAACATATTATTAATACCCCACTAATTCATAACTAATGACCACTAACATGTCAATAACACACTAAATTAGTGACATGACTAAAAAGATGAAGGTTATTATTATTTCCACAATTTTATCTGATTGGCCAAGAGAGAAACGAAAAAAAAATCCCATAAGTTTGATGTACCAGCTGCTAACAGCAAGATAGAATTGTGATTACCACACTTGACAGCCATGTCCACCATTATATAAAGAGGAGACCAAAATGATTACTTGTATTCCAACTGAAAGCAAAACGTTGCGTTTACGAAAATGACCAGCCATGCAGAAAGGCAGAATTCAAAAATTTTGAAATCATTTCTACCAGTTTCCCGGCTCTCAAATGGCTACAAGCCTTTGGTTCCATTGATCACTATCTTTTGGTAAATTTTACAGCAGTATATGATTGACCTATGCATCTCCTATGAAAATGTAACAAAATGAAATGCCAAGGAAAACCCTACTGAGACTTCACTTAAGAAGACTGCATCTGTAATTTTATCGAATATAATCTGGCAGGAGTAGAATAGATGAAAGCAGGCACATGTTCCTTTGGTGCTAAAAGACCAGGGGTTAACTTTTATTCACAATACTGGAAAGAATGCTTTAGGGCCATGTATCCCTCCCTAGTTTCGTTTCTAGAGATTTAAACTTAATCCAGCACCCCATAACATCTGTTGTATACATATCAAGGAAGGATCATATGCTCCGTGTTCAAATCCATAAACATTTCTACTGTCTGTTGAAACAAACCTTCTAATAACTCGCAGCTTGGATGCAGGTAGATGACTTAGGCGATAATTCACTGAAATCTTTTGCCATGTATCATTCGATTAGATGGACTGATGCCAAGCAGCTAATTACATATCTTCAGCCAACAAAATCATGCAAAAGTTGCCCTCCAATAATATCTCTTCCAAACTGTCGACTTTGTGCTCCAAAACTACCCATTACAAAACCCTCGCTACTCGAATCAATACCAAAGCGACGAGCTGCATTCATAGGAAAGGGCTCAGGTAGACCAATCCCGTTATTCTGATGTAGGCCAAGCGTTAAGGAAACACTACTTCCACCAACACTGCTCATTTCAATACCCACGCGTGGATGGCTTGAAGAGTTGTCGTACAACAAATTCAATGGCTCTACATTCCCGATAGGATTGATAGAGAAGTTGTTTCTAGTACGTTTAGATGGGAGATCTTGAATCCTTTCGGTTGAGGTATATGAGTTTTCACATGCAAGAGAGCTGGCGGCAGGCAAAGGATCATTTGGCCTATCGGCACTTTGGTCATCCCTTTGGGAAGCTTTTTGCACTTGCCGTGTCTCAAGAGTGTGTATTTCTTCAACCATAGGCTTCCAAAGTCTTACTCTCGCGTTGATGAACCAGTTGGAGACCTGCATATATGAGCATTGTCTACATAAATAATTACTAAAGAACCAAATATACAACTTAATTGCAACTTAAATGACATTGCAACTTAAATGACGCAGAAAGCTCTGTGCATTTGTTTTTTATCTTGTACCAAAGGAGATTAAGGATGTATAATGTACTGCATAGCTTCAACAAAGATGGTGTAAGAGTTGCAAACCTGATTGCGAGAGAGACCAGTCTGTTTAGCCAACATTAGCTTGTCCGTGTCAGTAGGATAACTGCATTATTAGAGTGTTATATATAACTGAAAGTTCAGCAGTATAATACAGCGGGAAAGTTAGTTTCACATGATGACAAGTAAATCTTAAAACACACGGGTAATAAGCTAACATGCCACAAAGTTGTATTTGCCACAAAGTTGATTTCGCATGTTTAGTAAACTTACGGGTGAAGAAAATGTTCAAACAACCATGCCCGTAGCACTGTCACAGCTCGCTCTGGCAGTCCCCTTTGGGGTCTCCAAACAGGTTGTTGCTCAATATACCCCAAGTTGTGAAGTGGTCTCTGGGTGTAAAGACTTCTGTCAGAATTCTCAGACCTCGCCATCTCATCTTTACCAAAACTGATGTGGCCATGAGATTTTGTTGCAAACTGCAGCTGATCAGTAATCGTGTTCTTCAAGCACCTGAAGTGTTTAGACATTGCTTTTAGTGCCAAGGTTGCAAATGGAGCAGCGTTGCTGAGCCCAGCAACACTTTCAAAAGATGCTACAACTGCCTGCATCTGTTGGTAGTACTGCTTGTACCTCCTATACACCTGCCGGAAATGAAAAGAGGATAAGATTTTATTCCAAATGGAAAGCATCAAACAATAAAATTATTACTTTTGCATATAAAACTAATGGTGCTGGCAAGATAATAGTTCAAACCATTTCTTGCTTAAGGTAGACAGCAATGCATGACGGTGGATCTACCAGCAAAGACTAACAGTCTTGCACTTCAATGGTTCCTTTCTAAGACCACAATATTTTACCCACAGTATGTTCGTATCATATGCACACATAAAAAGTTAGTACCGGAATCAACAACAATACAAAATGAACGATCAAATGCGAACTATGTAATTACCATGAGGGTCACTGCATAATCTAATTATTGTTGACTCCTTCATCACACACAAACCCTAGTATAAGTGTATAATTAAAGGTGAGGAAAGAAGATATGCCATGAAAGCCCAACTTCATAAAACGTCATATGCCTAGTTATGAGAGTATCTACTTAAAATACAAAATGCATATAGAATGGTATAATTCTTGTGTCTTACGGCCTTGAAGACATTGTCATGGAAATCAGTCATATATCTTGGGGGCAGAGATATTTGAGTGTATATCACCGCAGAACAAATCATTGGTCTTGAAAAAAGCCCTTTTAAAGTTGAGCAGTGTGAATGTTAGAGAAGAAACGAACTTGTATTTTGGTTAGGAGTCTAGAAGGGATTGTGACAACAACAAAGGCTATTCATACCTCCACGAAGCTGATTAAATCAGGATGGGAGAGAAAATAGTACAAGGATATTCAGGATTCAAGGATGTAGGAACAACGGTTTTGCATTCTGTAGTTAGATAATCTCCATATCATCAGTACATAAGAAAACCACTCCACAGTAGACTAAGGATTACTACTTTAGAAACATGAACTGGGATTCCATCAGCATCGATGAATCTAAAATGTACAAGAGGCCACTTCATTAATAGCTATGACCAAATGGAATACAGGAGCGTAGTGCTGTAGAAGTAGCCAACCCACTCCAGTACTCGGCTCAATATTTGTGCTACTAGACTTGATTTCATAAGAAAAAAATTACTAGACTTGATTTCATAAGAAAAAAATTAGTGAGAAATCAGATGTATAGTGCTGCTTGTACCTCCTATACACCTGATAGGAAATGAAAAGAGGACGAGATTCTATTCCAAATAATAAGCATCAAATAATAAATATAATATAGTTTATATAACAATAATAATGTTGACAAGATAATATGTCGAACCAATTTTTGCTTGTAAGATAGCTTATGACTCTAGAATCAGACTGCAATGCATGTTCTAAGACCACAATATCTTACCCAGAGAATTTTCGTATCATATGCACAAACAGAAGTCAATATGGGAATTGACTAGAATAGAGTACGAACTATCAATTGCCAATTTATATAATTACCAAGAAGGTCACTGCATAATACAAGGATGTTCGGATATAAGGATTTGGGAACTATTGTTTCGCATTCTATAGTTGGATAATCTCCATGTCATTAGTACATAAGAAAACCACTTTAAGTAAACAAGGGATTACTACTTATTAGAAACCCGAATAAGGATCCCATCTGAAATGATAACTGTGAGCAGATGAAAAACAGGAGCGTAGCACTGTAAAAAAGCTGATCACTTGAGAACTCGGCCAGATATTTGTGTTGCTAGGCTCAAGTTTGTAAGGGAAAACGAGGAAGAAGCCACCATTGTCAGAGCTTAAATCTACAATTTTGTAAACCTTATTCTTGTGGTCTGAACATAGGTGTAGAGGTTCTACTGATATCCTTTTGTAATCTTTGGACAGCTTTACTACATAGTTATTTAATAGTTTAGGTAGCTGCTAGATTTCTACTGTACTTTTAGTTTGCCCCCCTGTAGCTCTGAATATAATTACTTACATAAAAAGACAGAAAGAAGACGGGCCAGCTGCTAGATTTCTCCTGTACTTTTGAATTTGCCTCCTTTGCGGCTTTGAATATAATTACTCATAAAAAAGGAAAGACGAGCCATGTCCAATTTTGAATAAGGCTCACTTATCTTATCAGAGCTGATGGCTCGCGAGCTTTTTCCTCGTGACAAGCTAAGCTTGAGATAGACTCGGGGTTCTTGAGGCTAGTTGCTCAATCGGGCTAACAACTTTGAATTAGCTTTTAGGGTACAATATGCCACCTTCCTTGCTGGGCTAACTTTTGAAAATATTTTTCTTCATCATTAAGTATGGCATATCCCAATTTTCATCACAAATACTATTCGGGAAGGCAAGTGAAAGAGAACCTAGATTTAACTGAGTCGAAAAGAGAATATAAGACAAAAGGCACAATAGAATGCAAATACCGCATCTCCATTTATTTTTCCAAGGATCACCAGCAATATAAGTGAAATGTCTCCAATTACGTAAAAATCTCCACCATCACCTTGCCCTGATTTCACCTTCACTTGGTATTGTCTATCCCAAATATGTACAGCGCCAAATGGTCATCTTCACTCTCAACTACGCTTTCTTTAGAGAGAAAACTTGGTCGTCTCAAAAGAAAGCATCGTTGACAGTTGAGACAATTATAGCTTGACATCGCAATAGCTGTTGACATGCTAAATAAATACTGACTAAGCATTTCCCTAATATCTCACGTCTCAACCTTTATGAAATGCAACCGATAAGACTCGGCTGGGACGACTACGGTGGATTCAAATTGGGGGGGGGAAGAATCAAATGATGGGAAGAATCAAATGATGGCATGAGAAAATTAAAGAACTCAAATATTCTCAACATCAAAATTTTAAGACAATGAACATTAAGTTAGATTCCGGTTGATAAAGTGAATGATCTCATTAGGCTTTGAGGAACAATGACGAAAGCCAAAATGAAATTCTTACTCACCATGCAAACCTTTTGTCTAGTATAGATGTTAAATCTTTTCAAATGGATTCCTTCAAATCACTTTATGCACATTATACCCCTAAACAAAGGGACAATGTAAGCCAGTAGACCTCTTTCAATATTTTCAGGCACTTTAAGGCACCAATCTTTGTGCATATATTCCCTCCAAACACTTTTTCCAGAATAAAATGATTCTGTCATCTAACACCCTCTATACCAAAATTAACCCAAGCATCAACTCATAAAGAACACTATTAACACTAGAGTAATCGCAAAAACAAGTTCGGCAAAGTTGTATGCTTTTATTGACGCACACCCGAAATTTTACGCTAAACACCAAATCATGACTGCAATTGTATCAACAAGTTCTTTCAAAGGGGCACTGGCCTAGCTAAAGATGAAATGAGAGACTGAAAGATGTAAACTGCTTGAAGAACGTAATGATGCAGCAAAGGTAAACCAAGCCTAACATGCAATTTAAGATTGCAGTAAGTTTTAATTATTAAATAGTAAAAGCATACCTCATCAAGCATAGTAATTAGCCTAGACTTCTTCCTCCCATGTTCTCCCCCCTCTCCACAACTTTGTAGATCATCAACAACCCTCTCCAATGGAGGAGGATCCATCATCAAAGCCGAAGATTCCGCCGTAACAATCTTCTGGGTGTAACTAAATCCATTTCCACCACAACCAAAATCACAAAGCTCTTCCAACAACTGCTGAGCAGGCTTCAAGAACCTCGATCCCTTCAAAATCGATGCGTAGCCCGTGAAAGGCCCGAGAGGCCCAACACTCCTAAACAAATCACTCCCACCAGTATCACCAATGCCTAGACCACCATATCTTTGTAGATTGAGCTCAAGAGGATGATTGTTGTGGTGGACTTGCTGTGAATTAGATAGTGACAAAGACAAGCCTTCATGATGGGTCATGTTTATGGAAAGTGATTCAGGTTTATACGCAACAACTTCATCACTTGAACCACCGCCATTATGAAATGACTGGTGATGGTCAAGATTCTGAGTGTAGAAATAAGGGTTTATGCTGCTGCTGTTGTTGACATGATCTAGGTGGTTTAGATGAGGTGGATCCATGTAGGAAGAAGAGGACGAATTAGAACAACCATTGTTGCTGTTGATGATCCCAAGATAACCACCACCCAGAAAACTAACACTGCCTTCTTCTTTAACACCACCATATGAAGATAGAAGCGACGGATCGTAAAGTGGGAGCAAACCTGCACACCCTTGGAGTTGTTGCGGGTTTGGGTGGCTCTGGATGATCTCTCTGAGCTTATCTCTTCTGCTTTGCTGTGGGACATGGTATGCTTCAAAACCCTCGTCCGCCATGATTTCTTTGGAGAGAGAAAGAGAGGTATATGAAGAGGTAAAGTGGGAACAGATGATCAAGAGATAGGGAAAGAGGACAAGAAGGAAAAAGATGGGTTGAAATGAAAGGCTCTCATCATGATGATAGATACATGTATATCTACTGAGCTTTAAGCTGCTGCTGCTGCTGCTGCAAAATATGATGCAGTGGTGCAGGCAAAAGCCAAACACACCCCCTTGTTGAAGGACTGAGTGTGTGTTTTCACTTCACGCAACCACTGTGCAAACACACACTTTCACGCACACAGACACACATATACACACACACACGCATAAATCTTTACTTACAGTCACCTCCTTCTCTCTCTCTCTCTCTCTGATTTTTTGTGGCAAATTTGGGTTGCGAAAAACCGGAGGACGACCGGCAATTTGCGGTAATAATTGAGCTCTACACTGTTACAGATTTTTTTCTGACAGTTTCTTTCTTTCTGTATATCTTTTGTTGTTTCTCCAGGGTCTTTTCCTCTTTTTCGGCAAGCAATTTAGGATTTTTTTTCCCTTTGGTTTGTTTAAAATAAATCTATTGTTAGCAAAATAAAATATTACGGTGCACATGTTATAAGTACATTATTAACGAATTTAATAAACTGAGTAACGATTTGATAAATGACTGTTTAGTGGAATGGTGATGTTGCTGCGTCTATTAGTTTTTTAAAAGACTAAAAAAAATGTGTATTCTACTTATTTGTAATAAGATGTATAGACATTAACATGTAACAAGGTCTATTGAATATCATTTTGTGCAAATTCCCTCCATATACCCTATATTACTTGTTTTTGTATATTTGTGAGTATCAAAAGTAAGTTAATGACCAATTTTATCAACATGGTGAACTCTAATCTTCTTTTAACTTCCTTAATTCCAATTTTTAATGATTAACACTCTATTTGATTGACAAATTCATTACATTTATTTTATATTTCTGAAAGAAAAAAATTTGATGGCTATCCGAGTTAAAGAAATTTTCTTTTAACTCTCATATAGTGACAAATAATGGTCGCTAAATATTTTTATTGATTGACACTAAAACATGTTACAAAGATTTGTCACTGAAAATGTTAGCAAAACAGTCATTAGAAATATTTAATGACTATTAATTATCATTATATACGGGGTTAGAAGAATATTCTTACATTCTAAGTAGCAGCTAAATTTCATTCTTTCCAATTATGTTGAAAAAGACTTTTTCTAAAAATTATATAACCATATTGCTCGGTTAGTAAATTTAATATTCACAACTCTAAATTATATAATTATATTGCTCGATTAGTAAATTTGAGTTTAATATTCAAATAGAGTTGTGTTTGTATATCAAATCCAAATATGAACATATGATTTATGAATAGAAATAATTAAAATACACCTACAAGTGCACATTTGCAAATATAAAAGGATGGTCGCCAAAAAAAAAATAATTATTAGCAATTTCAAGCTAAAAAATTATACAGATCAACTATATCACAAACAAAGAAGAGGTACAAGGCTATGGTAAGCGTGAAAGAGGAATTGGGAAGTCAATTAATTGGGTTTAAAAAGTGGTGGGATTTTGGGTAAAAAAAAGGATCATAATAATTAATTTTTTTAATTAGAAAACTAAATAAAAAATTTCATTTACTCTAAAACAAAGAAATTGGGTCGCCAAACAGAGGGTAAGCAGATCTTGGTGATGACGTAGATGACTCGTGGGAAGAGAAGTGATGAAATGTAATTATGTAAGGCTGAATTATTTACTCTTCCTTACACTAATCAGCCAAAAAGGAGCAAGTAGCTTTTTTTAGCTTTTCTACTTTCAAGATTTATTCTTTTCAAATTTTGAAAAAGGAGAACATGGGTTGCAAATGTACATGATTATACAAAAGGTAAAAATGACCTAATTACCTAAAAACAAAAGGTGGATATGTAACAGATGCCTCGCACAAGTGAAACATCATATTCAAATGTGCATGATTCTATTATGTACTTTTATCTTTTATATCTTTTTACGTTTAATGATCTTACACGTGTATTCTTTTCAGCATGTTATCCGTAACAAGTAATGGATGCAACTAATTAGAATTGACATTTACTTTCACGTGAATTAAAAATAGAATAATTTCTCAACTCAAGATCAATCGTTATTATTTTTTATCAATCACGACATTATATAAGTAATACGCTCCGAACTCCCCATCCAACATTTATGTTCGAGACATTCACCGGTAACAAAATCTATCTTTGTGCAAATTCACATTGTAGCTTTTGTTGTATGTGTGAATTACCAAACTCAAAATTCCCAACTCTCTTTACTTTGGTAAAATAATGATGATCAGCAAGGTGTTGGTTAATCATAATCCACAGCAAGCAACTGTCATGAACAGTATGAGAGGTGGACTGTTGTCATCTGGGTCAGGCAGGGACAGGAATACCAGCCAGAAGTTGCAACTTTTCTCTACATCTGGTGCGGGCCAAAAGGACAACCCCAGCAGAGCCTATTAATTTTGGTGAATTGGACTAGGTAAACCACTATAACATATTCCCACATTTTCACTAAAGTGGCTACTTTTGCGATTGCTCCCCCTTTGAAACATGTTTTTCACTAGCTGCTTTAGACAATTGATTTTATTTTATAACACAAAGGCTTCTCCTTTTGACACTGCTCACAAAACAAGCACTGATGATGCAATTTGTACTGCTGATGCTTTGGAAAGTGTTGTGGGCACAATCAATTTGTTTTCTGTGGCACATGAAGGGCAAGTTAACTCATGCAGAGTTGCAGTCATCTACAGTGTCATGTGTAGGTGACATTATTACCTTGCACCACTTAAATACTATATATATATATATGTGTGTGTGTGTGTGTTATGCATATAAAATGGTGCTAATATTTCATATGAATGGTGCCTACAGTATATATTACTCTGGATAAGGCTTTGATCACTGGAAATTTAATTCTAAATTTCTAATGGGCACCACTATGTTTTCAATTTTTTCAAAAACTGTTTAATTCCCTTTCCATAATTAGAAAAGTGGAATGATGATGCATTTCAGCAATTTTTGATATCAAAGTTACACAAAAAGAATCGATTAAAAATTAAAACAACTGGAGGCACCCGCCTATACGACCTTATTAACGAGAGGTCTAGTATGTGAGATTCTAAATACTACGAGTTTTGTCAAAAGGTTCTTTTTGTGTTTCGAAGTCGTGAACCGTAGGGTATAATGAAGGAAATTGTTGTGCATCATATATTATTCCTATTTAAGAGTAAAGTTTTTCTTTTGCATAAACAAAAATTGAGTTATTTAGCTTTTGTATATTAATTTGACCCCAATGAAGTTTAGAATTACTTGACCGAAATTGAAGTGAAAATTACTAATGTTTGTCGTATTTAGAATAGTCTTGTTGATATTCATTAATTGTCTAAAGAACGATGATTACAAAAAATGTCTAAAAAAATTATTACGGAGTATATAAGTGGCATCAAAATGTTACCAAGGAGAGGTAGATTTCACATAAGTTTCCACCTTTACCTTCTTCTTATCCTTGTTAATCATCAGCTCTGACTATGTCTATCATCATCTCTTCAAATGTTGGCCTAAGAGCCATCCCTTTATTGCATTCAATACTGGCCTACTGCAATCAAGGAAACTAACTGCATGAACCACCTCTTGTTGTGGAAGTTTTAAGGAAAGGTGAAATATTATTTTTACTATATTTTCCAGAAGTAGTTTGATTATTAATTTTGTAGTACTTTTATTGGCAACGTTGAATAATATCTTTTTTGGTAATTTCTTGTTTAGGTAAATGAAAAGAACCAACTATTTTATCTTTTTTTCTTTAAAAAAAAACTTTTCTACGGATTGGTAAAGTTTTGTCTGTAATCGTAGACCATTTCTTTTCTCCTTTTACTGTGGATTGACAAAGTTTTGTCTGTGATGTTAGATATGATCCAGGCAAACTATGGGTCATTATTTTTCTGCAGCGTGATGTGACAACACGGTTCAATTGCTACAGCAGCAGAACCATTCATCTCTCTTTATAAATGCCAGGACATTATGGATAATATTAGAAAATTGATATTTTTCCACAATTTTTTATATAACTTTAATTGTTTTAAGTTAAACATGAGATGGATTTAGAAGATACATGATTTTCATGGATATAACAGTGGATAAGTTATTTTCTATGGGCAATTACAAACTACAACTAAATCGAAATAAAGTTAAGAGTTTAAAGAGTGCAACAGAGCAGTAAAGTGATCCAAAAGTTAGGTTTAGGCGTGTTGTTGTTGAGTTCGCCTGCACGTGATGACAAAAGCTGCTCTAATTTATTTTTGATAATCTGGATCAGGTCATTTGTACAGTAGCAAACCTGAATAAAGTGAAATTCTTTGAGAGTAAAATGAACATGCTTCAAAAGTCCAGAAAAACAAGGATCAGCTGCTCTAGATGTCTGAATAACAAAAATGATAAATTACCGTGAGTAAAGATAGATATGTGAAAAAGATATAATCTGATAAGTCAAAGAAGACAAATAAGCAAACTTTTGAGGCCCGCTTCATTATGAGAATTTGCATAAAAAAATTTTGAAAAGAATGAGAAGGGGGGGATAAAGAAGAGTTATTTACAAAAATGTAAAAGCTAAATTGGTGAGAGGCAGCATCAAAGTGAAAACCTAGAAAGGCCGATGAGGTGTGAAAAGAGGGGCAATGACGAATGTTGTTTGTTAAATTGAAAGGAGAAATTTGAAGGAAGAAGGTGGATTGGGGTGTGGGAGGCAAAGATATATAACTTTTGTTGAGCTTCACAATGATCGGAAAATTTATAGAGACAAATGTGGAATAATAGAAGAGGTCATAATTCATAGTATATCATATCATAAAGAGCTGCAGCACAACATTCATAAAATTGTCATGCCACCTCAATCGTTAAGTTATCTGTGCGTCGCCCCCACCTTCTCTGATCTCTCCACTCTGCAATGGGATTCAAGCAAATGATTCAATCAGACGATGTTTTGGCTTATTTAATTATTTATAATCACAAGTTTCTTTTACTGAAATACATTTTGCCTGATTTCAGACCGTTAATCTCTGTAACTTAGGACCGTCGGATAAAAAAGGCATAACGAAATAGGAAGTGTGAATTATGAAATCACAAATATTTTTATAAAATAATCACCGATTCTAATTTTTTTTTGGGTGACAAATATATCTAACCGGTAGAGAGTATTGCATCTCGAGAACCTATAACTGTCACATACATCTTAGTCCCCAATTCTTGCACCTATGCTGGGGCCAAAATGTACAAGAATTCGTGTGTGGAGCACATAAATGGTGACGACGTAAATTTGCTATTAACAAGTACAGCAAGTGAAAATCGAACGGACGAAAAACCTAATCGAGATCCTGGATACCACTCAACCGATCCTTGTTGTTGGCGTGACCGATTCTAAATGCTGTGATTCTGGGCAACCAAAAATATACGTTCTTCAATAACCGCGACAACTTTTGCATTGGTTTGTGGAAAAGATTTAGAAGAAAAAGCTTGAAATGTGGTCATATGCACGAAGTGACGCAGTGATGATTAAGAAAGTTGAAGAAGCTAGTTCCACGTGAGGAGCAGTCAGAGATCTGAGTGAAGAAATAGGGTGGCCTGGCCAGGGTTACATCTACATCTACATCTACATACTGGGTATGTTCATGTCACGTCGTCATGCTAACGTTCTCTCTTGTGTAGCATTTTCAGTACACATCTGCGCTGCATGCATCATGGCTGCAGGTTGCACAACGTCCGAGAGATCTTTTGCTTCGAGAGCCAAAAGTATATAGAAATGTCCCCCGTGTTTGCCGTGGCTCGCTCGATCAACCGGAGGCTCGGTTTTCAGGCTTTCAGCTCTATATTTAGAATAGAGGGTACCTGAAGACCGCCTTTCTGGCTTCAGCACCAGGCATCAGCATACACAGCTTAGAAGCAGATCTTGGACCATTTGTTTGATCAAACTCTATTGGCTTCAGATTTACCGAGTACAGAAGAACCGGCAACCGAAACCCAAAAATTTAAATATATAACTTTGAAAAGGTAACTTAAAGTAATTTTATTTGTTTTGAAAGTACCGTTACTTTAACAATAGACTTTTTGGATGGACGTTTTCGTCCATATAACAATACTGAAAAGAAAAAATATGTGTGCACGCGCTCAGTGGTACCATCAGCTGCCTCCATCAAAGGGGAGGTACGTTGTAGAAGCCAAGAGTCTGTCGTATTCTTGTACAAAATGGTCTGATGTCTTGAAAAAAAACAAACAAAAAGACTCAAAATTGTATACAGTATGTCTGTTCAATAACAGTTTGTAAATGATTGTTTGAGCTTAACGAATACAAGGACGTTTGACCAAAAAAAAAACTTTGCACATGATCTTGAGTTTTTTAATTGTATTTTTTATTATATTTAGATTAAAATAGTCGTGACTTATGATTTCTAGTAAATGCGGATGAAATCACCTTTCACCAAAGGTGCAATTATATTCACAATTGAAATATTCATTTCCAGAAAAATAAATTAATTGTTGAGAGTTTTTACTTAAGATCTTGTAAATGATTTACACACCTGACATCTTCTCTTTTTTCCTTTTCGAGTAAGAACATTACAGTCTTTAATAATGAAAGCATAATAAGCGACGAAAATAATCATAAGTGATCACGGGAAAGAAGGACAAAGGGTGTGGCGTTCTTCATCCTCACTTGTCACTGCAAAAATGTAAACCTTTTATCAATTAATAATACACCTCACATGAATGTATATTTTACCTTAGACCAGTCGATCCGAAATAATCCTAGCACTTTTTCCTTAGCTCCTTTCCAATGATGTTCTAATCGAAACTTATTACATGGGTTCGAATCCTTCCATCGCTTTTATTTGTGACAAAATTATGTCTTTGTACGGTATGTGTTTTACGCACGAATTTTATACGATTTGGTTTAGCATATTATGTGACAGTCTTATAAGCGTTCAAGATGTAATACTCTCTTCAAATTGAATCAAAAAAGTTATGGTACAGCCTCTCTAGCAAACAATAAAATAAAACAAAATTGTCCTTCAGGAGTCCCCAATGAGTGCTGCTCCTTTTTTTCCCCATCATCATCTGCTGGGCTCCCACACTGTCAGCTAAGAGTACCCCCTAGAACCTGCTGCCTATACTAGGTAGGCTGTGACTTTCCACCCCACCAGCAGCAATGACCACCCCCTCGTCTTTCAAATTTCAATGCCAACAAGGTAACGTTTAAAGAATTTTCAGAACACATTTGAGAGATGGAGACTACTCATTCTGCTGGCTTTGTACTCTCCTCCACCCTTTTTCCTTTCTTTTGCTCTCTCTTTCTCCTTTCTCCTTCTGGCGTTGCTATTTGCTATCTTTGTGATTTGTGCTCCCTCCCGATTTTGACGGACACGAGGACATAAATGCAAATCCGAACCCACCACAAGTTGTGGTGCGTACCACAAAAAAAAAAAAAACTACGACATTGATAGCCAATACTTTGATTTTGCAACCACAAAAGTGATAACCCTGTTCATTAAGATTATGCCCTTCATACTTTAAAGAGAGAAAAATTGCATAAAATATCCCCGTGATTTGGGGTAATTGCAAAAAAACTCTATTGTTACAAAAATTGCAAAAGGACACATGTGGTCGCAAAAGTGTTATAAGAGACCATTTCCGTAACGAAATAAAAAAATTGTCGAAAATACCCTTGTATTTAAACCTGAAGATTGTCTTTGTACACCAGAATTCTCGAGCTAAAGGTTTGAAACATAAGAACAAGCTACCTCGGAACGATTCATCAGATCAAAGGGGTTTCAATTGCAATCTGGGGTTTCAATCACAGATCTTGGGTTTCAATGTGATTCTGCTTGCACCTCGGTCCTCGCCGGTGATCGGCGTTCCCTTCATGTTCCCCTCTTCTTCCCCCTCCCCGCTTTCCTCTTTCCCCTTCCATCCCGTCCTCTTCCAGTTGCTCACATGTTTGCTTGCGCCGGCCCTAATTAAGGCTTGGGCTTGTGGCGATGAAGGGCCTCAATCGTGGTGGGGGAAATGGATCGATGTGACGATGCAGATCGAGTTAACAGTGGGGATGGAGATCGAGTTCGCGGTGTGGTTCGCGGTGGGGGAAATGGATCGAACTCGATGGGGTTCGTGGTGGGGGAAATGGATCTAGCGGCAGCGGGAAAGGGTTCATGGCGGTGGTGGTGCAGTGGGTGGTGGTGCAGTGGGGCGTGGTGAGGGTGGCGGTCATGCGCTCTGATCGAAACTCTAATTGTAGATCTAGGTTTTTTTTAATTGTCTTGGTTTTGGAAGCTCGAGGCTTGTGATTTGTGAATCAGGCAGGTGGGCAGTTCAATTGGCTTGGGTTAATGGCGGCTAGGGTTTTGGTTGGTGGCTAGGGTTAGGGTTTGCTTGGATTAGGGAAGAAAATGGGACTTATGTGGGAGAGAATAAAAAAGGGAGGGTAATGTAGTCTTTTTAATATATTAAAATATATCATACACATTATTTAAGAAAGTGAATATCACGCTCCGTCAACTTGGGCGATTTTTCTAACGGTTGCAACAAAATTAACACCACATGTGTCTTTTTGCAATTTTTGTAACAATAGGGATTTTTTTGCAACTACCCCAAACCACAGGGGTATTTTACGCAATTTTCCCTTTAGAGAGCTCACTGTTATAAATGCCTATGTTTTTTAAGTTCAGTTGGTCTTCGGAGTTGAATTTGCATCCTTTAATTCGTTTTTGGTCCACCGGAAGAGGTATATCAAATACTTTCTCCTTGATCGTATTTTTTTTAGTCTGTCTTAAAAAAACTGATCGTTTTTTAAATTTGAAAAAGATTCTGTAAGTATTTTTTTTTTTTTTTATACTTTTTTTATTCTATTTATCTCTCCATAATTAATCCTCTACCAGTTCGTTTTCTCTTTCCTGATCCACTTTCTTTCTTCCCGCTCTCTATCTCTTGCTGTAAAATGGAAGACTAATAAAAAATGACTTATATCTTAAATATGTGTGCAAGCCAAACATGATGGGATGGACAAAATAACACTTTCTAATCGCTTATGATATGGCTTCAAATGTTGGAGCTAGAGTTGTCAAACGGGCCGGGCGGCCCGGCCCGGCCCGGTTCTGGCCCGGCCCCGTCCATGAACAGTAGCGGCCCCAGCACAGCGGGCTTGGGGCCTGGGCCTGGACCAGGCCTTCAATTCTGCAAAAAGCCCGGCCCGGCCCAAAACGGCCCGGGTTTGGCCCGGCCCGAAGTCGGCCCGGTCTGCGGCCCGGGTCTGGCCCAGTCTGCCGCCCGGTTTTGGCCCGGATCTGGCCCGGTCTGCGGCCCGGGTCTGGCCCGGTTTTGGCCCCCACTTGTTTGAATTTTTTTGTTTTCCCCCCCTTTCTTCCACCCCTTTTCCAAAATTCCACTTTTACCCCCCCAACAGCAATATAACGGCTAGTTTGGGGGGTATTTTAGTCTAACCTATATTTTTCAACTCCTTTACACTCTTACCCTCCCCAACAACTATAAACGGATAGTTTGTAGGGGTATTTTGGTCTTTTGTGAAGTTTCTAAAATCTATAAATTCACACCATTTCTCTCTAATTTTTCACACCAATCTTCTTACTCTCTCTTACCTAAACATTCTATATTTCTACAAGCTTTGCTACTATTTTCCTCTCCAATTACTACTCTTGCTAATTACTACTAGTATTTACTAATTAGTACTCTTGTTTATTAATTACTAGTCTTGCTAAATTCTTTTTAATTACTAACTCTCTAATATTTGTTACTCGTTCATTCTTTTAATTGTTATTTCTTATTACTACTCTTATACTTGTGTATTTAGTTACTCTTACAAAGTTTAGCGTGAAATATGGCTGGATTATTGAAGAAAATGAGGCGTGCATCGTCATCACGAAAAACATCATCATCATCGCAAGCACCACCACCAGCACAAGCGCCAGCGCCACGGCCATCACAAACACCAATCCAAGCACCAACACAACCATTCGTTCCTGGACGAATGAGTACAGGCTGTATGATAGATACCCAAGCCAATTGGGAGTTCAATCAAAACATTCCAGATTTTGAATACACGCCTGATGAAGACCCCCCGCATTATAGTCAAGGACGCAGCTCGGTTGGCGAAGCTACTACTCCGTGGCATAATCTCAACCCTATGCCTGGTCATGATGAAGAAGGGCCGAGCAATGCCTCCGGTAATGAGCCAGAAGTCCAAAAGGGGAAAAAAAGAAAGCCGAGTGTTGGAATCATTTTGATGTAGTTACGGTGGACGGCATCCGAAAAGCTCGATGTAAGTACTGCGCTAAATTATTTTCGTCTGGTAGTGGTAATGGACATCTTAACAGGCATTACCCTCTGTGTGCACCTCGACAAGGCCACGTCGAACCTACCCAAACGCAGTTATCTTTTGACGGTAAGTTATTTGTTTATAATCAGCGAGAGCAAAGAGACGGTCTCGCTGAATTTGTTATTCATGATGAACAAGCCTTTTCTTTTGCCGATAATCCTAAGCACTCTAGATATATGAACACATACGTTCAACCTTTGTACAAAAAGGTTCATAGAAACACAACTAGATCCGATGCACTCCGACAGTACAATGCTGCTAAAGCACGCCTTATCGATTATTTCGATAAATTTGACGGTAAAGTTAGTCTTACTTCTGATATTTGGCAATCTCCTTTACTTTTGTTAGTTATTCTTGTGTGACCGCTCATTGGATTGATGCAGATTGGGTTATGCACAAGAGAATCATCGCTTTCGAGCACTTCCCTTATCCGCATGATGGAATGAACATTGCTATTCTTATATTAAAAGCATGTACCACATTTAAAATTAAGGATAAGATTATGAGTGTTAGTTTTGATAATGCTTCTAATAATAAAGTTGCTGTTGCAGCTTTAAAGGAGACGCTTCAACCTGTACTTAATGGTGAATTATTTCATGTTCGCTGTGTTTGTCACATTATTAATTTAATTGTTCAAGATGGTTTAGCTGCTGCAGGAGATATTCTTCTCAAAATGAGGGGTATGACAGCGTATGTTAATAGCTCGAGTCCGAGAACACAACAATTTAAAACGTTGTGTGTTCAATATAATATGCCTCGCAGGAGAGCAGTTACAGATGTGGTCCACAGGTGGAACTCTACATACCACATGCTTTTACACATTCTGGCATACCGAGAAGTCTATACGCATTTTCTACTAACCCAGTTCCCAGCCGGCTTGCCAACTCAAGAGGAATGGCAGATGGCCACATACCTAGCTGAATTTTTGGAGGTATTCTACACGTCTACCAATTTATTGTCTGGTACGTACTATCCCACCTCTCCTCTCGCTGTAATAGAAATTCTCAAGATGGCTACAATGTTAACAAAATGGAGATATATAGGACCCTTTAAGGAAATAGTAAAAGTGATGGATCAAAAATTTAATAAATATTGGAGTAAACTGCCTGTTATTTTTACTGTGGCTACTTGTTTAGATCCTAGGTTAAAGTTGCATGGCGTGAACGCCTCGATACAAGAGATATCGAAATTAATGTGCTACACAGCAGAGGAGACAACCGCATTCACAGCAAAAGTGAGCAAGAGGTTTGAGGACTTGTTCAACGTCTATCGTAATTCTGCTGACGTGCGCGGGCGAGCTACATCATCATCCACTGTTGAGAGGTATTATGCGCCATACCTTAAGGGCTTTGAACATCTAGTAGCAAGACAACTACCAGGTGAAGGTACTTCTAATTCGGCAGGTTCGTATACTTTTTCCTCTTTTAATGAGATTGGTGTATATGCAAATACTGATCATTATTCTGATTTATCAAGGCAAGAACAGGTTAATTTTAATTTGTTAAATTTTTGGAAACAAAATCAAAACATGTATAAAACTTTATCCCAAATTGCACGGGATGTACTGCCAGTGCAAGCCTCCACGGTTGCTTCAGAGTCGGCATTTTCAGCCAGCGGGAGGGTTTTGGATGACAGGAGGAGTCGTCTTAACCCCGAGTCGCTCGAGCTATGTGTATGTTGGAAGGATTATCTTGATGCGAAATACCGCGAGCAAGATAAACCGATTGATGATAGGAAGAGCAGTGACTCGGATATTGAAGTACTTCTGGATGATTAGGTAATTTGTTTTTATTTTCCTCTTTTGATCCTTTTGGTTGACGTTGCAGATTTCTTGATCTTTGATTGCTGATATTTTGGATAGACATGCATTATTATTTTGATTGTTAGAATTTTAAGAATAAATTTTTTCACAAAATATACTTTTTTTCCATATATATAAAATAAATTTTTACAAGCAAGATATATATTTTTTCGTATATATAAAAAAATAGGTAACTTCGCCTGTTTGTTTACAAGCAGCCGGTCCCAAGCCCGGATAAAAGGAGGAGGGCCTATGAATACATTTATTATTTTTCTATATAAATTGTTATGTGTTAAGATTTTATTAATAAAGCTCATCAAGAAGAGTATGAAAATGTTTAACATATAATAAAAAATATAATGGCTAACAAATAAATATGTATATACATACATACATATATATGTATATTACTTATAATGAAATAAAAGGATAAAGATTAGGTTCGTTAAATTGTGAATATTGCCTAGAGATGAAATTTAAAATTGAATAACAAGAAGAAAAAAAAAAAAAAAAAGGGCCCGGGCCCGGCCCAAGCCCGGCCCTAGATATTGGGCCTAGGGCCAGGGCCTGGACTGGGCCTAGGTTTGCCTTCGGCAGGCCCGGCCCGGCCCGGCCCGGTTGGCAGCCCCGGCCCGGCCCCACAGCAGGCCCGATGGGCTTGGGCTGGGCCGGCCCAAGCCCGGCCCTTTGACAACTCTAGTTGGAGCGTGGGCAGAAGGAGCAAACATTTCATGGTCTCAAGCCATTAGTCTCTTATCTAGGATTTGCTCGATCGAAAAAGGCCCATGTGATAGAAGCGGGTGTAAAAGAGACAAATGATAATTTTATATTTTATTTAACGCTCCTAGATGTTCGAGATAATGGTTCAGGATCTTATGATATTTTCTAGGACACCAGGGCTAGCAAGCATGATGGGCCTAGTTTATAAGTAATTGAAACCCATTAAGATAGCAGAATTGGGCCTACTAACCAACCCAAGTTCTCGAAAGCAGAGATACCCACTGTTTAATCCTTGGGTTTGAAAGCAACCCGAGCTTGAGTAGCTTAATTCGTTTTCAATGTCTACTATGAACGACAACGCTGAAATTTTAACACATTATGAGAGGTTCAACTTGAATGAGTGAACGTGTGTTTCTTACTTCGGAGCCAGGACATTGGTAAAGTGACTCCTAGCACCAAAATAAGAAAAATAATGAGCGTCTTCTATTTCTCGTCACTAGCCCCTGCGGTCACAAATAAATAAAAAATAAAGATCTTATTTATTTCAATTGAAAACAAAACTGAGAAATGCATTCCATGTGTAATTGCACTCTAAGCACGTCATTTACGCAGGCAGAGTATGCAACGGATGCGATAGGTGCGTCACGTTACACTAGGAGCAATATGACTTCCTTTTTAGACACCAAATGCACAAAACTGGTGTTTCTTTTTGATTAGTGACTATGTTTCTCTACAAAACCATGACTGCTACACGGTTTATGTTGTCACTACGTTCACTCCTAACAATCTAATGGCAAAAGGTTACTGGGCTAACTTCATTGTTTACTTCCACACTCCCATAGGGGAGGTAAAGTTCGACTAATCGTGGCCGACGTTATATGTTCTCTAAACATGATGTTGTTGAGAAATCTGTTGACAGTGGTCCAACTCTAGCACGTACTTTGATCTGTTGATATATTTCCGTCTCGTGGAAGTTGCTTAAAATATTATACAATAACTTTGCGGATTGGTGTGTCACCTCAATATATTCACTTCAAAACGATTGACGATGACCTCTTTTGACGCTAAATGTTTGTCGCCAAACTTTGCGCAGTCACGTTCACCTTTCAAGTCAATTTTCTTTTCTAAACTAAACTTAGCTTTCCGCAGTTGCTTAAAGATTGAAAGGGAACATCTACATGGTCCTCTTCACGAGCATAGGACAAGGATAATCACTAGAGGCAAGTGGCATTAGAAAGTTAGAAAACCTACCTGTTAGAAGTGTTAAAAGAAAGTGGAAAAACACCTCTAAAGAATAATGGGCTAAGTCGCTCTCCTAAGACATTTTGTGCCTCATGGGATTACCACAGTGCAGCAAGGCTCTTGACGCGTCACCTCCAAAATACAGTAGCCAATCCTGACTATTGCTTCACTTGTGTTTCTGCACAAACGATGTTTCTTCTACTTGTCGTTTCTCCCTTTGCACATGCAAGTCCAAGACTCAAAGCACATCTACCAAGAAGCCAACAATTGTTTTACTATGCACACCTCAAAATTCCTCAAAAGGGCTAATGCAGGTCAAATATTTTTCAACAGTTCAAGTACATAAGAAAAACTCATCTTTTTTACTTACAAGTAATATCGAACTGAAGCGTTTATATATATATTTTTTCTCAAAACCCTAATAATTTCTCAAATCCATTCCTGCATGAGAAGGATATTTTTTGTTAAAATACTCAACCCTACCTTAAAAAAAAATCAGCAATTTGTCGGATCAGTGCACAATTTTTTTTTTAGTTTATCAAACGAGTTCAATTTTTTTGTCTATCAGTCGAGTAATGGTCTTAATCAGAGCCTAATCGTCCCGAATCTGCTTATGCTAATGTGCTTAGTGCTTAATATTAGTAATTACCACCACTTAGTAGGTCACTACCGATATTAGTCCTTATAAATGCATGCTCACCTCGCAGACTTTGCACCACTTGAACATCAACATGGCCAACTCGCTCTTCCTTCTGCCAACTTTTGCGCTCCTCTTTCTTCACCACTGCCCTAGCCAGAGACCCCAACTTGGTCGTCGACTTTGTCGACCCCAACGTCTCGTATGACTTCCCTGGAAGGTACTTCACATACACCGGCTTGCGAGGTGGCATGGTATAGGACACAAGGGGGTGAAGTCCGACAAGTTCCCCGCACTAGACGGCATGGGCGTTTCGATGGAGTTGGCCGAGTTAGCGCCGGGCGCTGTCAACCGCCCGCACACCCACCCGCGAGGCAGCGAGTTGCTGTTCGTCTTGGAGGGTGCCTTGAGCGTAGGCACGACTGATAGTCGTGGGAAGCTGTACAAAAATGATCTGCACAAATACGATGTTTTCTTGTTTCCTGAGGAGCTGCCACACTATGAAGCCAACTTGAACAAGGGTTAGAAGGCGGTGGTGATTATGATGTTTGGTAGCGCTGATGCAGGTTTTGTGTCTCTTTCTCAGAGCTTGTTTGGTTCTGGCATCACAGCTGAAGTGCTCATGAAGACCTTTAAGGTTTCAGCTGAAACTATTCAGGAACTTAAGGATGCCTAGTAATAACATATATAGTTTGGTTGTATGTGGGTTTTGCCTCTCTTTGTGATGTATGAATAAAACATTACTACCTTGGAAATAAAGTTTGCTTAAGAAAGGAAATGGCCTAGTTTTGGTGTCTTAGACTATTTCTCTAGCTACTAGTGGTTTATGCTTTGTTGCCAGGTTCTTCCCTTATCTGAAATTAGGTACTTCTCTAAAAGTAAGGATTGCAAGTGAACCGAGTTTTTCGCGAACAAGCTCGTGATTTGTCTAAACAAAAAAACTTGTTTACGGTCGTTTATTAGACAAGCGAAACAAGCTTGAACAAAAAAATTGAATCCGTTTAATAAACGAACCGAACATAAAAATCTAAAATCTTTTGTGAACAAGCTCGTTAACAACTCATTTATTTAATCAAATTAATTCATAAGCCCAATTATCAAGCATGGGTACTTATAAGCCCAATCCAAATAGCCCAAACAAAAATCAAACCAAAACCTAGACCATTTTAGTTCGTGTTAGCGTAAGTTTCGCAAACCCAAATTTGAGCAAGGGTTTGTAGCTCGTGACGAACTCAAGCGGAGATTGAATACAGTCAAACTAAACGAATAAGACCTCGAGCTCTGTTTGAACCAGCCGAGTACTCGTTCATTTCCTGCCTTACTAAAAACTGGCGGTAGCTTTCATGCATGCACTAGCCTTACATCCATGCTTTATCACTGCTAGCGTCTCTAAGCTTTTAGCATGGCCTGACAATGAGATCACCCGGCCCTACACAACCATGTCGGATATGTACCGACTTGCTACTAATTCAGTTTAGATTTCTTAGTCGAATATGTGTCAACCCAACTCGATAGTCGAATATGTGGCAACCCAGACCGGACCCATAGGGCCAAATAATGGGACGGGCCATTTAAGGCTTCGAGCCTTGAAAAATCGGGCCGGGCCTAAATTTAGAAAATGGAGGCCCTGTCCAGGCTCAGGCCCTGTTCAGGCTCAAGCCCTAGGCCTTAACTTTAGGGCCGGCCCAGACCCTTTTTTTAAAAAATTTTCTTTTTTGTATTGTGAAAAACATTAATTCATAAAATAAATAAAATTGATAGGCCCTAAACCATTCAATATCTCTCTCGTGGTTAATGAAGTGCCTTAGAGCTCTACTTTTACTCTATTTGAGAATATTGATTTGCAATAAAGAGTAATTTTGTTCGCAAAAAGACAATCTTTTCATAGGAAAAAATATAACTTTTAGTCATGAAGGTTTTTTGTTTTCTAAACTCAACAATGGATACCTAAAAAACTTTTCCAATGATATTTCTAAAAAATTTTACTCAAATATACCTCTAGCTTTGCATTTTCATAATATTAAGTATCTCATTAGAAACATGCATCATTAGACCACTTTTACCATTAACTTTTCCGTACTTTCTAGAGTTATGTTCTCAATTTCTATTACCTAATTATGTTGTTTCTAGTTCCTAGACAAACAAGCATATATTTTCTCTTCATAATTTCATGAAATTAATACAGAGGAGCCTTACAAGTAAAAGTAAATAAAGAAGTAGGAACCATCATCATGAGCTGAAAAAAAAATGTGCATGTCCAAAACATTAAATAAAAAGAGAAAAAATATGAGGTAGAGAAAGAATTAGGCGCGAGAAAAAGGGGAAAGAAAAAAATGTAAGTAACATAAAATGGTTTAGGGCTAGATTTAGGGCCAAAGGGCTGTGCCAGAATAGGGCCAAAAAGAGGGCCAGATTTAGGGCCGAGGCCGACCCGGGCCTTTTTAGGGCCAGGCCTAGCCAAAATTGAAAAATATTAGGCCTGGCCCTAGCCCTGGCCCAAGGCCCTACGCGTTAGGGCCAGCACTATTCACCTTTAGGACCGGGCCAGCTCGGGCCTATTTAGGCCGATTTCTAAGTAAATCCACCATTGAGACCAATTTTGCCGGTTACAAGTGATGCTGTTAAACGAAATTTGGAGCTGTATTCTTGCATATGTAGAAGGCAGCCTGTCAATGGATTAGATCTTGATATAATTCGGATTGGTCGAATATGGTGAGATTTTGCGATCGGAAACCCAATCTGTGTGTAGGGCTGCTTATTGACAAATAGAATTTGGCTAGACAAAGTTGGGTCGGATCCCATAGATATTCGATAAAATAATCCGTAGTTGTCTAATATTATCATATCAACTTATGTGGTAATAAATTACCAATAAATATGCGACAACATGACATATTTGTTAAAATGTTGGTCAAACTGCCAACTACACATCAATGCCCGACCTCAGTTTTATTTTTTAGTCAAATAGGATAGCAAAACACGATAAGAAAAAAAATAAAAATAAAATAAAGAATTGACTGTTCATGGTATTCCAAATTGCATGCACTTTGCGAGGCCTATCTCAATAAAACAAACAAAGAATCTGCTGACGAAAAAATTGCTGGCAAAATTGCTTAAAAGGCAGCTACCCAACTTTAATAACTAAAAGTTAACTAACACTAGCTATGTATAGACTACCTCAATCGACAAACTCATCAGGAACTTAAAGATTTATATCGAAAATTCATCTTCTAACAAATAACCCTCGAACTTAGGATTAGTTGCACATAAAATCTCAGACTTTAGAGTTTAGACCATTTATAAAAAATACTTCAGGATTTAATTTTTGGTAACCACTAGCACACACCTCTAGCTATGTGCTTCACACACGATTTGACAACTTTCCATTAATTTTTGGGCTAATTACACCTATATCCCTGAGGTTTGGGGGTAATTACAGCCAAGGACAATAGTTTGGACAAATTACACTTATGTCCATTGACCAAACGGAACCCTAAAAAACCTAACGGTTTTGATAAAATGACATTGTTACCCTTAAATTAGAATGTTATTTTCTTTCACATGCCATTACTTTATCTTAAAAAAAAACAATTTAATGTTTGCTCTAACACCCCCCCCCACCCAACCCCCCTAATCCCCCCCAACCCAATTTGATCTCTCATACTCCCCCGACCAGCCTCCCCCTTAGCCTTCCCCGTCTCCCCGTCTGCCTTCCCCCTCCCCGTCGCCGCACCACCCTCCCCCTTCCCCTTCCCGGTCACCGCGACCACCCTTGCCCTTTCCCTTCCCCGTTACAGCGACCACCCTTCCCCTTCGCCGTGACCACCCTTCCCCTTCCCCTTCCCCGTCGCCGCGACCACCCTTCCCCTTCCCCTCCCCGTCACCGCGACCACCCTCCCCTTCCCCGTCGCCGCAAAGTTAGTCAACAGTGATGGAGGTAACGGCGCAAGGGGGCTGCCGGCGTGGGGCAAGTGGAGATGGTTGCCGGCGCTGAGAAATTTGCAGCTTGCGAATTAGGGTTTTGAAACCCTAATTCGGGAATTAGGGTTTTGAAACCCTAATTCGCGAATTAGGGTTTTGAAACCTAATTCGCGAATTATGGTTTTGAAACCCTAATTCGCGAATTAGGGTTTTGAAACCTAATTCGCGAATTAGGGTTTTGAAATGAGAATTTGCAGATTGAGAATTAGAACCCTAATTTGCAAGTTAGGGTTTTTCAGTGAGAAATTTGCAGATTGAGATTGATGAAATAGACTGCTAAGGAACAAATCAATAATTTTAGGGTTTTCAAACCCTAATCTTTAAATTAAACCTTGAAATCTTAAATAAATTTTTTTAAATATATTCAGTATATACATACAGTACAAGGGGCAGTATCGTCATTTTAAAAATACGTATTGATGACATCATAAAAAAAGTGTACTTTTTGGACGGAACCCTGACGGATGGACACGGGTGATACATTTTAAAAGTGTTTGGTCACGGAATGTTACATTTTGAAACTTTGTGTCCTTGATTGTAATTACCCCATAACCTCAGGGACATAGGTGTAATTAGCCCTTAATTTTTTGCATGTCCGTAGGAACCCCAAGGATACAAAGGTAATTTTATTTGTTTTGGAAAGTACCGCTCTATAACTACTTTAACAATAGAAACATGATTGAAATGATTAAAATGAAGTTCAAATATTATTTTTATTTTTATAAGTGTATCGTGCAAAATAAACAAAGAAATATTTTATTTTAGGGGAAAGTAGGGAATGACCCCATCTACTTTACACGTTGTGCGATTTGCCCCCCTCCACTTCAAAATTAACCACTAAACCCCCCCACACTTACAGAAATTGGGCACCTTAGACGGGTCCGTTATGAATAGTGTGAAATGACCAAAATACCCTTATTTCTTTATTAGTTAATGACCCCATGTACTATACACGGTGTGCAATTTCCCCTCCTCAACTTCAAAATTAACCACTAAACCCCCTTACACTTACAGAAATTGGGCACATTAAATGGAAACAGTTAAATTTAAATGACAATTTTGCCCATGACCCTCCCCCCCACCCCCCCTTCATTCCCCACCCCCCCACCCGTTAGACCAGTCCCCCACCGCATTCTGCGCTACCAGATTCATTGCAAACAAGGGATTGCTGCAATCTGCACCTCCTCTTCTGGTCAACCCCGCTACAATTGGTGATTCACTGAGCACAACCACTGGTCTTTTTCTCCGACCACCAGGGAGTTACAAAAAAAAAAAAAAGGAACCACGATTGTCGTTGGTATATCACCGGCGCAACAACTACCATGATCAGCGTCACAGTAACCACCATTCTGGCCAACTCCCCCAACTTTATACTGTCTGGCTACACATCGTCGTGAGTTGCCTCATCGCTGCCATTTCCCACCACCTTGCGTCTGCAAGCCAGTGGGGCTTCTTCATCGGCCACCAACCGACTGACGCAATCAACACCGGTAACATCAATCCCCACAGACACAGGCTATCGGCGTCTGATTGCCGCACATCCGTCCAGATCCCTGCCACCACGATCGACGACCACGTCCCCAAATCGCAGGTCTAACCTCCGTCGTCATTCCACCCCAATCCACAACATCGCGCCAAGCAACGTCACATGACCACCGTGACTGGCTACACGCCGCTGGGGCTGCACCAGATTCGCGATGACGTTGCCGCCACAGTCGTATGCGAGTAGCGTGTGTGTATGTTTGCAGTGGGTGCGCGTCTGTGTCTGGGTTTAGGGTATGTGTGTGTGTGTGTGTGTGTGTGCACGTGCGTGCGTGCGTGCGTGCTGGGTGTGCGTGGAGTGTGTGTATGTGGGATTGAGTAAAAAGTCTGAGAGGAGAGAAAAAGAAGTTGAAAGAATGGTATTAAACTTAAATAGGGTAAGGAAATAATGGTATTTTGGTCATTTCACGAATATTCATAACGAACCCGTCTAAAGTGCCCAATTTTCGTAAGTGTGGGGGGGGGGGGGGGGGGTTTAGTGGTTATGTTTGAAGTAGAGGGGGGAAAATCGCACACCGTCTATAGTACAGGGGGTCATTAGTTAATTACCCCTAACAAAATGGGCAAAAACGTCATTTACAAAAAAAAATCGTTAGTCAACGCGCGTGTTGACCACGCGCTGTTAAATTTAACGGTTTCCGTCTAAGGTGCCCAATTTCTGTAAGTGTGGGGGGGTTTAGTGGTTAATTTTGAAGTGGAGGGGGACAAATCGCACAACGTGTAAAGTAGAGGGGGTCATTCCCTACTTTTCCCTTTATTTTAAGCAATCTTCGAGTTTTTAGATGGACATTTTTGTGTGTATAATATACTGAAAAGAAAAATATGTGGGTACGTGCCCAGTAGTACTATCATAGAAGCCAAGAGTCGGTCATATTCTTGTACAAAATGGTTTGATTTCTTCAAAGAAACAAAGCAAAAACAAGACTCAAAATCCTGTAGATGATCTTGAGTTTCTTAATTGTAATTTCTATTATATTTATATTAAAATAGTCGTGACTTATGGTTTCTAGTAAATGTGGATGAAGTTACCTTTCCCCAACGGTACAATTATATTCACAATTGGAAGATTCGTTTCCAGAAAAATAAATTAATAGTTGAGACTTTTTACTAAAGATCTTGTAAATGACATACATGATACACCTGACATCTTCCCTTTTTTTCTTTTTCCTTTTCGAGTAAAAACTTTACGGTCTTTAATAATGAAAGCATAATAAGTGACAAAAATAATCATAAGCGATCACGAGATAGAAGGACAAAGAATGTGGCGTTCTTCATCTTCACTTCTCACTGCAAAGTGTAAACCTTGGACCGGTCAATCCAAAAGAATCCGAGCACTTTTTCCTTAACTCCTTGCCGTCCGATGATGTCCTAATAAAAGCTTACTACATGGGTTCGAGTCTTTTCGTCGCTCTTATTACTGGTAAATTTACGGATTTTTGTGCGCTTCAATCTCGACATAAGTGAAGGAATTAAAGACTTAGATGAAAAAAAAAGACCGCCAGCTAATCTGTTCGAAAACCATTTGATTTTTTTATTTTTAGAAGAAAGAAAAACGCGTTTGTCACACGATTTTCGTTTTTTTTCCTTAAGTTTTGAAAACTAATTTTTAAAACAGGGCTGTTTTTTAAAACTCTCATTTTGGAGTTGTGAATTTTCAATTTTTGTTTTGTTTTGAGACCACCACCACCACTCCATCGCCATAGTCACAGTCCGCCGCCACTGTCGGCCATATCACATTCTACCATCGCCACCGCAATCATCACTAAAGAAAAAATTCAAAATAAAAACTGATAATCAAATACTAAAAAAATTCAAAATAAAATTTGGATAATCAAACAATCATTTATTTTTATAAAAAATAAAAATGAACTGATTATAATTTTTATTATTTTTTAAATAAAATTATAAGTAATTTTAAAAGCTATCTTGGAATCTCTTGTGGGTGCTGCCCCCTTTTTTTCCATCATCATCTGCTGGGCTCCCCCACTGTCTGCTTAGAGTACACCCAGCACCTGCTACCTATACTAGGTAGGCTGTGACTTTCCACACCACTGACCACCCCTTTGTCTTTCAATTTTCAATGCCCACAACGTAACTCTAAAGAATTTTCAGAACATTTTTTTAGGGACGAGTCCTCTGAAATCGCTTTCAATTTTAATTTTATATTTTTTAAAAAATAAAAATTAATTTATTTTTTACAAAAATTAATAGGTATTTAATTATCTAATTTTTATTTTGAGTGTTTGATTATTTAATTTTTATTTTTAATTTTTTCTTTACCTGTGATTCTAGTGGCGGGTGGCCGGCGGGCTATGGCGAACGTCGGCGACAGGCGGTGGGAGGATGATGGTGATGGTGGTTTCAAAACTCAAAACTCCTAAATAGGAGTTTTTACAAACAGCCCTGTTTAAAAATATTGGTTTTCAAAATTGAAGAAAAAAATAAAAACTGTGTGCCAAATTTATTTTTTTTCAATTTACAAAATTGAAAAAAAAAACCAGAAAACCAAATATTTTTCAAATGCTAAGAGAGACTATAAATCTTTCTGCTGGCTTTGTACTCTCCTCCACGCTTTTCCCTTTCTTTTGCTATCTCTTTCTCCTTTCACTTTTCTCGCTTTGCTATTTGCTATATTTGTGATTTGTGCTCCCTCCCAATTTTGGCGGGGTTCAATTTTAACACGAGAACATTGATAGTCAATACTTTGATGTTACAACCACAAAAGTGACAACCCTGTTCATTAACATTATGTCCTTCATACTTTAGAGAGCTCACTGTTTTCTTATTAGGTAAATGTTTATGTTTCTTGAGTTCAATAGCCTTCAAGAGTTTTTTTTTCTAATTAATACATCTTTAAAATTTAATTATCAATTTACTCATTTTCAAAAGTGTGGTATGTGAGTAAATAAATTTCAAAAAAGAGTTAATTGATAATTAAGTTTTAAAACAATATTAATTAGAGAAAAAACTCGGCCTTCAGAGTTAAATTTGCATCCCTTGATTCATTTTTGGTTCACAGGAGGAGGTATGTCAAATACTCTTTCCGTCTAAAAAAAAAAATTGATCATTTTTTTAGCATGTTTTTAAAAAAAAAAATTGATAATTTTTTAATTTAAAAAAGATTTTATAAGTATTCTTTTATGTTTATTCTTCTTACACTTTTTTATTCTATTTATCTCTCCATAATTAATCCTCCACAAACTTACTTTCCTTTTCCTAATCCACTTTCTTCCTCCCCTTCTCCGTCTTGCGACAGAGCGTAAGACTCATAAAAAATGACTTATATCTTAAATAAACGTACAAGTCAATCATGATTAAAAAAAATTGGTAAGGAGAGAATAATACTTTTTAATCACCTACGATATGGCTTTAAATGTTGGTATACGGGCCAAAAGGAGCAAACATTTCACGGTCTCAAACCATTAGTCTCTCAGATGATAATATTATATTTTATTTAACACTCGTAGATGATGGAGAAAATGGTTCGGGATCTTACCATATTTTCTAGGATCCCGGGGATAGGAAAATTCTTTTCGTGTATTAGCTCAACCTGACATGGTCCACTTCTTGAGTATGCCCGGCTTGTCTCACATGAAATGTAAGCATGCAAGCCTAAAATTTCAGTGTCAAGAATGGGCTTTACATGCCCCAGACCAGGAAGCATGATGGGCCTAGTTCATAAGAAATTGAAGCCCATTATGGGTAGCAGAACTGGGCCTACTAACCACATCTGAGTCGACCCAAGTTCTCGACCGCAGAGAGATACCCATTGTTTAATCTTTGAATTTGAAAGCAACCCAAGATATTACTACGACCGGACTCTACGAGTGCCTCGAAAGATATTACTACGACCGAGCTCGAGTAGCTTAATTCTTCCCGCATCCCTTTCACGACGGATTGCGATGAAATTTACTATACATTGTGAGAGGTTTATCGTGAATGAGTGTACGCGTGTTTCTTTCTTCGAAACCAGGACAGTGGTCGCGTGACTTTTCGCTCAAAATAAGGAAAATAATAAACGTGCTCCTTTTCTTTTAACTAACCCTAGCTGTTGCTGTGCAAAGGGATTTTGCACCAAAATATAAAACTGAGAACTGCTTTCCATGTGTAATTGCACTCTAAGCACGTGAGTAATGTAGGCAGAGTATGCAACTGATTCAAGAGGTATGTCACGTTACACTAGAACTTTTTCATCCCTCAAATTAATTTCTTTTGTAAACTGAACTCAGCTTCGGCAGTTACCCTATAAAGATTTAAAGGAACATACGCATGATCCTATTTACAAAACAGTGGACAAGAGGAGAAACACTAGTGGAAGTGGCTTGAGAAAGCTCCAAACACTATCTGTTGGAAGTGTTACAAGAAAATGTAAGAAATACTCTCAAAAATAAAGTGAAGATTAATTGGCTGAGAAGCGAATTATGTCGTTCTCTTTGAGACGATTCACGCCCCTTTAGATTACCACCACCGGAACAAGGTCCTTGGCGTAGCCTTCATGATACAACAACTCAGCTCAAACTGTTACTTTACTCGGCTCGTATTTCTCCACAAAAGAATAAAGTAGAAGCTTCACCGTTGTATAAAAAATCAAAAAGTGGAAGAGAGAGCTTATATGAGATAGAGGTCTAAGGCTAAGTAAAAATTAGTTGTTGAAATCTGTTGCAAAAGATTGATTCTGACATAAACTCATATCTCAGCACTTGTACGTCCTTCCCCCTGTACTAAGACGTGAAGAAGTGCTATCTTATATACTCCTTAATATTTTTTTTGAGGACTAAGTGTTTTTAAGAGTTGAAGTAATTCATTTTTTCATCTGCAAGCTATGTTTGACTAAAGCGTCTAAATATTTTTCTCAAAATTCCAACGGTTTCTCAAAACCATTCTCGAAAAAGGAATTTTTGTGTTAAAATACTCCAACACTGCCTTAAAAAAGACATCCATCCTTTGCCTTCTAAGTCCACTGACATCTCGATCTATTGGCAAACTTACCCACAGAAGCAATGGAGTGACCACTTTCCTTCATTGTTTTTTCCAATTCAACACTTCTCTATCAGCCGAGTAATGGTCTTAATCAGAGTCTAATGGTCCCGCATCTGCTTGTGCTAATATGCCTAGTGCTTAATATCAGCTATTAACACCACTTAGTAGGTCACTACCGATAGTACTCCTTATAAACGCATGCACACCTTGCAGGCTCTGCACCACTTGAACATCAATATGGCCAACTCGCTCTTTCTTCTGCCAACTTTTGCGCTCCTCTTCCTCACCACTGTCCTAGCCAGAGACCCCAACTTGGTCGTCGACTTTGTCGGCCCCAACGTCTCGACCGACTTCCCTGGAAGGTACTTCACATACACTGGCTTGCGAGGTGGTGCACCACCACCAGCGCATGGTATAGGACACAAGGGGGTGAAGTCTGACGAGTTCCCCGCACTAAACGGCATGGGCGTTTCGATGGAGTTGGTCGAGTTCGCGCCGGGCGCTGTCAACGGCCCGCACACCCACCCGCGAGGCAGCGAGTTGCTGTTCGTCTTGGAGGGTGCATTGAGGGTAGGCACGACTGATAGTCGTGGGAAGCTGTACAAAAACGATCTGCAGAAATACGATGTGTTCTTGTTTCCTGAGGGGCTGCCACACTATGAAGCCAACTTGAACAAGGGTGAGAAGGCGGTGGTGGTGATGATGTTTGGTAGCGCTGATGCAGGTTTTGTGTCTCTTTCTCAGAGCTTGTTTGGTTCTGGCATCTCGGATGAAGTGCTCATGAAGACCTTAAAGGTTTCAGCTGAAACTATTCAGGAACTTAAGGATGCCCAGAAATAACATAGTTTGGATTTGTATGTGTTTGGCCTCTCTTTGTACGTGATGTATGAATAAAACATTACTACCGTGGAATAAAGTTTGCTTAAGAAAGGAAATAGGCTAGTTGTGGTGTTTTATTAGACTATTTCTCTAGCTTCTACTGGTTTATGCTTTCTTGCTAAGTTCTTCCCTTTATCTGAAATTAGGTACTTCTCTAAAAGCTAGGGTTCCTAGTGAACCGAGTTTTTTTGTGAACAAGCTTGTGGTTTGCCTAATAAAAACTCTTTTATGATTATTTATTAGACAAGCAAAATGAGCTTGAACAAAAAAAGCTGAACATGAAAACCTAAAATCATTCATGAACAATCTCATGAACAACTCGTCTATTATAAGCCAAATTAATTCATAAGCCCAATTATTGAGCATGGGTACTTATAAGCCCAATCTAAATAGGTCTAATAAAAACTAAACCTAAACCTAGACTGTTTTAGACTTTTTTTCAGTTACAATAAATATTAGGGCATTTGATTTGTAAAATTTCATTAACCTCTTAATTTTTTTTACTACGTATTTGATTCCATTTTCAAGAGCCGGACCGAGCTCTGCCCACTACTAGAAAGCAGACCTTTAGCGACCGCAATGTGCGGCCGCTAAAGGTCTATCTGCGGTCGCTAAACGGTTTTAGCGACCGCAGATGAGCGATCGCTAAATCAGTCGCCACAGACCAGGTCCCTAAATTTTAGCGACCACTTTTAAAAATTGGTCGCTAAATTTAGCGACTGCATTTACTATATTTAGCGACCGTTTTGGGCGGTCATTATATATTTTCTTAGATTAAAATATTTAAATTTTTAATATTTTTATTTAAATATTATTATATTTTGCGACCGATTTAGCGACCGCGCATTTACTGTCACTAATTATTTTTAATATATTTTTTAAAATATTAAAATTTTTTTTTTTTTTGAAAAATCAAATTTAGTGACTGCAAACAAAATAAGGTTTAGCGATCGCAATGTGGGGTCACTAAACTTGATTTTGCAAAAAAAAAATAAAATCCAGAGATAAATAACCTATCCAGGAATAAAAAAGTGCATTCTGAATAAAAAGAATATATAATTTTCAGTGCTGATTCTACAATTTATAGTAATAGCATCGAGAAAATCCTACAAACATCCAGGGCATTTGATTCGAAATACAAACCATCAAGCAGTCACATGTTTCATACAAAAACCAATGTTAAAGTCATCTATCACAAACTTAAAATACATTTCTATAAGGTTTAAAAACTATAGCTAATACATTTAGGAGTCTATTAATCTTGCACTTCCACTTTAGCACCACTTCCACTATAGCAATTGTCATCAACTTTGTCTTGCGGATGTACATATTAAGTACCTAAAACAGAGAAAAAAACTAACATTAAAACAAAGAAAGAAGATTATAGCAAAATGAATAGCAAAACAAATAAAAAGAATTGACAGTAAAACAAAGAAAAAAAATGACACTTAGAAGGCAACGTATAACAAAACAAACAAAACGAATTGGACAACCTTTTTAAGAAAGAATCAGTCATATCTTAGCTGCATCTTTTCCCGTCATTTAACCAAAATATCTAAAGGTACTAACTTAGCACATAACTGGTTAACTGTCTACTTTTCCTGGACAGGGTTTGCCTAACTTAGCAAGGAGAAAAACAGATCTTTTTCATCTTTGTTCTGCGTGTACTGTGCATGAGTTTATATCCATGGTGCTTATGTTACCCAATTTAAACTCAGGAACAATAACATAGCTTTACATTTTGACATGAGAGCAAGACAGACTTCCTCTTGCAATCAAACATTCAACATAATTATAGAACTATATCAGAAGGCGTTTTGCATCTTTACTATTTATTCAAGGTTCTTTCTGTCTTCGCAATCTTAAAAGTAAAGGGGGGAAAACATAGCGACGCATACAAGTATCAACTTGGAGAGATTAACGTTACCTGTAGCATTAGAAAGGAAATGGCGACCAATATTAAGCTGAAAACGGAAAATTTATCATTCAAAATTAAAAGCTTTCAACGGATTTTAGCAGAAAGGCATAACTGAGTGTTATTGAACATTATACCAACGTAATATACACTAACTCCTTTGGTTTTCTAAGAAATATATTTGTTTAATTTCAAATTAATTCCAAAGCAATTAATTAACTCAAAATGCCTAAACATATAGTTATAAAATGAATCATCACTCCTTAATGATAAAGCAATCATCATCAGCAATAACATCATTCTCAGATTTCAAAATTACATATTGAAGGACTTAAAGTGGAAACTTGTGGCATCATGTCTTTGATAAATCCAAGAAGTATTCCATCCTGCCTCAAACAACTAAGCACCATGACAAATTCAGCTAGCCACGAATACCGTGGTGCGGGTCTATTAACTATCTAACTGAAAACTATCAGATTAAACAAAATCGTGTAAACAAATGGCATATATATTTTTAATACATAAAGAGCACATAATCTATTGAATCAATAACTCGTGCAGTCACAAAACTTTTAGGTCTACGAGAAAAAGAATAAACTACTGTACATCATACATCACGCATTCATGGAAGATTAATTGCTACAGATCACAAGAAAGGAGTGGTAACAGGTCACAAGAAACAGCTGGAAACAGAAAAACAGAATCAGCTAACAGAATTAAAAGGACCAACTTCACAGACAAAGTTCTGGCTCCACGAGCAAAACTCTTATGTATCACTAGAAAGGAGTTTAT
The DNA here is from genome assembly GCA_033070095.1 of Escallonia herrerae. NCBI lineage: Eukaryota > Viridiplantae > Streptophyta > Magnoliopsida > Escalloniales > Escalloniaceae > Escallonia > Escallonia herrerae. The sequence goes on from JAVXUP010000122.1 coordinate 488,058, forward strand.
ATTAAAGTGAACTTGCTGCTCCTGTTACCACCACTGCAGAGTATGCCACATTGTGACCAAAAGTCTTAAAACACTTGAAGAATTGTGACAATCTCAAAGCAATGTATCACAGCTACCAATGCAGGACTTGTCCACAATCTACTGGGCATTTTCAAGAAATTTGTATCAGCATAACCCGTTTGACATAATTGACCAAAACAACCCAATAAAGTCTTAGTTCAACAGAGGAAGGCAAGCAGTAAAGTGAAGATTTTAACCTCAAAAACTTGTCAATGGCTAGAGATGTCAAAGGGCCGGGCTTGGGCCGGCCCAGCCCAAGCCCGTCGGGCCTGCTGTGGGGCCGGGCCAGTGGGGGCTGCCAACCGGGCCGGGCCGGGCCTGCCGAAGGCAAACCCCGGCCTAGTCCAGGCCCAGGCCCTAGGCCCAATAGCTAGGGCCGGGCTTGGGCCGGGCCCGGGCCCTTTTTTTTTTTTTTCTTCTTGTTATTCAATTTTAAATTTCATCTCTAGGCAATATTCACAATTTAACGAACCTAATCTTTATCCTTTTATTTCATTATAAGTAATATACATATATATGTATGTATGTATATACATATTTATTTGTTAGCCATTATATTTTTTATTATATGTTAAACATTTTCATACTCTTCTTGATGAGCTTTATTAATAAAATCTTAACACATAACAATTTATATAGAAAAATAATAAATGTATTCATAGGCCCTCCTCCTTTTATCCGGGCTTGGGACCGGCTGCTTGTAAACAAACAGGCGAAGTTACCTATTTTTTTATATATACGAAAAAATATATATCTTGCTTGTAAAAATTTATTTTATATATATGGAAAAAAAAGTATATTTTGTGAAAAAATTTATTCTTAAAATTCTAACAATCAAAATAATAATGAATGTCTATCCAAAATATCAGCAATCAAAGATCAAGAAATCTGCAACGTCAACCAAAAGGATCAAAAGAGGAAAATAAAAACAAATTACCTAATCATCCAGAAGTACTTCAATATCCGAGTCACTGCTCTTCCTATCATCAATCGGTTTATCTTGCTCGCGGTATTTCGCATCAAGATAATCCTTCCAACATACACATAGCTCGAGCGACTCGGGGTTAAGACGACTCCTCCTGTCATCCAAAACCCTCCCGCTAGCTGAAAATGCCGACTCTGAAGCAACCGTGGAGGCTTGCACTGGCAGTACATCCCGTGCAATTTGGGATAAAGTTTTATACATGTTTTGATTTTGTTTCCAAAAATTTAACAAATTAAAATTAACCTGTTCTTGCCTTGATAAATCAGAATAATGATCAGTATTTGCATATACACCAATCTCATTAAAAGAGGAAAAAGTATACGAACCTGCCGAATTAGAAGTACCTTCACCTGGTAGTTGTCTTGCTACTAGATGTTCAAAGCCCTGAAGGTATGGCGCATAATACCTCTCAACAGTGGATGATGATGTAGCTCGCCCGCGCACGTCAGCAGAATTACGATAGACGTTGAACAAGTCCTCAAACCTCTTGCTCACTTTTGCTGTGAATGCGGTTGTCTCCTCTGCTGTGTAGCACATTAATTTCGATATCTCTTGTATCGAGGCGTTCACGCCATGCAACTTTAACCTAGGATCTAAACAAGTAGCCACAGTAAAAATAGCAGGCAGCTTACTCCAATATTTATTAAATTTTTGATCCATCACTTTTACTATTTCCTTAAAGGGTCCTATATATCTCCATTTTGTTAACATTGTAGCCATCTTCAGAATTTCTATTACAGCGAGAGGAGAGGTGGGATAGTACGTACCAGACAATAAATTGGTAGACGTGTAGAATACCTCCAAAAATTCAGCTAGGTATGTGGCCATCTGCCATTCCTCTTGAGTTGGCAAGCCGGCTGGGAACTGGGTTAGTAGAAAATGCGTATAGACTTCTCGGTATGCCAGAATGTGTAAAAGCATGTGGTATGTAGAGTTCCACCTGTGGACCACATCTGTAACTGCTCTCCTGCGAGGCATATTATATTGAACACACAACGTTTTAAATTGTTGTGTTCTCGGACTCGAGCTATTAACATACGCTGTCATACCCCTCATTTTGAGAAGAATATCTCCTGCAGCAGCTAAACCATCTTGAACAATTAAATTAATAATGTGACAAACACAGCGAACATGAAATAATTCACCGTTAAGTACAGGTTGAAGCGTCTCCTTTAAAGCTGCAACAGCAACTTTATTATTAGAAGCATTATCAAAACTAACACTCATAATCTTATCCTTAATTTTAAATGTGGTGCATGCTTTTAATATAAGAATAGCAATGTTCATTCCATCGTGCGGATAAGGGAAGTGCTCGAAAGCGATGATTCTCTTGTGCATAACCCAATCTACATCAATCCAATGAGCGGTCACACAAGAATAACTAACAAAAGTATAAGGAGATTGCCAAATATCAGAAGTAAGACTAACTTTACCTTCAAATTTATCGAAATAATCGATAAGGCGTGCTTTAGCAGCATTGTACTGTCGGAGTGCATCGGATCTAGTTGTGTTTCTATGAACCTTTTTGTACAAAGGTTGAACGTATGTGTTCATATATCTAGAGTGCTTAGGATTATCGGCAAAAGAAAAGGCTTGTTCATCATGAATAACAAATTCAGCGAGACCGTCTCTTTGCTCTCGCTGATTATAAACAAATAACTTACCGTCAAAAGATAACTGCGTTTGGGTAGGTTCGACGTGGCCTTGTCGAGGTGCACACAGAGGGTAATGCCTGTTAAGATGTCCATTACCACTACCAGACGAAAATAATTTAGCGCAGTACTTACATCGAGCTTTTCGGATGCCGTCCACCGTAACTACATCGAAATGATTCCAACACTCGGCTTTCTTTTTTTTCCCCTTTTGGACTTCTGGCTCATTACCGGAGGCATTGCTCGGCCCTTCTTCATCATGACCAGGCATAGGGTTGAGATTATGCCACGGAGTAGTAGCTTCGCCAACCGAGCTGCGTCCTTGACTATAATGCGGGGGGTCTTCATCAGGCGTGTATTCAAAATCTGGAATGTTTTGATTGAACTCCCAATTGGCTTGGGTATCTATCATACAGCCTGTACTCATTCGTCCAGGAACGAATGGTTGTGTTGGTGCTTGGATTGGTGTTTGTGATGGCCGTGGCGCTGGCGCTTGTGCTGGTGGTGGTGCTTGCGATGATGATGATGTTTTTCGTGATGACGATGCACGCCTCATTTTCTTCAATAATCCAGCCATATTTCGAGCTAAACTTTGTAAGAGTGACTAAATACACAAGTATAAGAGTAGTAATAAGAAATAACAATTAAAAGAATGAACGAGTAACAAATATTAGAGAGTTAGTAATTAAAAAGAATTTAGCAAGACTAGTAATTAATAAACGAGAGTACTAATTAGTAAATACTAGTAGTAATTAGCAAGAGTAGTAATTAAAAAGAATTTAGCAAGACTAGTAATTAATAAACAAGAGTACTAATTAGTAAATACTAGTAGTAATTAGCAAGAGTAGTAATTGGAGAGGAAAATAGTAGCAAAGCTTGTAGAAATATAGAATGTTTAGGTAAGAGAGAGTAAGAAGATTGGTGTGAAAAATTAGAAAGAAATGGTGTGAATTTATAGATTTTAGAAACTTCACAAAAGACCAAAATACCCCTACAAACTATCCGTTTATAGTTGTTGGGGAGGGTAAGAGTGTAAAGGAGTTGAAAAATAGAGGTTAGACTAAAATACCCCCCAAACTAGCCGTTATATTGCTGTTGGGGGGGTAAAAGTGGAATTTTGGAAAAGGGGTGGAAGAAAGGGGGGGAAAAACAAAAAAATTCAAACAAGTGGGGCCAAAACCGGGCCAAACCCGGGCCGCAAACCGGGCCAGCCCTGGGCCAGATCCGGGCCGCAGACCGGGCCAGATCCGGGCCGCAGATCCGGGCCAGACCCGGGCCAGACCCGGGCCGACTTCGGGCCGGGCCAAACCCGTTTTCGGGCCGGGCCGGGCCGGGCTTTTTCGCAGCAATGGACGGCCTGGTCCAGGCCCAGGCCCCAGGCCCGCTGTGCTGGGGCCGTTACTGTTCACCGTCGGGGCCGGGCCAGCCCGGGCCAGAACCGGGCCGGGTCGGGCCAGCCCGCGGGCCGCCCGGCCCGTTTGACAACACTATCAATGGCTATGAATGGTGGGTCAAACTCTGACGGGATTGATGAATTCAGCATTAGAAACTGTAGATTCTTCTAGTTGGCTAAAGTCTTCATCTTCCATTGGAGCTGTCAAGTTGAGATCTATTAAAATACTTTCACATGGAATAAACTACAGATCACATGGAAGATTATGCATACAATAGATTAGGTAACTAGGAATCCAACACGCATTCATCTTTGAGTTTTGCGCATAAAACGTAGCAAGCATCTACAACATACTTGGAGCGAACAGAAAAATCAAGAACCAAATCGAATCTACTTCAGAAATTGACAATTTAAGATCAAGGGCCCTTTTGATCTGAAACCCTAACTTCTATAAAATTGCCAGTAAATCTAAGTATCACAAAATAAAGCTCAAACAAATTCAGATCAACAAAGCGTAACCCAACATCGATGCAGTAAAAATTGAATCTATCGGATTAGAAGTTACCTTTGGGGTCCTAGACTGAACCAGGTAAGATGAGAGAAACAAAAAAGAGAGAGAAAGAACTGGGCTTGCCGGCGGGTTCACGGCGAGGTGGCTTGCCGGCGGGGAAGGATTCCCGTCGGGGAAGTGGTCATCGGCAGTGGTGCACGCACGGTGGTTGGGAGAGATAGGCGGCGCACAGTTCATGAAGGGAGAAGAAAGAAAGAGAGAGAGAGAGAGATTAGGGATGTTTTTATACTTTCGATTTAGCGACCGCCGACGCGGTCGCTAAAGGCGGTCGCTAAATTACACTCCACTTTTTTGGTTGACCTCACCACATTTTGACCGCAATTAGCAACTACTAGTGAGAGCAGTCGCTAAAGTGGTCGCTAATTTGCGACTTAGCTACCGCTTTTTTGGACGGTCGCTAAAGGCCCTGTTTCTTGTAGTGGCCCATGTTAGCGTAAGTTTCGCGAACACAAATTTGAGCACGGGTTTGTAACTCGTGACGAACCCGAGCCGAATTTGAACACGATCAAAATAACCGAACATGAGCTCGAGCTCTGCTTGAACGAGCCACGTACTCGTTCATTTGCGGCCCTACTAAAAACTGGTGTTAGCCTTCATGCATGCATTAGCCTTTCATCCATGCTTTGTCATTGCTAACGTTTCTAAGCTCTTAGCCTGGCTTGACAATGAGACATCACTCAGCTCTACACAACCATGTCGGATGTGTTCCAACTTGCTACTAATTCAGTTTAGATTTCTTAGTCGAATATGTGGCAACCCAACTCACTAGGACGAAAATTTAATTGATGATGATGAGTCATAAAACTGCTCACGGATAGGAGTCAAAGTGTGATAATAGTGTCCACTCAAAAAATAAGGTGGTCAGTGTCCATTTTTAGCACACCTTAAACCTTATTTTTAGCAAACTCATCCCTAATATACTAGCCAAAGTTAGGTCTTTCCCAGATCAAAGTTATCTTGACCAACGTAGATTTAAGTGTAAATCCACCTTTGACACCAATATTGCCTGGTACAAGTGATGCTTTTAAACGAAATTTGGAACTGTATTCTTGCATATAGAAGGCGGCCTGTCAATGGATCAGATCTTGATCTAATACCGAATGGATTTGCTCGAATATGGTGAGATTTAGGGTCCGTACGTTCATACTTTTCGTTTTGTGTATTTGTATTGTGTTTTCGTTTTTAATATTTTCATATCCAATCGCAAATTATAATTGTGTACTTTTATAATTTTCACTATTTTTTTACCTACTTTTTTCAGGTTGTTTTCGTATGGTTACATTTTTATTTCCGTTTTCATTACTGTTACGGCCATTTTTTTCCGCTTTTACCCTTGTCCAAGATGCACATCCTGCCCCACCCGACCATCTTCTCCACCTGAACCAACACCTGCCATCTCTCCCTAATCCGGCTGACCTTATCACCATCAACGACATTCATCCCCCTATTTTCGAAGAGAATAAAATGAAAGAGCTCGCCGTAGATTCCGGCGAGATCTCGGCCAATCAACCACCAGTAATCTCATAAATATCTGGGCAGGCGTAGAATGGCTTCATCAGCCTTCTTTCCGCTCAAGCATCACCATCTGAAATGCTTTGACAGATCCGCTGAAGAAGGCCATGGCGATGATTGAGAAAAACCCTAATCTCGAAATTGAAGAAGAGATAATGAAGAAGAGCCTCAATAGAAAGCGTGATAAGGCCAAGAAGAATAGAGCGTTACAAGAACCCAATTCGGATGCTGGAAGGCCTTGCTGACCTGAAGTGATTTAGAAAGATTCTTCTTTATCCATGGTGATCGGTCATGGTATCCATAGCATCGCTTCTTTTTCGGCCAAATCTGGATTTCGTGATGAAGATCCAGGCAATGGATTTGAGAGAAACTGTGAAATTCTAGATAAATTTTTTTCTTGAGATCGATTGATTCCCACCCAAACTAGTTTACCCAATCATGAAAAATGTAGAAGAGGGCCGTGAAAGAATGAAATCTTCCTCTTGGAGCATGCCAGAAGATTTCTGTGAGGACCATGTGTCCCGGGTTCATCATGAACCTTCAAATATGGAGCAAGAAACTGAAGAGAGAGAAAGGGTAAACAGATGCATAGGGGGAAAGGGTAAAGAGTGGCTGGGGTGACTCTCTGACAGGATTCATTTTTGTCAGAAAAAATCGAAAAAGGTGAAAACACCTTTAAGGTGTTTTCCCTTTTTTCGCTACTATTTGGATTTTGTATCCAAAACGAATATCCAAAATGATAAAAGTATAAAAAAAAAGAGCATCTTTTTATCATCATTACGAAATTTGAGTACAGAATAACATAAACGTATGCGCCCTTAGTGATTGATTGGAACCCAATCGGGTCTAGGGCTGCTTATCGACAATAGAATATGGACAGAAAAAGTTGGGTCGGATCCCGTAGATATTCGATCCAATAGCATTACTACATATATAATACTCCTTGTAGATAGATTTTCGAGTGATTTTAGTTGCAACGAATGGAGATTTTCTCTTTAAGGGAGTGGTTCCAGATGACTTATTCCACGCTTTAGGAAGGAAGGAAACCACCTTTCTCAGTCAACTAGTTATTGACTTTGCACAAAGTTTGAGAAGCTTGATCTTTTGATTTAATTTTCAATTTTACCCTTTGTTTTCAAATCGAGAAAATAATTCGTAGTTGTCTAACATTACCATATCGAAGTATGTGTTGTTAGACTATCAATAAATAAGTGACAACAAGACTTAATAGTTAAAATTTGAGTCAAACTGCCAACTACACATATTTTTACAAAACATGGTGGTACCCACTTATATGGTCATGTTCGGAGTTCACTCCCAGCAATATAGCCATCCCTGCCCCCTCAAAGACGTAAGGTGATCCTGCTTTTTTAGGGTCAGGAACGACGAATCTCTTTATGATAAACAGATCCAAACAACAAGGGGCTAGATCAACTATTCAATTTATGAAAGATCTCCCTCCATATATATATATATATATATATATATATATATATATATATATATATATATATATATCCAATTTAATTATCTTGTTCTTAGAGCTTCCTAATTTCGGTTTTACTCACACCTGACCTCAGTTTTATTTTTTAGTCAAATAGGATTGAAAGTATGATAACCCAAAAAATAATAATAAAGAATCGACCGTTTGAAGTATTCAAATTGGACGCACTTTGCAAAGGCCTATCTCGGGGGGGGGGGGGGGGGAGACAATGAATCTATAAACGAAAAGCTTGAAAGGCAACTACCCAACACAACTCCTAAAACTTAACTAACACTAGTTATGTATAGACTACCTAAATCGACAAACTCATCAGGAACTTAGAGATTTATATCGAAAATTTATCTTCTAACAAACAGCCCTCAGACCTAGGACTAAATGTGCATAAAAACACACACTTTAGATCATTTATAGAAAACACTTCAGGATTTAATTTTTGGCAACCACCTCCACACACTTCTAGCTATGTGCTCCACGCACCATTTGACAACTTTTCCTTGATTTTGGATGTCTGTTGGAACCTGGAAGATACAAAGGTAACTTCCTCTCTAAATTCCACATCGTAGCCACGTTAATACCCTCCACAAAACCATTACATACTCATTTTCATCCAAACTTCCTTCACGACGTTCTTTTCTATCCACTACGTGATATATACACACTGACAAGCACACAAGCTGAATTAGGGTTTGTGGGGATTTTTTAAAATTGAACTTCTTACACTGAATAAGCAATGCGCTTGAGTACGTAGTAAATGCCACTGGAGAGTCCCAAGTTACGTATTCTTGGAAATTGAAAATTCGTGGTTTGCCGTAAAAATTATAATGTAATTATTCGAGTGAACACTTTTGAGTCGGACGAACATGATTAGGCTTGTTATGGTGGGGAAGTTTTTGGCATGATAATCCTGAAAAAGACAGAATTGCGTGAATGGAATGAAGAAGAGGAGAAACAAATTAGGATGCTACTGATGGTTAAAAAAGAAAGGATGCATAGTGTGGTGAACACTACAAGAAATAGGACTTTTAGCGACGGACTTTTCCGTCGCTAAAAGTCTATATTCCGTCGAAAATGACTTTAGCGACGGACTGTCTGTTGCAAGCAAGGCCGTCGCTAAAAGATTAGCGACGGAATTTTGAAATCCTTCGCTAAAAGTCCGACTTTTGCCGACGAACTTAATTACTTTTAATTTTTCAAAAATTAATTTTCAAAAAATACTTTTAGCAACCAAATTTCCGTTGTTAAAAAACTAACTGGTATTTTTGCATAATGTTTTACCATGAATTTTGTCGCTTCAGGTTAAAAAAAAAATCATTTTGATTATTGCTTAAAATCCAAACTTATTACGAATATCATGGTCAAAAGGTAATTATAAGGCAACAAAATGTTAACTTAAATATTTTATTTATCTGCAACATCATTTCTCTATGCAAAGAGTTAACAAAATTCATAAAATACTTGGGTAGATATCATTTTAAAAAAAACCACACTTCAATCAACAAAGAACTCAATCTAATAAATTAGAAACTCTGTCTTGCACTTTGATCATCTATGTCCAGCTTGCAAAGGTAATGTAAAATGGAAATGAAACCAAATATGCGAAGGCAATGGAAACTTTTTGTATCTTGCGCTTAGACTCAAATTAAATCTGCAAAGGTACTGGAAATGAAACCAATTATTGTTCATCACTACTCAAAGACCAAAGTTTCTTAAAAGAACATTTACCTTTTTTTTTCTACAAAGTGCATTCTTACACCTTCACATCTGCAGTTAATCGAGCATCCAACGCCGCCCTTCAAAAGAAAACCATCACTCCTAGTTAGCTAATAAACGCATTTAAAGAAAACAAAAAAATTGATCAAGCATTGACACTATTTCTTTAGGCGCCCAGATTTCTTGCAATTGCATTTTCTTTTGTGCAAGATTAAGGATTTAATTATACGTGATACTTAACATCACTCTACAAGTAAACTAAAGAACCCAGATACTACTTTTATTTTATTAACTTCCTTATGCTAATTTCAAGCACAGAATCAGAGGTCCTGATAACTTTGGGTGCAAATGCAAGCAGACTGCGAGATTCATGAATAGGCTTGTTGAAGAAATCACTTCCCAGATGTAGAGAAATCATATAATGTTTCATATCAATTATCATGTAATCAAAGCAAACATCCTACAACAGCATTGATGCTAATTTAATCCAACAGATAGCCCCAAATTATGTAATCCTAGAATGTCTCTTTTTGAGGGGTGAAGGCAGAACAGTTTATCTTATCTCATAGATTATAATATGTGTGCATAAGTTAGGTAATCATGTTTCACCGTGAATGCATAATTACCTGGTCAATCTTTAAAGGATCTCCTTCTAAAAAACGTGCATCAGCAAGAACAATATCCCCCAGTTTTATACTAACAATGTCACCTGGAACTAACATCGCATGATCCTCTTCACTCCATTTTCAATCATGTAAAACCTAGTGCAATTAATTCGGAACTTAGAAATCAGAAGAAGGTGACAACATAGTACCATATCGACAATCACATTAAAAGAAGGAAACAGAAGAACAACTACTTTTTGGTGGACAGTAAATTAGTCTAGGAGAGCAAATACCTTCGCTTTTGGAGCCAGCCGAGCCATAAGAGCAGCAACTGCATTTCTAGCATTATTTTCCTCTATAAAGCCGATGGCTGAATTGATAACAAGTAAGACCAAGATACCAACAAAGTCATGGTAATCCTCGGGCTTGTATGCAGCAAAAGAAGATTGGTTGATCCATAGTTATTCTAGATTGCTCACCATTACCATTAATTCAATGAAATCCCATCTTATCGAGTCCAGTGTAAGTTTTTGCCCTATTAACTAACAATATGTGACCTATCAACTTTGTCCAAATTCACTACTTAACATAATGTTTACTCAAGGAACGACTGAATGAAAATTCACAAAATTTTCAGCAATTATGTAAGACTTACCCCTCCATGTGCAAGGCCAAAAGCCATTAGAGCAGCTGCTTCCATCACCCTGACAAAGGATTCCACAGAAAGCCCAAAAATTTCAAAACTTCACTTTCCTATAACGATAAGCAGAAGAATTATATTTAGGTGTAAAGAAAATATATATACAATATATATGACTGGAAGTAGACAAATAATAATTATAGATATATCCTAAATATATTCCCCTGAACTATTTGTCTTCAAGTTTATTGCACCCAAACAATTCCAAACGTTCTTGAACTTCATCCGAGCTTAATCCTTGTTTTGAACATTTCAGATGTGCAAAGACTTCTTCCAATGGTGGGTTCTCCTGCGTATAACAAATTCCAATTCCAGCTTTGATCAAAATATCCACTTCTCTCCCTTTTACCCATTTTCCTTCGTTTCATTTACTTCTCTTTTTCGTGGGAATCATTTTTGCGAAATTAGAAGATGCTTGAAGCTATATATAAATGAGACTGATTATCTGCGTGAATGCACAACTAATTTGGCTAAAGGTGAATTCATTTGCAAGAACAATAACTTGTGCATTCAAAGAACTGAATCGGGGCTATACTTTTGCTTACAACTAGTTGATACAACTTTAGAGAGAATCATACATATGAAGGCACAAAAATATACCAGATCAACATATTCCTTGATTACAGCGTCAAGGGCAATCGACTTCTCATCCATGTCATTAATAGGGAGGGGCGGCGGCAGCGGGGGTAGGGGTGGGTCGCTTCGAGGTGGATGGCATAGGTGGCTTTGGGAGGTAACGACAGAGGTGTGGGGGGTGGGGGAAGGCAGACATCAAGGGTGGGTGGTGTGAGAGGTGGAAAGGGAGAGGGAGTAGAGAAAGAAGCCGAGGAAGTTGTGCAACGGATGGAGAATAAGAAGGGTTAGGGCTTATTTTTCATTAACACCTTTTAGCGATGAATTTTTAACCGTCGCTAAAAGTACGTCCCTAAAAACGAAAACTTTTTTTAAGGAAAAATGAAGAAAATATGAAAATCACATTTAATGACGGATAATTCTGTCGGTAATAATCCGTCGATAAAAGTCCGTCGCTAAAGATCTTTTGCCACTGAAAAATCTGTTGTCAAAGATATTTGGCGACAGACCTTTAGCGACGGACCTTTACCTACAAATAAATCCGTCGGTAAGGTCACTTTTAGCGACCGATTTTAATCCGTCACTAAAAGTCCGTCGATAAAACCAGCTTTTCTTGTAGTGGAAGATGAATAAACTACTAGTTGAGAAAAATGAAGAGCTTAGGGTAGAAGTACACATCTTAAGCCCATGGGTGTTGGCCTTTATATTTAGTTTATTTGTTAGGTTAACTTTATTTTACATTCTCTATTTTGTTTAACTTTCAACCACGACGCTAGGACGTTGGTCTCTCAATTTATTTCTCTAGTTTATATTTCTCTGTTTACTCAAGTTGGCATTTCACAAGCCAAGGTCTTTGTGTGGACTTCTTCTTTACGAGGATATGGATCCCCTACTATAACCATGTGCTATCTGGTGTTGCTGAGAGAGGGGGAGGAGAGATCTCTCTCTCTCAGCAAAGAGGATAGTACCTCTGTAACCATGGTTACAACAGGAGATCCAAATCCTCTTTACGAACAACTTTACCATAATCTTGAACTTCCTGAGCATGGCCTTTGTAAACAAGACAAGGAAACTCGTGCTCGAGAAGAATGACCGTGGTTTCAAAATTTTACGGTCAAATGGCATTGTCAAGGGGAAAAGAAACACTAATTATTTCCATATTACTATGAAGAGGAATTTTAGAGTCAGAATCAAGAGCTGTTTGATAAAACTGAAATTTAAGTGCTGAAAAAGTTAAGTACTGAATTCATAATTTTTACTGAAAAATAAGTTAACCTGTTTGGTAAACCAAAAGCGGATATCTGAAAATCGTTTATTTACAAATTTATCTATTTTTACCAAAATTATGCATTTGTTTATGGACTTTATAACTTTTCTGTGGGGGCTAAAATTGTGTTGGTAGTGGTGGTGGCAGTGACGATGGAGTAGTAGTGATGGTAGTGGTGGCGGCAAAAAGATGTCATTGATGTTGGTAATAGTGCGTGAAGACATAATTTTGGTAATTATGATAATAACGATAAGTGGTGTCAATAGTGTCGTTTGCTTTCAACGATGATTACACACTTGGGTATGGCCTTTTTAGTGTTGATTTTTCTTGCCATTATTTTGTTCTGCCTTTTGAATGTTTGAGATTAAGAAAGACGAAGTGTCAAAGCCCAGGCCTGTCCTCAAGGCTGCTCATGGAAACTAGAATTCTTTGCTGTGATAGAAAAAAGTATCACCAAATATATTTTAATGACAAGAAAATGTCATTACAAAGTTAAGCGACAACCACAAAATATTTTTAGTAATAATTTTTATTAGTAAAACTCTTACAGTAGAGATGATGTACAACAATAGAATCATTTAAAGTCTTAAGTGTGTTACTTCTCATTCAAGAGAGTTTAACGGCTTTTATAACATATTAAAATGGAAGTGATAAAAAGTGAGGGCCCTAATTTTTCTTGAAAAATCACACCTTCGAGGCTTAAGATATAAAAAGTACTCCCAACTTATAACCGCTATCTTTTCGTTTTTGGTGCGTAATCAATTTAAAAGAGAGTTTGCATCAAAAAAAGATTGAAAAAACTACTTCGGTTGTAAGAAGATAGATACAGTCTGATATAGCAATAATTAATGATTGTTAAATGTCTGTAATTACTTTTATTTAGTGATATTAAAAAAATTCTGCTAAAAATTGTCACTGAAAATAATAACAAAAATGTTACTAACTGTATTTAGCATTTATTAATTATCGTTATACGAAAAGTTGTAACTATTTTTCTATAATAATTGAATAGTAACCAAAAAAATTCAAATTTTTTTGTACTAACAGGACGTGTGTCTTTTGTTGGAATTTTTCATAAATTATTCTTACTTTATTGAAGATTGTACTACAAGGATTAGTATGCAAAAACAATCAATCATTTTGATTGATTGGTTAGAGAGATATTAACTCTCAAAGATTGATATTTAATAAGGTTGAAAAGGGTCATGACGTGGGTTCATATATGATTTGAAAAATTGAAAGGTTAAGGGTATTTAAATGGTTATATGACATATCATATTATTCTAGAAACACATGGTATAGATGGCCATGCACTCGCACATCTGCAGTGCACCGTGAGCACGCGCCGGCAGCGTAAAGGTGCTTTTAGGCGCACTTTGCACTTGCCCTCGCCCCAAGCCCAGCTCTAACTTTTTACGACAAATTCAGCCTGTGAGTTACAATTTTGAACTGAAACAGTGTAACTGTTGACAAAATTAAACAGATTTCTAATCTGTTTAAATTCAAGATGACACCTATTTATGATACCTTTTAGTTCAAATGTTCCACCTCTTTACTGTATCTACAGATTGTGACTGTTAAGTGACATCTGCATAGAAGGTATTTGGGATTGATTATGGGATGGTTAAAACCTGATTTAACCTAGAGTTAAATCAAGTATGTGAGTGTTTGACAAAAAAGATTAAGAGATTTAATCCATCTCCAAAAGTTAAAAATTGATTAATCCATAATCCTCAAAAGGGAGGATTATGAAATAATTACTTTTTTCATAATCATGTTTGACCTTCTAATTTACCATCCTATCCTCATATTTTTCATAAAAAGACTTCTCATACCCCTTAATTAATAAAGTGTGACTCTTAGATAGTGTCTGAAATTTATCTCTTCTCCTATTGTTATACTCTTCTCCAATGGCTAAAACATAAAGGGATACAAAAAACTGATTTAAGTACTTTTTGTTAAGTGTTTAAGTACTTTTTATTTAAGAATTTTTTTAATTAAGTGTTTAAGTACTTCTCCTATTGTTTATTAAGTGACCTCTATAGTCATTTTGTTATAGTAAAAATAAATTAAGTACTTTTTATCCAAATACCTTTTATAGATTTAATCTAGTTTACAACAATTTTTGCCAAACAGTAAAACTAGTTCTGATTAAATCAAAATTTGAAAATTGATTAAGATTTAAGCTGAATCTGCTTTTTTTAATCAATCTCAAACAGGCTCATAATCACTTAACTGTCACAACTGTTTGCACCCATTCAAGGCACTTTTTTGTGTCTATAAATAGGGCTGATGTTCAAATCATTTCTCACTTCGAATTTCTCTCTTGCTTTCTCTCTCAAATTTGTGTCTGTTGATTGCAATCTGTTGTAATCAACAGATGTCGTCTGTTTTATCTTGGAAGACAGATTTTCTGCTACCCTAAGCAAATTATAAAGAAATAAATACTGTCTTAAGAAAAGAGTGCAACGCATTTGACTTAGACCTTTTCAATTCAATTTTTTTTTTCATACTGTCTTATTTTCCGACATCTTTTTCTTCACCAATTTTTCAAGGTAACCTAACAACTCATATCAGTCCACTAATGATTCCAGCAAAGGTTAGCAGGCCCTACAGTGACTGTGAAGTGATCGCAAAGCATCTAACTTTCCTAATTTGTTTTCTCTTCTCTTGCTCAATGTCGCTTTAGATTCCACGCTTTCCAATAATGTCCAAGCATATGATGCTGTCACTAACTTTATAGAAAATTATACTCAAGGCACTTGAGTTTTTGGCTTAATACATTATCTCTCTTGTTTGAAAAATTATTGTGGCACTCTCTGTCACCATATTGTAATGGATGGTGTTAAATTTTTCATTAAGATGATTTCTTTACTCTTACACGAGAAACAAATTTTCAAATATTAACAATAAACTACCTTGTAAACTACAAAAAATCCAAACCACGATATGAAAATCCAAATCTCAATCCAGTAGAACCTCAAATCCACCAATATAACAAAAATCACCTGCTAACCCGCAACAGTTGTCGAGTCACCAACACCATCTTTGCTGAAACGCTACTACCACAAAGCAACCAAATTTAGTCCCACCACCCCTACCACGAACAAAAACCCAAATTCCCATCCAATAAAAACTTCAAATCCACCGATTGCCAAATTGCTGCCAACAAAAACCCAAATTTTCATTAAATTGCTGCCAACATCACCATAGTTGCCGAATTAAAACCACTACATCTGTCAGGAGGAAGGAGGGTTGTGTTACGGTTGCGTGTGTTTGTTGGGGGAGGGGGTGTCGTGACCGTGGGGTGTGTTAATTGATGTGGCAGGGGTATGAATGTTGGAGGTGGGAGGGGAGGGGGGAGTCTTGATCGTGGGGTTAGTTAGTCTATTTGTGTATGTGTGTCTGAGCATGTGTCGTGTGCCCATGTGTATGTGTGTGGATAGGACAAGGGATGGGAGCGCCGCTTGGGAAGAAGGGAGAGGGGTCGTGACAGTGAGGTATGTATGTGTGTGGATTGGGTAAGGGTGGGAATGCCGGTGGTTGAATGAGGGGAGATCTTGACTCTAGAGGGGGTTAGGGGGAGGGGGGTGTTTTCACCGTGGTGAAAGGTGGGGCCGTGACTTTGGCGGGTGTGTACATGTCTGTATGTGCGTGTGGTGTGATGTGTGTGTACGCGCAGTGGATGGGATACGGGGTGGGAGCACTGGTGGTGGAAAGGTTGAGCAGAGAGAGCAATCACAATGAAGGGTGAAAGAAGCCTTGGTTTGGGCTTCATTTTTTGTGCGTTAATGAGGGGTATTTTTTTGTTTCATAACAACAAAAGGGATGGAAAGATACCAGGAGTGGTTTTGTAATACATAAAACGAAATGTGAAGGGGTGTTAGTGTAATTTTTTGAATAAGGATGGCAAGTGTATTAAACCCAAAAATGGCATCATCACAAAAGTAATGGGATCCAGGTAGTCTATCATTCTAACAGTATTCTGTTCTTCTAGACATCTGTTGTGACCCAATAAAAGAACTTGTCTTCTTTTATTGTCTTCTAGACTACAGACTGCATGGAATATATAGAATAAATCTATGTTACATCTTCAATGATTATTAAGAGGACAGGACGATTCTGGTGTTCAACAAAATTGGGTCGCTAATTATATGGTTTTACTGCTAAATCCTAGAATACACTGCTATACTTTAGCTGGCATGGTATTTGAAGTTTCTATGATGACCAAAGAAGTGATAATAATAGGATAGTTTTTTGGCTAGAACCTATGCAACGGTTATTGATAGTTGTTATAAATACCAACTAACTCTTAATTAGTGACACTGAAAAATCTGTTAAGAATTATTGTTAAATACATCTGCAATTACTAGCAACATTTAGCGACAACTAATGATACTTAGATGAGGGATCGTAAACTAAACATACTACCGGAGTTAGAGCCAAAATGTCTCCTAATATTAGTGTTCACAACATTTAGTCAACACTCTAAACTACACTAGTTTGATAAGTTCGGAACCTCAATGCAAAAAATAATAATAAAAGATTTTAAACTTCCATAACCAAATTGAAGCAGAATAGATTTGACTTTAACCTTGTATTTAAATTCTTCTTTGTGTGGACATTTGGAAAAATGATAAAGTTAAAAAACATGGAAACAATTATTTCAGGAAACAATTTGAACCCACTGAGCGACACTTGGCACGCCTTGATTAACCGCAAACACCATATAGTACCCAGGTGGTGCCACATTCCCATTTGGCGGGGCGGAACACCCGATCTTGTACCGTCCATCAAGGTCGGGAATGGCACTCGTCACCTCAAGCTTCACTAGCCGCTGCCCTTGTGAAAAAGAATGTGTTGCGAATGGAGTGCTCGCAATGTTCACCTCCACTATCCCTACCACCGGCAGTGTAACTGTTACTAACAAGTCAAAAGCTTCTCTGTACCTTAGCGTCTCGGGTAATTCCACTAGTGTTGGTCGCAGATTCGCTCGATCGGCAGATAAATACTCTGGGGAGAATGCTTCGATTCTTAACTCTGTTGGAAACTCCGCATTGAATTTGTAAAAATAATGCGGGTTGCTCCCAGCAATCAATATCCTCCCATCTGGTAGCAAATTAGCGGTGGCATGATACAGTCTTGGGATCGTATCGGGAGTCAATGTCATGAATCGGAGGCCCACGGGTTGGTCTGGTCGATACAAAACCGGGTACAAGCACGGGTCGGATGCTTGTTCGAACCCTTGTGTACCCGCTTGTGCTCCATTAATAATTAATACCTCACCCGTCGGGAGCATTACCATATCACCCATGATCCTACCAAATGGCATGTCCTCCATTTCCCAAACCGGGTCTGGTCGGGTCGCCACAATCCGTCCGCAACTGCCGTGAGCTGGAGTATCCGTACTCCTCTCAATATAGGCCCCATATTGGGCCCCACCGCAGATGACCACGGTCGCAGAGGAGTAATCCCCTGCGAGCGCCAACATTGCAGACGATCCTGCGGAGGGGTAGTTCCGTGGGCCACCGTCCAGCATTGGATACTCAAAAACGACGACGTTGTTGGTGTAATCGTATAACACAGCCTTGTTATTAGCAAACACGAATAAATTACCGTTGGGAAGCAGGTGAACGTAGGGGTAGAGGTTGTCCATCTGGTTGTCCTCCATCGCCTTCAGGAACGGGAATTGTACGGCTCCGCCGTGCCTCGGCGGAAAGAACTCCACGCTATTAGCGGCACGGCCGCCGATAATGATCACCGACCCATCTGGCAAAATCTGGTTCGTCGCATACCATCTACCTTCTGACAACTCAACATCTTGAAGTTCTTGCCAGTCACAGAGCGAAGTGGCTTCGCATGGAGTGAACTTCCGGAGTTTCCGGAACCCGTCGAGGTCGCCGCCGGTTTGGAGGAGGGTGCCGTCGGGGAGGAACTGGCCGGAGGAGCACCAGGTGTCGGTGAGGATCATCAAGGGCCGGATTTGGTTGGTGCCCGGGTCGAACAGAACCGAGTGCGCGTAGCAGTCGCGCTTCGAAACGGCGTCGGCCCTGTCGTTGCGGCAGTGGCCCTTGGGGAGCATCTTGCGGGAGGGGCCAATGTTGGTGCGGTCGAGGAGCACGACGGTGTTGAAGCGGGTGACGGCGGTGTGCATGGAGGCTATGCCGGCGTTGGCCACGAGGAGCTCCCACGTGCCGGGGAGGGCGGCGCGTGTCGTGAGGGTGGTGGAAGTGAGGAAGGTGGTGAGCAAGAGGAGGAGAATTTTAGGTGGAGCCATGGAAGATTGGGGTTTGGGAAGGGGTTTCACAGGGAGTGTTCAGTGTACTTGAAGATGGCTTGGGGATTAGGAGAGAGACGGGGCATAATATAAAGAAGAGAGAGTGATCACAATTGCACTACTATTTCTATCCGTTGAATAAGCTCGTGCTTCATTTTAATTATTATGTTTTCCGTTCAATTTTTTTTGTCCAATGTAAGAACGCGAAATCATATAATCTATACAATAAACACGTGTTTACACATTTTTTTTAAAGAAATTTGTATTATTAATTTTATTTCCGCACACGCATTACGTGTGTCATGATTCGTATATATCTATAAAAGAAAAAAGAACTCTCTTTTGGTATAACACCGTTTTTGTGTTATAATAACAAGTAGCATTTTAAGAAATTTTTATAAAAAACGATACAAAATACAAATGTTAGTTGACTTATATAAAGATGTTTGGTTTTCATAATTTAAACTTCATTAAAATATATAATTAAAGTAAATGATAAAGCCTAAACTTGATATTACAAAAATATCATATTGCTAACTTTATCTTTACACATGTTTGATTTTCCTAACTTATTTTGTCACACACGACTAATTTATTTTTTTTTGAAATTTAAGATTTATTTTACTAAATGTTATAATAAACACTTATACATGATAGTTGAATATTTTTTTTAATAAAATTGATATTATCAATTTTATTTTTATATACGCATCAAGTATACTACGATAACTCTTATATATAATATAAAAATTCTAAAAATTGAACCAAACAATATTTTTTAGTACGAAATAGAAAGAGAGCGTATTCAAACGAGACAACGCACATGTGTGTGTAACGTAGGAGGGAAGGAGTGATAATTGTGGGGGAGTGAGAAGTGGGGGCGTTGGTGTGGCCGATGATGATGATGATGAATGATGGACAAGTGTGTTTGACGTACTCTCTCTCTCTCTCTCTCTCTCTCGTGCGCATCCACCGAAGGAAATAGGCCGACGTCACATTTCAATGTCAGCTGAATATTTGCAGGAAAATTGATAACAATAAACTTTGGCTACGGTCCGGTTATAAAAATTTTTCTCCAATCCTGTATATAATAATAATTAATAGTCGTTAAATATTTTTAATGATTTATCTTCTAACACTTTCAACGACATTTATTAGTAGCAATTTTTTGGAGTCACTAAATAAAAGTCACTATAAACATTTAAAGACAATTTATTGTCGCTATATAGGGGATATGAGGAAGATTCCTCTAACCGGTGTACAGCCAAATTTTTTCCATTGGTAACCTGTTTTAGTGGCAAAACATTGAACACAAAAAAGGTCAGTGGCAATTTTATTTAACAACACGTCGAGAATAATCTCAAAATTTTCCGTTACAGGTGCTACCAAAAGTGTGCACGATGGTTGTGAATATTTTTTAACAAGGGAAATTTGACAACAAATGAATTATAGTTGTATACACCTTTAAAAACCTCAATAAATACATTTATTTTCTTTTTGAACCCTCCACCGTCACCACTTGTGCCACCAACCTACCAAATACCATCCTTGCAGCCCACCTTCACCTTCACCACACCCCCACCACCACGGCATCCTCATCGCCACCCCGTTTTCTTCTACGCAACAAAACCCACATGTAAGCACACGCACAAAAAGAAACACGCACGCGCACGAATACAGGCGGAAATCTTGACCTAGCCTTGACGACCACCTATATTTGCTACCTCCACACCTTTGCCACCAAGATCGGGTGGCAAAAAAAAACCGGGGGGGGGGGGGGGGGGGGGGGGCACAACAAGAAGGCCCTAGGGGGCATGTATTCTCCGGTGAAGAGGAGCATATTTTGATCAAACATGATGTCGGAATATGTGGAGTATTGTGATGTAAGTGCTTATTTAAGATTTAAGGGACGACACCAGAAATAAACATCTGACACCTTATTCAGTCATTTGGTCACCAAATTTTTATTTTTTTCACAATTGAAAGAGGGTTGAAATTTTTATCTAATTATGTATATCACGCATATTATTCGCAACAAACTGAGTACGACGAAAGTGGTGCATCTTTTTTCGACCACCAATGTTGAACTTTCTCCTCAGCTTATATACATTAACAGTAGCAAAAATTGATTCCCTAAACAACACTACCCTTAAAATGAATATATTCTCACAATGGATTGGAAGGCCACTTTACTGGGTCCTGTAAGTAACCTTTTGTTTCACACGAATACATATGAACATTAAATACGCCCGGCAAGCTGGTGTCTACGTGCAAAAATGGGGCTGCTTTGGCTTTTTGTAGCAGGGTGACGGTGTCGTAAGGTGGAGAAATGACGGTGATGAACAAGTGAGAGAAGCCTTCACAATTTATAGTCTTGATGGTCATTGTTCAACTTCCACCTTTGTAGTCTTACTTGTTTTGATGACTTTGGCAGCAATTGTTGGCATTAAATGCCACTAAAGACAAGCTTAAGATGCTAAATATATTTTGAACAGTACATGTCATCCATTTTGAAGTGTGATAGTAAAATTCAAAATTAAAATAATGACGATGCGTATATGTGATGAGACAAAGGAACTAACGAGATTTACAAATTAAAGTACGATTATGATCTTTGTTAAACATACTATGTTGGCTTTTTCGGGCATGTTAAAGCAAGTCGTCTACGTCCAGTATAAGAAATTCTCAAATAAATTTCTTGTGGCGTGCTTCCAAAGGGACAGTGAATGCGTGACGAAAGGAGCAAGTTTGTTCAAGCAGTTACCATCTCAATAACATGTAGCCAAGGCATGGCTTGTTTAGGCAATGCCAAGCCTAGGCAACCCATGACTTGGTGGAACAATTTGTCTGGTTTATTGACTTAGTTGGTGGAGCAATTTATTTGGTTTATTCGCTGAATGAAAAAGAGATCAGTGTTTCCCTTGCAACTCCCCTCGCTGAATACCTCAAAGATTCCTAGACTAGTAAGTGCACCACGTAATTTTCTGTTCACTTGACTTGACTGTGTCCGCATACAATTCCACATCGGAAAAATAACAATTAAAAGTATCTGATATACAAGCCTTGTGAGCCTTTTCCCTCATTATCAATTAATTTTGAGTTGGATGCTTTCACAAACCCCAGATAATCTCTTAGAATTAGTTTATAGAAAAATGTTTCCAAGTCTGTAATAAGTTTTACTGAAGTTGGGTTTTGCTAATATGAGCTTGGTCCTCTTTTTCTGTGGGGTTCAATTGCCATTTTAATGATCGAGAGGAACTGAAAAAGAAAGCACACACTTGACCCAATTTTGGGCAGATTTATGTGTTATTGTACTGCAACCAATTTTGCTCAAGCTTGACTAGTAAGATTACAGGAAATGGAGCTAAAGCAACAATGCTAAGCCATATGATTATTAGGCAATTGCCCTGATATCATCACCTTCCTAGCAATCGGCCACTGCTACGACAGCCCTTTTCTGCACGGTTTTGTAAGAAAATCTCCGAGCCAGGAGCACATAGATGCACAAGTCCGCCGCGGTGATGGCCGCCAACAACCAATAAAAGTAGTCCAAACGGCTACTGTTCAAGTCCTTGCCGAACCAACTTTTGCCGCCCTTCTTTGTTACATGATCCACGATTGTTATAATGAAGCTGCTGAGGAAGTTTGCAACCCCAATCACACTAAGGTACAGTCCAAGACCTAAACTTCTCATTGAATCAGGAACTTGATCATAAAAGTATTCTTGCAGTCCCACTAGAGCAAATCCATCACCGAACCCAATGATGAGAAATTGTGGTGCTAACCAAAACACACTCATTGATATTGAACCCTTGACTTGATCAGTCTCCACAACCCTTAGTCTCTTTCTTTCAACTAAGGCTGCTACTACCATGGTTACAACAGCGAAGACCATCCCAATGCCGATCCTCTGCAGAATATTGATGCCCCTCTCATTTCCCGTTGCCCTTCTTAATACGGGTACTAGGACTTTGTCATAAATGACGACTGAGACAATCATTCCAACGGCAGCAAGGGAGTATACTGAGGCTGGTGGAATTTGGAAGTTGTCAGTGATGTTACGGTTCATTGTGGTGCTTTGTTTGATGAAGAATGTCGGGGCTTGCGCGACACAAATACCAAATGGGAAGGAAGTCAGCCAAATCGGAATCATGTTGAGAACAAGCTTCATCTCCTCAACCTTGGTTACAGTCGCAAGTCTCCATGGAATTTGTTGCTTCGCAAGTGCGGTGATGTCTTTCTCTTCAAGAATTGCAGCTTTGTTAAGCAATCTGAAAAACACATTAGCATGCATGCACTTTCAGTTCTTTGATGAGATGTACAAACCAATGTGTTCAACAAAAAAAAAAAAGATAGACAAAGCATTGACCTTTTGGACCTCACAGACTTGATTAGCGTCACACCAGTATAGGTTAGTATGTCAATTTGTGAAAGCACAAAGTGAATGAGATCATATGATAAGATGTAATAGAGTGATAGAACTCAGTTGCTTACTTCAGGCTCTTGGTGTGACATAGAAATCTTCCTTGAGTCTTCTCTGACTTTGGAACTTCATACAGTTGAGCAGGATTTGGAGGATATGGAAGCTTTCTCTTGGTAATTGCTGCCACGAGGACTTGGAACATTGGTGTTAAGGGACTCCCTGTTGGCATCCTAAAGCGATAGAACGGCCTTCCAATACAGAAGATCAGAACACTGGAAGCCATTACAACTGTGAGAATAGTGTCTGCAGCACCCCAGCTCACGTGGTCTTGCACGTAAACAATCAGAGTTACACCAAGTATTAGTCCAGAGCAAAGACCGCAGTTCCACCAATTGAAATAGGACAACTTATTCCTTCTTTCTGCGGGGTGATCGTCATCAAACTGATCAGCTCCAAAGCTCTCCAAGCAAGGTTTGTGCCCTCCAGTTCCTATGGATATCAAGTAGATAGCAAGGAAGAAGACCACTTCATGGATCTTCCTAGGTTTGTGACAAGGACCGGTAGCACAAGGTTTCCAGCTTGGAACTACTCTAGACATTGTCAAAAGAAGCAAACCCTGTTTCACGCAAACCTCCATTTAATATAGATCAAAAACGGACTTCTGGAAAGCAATTCTTTAAAGCATTAAGAAATGCAATGCTTGCTAGCATATGTTCACAAACGAGGGCACATGGTTATTCTCGTTATTTCAAGACAAAATTACTGAAATTCATGTTTCAAAAGGGAAATTCTGTGCTCGGAAACCATTTCATGAAAATCCATACAGAATGCCTTGAAATCGGCAGTCCAAGATGATTAATGGAATGCTGTTAAGTACTTTGAAACCTTGGAATTGCACCCCAAATCTAATGGATGACTGTTCCTATGAGCAAGCAAAAACTTGGTTGGGCAGAGACTATAACTCATTCAGCACAACCTTTATAGAAGAATTTCATCAGTAAACCTGCCCCAATTCTGTACAGGACTCATACATGCAAATGCGTAAGGAACAGTTAGGGCATAGATTCCCTAATGGGAACTAAATTACGGCTGATGTGATCAAACATACCCATTTTGGAACAGAAAAATATCGACTGTTATTGTTCCTTTTTGGGAAGTAGGAGAAATAGAGATTACCAGGAAGTAGATGATGGATGAAACAAGAACTGTGGAGAATCGGCCTACGTAAGCATCAGCTAAGAAGCCTCCCACTAGTGGCATCATAGTAGTCACTCCCGACCAGTAATTGACATTCTTTACTGCTGTTTTAAGGTCTTGATGGATCACCCTGGTTAGGTATATGATTAAACTTGTTGCAATTCCAAAGTAACTCAACCTCTCACTGAACTCAATAGCTGCCAGAAGATTTCAGTTTGAACGTTAATCTTGTTAAAGAAGAAGAAGAAGAAGAAGAAGAAGAAAGGAATACATGCTTCCATGATTTTAATCAGAGAAGTTAATTGATTACGATTGTTCTTGTAATTACTGGTGTAACAGCTGTACTATTGGGACTGTAGATGTTTTTCCAAAAGCAGCCATATAGCTGAAAATCAAACGTCAGGTGCAAAAAATGCAGCCAACCCACCAAACAATTGGGCTGGAAAATGAAATGAGTGGCATGATGATATCTGATTCCGGGACATCTGAACAGTATGACAAACAAACAAACTGTGTTTTACTTTTGATTATGACAATATCGAACTTTCTAAGTAGAATCTAAGGATGGAATCCAGCTGTAGGCATTCTTTCAATTATTGTAACTATAAAACACCTCGTATCTAATCAGCTGTTTGTAGTGAAAAATGATGTCACAGACCTGCTAAGAGATATACTTTAGCAATGGCGAAAAAACTACTATGGAAGGAACAACCCTTTTGAGGTATATATTTTGGCATTTAGTTACCACCTTCTATAGGCATGTCAACAAGGAAGGACTCAATTATTTCTAGGCGAGCCTGTCGTGTGCAAAGCCTCCAAGCTGAGAAGCCTAGTTTCGACGAGCAATGACAATTTGTGCCCAAAAAAGAACAGAGGACTCCGAGAAATGAGGAACTACTAGTTCAAAACTTGGCTCATATGATAGAGCTAGCGGAATACGTCTTCAAATCCTTTCAGACAAAGACCTCGTTTTAGTACATCTGACAACAAGAGAATGTGGTTAGAGCGATTTCATGATGAAGAATCCATGTCATAGTTGTTCCCACCGTGCAATGAGATTCGAATGGTGATTAGAGTGGAAATTTTATTAAAGTGCTTGAGAGGCCTCGTATGTTGCTCACCAGCTTGGCCCTCATCTTCTGATTCAGAATCTTGTTATGTTGCAAACACAAAAAGCGTCTCAATGTGAACCATTGGTGTTCATATATGAAGGCTATATTGCCTGTCTTTTGGCATAGAATGCCCTGACAATAAGGCAAACCATTGCACTAGATGGTGCAATCCTAATCCAAGCTTCAGTATGTAAGAAACTCCTGGCGCCAAAAGAAAGAGAAAATTGAAAAGAAAAGAACTCTGCACTCGTGTGAGAAACTTAGCAAGTTGCAGGCTCCAACGCAAACGATTGTCATCTTAGAGCATGCTGTTTCTCCTATGACTCATACTCGCTTTCACCCCCTAATAATGAGTAGGAAGTTGAAATTGAATACAAGGGCATCTTGCGGCAACAAGTTGAAATAAACAGAAAAAACATTGCTAAAACAATTAGAAGATGCCACATGTTTGCTGGACCAATACCAGGATGAACACACCTGAATTAATGAAACTTTTTGCGTACATATAGAGTGAGGTTAACCATCCTTACCGATAATAAAGAGGGATGCCTTCCATACACCAGTGGAAGCTCGGAGGGGTACTCTACCTTTATGATCCACAGAAGAATCGTAAACCCATTTTTCCTCGTCAGCCTCTACTCTTTCTTGTTTCCTTGTTTGCTCCATCTTCAATTCCAGCAAAGTACCTCGGAATATGTGTACCAATATTGCAGAGATTGTTGGTGGGGTGGCAGCTGTGCCTTGTGCTTCTTATATAGGATGGATCCTTTCTTTGACTCACTAAGTGGGTTTACTATTTTTCACGTTTAAGTAAGAGCAGGGAAAATTAACAAGATTTGTTTTCAATGATTAGGGTTCTTATATTCCACTGACTCACTAATCCTTGGCAAGTCTTCTAAGGAGAGAAATAGCATCCATACCAATTTCAGTCTTTCCAATGGGGCCGAGCTCGAGTTGAAAGTTTTGCCCTGGGTATAAGTCAAATCCGCATCTAGAAACACGTTATCAGCTTGAGGCTTCGATGCTTTAGTCCTCTTAAATCTTAAGTGAACTTGCGCGTCCGCCTAGTGTTCACAAAGTTGCCAGAATCTCAGAACAAGGATGGAATCATGGTTTAAGAAAATTCCATGAGTAAACAACACAAGACGGCAGTGACCACACCCATAATCCTTCTAGTTTCAGATGATGATTGGTACGAACAACGCTAGACTTGTCAAATCTGCTAGCCGTATTATTTTGGGAGGCCTAGCATTATTCGATAGATATTGCCCTACAGAGCGGCTGGGGGTGGGGCTGACTCTCTTCTAAGAGTACAATCCTGATAAATGTGCAAAAATAGGTGAAGGTGCAGTCTATACAACTCTCCATAGTTAAAGCTAATATTCTTTTCCACCTGCTGTTGTCCCCCAACTAGCTCCAAGGTGAACTTTTTCTCCCTTATGTAACCATCGATTTCTAGAACAGGAATATAAGCATGCATCCCAAAAAGCACTCGAAAGGAAGAAGGGATAGTAAACTTTATGGCGTTCGTGTGGTAGACTGCCGCTTAAGAGATCTAAAGCCTATCAACACTCCCAATCTTTGTGGATCGCCCCTACGGAGAAAAGTTGACGCAATATATAAAGTGTTGCAACTCGTACGCCTTTTTTTTGCATCAGATGGTATTTGCAAAAGCTAAAATCTTTGTAGATGTGGCAGCCACCCCAATCAGATCAAACTAACATTCAACTGCTGCGCCAAATAATCACGTCTTCACGCGATGATCATTCTTTTAAACTTGGTTAGAGACATTTACAGAATCAAAATATGAACTGGGTAACATGAGGGTTCAACCGCCGCGGGGGGGGGGGGGGCGGTCGCGGGGTTAAGTGATGCTTTAGATTTAGAAAAGATACGAGCACAACGAAGCCTACACTTGGGAAATACTGGTGAAACTATCTTCATGTTTATTCTACAGCTTTGGTCTATCTTTAGTTTAAGCAAGCTCTATATATTTCACTCTTAAATTCGTAGAATGATGGAGCCCTCTTCAAGCTCTATCCTGTATGCTTTTGTCAATGCTCTGTACCTCCAAATTCCTCATTTGAAATCATCAGTAGGTATATGTGCAGTCACGACTGCACTTAACATTTCAAGGCTACAGAGGTTACTTTTCAGATCATTTTACTTCCACTAGAGGCCTAAATTCAAAATGTACTGGTCTGATGAATGGCCAGTGGCGGAACTAGAAATCATTCGTAAGGTGGACATCAAATATCCAGGAGAGAAATCGTAAAAAAAATAGCCCCCGGCCGCCAAAGGAGGGAGAGGAGAAAACAGGTGAGGTGCGCGGTGTAACGGTGTCATTCTGTCGCTATGTGCATGTGCTGGACTTTGACTTTATTTTTGTATGTATCTGCGTAAGCTGTATTTATTTGCATAAACTTAGCATGTAAAATGACTGAAAGTACATTTCTTTTAACTATTCTTAGAATATTTATTTACTTTAACATGTAAAATGACCAAAAAGACATCTTTTTCAAGCATTTTTAAGTTTTTTAAGTGAGACACTTTTGTCATTATGAGCGAAACATACCATATAAAAGGAAACACTGCTGGAGCAACAGGTGGGTACCGGCCCACCGGAGCCACCCGTTGGCTCCGCCTCTGTGAAATGGCTATGTCTGTCATGTAAAACATTAGTTCAAAACTTCAACCTCGGAATGAATGAAAACTTATAACACAGATCAATATCTTGTAATGTCCCCGTCTTCTTTATTTTAAACCGAGACACTTGTACCGAATCCATATGGTGATGGATGAAATGTCAATCCCCATCCCTACCAACATACAATTGTGCTTCTTCCTTTGTCCAAAAAGAACAAAAGGATGTCACTGAAGAGAAACACGCCTGGCTAAATGGTAAAATGACTTCAGTCCCAATGTTTTTGGCATGTGCTCATAATCACACGCAAATGGTAAGGTCTAGTGCAGACCAACAAGTCATACTAAAGGCAAACTTTATGCCTATGGCCAGTGACACACTTCCTCCTTCAAGTAATATAACATTATCGTAAAATTTTCGATAAGATTTTGTTCATAGTAATCTACAGACCGAATGATCAAATATAAAGTATTAATTAGTGGCATAGCTTTCTACATCAAATCATATAATTCAACTCTGCAATCAACTTTACTAGCAATACAAGCAACTAGAACCTGGTTGTAGTCAATTGCAGGCTTGTGGTTGTAGTGGTGTGGCCCTTTAGACCATAACTTTGTAATGGTGGTCAGTGCACTATCAACCACATCATCACAAACTTTCCTTAGATAATCTATACATTGCAATTATAATTGGTTATTGGACATTAGTGATAAGTATCGTTTAAAGTACAACATCTATGATGTAATAATTTTAGTGACAAAAAAGTTTCACTAAAAACATTTTGTCGTTATTGTTAAAAATTACTATAGTAATAAGCTTTCGCCGCTAAAATATATGTACTGACATTTTTCTATTACAGGTGATCCTAGTCCTATAATTGGTGGGAAATTGTTATGAGAATGCATTAAGCGAAGGCACCAGAGAAAAGCAATGATAGCAAGGCACTGTTCTTCCAATTGACCCATGTGTTCTTCTCCACTATTTTTTTCCTGGAAAGGTTCAGTGAATAAGGGCTGGAGAAGGTGATGTGCTCTACTGAAGTGATTGATTTGCCATGAACCATAGACCCACTTTCAGGTAAGATCCACGGAGGTGGTCATAATTCTCGGTTACAATTCGTCTGAAAACTAGAAATGGTTTGGGCACCAATGCGATGGCTGTAAGGTTATTCCCATTAAGCTCATCCTAGTCTTTTCCCCATATTATACATGTGCCTTTGGAGGATAGATACTTGAAACCAAACCAAGTCACTGAGTGTTATTTTTTTGGAGTTCCAACATTATAAATTCTGAGGTATAGGAGAAGGAACACATTAAGCACATGCAATATGAAGTAAGAGCATTTGACGTGGTGTGAAAGAAGAGGTTGGGATGTTGCGGGTCTCTTCTCTTTTGACTTTATTCCTCCAAAGTGCTGTTTACCACCAACTATGATGTTATCCAAGGCATCAAATCCTCAAACTTTGCGGCCTATGGATATTGCCCTGGGATCCTAAAAGTCGCAGTTCTCTCGTATCCTCGACTATCTGTTAATTTTCATGATTCTAACTAGATAAAAATTCTGTACCGTTAAACATTGCTAGTAAAAGTATTTTGTCACTGTTATTAAAATTTATAATGATAATCTTTTGTCGTTAAAATGCATTTAGTAGCAATTTTTGTTATAGCAGAAGTGTTGTACAGTAGAAGATCCAAGGCGAGTTGTAAATGGTTAAAAGTAATCCGCACTAATCCACAACCATTTCACTAATACACAACCATTTTATTGTCACATATTCAATTATTCAACTCGAAAGATTATGAAACTTCAGTGAGAGAGCTTTACCTAAATAACAGTTTGTGCACACTAAGGCATTCAGATTGGTCGGCAAGGTGATTTGGGATCATCTTCATCAGGAGTATACACTGGATCAAGTAGCAGGAAAATGAAAGTCAAACCTCGAGAGAGCATGAATTGCATGCGGAAAGAGAGGTGCTGATTCATATCATAAAGAATATGCATTACCTCTCTGAGAACCAACCCGAAATGCAATGAACCAGAATCAGGTTCTTTTCAGGCCGTCCTTAACACCATTATCTGAAATGGATATCTGGTGTCAACGTTATTCTACCTTTAAGAGCTTTCTATATGTGTATCAGGAACAGCTTTCATCAACCAATCTATTATCAATTCAAACCAACAGCAAATGGGCACCAGATCATGCCCTACTCTTCTGTCAAGTTTTGACAGCAGGGTGAAACTATCCAGACCAAACAAAGAAGTAAAAGAGAAGAAATAAACTGTCCGCCTGGCCATAAGTGGCAGCTCCATTTCCATCAACTATTGCATCAAATCAATCCAGAGCAGTGAGCCAAAAGGCTTGTACAGTTACTATCCAAAGTAAGCTCAGAGTAGGAAGATAACCCTTTAAGCTGTTCATTTGGCTGCTTTTTACATATCAACTAGCCATTCCACAATCCACATATTTTTCTTTCCTCTTCTTCTTCTTCGTTTTTTCATCCTTAGGTTGATAAAGGAGGCACGTTTAGAATGCCAAGTATGGCTTTCTATCCACCTGCATAATGGAGTAAATTCCCGCATGGCAGCAGCATTAGCAATGGCAATAGCAATAGCAATAGCAATAGCAATAGCAGTTGCATCAGCATTAGCATTAGCATGAGTTAGCACCAACCATAGAGTCCATCATAATCAGCACTAAGGTGAGCAGAAACTAGCTTGAGATTCTCAAACAGGAGATTCTGACCACAGCTATTAAAGAATTTTGACCAGCATCAGTCAAATGATTACAATAATTACAAGGATTTTTAAGATAAAGTGTACCATTTTAGTAATCATAAGTTGAAGACCAGCTACCTGGCTACTCCCAAGGACATCATCAGGCAAAACGAAAAAGCTGGTTAGATTTAATCTCTAAGCAAATGCTCATAGATATTAGCAACACTATGCTGGATAGATACAGGCATACAGCCAAGAATGTGAATCATGGAGTTAAAAAACAGTACCACCTATCCAAAGGAAGCTCTTATTAGAATTTTGTTGCTGATTCATGATCCCCTTCAGAAGCTGTTCATTTGGAGGCTTTTCATACCAGTCAAAAGCAACGAAATTGATTAAGCCATTGACTACATGATCGACGAAATACTCGAGTAGCCCATTTCTCACTCAACTAGTGGAGAATAATTTTTGCGCCATTCAGCAATTTCCCGAATCACGAAACTATCTTCCTCGCAATAACTGCTTCACGATAACTACTTTTACTCATTCTCAATTTCTACCCGAAATTTTCCCATATGTTCCAATTTCAGAATTTCAATTTCAGTATTTAATGAAGAAGATACTCCAAAATTGCCAAGCTTCTGACCCAATAAACTGCAAACGGAAGACAATTCTCCACATGGAAGCAACAGTAACAGCAGCATAAGTTAGCACCAAGTACATAAATTCATATTCAGCATGCAGCGGCAACCTAAACTGAATTAGCTGGAGATAAAAATTTTGACCAGTATCAATCAAAAGGATGATATTAAGAATCAAGATAATAGCATTATCATGAATTTTGTTGCAGGGAGTGGTTGTGAGGTCTCAAAGCGGGAGTATCACTAATATAAAATTTGATTGGCTGAAAATCAGCGATTGGAGAAAAAAGTCAATGTTTAATTTGCTACTCGAAACAATAAACGCAATGTGCTATCGTCCTCTAATCCATATGATGAAGAAACTAAAATTGTTTGAACTATATCGTGTAGTACTAGTGTACGAAAATAAAGCGTGTCCAACTAGGCTTAAAGAGTGCACTATATGAGCAGGGAATGAAAAAAACATGTTCGTTAGACTCTGGATGAGTGCTAACGAAGGGAACTAAGTAGCTTAGTAATAATGTAAGGAGAGATTAGATTTCTTTTTTCCTGCCTTGCCCTTAGTTGACCTTGTAATAGAAAAGCCTAAGAAGTCAAAAGCATGGAGAAAATAAAGGATAAAGCTTGACCTTTGACGACTAAGATCAGATATATAAAGGAGGCATTTCTGTGCTTATAGGCCCAACTGATAGAATGGAATCAGGTGCACATTGGTTGAGCAGATGATGGACTACTAAACTGTTCAGCTAGAGTTAACAGATGATAAAAGGAGAGATTTAAATGATTAAGCTTCGACTACACTCATCAAACACAGATGAATTCAAGATAGTGAACCGAGTTTAATAATTGTGTAGTTCAATATATACATAAAAATTTCT
The DNA here is from genome assembly GCA_033070095.1 of Escallonia herrerae. Taxonomy (NCBI): domain Eukaryota; kingdom Viridiplantae; phylum Streptophyta; class Magnoliopsida; order Escalloniales; family Escalloniaceae; genus Escallonia; species Escallonia herrerae. Next base: position 520,477 of record JAVXUP010000122.1, read on the forward strand.
CCTTATGCTTCTTCTTAGTCTTTTCCTTTTTTCCCTTTCTTTTTAAGCTCAAATTAATCTAATGTTCTTCACTATCAGGCACTCTATACCAAAGTGAATGTATTGGCAACCTAGCCTCTTTAATGTGTATATATTGTTTAGCTAGCAGGGTAATCATCGTCATAGAAAACGATAGACGCTCTTTACTCAACCTCCTTAAACAAAGTGTGTAATCCTACAATATCTTCACTTTTTTGGTTCTTCTTCAGATTCTTTTCTCATTCATTAGACCCCTCCTAATTTGGATTGGATTAAGGTCAACGTAGATGGAGTGGCTAAAGAAGATACTGACCAAGTCGGGTATTGTTAGAGACCACTGAGGCTCCAGGTTGATTGGTTTTGTTCATGTCAATAGACGGCATGCTGGTGCGGGGCAATTTCATTGGGCAAGAAGACTGCTTGGGTAGTGTTGATTCTGGAAAGTCTTCGCAGATTTTGATGCTATGGAAGCGTTAGAAGCTATATTTCTTAACTCACTACATGATCATAAAGGGAACATTTTTTTCAAGATTCATGGCTTGTTGGCCAGCCCGGGTGGGATCTTACCTAGTGTTTAAATGGGGGGAGATAGCTGACTAGGAGCTGCAGATCTTGCAATGGAGAATTTTGTTGACTAGAAGATTTTCTCCCTCAGTTACTCAAGCTCCTGAATTTAGATGCCCATGGGGTTCATCGCCAACATAGAGCGGTTTCCTAATTTATGTCTGGTTACAGTTCGTTTATTTCCTAAAACAAATTCACCAAACCAGACTTTTAGTGCCAACTTCACCAAAATCTTGATACATATCTTTCCTATTAGACTTCCATGCCTGATGACTATGGGCCTAAAACATCTCTCTTCTTCTAGCATAAGTTGTACCAAAATCTAGTTTTTATAATGAAACAATTGTACCACCCTGTCCCCTAGCAATGAAAACTATCTCTACCTCCCACCCCAACACTCCAAATGGGTATCAAGTAAACTATCTCACAATTCTCGTCAGAACATATGCCAAAACGCTGACACCTAAACCCACTACTTGATGCAGGTACATTTTGTTAACGAGCTAGCTTTCAGTTTCCTACCACCACCACAGTAGCATGTCTGTAGTGTGTCCAAATCACTATCTTTCCATAACCTGTTAGCTAATCTCCTCAAGTTAAAATCAATGCTTCAGCAAAGTCCAATGAACAAGAACCATCGATGTAGATACCAGGTAGTATAAACAAACGCCAGCCCTATTCCCAAAGTTAGCATGGGTTTTGCCAAAGCAATGCGTGCTTTGAGGTGGTTGTGCGACCTGTTTCTATAACTGCAAACTACTTTGGCAAAAGCCATGTGTGCTAAGGAATTAGGACTAGCCTAAACAAATCACGTATTTCCAAACCACTTGTCCCACAACTTACAACTTAATTGACTGATTCAATGATATCATTGGCTGGTTGCTTTCTGTTCAAATGACGATACTATTTCCAGTTCATGTGAGATTTTCTTAATCTTCAACCCTGCTCGCATCGAAGGCACTAACTCTATATACCCAACTTCAAAGACTTGCCTAGTTACTTTATTTTATAAACCACTCTCTTCCCTATCGCTTTAAAGAAGTACATGGCTAATGCATAAACTATAATGAACTCAGATGTCGTTAAATCTATGAAGGTAATTTCCCCATTCGTGAAATAACAAAGCATCCTTTCAACCTCGGAATCAGTGACTAAATCCATTAAAACTACATGTTACTAGCCATAATCTTACGAAACCAAGTTGGACTGGCCGTAGTTGAGGACATCGTAGCGTCTTGATTTGTGCAGCATGAAGTCAGCCAATAAGCTGGGCAAGTAATGTTGGAGTCTTACAAGAATATATTGTTTTAGGCAGAATCTCCCAAGGATTTGGTTGGTCAAAGTTGACTTAAATCCGGCTCATAATTTTGGCAGAGGAACCACAAGAAGCATATATCGTTAGTCTATGTGACTTGCATTTCCTACATTGTAATGGCTTCTTGAATTCAAAAACATGAAGCATGAGACAATCCCTTTCACCCATCTAAATTTTTATTATTTACATATGATAGTAGACACAATATACAGTCTGCCAGGCAGAGTAATAGAGCATGAAGCAGAGATACATATAAATCTGTACTTCCTAGAAGAATGACTTGTTATACCTTATCTCCTCCAAAATCTTGATCTTCGCCTACCTCAAATGACAAATTTCATAACCTTGAAATAGCTTCGGATATTTATGACAATCAATCTCTCATCTGAATGTCGCTAATTTCTGCTTAAACCTTCCCCCTCCTGCTCCTAACTCCACAGATTCTTCCATAACATCAATACCAAAGCTAGATGATTGAAATTTTAACTGCATTTTTAGTCCCAATTCTCTGTTTGGATCCCATAAGTCCCATCTTTACGCAAACTCATATCATATACCTCCTTCTCCAAACCTCCGAATTTCTTCTTCCCGCTGCCCCTACTTAACTTTCCACCACTATCACGCACTCTGCCATTCCTCCCACTTTGTTCCTCATCAGAACCAACTCGCTCCGAATCCAACCCATTCGAAGCACTCAAATTTGGCACCTCAAACCTTCTTCTGTTGCCCTTCTTCCTAAATTTCCCTTTGGAACCATTCCCACTTCCAGCCTCACATGGCTGCCCCTTTAATTCCTTCTGTGCCAAACCACCCACATCTCTTAACCTTCTAAAACTTTTACCATTATAACCATTCCTATGTACACCCATTTCCCCCAATTCATTAAAACTATCATTAATATTCGCATAGGGTTGATTGCCCATTTCCCCCAATTCATCAGCCCCATCAAAATCATCATCAAATTTCGGGTACGGCTTGATACTATGAACAACCCCCTTTGGAAAAAACCTAGACGAAGGAACTTCATCTACTTCGCCACCAAACAGCTGTGGCCCGTCTTTCTCAGACCACAGATCAAACCCACCAGCCCTCTGAAACCTGTCAGCCAGCACCTTCACCTGCTCATCGGCCTTAGCCGAGAACAGAGTAGGCGCCTTCGCAACGACCTCCCAGGGCCTCTCTAACTCCGATACCGCGGCTTTCAGCTCGGCCCGCTTCCGCATCTCGTAGATTTGGCGCTCGCGGGCAAGTCGGGCCTTGAGGAGTTGTTTGGCTTTCTTGGACTGCATCCGCTTCCACTGCCATTTTGATACGCCGCCGGGGTAGGTTCTTGGGCCGCCGCCCATGCGGATTGGGGCGGGCTTGAAGGGGATGGCGGTGAGGCTGAGGTGGGTGAGTTTGGAGGTGAGGAAGAGGTGGGCTGGGGTGGAGAGGAGAGTGGATGATGATGAGAGGGTGTGGGTGGGTGTTGGGATTGAGAGGGACATTTGAAGGATCGACATTTTTGCCTCTCTGCTAGTGAAGCCCTGCAGTGCGGAGGAGTTTCGAGTACTCACTGTGCAACTACTGAAGTTTATGTCTTGTGCGTTAATGTTTTCTGCCTCCGATTGTTCTTCTGGTCAGTCTCAAAGGGGTGTACCGAGGTTTATGTTTTATAGCGCAGACCTAGCTGTGGACGAGTGTTAACCCCGGGAACGATAACTTCCCTGAGCTTGATTCCAAAGGGCTTGGAATGCCTATATGGGACACTGAGATCAGGCAAGCGTTCTTTGACATCAATGCCTTCAAAGCCCCGGGACCTGATGGGCTAAATGGCTTACTTTTCCATAGATTTTGGGATGTTGCGGGTTCCTCCTGCTGTAAATTTGTTAGGGGATTGTTACTCTAATGCTAAATGGCTTACTTTTCCATAGATTTTGGGATGTTGCGGGTTCCTCCTGCTGTAAATTTGTTAGGGATTATTACTCTAATGCTTGCATGCCTAAAGAAAACAATTAGCTTATGTGACTTTAATCCCCCAAAATGGATAACCCCCAAGAATTCTCCTTAATGTGTCCCATAAGGCCGTTTCTAAGATTCTAATTTCTAGGCTTAGACCTTTTTTGACTAATAATATCCTTAGCCCCACACAAAGTAGTTTCATACCTAGCAAGCATACCATTGACAATTCTCTTGTTACCTAGGGAATCATTCACTCTCAAACATACTAAAGGTAAGAAAGGTGGTATGATTTTCAAAATAGATCTTGATAGGGCTTATAATAGGCTAGACTGGGCTTTAATTGAATAAATTCTTTTTATGTTTAACTTCCACCTCCTAACTGTATTAAACTCGTCGTGAGCTGCATGTCTAGAGCTACCATATCTGGAATCGTAACCCTCTGCCACCTATCTCTCTTGGTAGAGGTTTAAGGCCAGGCGACCACCTGTCCCCTTATATTTTTGTCCTTTGCATAGAAAGATTTTTCCAGATGATAGATCATATTAACAGGACTAAAAATTGCCTGGGCCTGAAAGTTTTCACTAACGGTTCTTTCATTTCCCATTTCTTTTATGTTGATGATCTGTTGTTTTTTTTTTTTTTGTGTGCAAAGAAAGTGATTATAATTGTGATACCTTCATGTCTCTTTTAAACAAATTTTGCAGTATGTTAGTGCAGAAGGTCAACCCAAATAAGTCCAAAATGTACCTTTCCCCCAATGTGCCTTACTAAAGGCTGTGGTGCTTAGTGTCAGATGTGGTATCCCTTTAACCTCTGACATACGTGTTTATCTTGGTACACCCATGGTCCACAAGAGAGTTTCTAAAGGCCTTTATGATCAGTATGATCAAAAGAGTTCAGAGTAAACTTGCTGGATGGAAACTAAATACTTATCCCTTGCGGGTCATGCAATCCTTGTTCAGGCTGTAACCTCTTCCATTCCTAACCACATCATGCAGACATAACTTCTCCCCGAAAAGGTTACGGATATTCTGGATAGACGTAATAGACAATTTCTATGGGGGGATTCGGAAACTTCCAAGAAAATTCATCTTGTTAATTGGTCCAATGTGTGTCAATCCAAAAACAATGGTGGTCTGGGAATTAAACATTGCCTTGGTCTTTAAACTCAGTTAGAAACTTATAATAAATGATAACCTCATATGGGTTAAACTGCTCGAAGCTAAGTATTCAAGCTCCAACAACCTGAGATTTTGGCCTATTAAAAAAAGGAGTTCGAACATTTGGAGAAGCATTCGAGCCCCCATACCTTCTATGACCCAAGTTGTTAAATGGTGGATTCAGGATGGTCATCTTATTGACTTCTGGAGAGAGTGGTTGGTGGGAGAAAAGCTTTGAAGCCTCACAACAGTATGGAAACTATTGTTACTATCAGTTATTTCATCAATCCTTTGGGGGGCTGGAATAACCATTCCCTTGAACAGGTTGCCCAACACCATGAGTTGGATTTGATTAAAAAAATTCACCTATCCATAATGGTACATGAAAGAGATGCCCCCTTTTAGGGCACATATAAGAATGATATATTCTCTACCTCAAGCATTTATAAAATCATTAACAATGATGATCACCATAGCCCCACAGAAGAGGTGTTCAAGAGGATTTGGAAGTTAAGACCCCAAACAAAATCAAAATTTTCCTGTGGACCATTGCCCACAAAAAGCCCCCTTCAAATGAACTTCGTTGCATAAGGAATATGGCCAGAAGCCCGATAAATGACAGATGCAAAAAAGAAATTAAGACCATTGAGCACATTTTGAGGGAATGCCCAAAAGCTCAAATCTTATGGCCAAAAGTCATCCCCCATTACGATCTTCAACAAAGTAGCAATATAGACATTTTGGTTTGGATTAAAGGAAACATGACCCAAGTCCTTTCCAAGTCCTTCTTGGGTCTGTAGTGGAAATACATATTCATTGCCCTTCTTTGGCAAATCTGGAAGGAAAGAAATAAGGAGGTTATAGAAGGCCTGCTATTTTTTTTTCTTTCTAATCAAATGACTTCATTAAAGAAAAGCAGAAGTACATTACTCAGTTCACAGAGTCCTCCATGGACAAAAGATGGAAAATGGAGGAGATTGGAACTAAGCCAAAAAATTGATTACAATATGCCCATGCTGCAAGGTTGTGGGGGAGCCGGTTCTGAAATCTTGTAACTTAGAGAAATGTCCAGCAAGTGAAGAACTTCAATTTGTCCCTGGCTTCTTCAATAATAGCATAGCATCTCCAGTTCGGGGTTTGATCGAGATTGGTGAAGTAGTTGATAATAACTGAAGCATCTCTTTCAAACAACACATGTGAGCATCAACTTCGGTTGGCTAGATTGATCGCCATTAGCGCTGCCTCCGCTTCGGCCTTTTCTGGGTCTTGCATATGGGAGGCTTGTGCTTGTGCCGAGACTATTACTCCTTCATGGTTTTGCAAGACTGCTGCTTGGACGGATGTCGAATTTCTGATTGCCGCATCAAAGTTCATCTTGAACCAATTGAGAGGAGAGTTTACCCCAGTAGATGGGTGGCTACTGTTAATATTTTCATGAAGGAAAGCTTTTTGTTGGTGACCAAAGGTAGCCAGAATTTGCTTGCAGCTTCTTTCCATATTCATTTCAGCATTTTGAAAAAGTTTTTGGTTGCGGCACCACCATATATGGTCCAAGACAGTACAGGCATATAGTGTGTAGACAGCCTTGATACTTGGATCAGAATTTCCTGAGAATGGTGGAGATACTATGTACTCAAGCCATTGTGGGGGGTTGGATATTGTTTGCATCGGACTTGGAAGAGGTGATGGCCGGAAATTATGGGGAGAGGCAGACCAAATGTTGCTGGTGAAAGGGCATGTGATAAAGAGATGAGTTGTGGATTCTTCTTCCGAGTTACAAAAAGGACAGATGGTTTCTATATCCGAAAATAGGGATTGGAGTTTGAGTCTGACTGGGAGGATGTTCAATGCAATTCGCCAGATGAGGATTTTGTGGCATTCCCGAATCTTTGCTTTCCATAAGGCTTTCCAGAAAGGTAGAAAGAGGGGTTGGCTGGTTTGGAATCTATTCATATTTCCTGTAAGGTAGGCTACTTTGGTGGAGAATTTTCCAGATTTTGATAGGGTCCAGGGTAAGAAATCCTGGGGTTGTGAAGTGGAAATTCTAATTATAAGGATTTCCTTAATGGTGGGTTCCAAAAAAAGGCGGTGGAGTTTTAGCCTATCCCAACTGCAGGTTAATATGTCGATAAGATCCGAGACCGTGCTGTACCCTTGGCTAGGGGGGACCTCTGTATGTGACTTGAAACCTTTAATCGTGGGTATCCAGGGGTCTAGCCTAAAATCAATGGTATCTCCTTTCCCAACAATGAAACAAGCGCCCTTACCAATGATGTTCTTGCTTGCGCATATCCCTTTCCAAATCCAAGAAGCATCCTTCGGCGGTTGGTGGTTCAGGAATCTTGAAGAATGTAGATATTTAGCCTTCATGATTTGTACCCAAAGTTTCCCAGGTTCTTTGAGAATCGCCCATCCCAGCTTTGCAAGTAGTGCCTTGTTCACTTCTTTCATTGGTTTGAACCCCATTCCGCCAAACATTTTTGGGATACACAAGGTACTCCACGCTTTTGGGCAGTAGTGGTTCTTCTTTGATTCATCATGCCCCCACCAGAATCTTTTCATGTGACTGTCCATTTTTTCACAAATTGCCGTAGGTATTACGAATGTAGACATTGTATAGGATGGAATGGCCATAGCAATTGCCTTGATCAGAGTACCTCTACCCGCTTGTGATAAGCATTTTGCTTTCCAACCACTCAGACGTTGTCGAACTCTTTCCGCTAAGGCTGCAAATACACCCATCTTTTTTTGATTGGTAAAGATGGGTAATCCAAGATATTTATCTGAGGGTGGTGCCTTTTTGATGCCTAGAAGATTGCAAATTTCACGACTTTCTACTCCATTCACATTTGTACTGAAGAACACTCTTGATTTCATCCGGTTAATGACCTGTCCTGACCAGCTTTCGTATTTTTGTAGGCATTTAAGAACAGTTGCGGCTTTATTTTTATTGGCCCTACAAAAAATAATCAGATCGTCAGCGAAAAGTAGGTGGGATATAGCTGGGCTTCCACGGCTGGCCTTGATTCCATGGATGTTTCCTTTGCTTTCTTCGAAAAGTAACAATCTGGTTAGGATTTCAGACCCCAGAATGAAAAGAAATGGAGAGATAGGGTCTCCTTGGCGAAGGCCTCTAGAAGACAGGAAGAGGCCGTGGGGTGCACCATTGATAAGTGTTGAGAAAGTTGCAGTACTTATGCATTGTTCCACCCATCCAATCCACTTTTGATCAAAACCAAAGTTCTTCAGGACGTTGAGTATGAAAGACCATTCCATTTTGTCATAGGCTTTTTCCATGTCGATTTTGATGGCCATAAGCCCATTTTTTCCTTTCTTTTTCCTCATTGTGTGCCACAACTCTTGTACTATGATGCTGTTGTCATTGATCAGGTGCTTTGGGACGAATGCTGCTTGAAGAGGGGAGACTAGCTGATGCAGTACTGCTTGGAGGCGGGAGGCTAGTATCTTGGATATCAGCTTGTAAGAGACATTGCATAGACTTATTGGTCGGTAGTGATTAACCGAGACTGGGTTGTCTTGCTTTGGTATGAGGGCAATTAGAGTATGGTTTTGTTCCTTGAGGATGTGGCCTGTGATGAAGAAGTTTTTCACACTTTCCTTGACATCAAAACTGGTGATCTTTCTGTAGGTCTTGAAGAAGAGTGCTGTCATTCCGTCTGGTCCTGGAGCCTTGTGCGAACCCATATGGTTAAGGGCCGTTTCTATCTCAGAGTCAGTAGGGATTGCGCACATCAAAAGGTTGTCTGCTTCAGATATGAAGTGGGTCAAGAGATTTTCAAAGTCTGGAGGGAAGGTTGGTTTGCAGGTCAAGAAAGGTTGTTCGAAATGGTTGTTAAAGCACCTTCCAACCTGGTTTGTTCCTGTGATCCATGTACCTTCACCGTATTTTATGAATTCAATAGCATTCCGGCGCCTCCTGATAATTGTTGTGAGATGGAAGAACTTCGTATTGAGGTCTCCTTCAAGGATTCTTTTGTATCTGGACCAATCTTGCCACAATGACTCTTCTCTTTTCAGTTCTTCGTCCAGATTGCATTGGAGATTTTTCTTGAGTTCCAAGTTGGATGCCAACGGGTCTTCCTTCTGGGTTTGATCAAGGGCTTCTGAGAGGATTTTGATCTTGGTTTGGATATTGCCGAAGTGGTTCTGATTCCATGTTCTGAGAGCAAGCCGAGTATTTTTGATTTTCTGGCAGAGTTTGAAGGGGGCACTCCAAAAGCTTTGATCTTCCAAGCATGTTCTACAATGTAGTGGCTAGAGTTGTCACGGGTCCAGCAAGCCATGAATTTGAAGGATTTTGGGTTCGGCGGGTTGATTTCTCTGGTATTGAGGAGGATGGGATTGTGATCGGATTGGTGCGCTGGCAAATGTTTGACTACTGCATTGGGGAACAAAAGACGCCAAGCCATATTTGCTAAACCTCTATCAATTCTTTCCCTGATGTTGGCTTGAAGGTTGCGCTTGTTACTCCATGTGAACGGGTTTCCAATGAATCCCAGATCAACCAACCCTTTTTCATGTATCACTGCTGCTAGACCGTTTGACGAGGATGCAAAAGCTCTACCTCCTTTTTTGTCCTTTGTATTAGTGATTTCATTGAAATCTCCAATTCCTAGCCAGGGTCCAGGGAATGAGTCAATCACTTTTGAGAGGTCTTCCTGGAATGCGGGTTTTGCTTGCTTGTAGGGGGGTCCGTAAACAGCAGTAAGCATCCATGGTGAAGTAGGGGGGTCAGAGAAGATGATGGCATTGACAAGGTTAGCATTGGCTGAAATTATTTCAAGGTCTACTCCTAGCTTCCAAGCTAGGCATAGACTACCAGTAGTGTGGTTCGGTTGGACAATTTGGTGGTGGTGAAATCCAAGAGCAATGAGAATGGGGATGAGAGAATTAGAAGAAAGCTTTGTTTCAGAGAGAAAGAGAATTTCAGAAGAGAGATTTCGAACGAGCCGGTGGAGGGCTCTGAATTTTTTCCTTGTTCCGAGCCCTTAACAATTATGCGAGAGGACTAACATGGTGGAACATGGTGGAGGTGGTTGGAGGTTTGTGCCTCCTTCCACATGAGCTGAAAGTTGTAGCAGAGGGGGGTTTGTGGTGATAAGGTTGTTGACATTGTTGCGGAGGAGTCTGGCTTGTTGTTTCAGCGAGGGTCGTTTTTTTTGGGTGGTCTGTTTGTTGGAAGTGTTTCCATTTGATGGCATGGGATGTTGCAGAATTTCGGGTTGGGGTGCTGGGAGTGTAGTGGGCTTTTGTTTTTTTTGACATGGTCTCTGGTTCTGGGGCTAGCTTCCTTTTTTGGTTTGTTTGTGGGCTTGTGGTACCATGTGAGTGGCCTAACAAGATGGTTGGGTTTGCGGGTTATTGGTCGAGGTGGGGTCTGGGGCTTCATTCAGGTCTTTTTTGTTTTTTGGATTAGTTAAAGGTTGGGGGGTTGTTACTACGCACAGAGGGGTAGCAGGAGAAAAGGCTACAGGTGGGGGATCAGAACTGGGATTGTGGTTGCTTTTTGGTAGGGCGGCGACGGTAGGACTTTGGGTTGTTGAAAATTCAGCTGTGTCAGTGGATGCGTGGGTTGGGGTTTTTTGCTCTGTCATTGCCTCGGTTGTCGTGTCTCTACCTTGGTTTTCATGACTAAGAAGCAGTGTGGTTTCCGCCGGGTTCAGGGAGTGGCTGTTCGTCGGAGTCACCACCGATTGAGTCTGGGGTGGAATTTGGGAGGAGGGTGGTTGATGATGTGAGATAGGATTGTCACCTTCATAAGACGCGCGGATCCAAGGGGTGTAGTGTCGCTGCGCTCCTGCCATCATCCAGCTTGCCGTCGGGTCTGGGGGCCGGTAACACCATTTTTTGACGTGACCCAGATGTCCACAGCCAAAACACATATCTGGCAATCTCTCATACCTGAAATGGATCCAGACATCCTCCAGGCCATTTCGTTTCAAGGCGAAACCTTTGGGTAGAGCTTTTTTTTTATCTCGATTTCAATTCGGAGCCTCATATATCCTTTTCCTTCGATTTTCCCCTCTTTTGATGTTTCAATTTCTACCAATTTCCCCATTCTTGCTCCTATGGTGATTGCATTGTTCCTAGTCATCTTGTTTGGGGGTAGTCCGTAGACTCTTACCCAGAAAGGGGATGTGGATAAGTTAACTTCATGGAGAGCAGCTTCAGGTGGCCACGGTTGCAGAACCAGATGTGCTCCCATAATGGACCAAGGGCGATTGTCCAGCACTTGTTGCAGTTCCTGTTCATCCTTGAAGGTGAGGAGTAATCTATTCTCTTGTTCCCTAATTTTGATGCCATGAGGAGGATTCCAAGCTTTGACGATCATGTTTTTGACTCCGTTGCGATTTAGGGGTTTGTCACTGACTAGCTGGCCAACGAGTGTGAGTGTTGTTTGTGGGTTTATGTATGTTGGGTCTGATTCAAGTTCTATGGGATCTGATGTGCAGTTAAGGCGGTTCGTTTGAGCTATGAGATCATTGATTGTGTCTTGTGGGTTTTGGTTCATGATTGAAGTAGGTGGAAAGAATAAGAGTGATAAATGTTCTAGGTTAGTCTTGAGATGTGGGTATGGAGAATAGTAGATGGCTGGTCGTGGTTTTCCAGGTGGGCAGAGTTAATGAAAAAGCTACTTGGCTGAGTGTTAGCAGAAGAGGTTTAAGGGGTGATTCTTAGCTGGTAGTGATAATGGGATGTGGGGGAGAGCTTGTTGTTTTTGTTCTTGCTGGTGATTGTATACAAGGTAGAAGGATACTATGGTATAAGCTTGATGGAATGAACCAGGACGGTTCAGGGAGAGACGCCAACTCAGAGGGCGTAGTAGCAGATGGGGAGCGACTTAGAAGGCCTGCTGTTTGATCAATGGAGTGCTTGGAAAAAAACCCTAGACTTTACGAAAAACCTTTCCCAACTATTCCAAGCCCAGGATCTACGGTCTATTAAAGCACCTACTCTCATTAAATGGTTTTTACCTTGTGCAGGGAAATTGAATATTAACACAGATGGCAGCGCAAAAGAAAATCTCAAAGGTGAATTGGTGTACTTATAGGGGACGACAAAGGACAGTGGGTCAAACTCAAAGGATTCTTTGGTAGCCTACCTACCAGTGATGCTTCAGAAGCAAAACTCCATCGGATCCTACAAGGGCTCCAGGTCAGCAAAACGCAAGACCTTCCAAGGCGCCACCATAGAAACAAACTTCCTCACCGCGAAACAACTGATATCACAAAGATAAGGGAATCAATTCCACTTGTTAAACACCTTGATCAAGGACTGCAGATTCTTCTAGTAGCGACGGGTTCCCACATCTCACATACACTCAGGGAAGCCAACCAATGTGCTGATATGTTGGTCACCATGGGCTCCAATCAAGACAAGGCTCTTGTTTATCTCGATCATCCTCTGGAGGAGCTAGGAGCATTGTTTAAGGCAGACGCTAATGGGGTTTATTATCCCCGTGTTTAGTTAGTTTGTAATGCTTTAATCTTCCTCTATAACCCAAAAAAAAATAAAATCTAACTGTCGACATAACCATGCATACGTCAGCTCTGATTCCACACTTGCCCCTCGCACTGGTTCATTATCATCATAAACACTAGCAGGTTACATGGTCATCAAATTGTAAAAATCACAGTGCTAACTGTGAATCAGTCCCTAAGAGAAATAAGCAAGTTAGTTGAAAAAATGGCTCAAAACTTTGAACAATGCCAATATTTGCCAAACCTAGAGAACACGTTAAGCATAAAATCCTACAAAAGGCTTTGACACCAGTAAAAATGTCTTACAATTGTAACTTGCTTAAATTTTTTTGCTGTCATGAAAGATTTCTCTTTGCGTGTGTGTGTGTGAAAGTAATTCAACTCTACAAGTTAAAGCCCAAGAGAAATCCATGAGCCAAACTAAACTATACATAGTAATATCTTAAGCTAGTTGTAACACCCCAACTTCGTGTTTTTTTTAATTTACCAGAATGCATAATTTCGACTATTAATCCGATTATTTTTGGGGTCTTCTAATAATATTAAAATTTATGGGTAAATTTGAAAAAAAAATATTTAAAATTCAAGGGGTTTTAAAGTAAATTATCCTTTTAAGGTTAATATATAAAGACTAGCTTAATTCCCAGTCATCATATAAAAACATTGGTCGGCCTCATTTCATGCACTCAGGAAAAATTTAGCAGCTAGGCATGATTGAGTGGCAATAAATAATATATGTATGATTTATTGTTTAGATTCTGATAGACAAGAGTTAGGGCAAACTTGGAAACAAGAATCAGAACCGCTTAACTATCCAAGTAAGTACCCTGCCATATTCCTCCTTACACCCTACTTGAAATTTTATATATTGTATACATGTTCTCAGTAAACATAAAAGTTTTCAAACAATTTTATTGCCCTATGTTCGCTGTAAATTATTTAATGAAAATTTAAATGAAATGCCATCGATTTTGTTGTGTGAGTAACTGAATCATGATCGGTACATGTGGAATGAGACGATAGTTTGACTGTGCCCTATATCCACGGAGGAAGGTGGATTCCGGGTCTTGGTCAACTGGACCATACGTTGACGCACCGCACTGTTATTTCATGATTCGCTCTTGCATCCAATCCTGGGTGGAGGAGGAATTTTGGGTTCTAGTCACTAGAACCATACGATGACTACAGTATTCAAGGTTCTGAATAACTGTGACAGTTCTTGATGAATCTTTTTGGTTGATTATATTCTATTTCAAGATTTCTTTTGCTGCAAGTGTATATATGTATGTAAATATGTTGAGTAATATTTATTTTGCAGACATGGAATTCCTGATTTTGAAAAGAAAAACTCATGGCATGTTTGAAATCCTCAAACATATTTTAGGGATATGACATGTGTATTTACTGGGCCCCAACTCATTCTTTTTATAAATGTTTCAGGTGTTCACTTAGATGAAACCGACATCCATCAGGTAAATAAGATCGGACTCGCGAGAGATAGTCGTTAGGGACATAAGCCCTCTTACAGAAATCATTTATCTTTACATGAAAATTTACTATAAATCTTATATTTTAGAGAATTGGTTGGAGCATTGATCTCCATAAAGATAATTGTGTAGTTAAAATTATTTATGACAGTTATGAAAATTTCTAAGTGAGGCTCTTGATAGCCAATTTATTGTTATAGAATTTAGCAAGTTACAATGAATTTTGAGTACAGATTATAGTAAAATCTGATAGAGCCCTAGGTGGATATTCGAATTGGTCTGCGGCCGGTCACGTATCTACCTCACGGGCCTACCCGTGAGTTCAGGTCATGACACTAGTAATGTAAAATCATTAGTAATTTGATAGAGATCCTAGTCCTCATAAGTTCCGAGCTCTACTTTTTAAAATTCGTAGTTCTTGTTGTCGCGGTCCTTAACTCTTGGCAGCACCAACATGAAAGTTGTGCAAAAATGGCAGTGATGGGTGTTCATCGATCTTTTATGCGGAAAACGGCAAGCCTATCAAGTGAACAACAGCCATAAGTAACCGGTCGAAATGCGAGACCTTCGCCTATGATTACATCGATGTTGACACCACCTGGACTAAAATGAAATATTATAATAGAAACTAGCTCTTCTACGGGCAATCTTCAAGCCAAGCAGAGATGTGATTGCTTCTCAAACTGGCCTCCTTTGCTTAATTTGGCTTGATAGTTGGTGCATGTTTGCTAACGCTGCAAAATATCCTAACTTTCCTTTCTTTCACATGTAATAAAGACTTGTTACAAGAGAGTCTTTTGAACTTAGTAATCCTTGGTCTTGCTTTGAGAACTATGGATAATAAAATCCCATTCATCCTCGCATCTACGAACAATGCAGGGACTAGTGCTGGAATATAAATTCTTAAAACAGATGCAACTAAGAAAAATTAAAATATAAAAATTGTCACATACAAAATATGGTTTGGCCTCTTGCTTGAAAAAATAACAAGAATGTTGCATTATAAAAATGAAGAAATTGCAAGAGAATTTTCACTCAATCACTCAGACCCAATTATTAAATACACCAAAACTCAGCTCATTATTTTTTTCCCGATGAATAAAAAATCTGTGTACTTTTTTCACTTACCGGTTCTATTACAAAAGCACTCATAATCGTAAGCTCTCAATGCTTATAATCTCTTTAACTCTTTGTATCTTAAACTCTCTCAATGCCTTTAGTTTTTCATGACTATATAAGGATTAGAGTGCAGAATCCTTCTGCAGTTGCTTCTTTGTATAATAGAGGTAGTTGGTAAGGAGCATCCAGATAGTGCCTACAATTGCTACAGTTTACTTGAACGTTTCTTCACTTAAAATTCATCCAGATAGTAAAGCTAACACTGTATTAGCCTCTGGCTCCGTATAGAAAGAGATATTAAACTCTCTTGCGAACTTTTACATGAAAACATAAAGCTGAAATTCAAAGACTTTTGCTATCCGTCTCTGAGCTTGGTTTAAAGCGATAATATCACCCTCATGTGTACAAATTGAAGATAGTTTTCAACACATAGCTTATCTTTGGTGTTTAGTCTGCTAAATCATAAAAATAACTCCTCCAGCTCATAAAGAATCTTGATATTATATGAATTTGAAGGTAGGACAACAGGCACCAGTGGTCTAGTGGTAGAATAGTACCCTGCCACGGTACAGACCCGGGTTCGATTCCCGGCTGGTGCATTCCCTTTTTTTTTTATCCCCCCCCCCCTCTTTCTACAAACTATTTTTCTTTTGTCACTTATACTATCCAAGGGCAAGGACCAACTAGTTCGAGTTTATCTAATCCTGGGTTGGCCAAACAACAGCAACCGAACCCTAATCTCTGAGCCCTTTAAACCCTATTTGTCAACTATTTTCCGCCCACTCTAAACCCTCTTTCGCTTTAGGCCCTTCCTCAAACCCTAATCTTTGAGCTGCTCAGCCATCATGGTACCTCTCTCTCTTTCTCCCTCTCGCACATACTTCTGTTTTCTGCGTATGGGTTCGATTTGTAAACTTTACTGCTTCCTTGTTCTTTGGTTAAAGACTGCAACTTTATATTTCTGTGATATGGGAATTCTTGTATTGACATGTATCTATATACATATTTATGTATAGACTGCTGAAGCTGTGAACCCAAAAGCATACCCTTTGGCGGATTCCCAGCTGACCATTACCATACTGGACCTCGTTCAACAAGCTGCCAACTATAAGCAGCTCAAAAAGGGTGCTAATGAAGGTTAAAATAATTCCTTTATTAATCTCAATTATTCACTCTTCTACTGTGCTTTTCTTTTAATTGGTATGATGTTGATTGGGTTTACCTTTGTTACAAATTGTGGGTCTTTTGTTTCAGCCACTAAGACGCTTAATAGAGGGATTTCGGAGTTCGTTGTGATGGCTGCAGACACTGAGCCTCTTGAAATCCTTCTTCACCTCCCACTTCTTGCTGAAGATAAAGTAATTTTCAGCTTTCCTTTTTATATCTCAGTTCTTGCTGTGTAGATTTGTTGTTGCATATTTGAGGATATTTTTTTATCAATTTACTCTATAATGTGTATGAGGACATTATGTAGAATAGATATAGGGCAAGATAGTAAGTAGCTCAAACTGAAGCCAAAGACCAGTCATTCACGATAATGTTTCAATCACGGAGAGGATGATTTGTGCAATTAGCCTACTTCCTAAGTGGAAGATTCCCTTCTATGAAGGTACTTTGTGAATGAGTTTATCATAATGCAATACATGATCTTTTGGAAAGGATTACGTTGTATATAACACATCTATAAATATAAATTTTGGTGAATCCTATACAGTACTTGCAAAATTCTAGTATTACGTGTCACTAATATGGGAGCTTTAACTTTAAGCCTCAAAGTTACTAAAATCAAACGTAAGGCGAAGTGGTTATAGGTAAATCATAAATGTAACATGCTGTTGCTAAATGGTTCAAAGACAAAGCTGGCTCAGCGGAATAATTATGGTCTTGGCAAACAGAGTTTTACCTAACTTCTTTTCTACCTGGAAAAAAAAATGTTTTGGACTATACTGGTGTAAGAAGCTGAACTACATTGGATAGTTTATGGAGTTTATCTTTAGATGAAGATGATAAGGATGCAGAAGGATGATTTTGTTTTCAAGATCATTCCAAGTGGACTAACTCTTAACATGGCAGTTTGATTGCACTTTTATGGCTCAAGGCTAAAGGGTTTTGGAAAGTATCCGCAATTGTCAAAATGCTAACCTTTCTTTTTCCTTTTTACAGAATGTACCCTATGTTTTTGTTCCTTCAAAGCAAGCTCTTGGTCGAGCTTGTGGAGTTACAAGACCAGTTATTGCTTGCTCTGTGACCAGCAACGAAGGAAGCCAATTGAAGTCTCAGATACAGCAGCTTAAGGTAACTTCTCGTGAATGTTATGTTTTATGAACTCTGTTCTTTATTCTGATATCATGTTTGTATGTATGTCCTGAAATCTGGTCCTTTGAATGCAGGATGCTATTGAGAAACTCCTTATCTAAAGGCATAGGCCGTTTCAGCATGATGGGCCTATGAAATATGAAACTGGTTCATTTGAGGCTTTGACTGAACAAGTTCTCATATACGAATCATGTACCTGTTGCTTTTTAACTTTGTGTCTTCAGATATTAATGTATGCTTTACTAAATGCAAGTGAAATTGCTGAAAACTCGTATTACTCTGGTATTAATTGTTTATGAGGAAGAGCTATTTAAGTGGAGTGGGGAAAAAAAATCTCATCACCTTGTTGAGTGGATTTGATTTGATTTAAGATCCATCAGTTTTATCAAGTACTTTCTGAATGAGCTTTCTCAATGGAGTTCAATACAATCTGTTTGCATTAACTTTTCCATGGATCTCACCCATTTGCGAGAGTGCTGACTGATAACTTTTTGGTGGATTTAAATAAGAGAAGTTGCAAGGCATCAACTTTTTGACCATTCTGTTCTGCTCCAAAAGCTAATCATTCGTCGCTCTTAACTTGGTTTCATTCGAATGGCCGTCTCTATTGATTGTGTGGATTAAGAATATGCTGTTCCTATTGCGACTTTGCAGTCTTCAGTTCTTGAACTTTTTCTTGTTTTGTTATGATAAGGAGGATTAGAAAGATCAGGTGGATGTCAACCAACAGTTTTGGCCTCATGGCCTCACAAGGAAATAGAGGACTACAAGCCTATGGCTTTACATTCCCAACGTAAATAAAACGGCATAAGGAAGGCAATACATAACCATAGGTGGGTGAAAGAGACATCATCTTACTAGGTCCTTGTGAAGACAGTCCTGGTAGTCTGTGATTCTGGCTTGACATGCAAACGTTGCCAAATTTTCGGATAGTTGGAATCAGATGTAATAGACAACGGCAAGCTTGAAGTTAGTTGTTTTGTCTCCCTACGCCAAATTCAGATCTCTGGTTTAGAATCTCCAAAAATGCTCCGGATAAGAAGTTTGAAATGCCACATTAGGCCCAAGCTGTAATCATGCAGAATAGGATTTTCTCAGCTGCTACCTTATGGAAGATGTGCAGACTGCACGTGAAACTGGCCAACACAATGTGTCAATGTCCCACTAGCTTGGCCATGTGTCACGGGCTGCCCCTTGCACCCGCCTAGCACTGCGCCCCCGCGCCCATCTAGCTCAGCGCCCCCGCGCCCTTCCAGCAGGCGCCCATGCGCCCTCACAAGTTCATCAAGTCTCGCGCCCATGCGCCCGTCAAGCACAGCGCCCGCGCGCCCAATTGCAGTGCCCGCGCACGTCAAAAGCCAACAGTGAAGATCTAAAGATCCAGGCGTGCGTTTTTGCTCAATTTTGGTGGAGACCACCGTTGTATATATTTAAGTTTCCCTGTAAAATTTCAAGTCATTTCGAGTTGTATTTCTCTAAAAAGGGGCACTATGACTCCTCGCACATAGTTACGTCTACTACTGTCACTTTAGTTTTACCTCCTAATGGTACTATATGGGAGTCATGCACACCCATACCCGAGAGTCCCTTGCTTTGTTTTAGCTTGCCGTTCTAGCTAGATTGCACACTGTGGATGCAAACAAAGCCTTTTGTAAGTTGTAATGATGCTATTGAAGTAATGAAGATATTTGTGACCATTTTGCCCTCGTGTTGAAATTTACTCTTTGTGCACTGTTTTATGCGATGTTGATGCACTGCTTGCTATAAATTGTTGAGATTGGTTGGCGGACTCTTCTTGCGAGCGGCAAGTCGAGTGCCACACACGGTTTCCTTGTGCCATCAAGGGCCACCGTGTGTCAGGTGGTATCAGAGCCGCGGTTGTCCAAGAGACCGTGGCTTCAGCTAAGAAAATATTGTGGGATAGTTTGTTGAGAAAAACTATGGCCAACACGAAAGAGAGAATCGATGCTTTGGAAGCACAGATACATGACATGATCAAGAGTGACCAGGATGCTCCAGGCATCCTGAAGCAATTCTCCCTTCGCCTTGACGCGTTGGAAGTGAATCTTGAAGCCACTGATAATACCCGATATGCTGAGAGCATGGAATGGGAGGGGAAGTTTCAGGAGCTTCAAGATCGAGTGGAACACCATGCACGGCACAGTGGAGGTATAGACTGGGAGTCTAAATTTCAAGAACTCCAGGATCGAGTGGAGCTTCTTAGTCGTGCAGTGGTTAACACACCCGCTGGGGGTGCGGAGCACTCGTCGAGGCCCCGAGTGCCAGAGCCCAAGAGTTACGGGGGAGCCCGTGACGCCAAGGAATTAGAAAATTTCCTTTTCGATATAGAACAATACTTTCGAGCCATCAGAGTAGACTCGGAAGCGACAAAGGTGTCGATGGCTGCCATGTACTTGGTTGGAGATGCCAAGTTATGGTGGCGTAAGAAGTACGCAGAGATCGAAGATGGGTCTTGCGTCATAAACACATGGGAGATACTCAAACGTGAGCTAAAGAGTCAGTTTTTCCCAGAAAACACCGCATTCAACGCGAGAAAAGCGTTGCTGGAATGCAAGCACACCGGATCGGTCCGGGAGTATTGCCAGGCATTTTCTGCCTTGATGTTGGACATCAGTGACATGTCCGCAGTCGACAGACTCTTCTTCTTCATGGAAGGGTTAAAACCATGGGCTCGTACCGAGCTTAATAGACGTCGGGTGAACAACCTTAATGAAGCCATCATCGCTGCCGAGAGCCTTTCAGATTACAACTCTGAGCCACAGAGACCCCCTCAGAGAGGAAATCCAAGCAGAGGTATTGGTGGCAAGAAGCCAGGGGGTCCAATGCCAAACCAAAGTTGGGGCAGTAAAAGCAGTTGGGCGTCAAACTCTTCTACCCAACAGAAGAGTGGAGTTGGGTTCAAAGCCAAGCCTGACGCTAGCACCGGTGGAGAAGTGAAGAAACCTCCTTTCAGGGGTTGCTTCTTGTGCCAAGGACCGCACGTGATCGCTAACTGTCCGCAGCGACAGATGATGAATGCCTTCTTTGACAACATTGGGCAGGTGCAACGTGGGGAACAATCTGGCGCTCGACCAAGGCACCCACCAACAGATGAGCAAACAGACACACAAGATTATGAAGAGGAAGATGCCGTCGGGGCCTTTCCTCAGTGGTGCAATGCGGTGACAACACAGGGTGGGAACCCCAAAAAGAGCTCGACTGGAGAAGAGCCTAAAGACATGCCGCCAAAGAAAAAGGGTGATGTACCAGGAAAAGGCTTGATGTATGTGGACATCAAGGTTAACGGGAAGGCCATCAGGGCCATGGTGGACACAGGAGCTACCCATAATTACATTTCTAGCACCGAAGTGGAAAGACTGGGTCTAACTCTAGAAAAAGGGTGCGGACGGGTGAAGGCTATCAACTCCGCCGCACAGCCAGTAGCGGGGATAGCGAGATCTGTTTTGATCAAGATTGGCCCATACGAAGGAAGGACCAACTTTTCAGTAGTCATCATGGACGACTTTAAACTGATCCTTGGGTTGGAGTTTCTGCGTGACACGAAGACCACAGTGATGCCATGTTCCAACTCGCTAGTCATGCTTGGGAATAAACCATGTGTCATCCCAACTATATCTTCTAGGGCGGGAGAGCGTTCTATCTCAGCCCTCCAGTTGAAAAGGGGATTAAAACGGGATGAAACAACCTACCTTGCCATGCTACGGTGGGACGAAATTGAAGAAGTATCGGGACCACTACCGAAAGAAGTTAAAGTGATATTAAACGACTTTGAGGATGTGATGCCTGATGAATTGCCGAAGAAATTGCCACCTAGAAGGGCAATTGACCATGAGATAGAGCTCGTGCCAGGCACGAAGCCACCCGCCCGAGCTCCGTATCGGATGTCACAACCAGAACTTGCTGAACTCAGAAAACAATTGACGGAGTTGCTAGATGCGGGTTTGATCACTCCCGCGAAGTCGCCTTATGGTGCACCAGTCCTCTTCCAGAAGAAACAAGATGGTTCTTTGCGGATGTGTGTGGACTACAGGGCGCTAAACAAGGTGACTATTCGGAACAAGTATCCTATTCCTTTAGTCGCCGACTGTTTTGATCAGCTTAGTAGGGCGAGAGTGTTTACCAAGTTGGACTTGAAGTCTGGGTATTGGCAGGTCCGAATTGCCGAAGGTGACGAGGCGAAGACAACTTGTGTCACCAGATACGGGGCGTATGAGTTCCTGGTCATGCCGTTCGGCTTGACCAACGCCCCGGCCACATTTTGCACCTTGATGAATCAAGTTTTGCGGGACTACATTGACGATTTTGTAGTGGTGTATCTCGATGATATTGTGATCTACAGTTCCAGCTTGGACGAGCATCTGAAGCACTTGAGGAAGGTGCTTGCCCGACTGAGGGAGCACGAGCTATACGTGAAGCTGTCGAAATGCACTTTTGCCCAGACCAAGATTAAATTCTTGGGCCATGTGATAGAACAGGGTCAGATAAGGATGGACTCAGGTAAAGTTCAAGTGATACAGGAGTGGCAGCCACCAACGAATGTTTCAGAACTGAGATCTTTCCTTGGATTGACCAACTATTATAGGAAGTTTGTCCGAGATTATTCGAGAATGGCCCATCCCCTAACCGAACTTTTGAAGAAGAGCAATGTTTGGGAATGGTCCAAGGAGTGTCAATCGGCCTTCTCGGCTATGAAGCAGGCTATGTCTGAAGATCCGGTACTTGCTCTCCCTGATGTGTCGAAGTCCTTTGAAGTTCATACAGATGCTTCTGACTTTGCACTAGGAGGGGTTCTAATGCAAGAAGGCCACCCGGTGGCATATGAGAGTAGGAAGCTCAACGAAGCAGAACGTCGCTACACCACTCATGAGAAAGAGTTGCTCGCGGTAGTACACTGTCTCAGAATTTGGAGGCACTACCTGCTTGGTTCTAGCTTCATAGTGCGGACGGACAACACTGCAGTGAGCCACTTCTTGAGTCAATCTAAGCTCACTTCGAAACAGGCCAGGTGGCAGGAACTTTTGGCAGAATTCAACTTCATGCTCGAGTACAGGACAGGCTCAACCAACAGCGTAGCAGACGCCCTCAGCAGGAGAGCCGAACTAGATCAGGTAGCATTGATGGCCATGAATGCTATTGTTAGAGCAGATAGCCGAGTTGCCATCAACATCGGAAAGAAAATCAAGAAGGCCCTTACCAGGGATCCGGTTGCCCAACAACTACTGAAACTGATCGAGAGCGGTAAAACTCGACAGTTTTGGCAAGAAGATGGTTTGCTGATGACCAAAGGAAGACGGGTATACGTTCCCCGAGTTGATGATCTGAGACGAACATTGATTCGAGAATGTCATGACACCCTTTGGGCAGGCCATGCCGGAGGAGAAAGAACATTAGCTCTCCTTCAACAAGGTTACTACTGGCCCCAAATGGGGGATGAAGTGCAAGAGTATGTGAAAACATGCCTTACTTGTCAGCAGGACAAGGTGGAGCGTAAGAAGAAGGCAGGGTTACTACAGCCGCTGCCGGTCCCCAAGAGACCGTGGGAGAGTGTGTCATTGGATTTCATCACTGGTCTGCCGAAGGTTGAAGACTTAGGCACAATTCTTGTTGTCGTTGATCGGTTTAGCAAGTATGCGAGCTTTATCGCAACACCCAAGTATTGCTCAGCCGAAGACACAGCGCAACTTTTCTTTAAGTATGTGGTGAAGTATTGGGGAATGCCTCAAGACATTGTCAGTGATCGGGACTCCCGCTTCACTGGAAACTTTTGGACTGAACTCTTTAAGTTATTCGGATCCCAACTTTCGATGAGTTCAAGTTATCATCCAGAATCAGACGGTCAGACGGAGCGGTTCAATTCCATGTTAGAAGAGTACCTCCGCCATTTTGTCAGTGCAACACAGAAAAATTGGGTCAAGCTACTGGATGTTGCCCAGCTGTGTTTCAACTCACGCAAAAGCTCTTCGACAGGGAAGAGTGCTTTTGAGATTGTAAATGGACAACAACCGTTACTACCCCACACGGTAAACGTCCCCAATGCCGGGAAATCCCCAAGGGCCATAAGCTTCAGTGAAGAATGGAGGCAGAATATAGATCTAGCTCACTCCTACCTTGAGAAAGCAGCCAGAAGAATGAAGAAACACGCTGACAAGAACAGGAGATCTCAAGAGTTTAACGTGGGCGACAAAGTTATGGTTAAGCTACTGCAACAGGATCGCAAATTTCTAAGGGGAAGAGACTCTCGTCTTTTGCAGAAATATGAGGGACCCCTGACTATAGTGAAGAAGATAGGCAAGATGGCTTACAAAGTTGATCCGCCTCATTGGTGGAGCCGCCAGCTCCATCCCGTCTTTCACGTCAGCATGTTGAAGCCATTCTATGAAGACACAGCCGACCCCTCCAGGGGCCAAATCAAGAGACAAGGACTCAAACCCAAAGCAGCAGGAAAACGAGTTGCCGAAGCTATTTTGAATGATAGAGTGATTATAGCTTCCCGCAAACGCCATCAGGAGTACCTAGTCAAGTGGCAGGGACAAATGGATGAAGAAAACACTTGGGAACGAGCAGCAGACTTATCAGCCTACGCCGACAAGATTGAAGCCTACCACATGCAGAAGTTGACGAGGGCGTCAACAGCTCTAGTGGGGGAGAATGTCACGGGCTGCCCCTTGCACCCGCCTAGCACTGCGCCCCCGCGCCCATCTAGCTCAGCGCCCCCGCGCCCTTCCAGCAGGCGCCCATGCGCCCTCACAAGTTCATCAAGTCTCGCGCCCATGCGCCCGTCAAGCACAGCGCCCGCGCGCCCAATTGCAGTGCCCGCGCACGTCAAAAGCCAACAGTGAAGATCTAAAGATCCAGGCGTGCGTTTTTGCTCAATTTTGGTGGAGACCACCGTTGTATATATTTAAGTTTCCCGGTAAAATTTCAAGTCATTTCGAGTTGTATTTCTCTAAAAAGGGGCACTATGACTCCTCGCACATAGTTACGTCTACTACTGTCACTTTAGTTTTACCTCCTAATGGTACTATATGGGAGTCATGCACACCCATACCCGAGAGTCCCTTGCTTTGTTTTAGCTTGCCGTTCTAGCTAGATTGCACACTGTGGATGCAAACAAAGCCTTTTGTAAGTTGTAATGATGCTATTGAAGTAATGAAGATATTTGTGACCATTTTGCCCTCGTGTTGAAATTTACTCTTTGTGCACTGTTTTATGCGATGTTGATGCACTGCTTGCTATAAATTGTTGAGATTGGTTGGCGGACTCTTCTTGCGAGCGGCAAGTCGAGTGCCACACACGGTTTCCTTGTGCCATCAAGGGCCACCGTGTGTCACCATGGCAGGTTCATAAGCTGGCACAAGATTGCCAGCAAGAGATTTCGGTTTACAATGACCCACTACACCTACTACTGCAATCACAATTCAATGATGTGGAGACACTGTCTGACAGGGAACCTTTCTTCTTAATCAAGTCGTACTCTATTATGTTTTCATCACTCAAAGGTGTCTGAAAAATTCTATTGTTTCCCATATAACAATGTCTGGTAGACGATTTATGCATGAGCTTGCTTGCTCAGGAAATGTTATTCTACATTATGTCTCTGTTTTCAAGAGCAAGTCACCATGAATCCAGGGTGAAATGTTTAAGTCAAACATGCATAGTTCGCCAACCAGGTGATATGCAACTACTGCAAAAACTAAATTTACGCGGCTCAGCTGAAATTATATGACCATGTAAGTTACAGCACCCCAGAACCACTAGTTAGGGATGTAAATGAGCGGAGCCGAGCTTTGGACTATCGAGTTTGGCTGTTCAAGCTCGGTGATTAAACTTATTGAGCTTAGACCCTGTCAAGTTTGGGTTGTTTATTACTTGACCAGAGTTCAAACGAGCCCGAGCCTGAGTACTTCGACATTTTAAGTATCCAGCGGAACCGAGTAAGTTGAAAAGCATGAAGCCTGCTTTGTACATCTCAAAGACTCTCCTCATCGCATTCTAGAATAACCAAACACGACCATACTTGACTGGCTTGGTTCAAGCCCTAACTCTAGTACCACCTCTCAATTTCGGGCATCCTCAATGTACTAACCAACCAAAATGGGGTTTGAACCCCCCTTGCAGGGTTCAAACCAGGAACATATATTAAAGTTATTGGGCATTACTTTTGCTTTAGATGTTTACAGACAACGCTGCTACATGTTTAGACATTAAAGCTTTCAAAGCCAAAAAATGTTGGATTCTTGCTGGATCTTGTTTGATTCTTCATTTGGTTTTGTGGTGTAACTTAATTGAACATTGTTTGTCTAGACCTATATAGCTGCTACATTCAATCTAGTCTTGTGTCGAAAAGTCGCTGTGAAGCGGACACTTGCATGAACCAACCAACAAGGTCCTTCACGCAAGTGTTCGTCCATGTCTATTAACCCAGATACAATACCGATAATCTGGGGTTCATGATATGATGTTTTATGTCCGACCATAAATGCTTGATTAACCAAAACGAAAAAAATCCATTTCTTTTAGCTACAGTAATTAGCAGTGTTGTGGCTTGAATATTTGAAGTGCCTCTACTCTTGAAATGGTAAATGCCTCCAAGGTTCTGTCCTTCTGTTAAAGAGAACCTTCTGAGTAAAACTACTATGGGGTGGCCACACATATCAATATTCATTGACTTGCACATCTTCTGCTGCATATTCTATTCTATGGGACATGGTGCCTTTCATTAGTGTAACTCAGATGTTCTACCTATTTAGTGGATGGAATACAATTCAACAAATAAACATAGGAAAGATCATGCTCCCTTAATTGAAATCACAGTTGTATCCCAAATATTCTAATGGTTCCACGTGTATACCCGTCGAATTCTCCCTTTCTGCAGACAATCCCTTAAAAGTATCTAAACATCCCTTTATTTTAATCCATGAGATCCAACAGAAGGGAAACTTCCATCAGGGTACAGTGTCATGAATTCCTCCAAAACTTGATCTTATATATATATGAACCAAAGCAGTGTCTAACCTGCATAGCCTCAAACACAATAGTACCACCAGATACTCATTGTTGAAAAATGGCCCAGTTTTTTGTTTTCTGCTTGATTATAGCTGATGCTTTTATGATCATAGCCGTGGCTTACGAGACCTCTCATACCGTGACTGAGCCTAATGTAGCGTCTTTTGCCAATATACCAGCTCTTAGTCCATTGAATAATGGAAAGTTTGTAGGCAGAGTTGAACCACTGTCAACTCGTAAACTTGGAAGGCACCAGCATAAAGTGATTGAGCCCGTGGCTGCACCAAGTTTGAGTCCATTTGAAGCGCCCCAAACCGAAGAACATGTCCAGTCCTTTTCAGATGAAAGGGCTGAAGGTGGGCAAGGAAAGGATATTTACTTGAAGAAACGGCACCATTCAGTTGATAAATCCATTGCTGGGGGAGGATTGATCCTTGGAGGCCTAGCCACCACATTCTTGGTTGCAGTTTTCTGCTACATCAGAGCTACTGGAAGGAAAAGTGCAGAGCCCAGTGCCTGAAATTCTGGATTCTTAGTTTGTACATAACCGGGTGGGGGCTCAGGGTCCCCATCTTGATAGATTAACAAAATGTTAGTACTCCTTCCGTTTTTGTATAAGGGACCTTCTTGTTTCTAATTAGCCACTTATATATTGCATGAAAGAGCCAAGGTCATGATTCACATCCTCTAGAATGCAAACATCTCTCTCTGGATTGAGTACAGTTCATACGCGAGACAGGTCTCTCGAACTTGTAACGAAGGTAGTCAGCATCCATAAGAAGATATTGAGATAATGTCTAAAATGCATCAAGTATTGCACAAATTGTTGCCTTCTCTGTTTTACTTAAAGGCCAGCATTCAGGCAATTTCATGATCTTTCAAGAAAAAGACAAGATATTTGCAAGATTTGCTGCATAACAAGAGAAAACGCTGCAGTTTGGAGTCTAATTGGGTGAACTAGTAATGCTGCTGCAGTTTGGAGTGAAAATGCCCGTCTTAACTCACTAACAATGTTTCTTCCAAGGCTTAAGGATCCTTCAGAAATTGCTTCTGGGCAAGATTTATCTATGATTGGAGGAATGCGTGTAGTGGGTACCCAAGATTCAGGGTCAGAAAGCATTGAGCACTTGGTTTTGGCCACAATATGATGCCGATACTTACTCATAAATCACCATATAAAATTTTGGGGAATCCAAGAAGCTTGAGTCTTCCTAAGAGCTCAAGAGGAAACGAACAGTGCAATCCTCAAGGCTCGAAAACTATAATACTATCAGTGAACCCCCCATCGTAGACATAACATAGGTGCTTGGGATATCCTTTAGAAGTCACCAATGACCAATCTTTCAATATCCAGGATTAGCAGAGCAGACACCCAGGCTTTTCCCTGAAAATCTCTGAAATTTCTCGCCCTCCAAATAAAATAAACAGCTGCAGCAGCAAGGGGAAGTTTCCCCAATTTAGCCAAGAAGGTTGTATCCCTTTGTAAGCCTGAACTGAAATCACTGCAGCTTATGATTCCCGAGTGCGAGTAGCACCTGCATATTGTTCTAGTAATCCTGTGAATAGTGTCACAAATCTAAAAATATTCACGTGCAAATACACGGCCGGTTATATTTAAATGAGGCTTCTAAATCCTTTTTTCAATAAATCTCCCGACGGCAATGTTAGGGTTCGTACAAAGCCCAGTTCATTAGATTGTAACATAATACGGCAAGCTTATTACGTAATAACTTCTGAATTTCTATGCGCACTCCTAGTTAAGCGTCCACATAACGAGTATGTGACAATAGGCATAATTGTATCTGAAAAAGTGTGATCTATGCTTTCAGATTTGTGGTTAGAATGTTAGATAGTGCAAATCCTCAATCACTACACATAGCCACATTTAGCAACAAAGCTTAATAAAAAATCGCTAAAGATATTTTATCATATTTTAACCTTAAAAAATATAATTCAAGATGAACTAAGTTTATATTTTACTCGTCAACGTGAACAAAAAAATATTCAATACCCGGCCATTTGGCTCTACATTTTAAGCTCATTCAAAAGTTGCACTTGTTCCTCTAGAATTGGTAAGAGACGTCGAAAATAGCCGCTAAAAATGACTTTTGTAATCTGACCAAAATTTAGCAACTAATGTCGCGTGACAAAGCTGTCATGTGTAGCAACAAATTTCAGCGACAAACATAGTCCCGTTCCTGGTCGGTGCAGTGTGACGTTGATCGGAGAGTTTAGTCGGTCAAACATCTATAAATTGTTTCTGGTGCTGAGAATTCACGCCGCAGTATCGGGAAAATGGCGACGCAGCAATCGGTGATGGCGGTGATTAGGGCATCGAGGCCGGCCTTTAGAAACCCTCACGACAAGGTGGCCTTCGCCGTGCACGCGTCGTTTCTCGCCGCTGGCTACGTCCTCAACGCCGCCGGCCCCTCCGCATCTACCGACGACGCCCTCACCTCTTCCTCCTCCGGTACTACACTTTTTTCTCTCTCTCCCTCCACCGCTCATGTTTACACACTCGCCGTCCGTCCGTGTTCTATAATTTGAGTCACTATTTAGCTCATGACGCCAACTATTGGTTTGTCATTTTTGCAAGTTGAAGTTGCACCGGTTTAAACTTTTACTCCCTTCGTTCTATAGTGATTTGGATTGTTACAAATCTCTAGGATGGAGTTTGAACATCTAAATTAATTGGGATGTTCCAAACTTACTCTGCTCCTTTCAAAATTTGAGTCCCTTGGAGGTCTTAGCTAATTTGTGATTGATATCCTGTAAGACGCCCTCGTTTCATGGTTTTATGGAATTTAAACATCCGAAACGTTGAACTGGACTGAATACTTGTAATTGCAAATTAGTTCAGTGTTTTGACTAGTCAAATTCGGTAAAACTAACAGTAAAGTGAATGTTTAGGGTAAAAATGATGAGTGAAGTAAATGTTTTGGTGTTCTATCCCTGTTTGCAAAAAGTTGAAAATTTGCGAAGGATGGAGCATTTAGTCATTATTTTTGACAAGTGGAATGAGGGGCAAAACAGAGAGTCTATTTCCACACCCAAGTTGGTAGTACGAAGTGCATTAGCAAAAAGTATTAAGCTTTTTAGTGACCAATGAGGTGCGGATAGGCATATGTTGGCATTGCAATAGACATTCCTGGGTCAAAAAGGTCGATGTTTGTTTCTTCTAACTTTAACCTAGGAATTGCTAGAAAGTCGTGGGACTCAAAATTTGGAATATATGCATATAGGCAACAGGTATATGATGCATGTTAATTGTGTTTGTTTAATTTACGCAATTCTTTTTTTTGGGGTAGATGAGGTGGGTGTTGATCAGTGGAATGAATTTGAGGATAACTACGCCTTTGTGTACTCAAACCCTAGTAAGGGTTCGAAGAAAGTGCTAGTGAAGTGCCTCGCAATGAATGACAAATTGCTCATCGATGCATTGGCTGATGGCAGTTCTGAGCCAGTTCATCTTGAAATCAAGTAGGCTTTTGTTAATTACTTTAATTGGTATATGTTTCTTTAAATTTGCATACTAGTTGTTTCATTTTTCGAACTCGCTCTGAGTTTGTATTACATGAATTGAGGTTTGATTTAATTTTCAGTGTTGGTGACTATGCTGGGGAGGATGGGGGAACTAATTATGCTTTGCAGTTCAAGAATTTGGGGAAGCTTGTAGATAGTGTTAATAAAGAAGTTTTGACCAAATTGAGTGCTACTTCTGCCACGAGCTCTTACGGCAAGCCTTTTAGGTAAGTTTGTCCACTTATATTGTTCTTGCTTAAGTTAGAACTGCTTCTTGTCTGTTTTAGTGCCAAAATCCGAGACGCTCTCGGATTTACGTGTCTGGTTTGGCCATCAACATTGTGATATATAGACTGCTATGCCAATTGTGCTTCTTTTTGGCGTTCTTAAAAAAGGAACATAGAATGCTGTTGAGACTGCTTTCTCTGTAAGCTCCAAGTTCAACCCACATAGTGGAGTATTCTGCATTCTTTGCTTTTTTAGCTTGCATTCACGACTTTAGTGGATTGTGTTCTTGAAGACTTGCACGTGGTACTTGCATTATGTGGCTCATAATATTTTTCTTCTGTCGAGTATTGCATTATGAGATCAGGTTGCATGTCTATCTTGTGCTCTCGGGCTGATCTTCTTGTTTACATAAGAGGGCTGTGTTCTTGTTCGCCTTCCTAATGTTTCTTCCTCCAGCTTTGTTGTCAAGCAGTCTTTTATATAGTTGCTTTGTTATATCCCACCTGCAGTTCTGAAAGGGAAGGACTTCGTGATTACAGAAAGCCGTCTAGTGTGGATGTGTCCGAACCAGAAGGTCATTTGCCTTATCCTTCAGGGTATGTATTTGATGTGAACCATTTTAGTTGTTTCAGTGCTTTTAGTACTCTATGGATGCTTTCATCTATTCTGGGTAGATATATACTGCCTATCTTTATCTGGTTCTTGAAGTCTTAATATATGACATGTTAACTAATAGTGAATGATTCTACACTAGTACTTTCTATATGTGTGACGCATATTGCAGACTTTGAATATAATTGGTATTTGCATCTTAGTTACCAAATATTATCTGAAATTTGAACAATGCATAAATTTTGTATAATGCATAATACCAAGGCTTGTGCTGTTTGATTCTTGAATGCGTTCTCCTTATTACTTGGTGACAATGTGGAGCATCAGTTTTTCTTGTGCACGTCATATTGTTCAAAAATTGTTTATATACAGATATCATTGTGTGATTGTGTGTTAAATAATTGGCTTACCTTCTAAATCTACTCCTTTGCTTCTTCCCTTTTTGTACCACTTTTGTAAGCTTTAAATTGCAATGTGTCCTAGCCTTAGCAATAAAAGCAACC
This sequence comes from Escallonia herrerae, assembly GCA_033070095.1. Taxonomy (NCBI): domain Eukaryota; kingdom Viridiplantae; phylum Streptophyta; class Magnoliopsida; order Escalloniales; family Escalloniaceae; genus Escallonia; species Escallonia herrerae. Next base: position 551,791 of record JAVXUP010000122.1, read on the forward strand.
TACTCGGACCAGAAAGCCCCTTTCTCCACCTCTAAGAGAAAACTCGCAGCACCACCTCTTTGTGTGGGTTAAGTTCTTTGTTGCACGAAGTTCCAGAGCGTGACCGACTTAGATTTGGGGTGGAAGCAGAAGCACTACGAGGTTCCAGGATGTGAGCGTCACTAGAATAGGAGAATCCTGCAACTAAGGTTCAATGAAGGAGAGAGTTAATTCTTGCTTTCGAGTGGTTAGGCAGAAACTTTTGGGTCTGTACTTCAAATATTTGCATGAGTTTTTGTTGTGCAAAGGAGCCAAGCGAGGCTATTGAAGGCTCGACAAGGTTGTTTTCCAGATATAGAACTCATCAATTTAAGTATTTCATGTAAAGCTAAGTACAGAAGTTTTTTGTGCTTAATGCTGCAATTTTAGTTGAAAAATAGCAGGGTAGAAATGTATGAACTTACAGAGAGACCAGAATAATTTCATGTTACAGTGTTGGTTTTGTAAGCCCAACCACAGCTTGCTATTTTCTGCATATAATATTTGTCAGCGGTGACACTCGGTGACAATGTGAAATTCATTTCTTAACATGTAATTTGCAATTTAGATATGTAGTTCCTCCGGTTTATCCTAGTGGCGGCGGCAGTGATCTCTTTCCAGGACCTCCAGCTGGATTTTACCCTACTAGGTTCTTTACTCTCACCAGTCTCCTTTATTCTCATTTTTACTTAGGGTGACCGTGGCAGCTCGTCACTTATATCAAAGCATCAGTGGCTTGTTACTAATTTCATTTCTGTTTATATATTCTTTCAGGGGTGACTATGGCGGTGGTGGGATGCTTGTAGGTTGTATAACTAGTTTTGATTACCATCTGCTTGACAATTAGCATAATTTCCTCTTAGTCTTACAAATTCTCATTATGTGGAAGCAGGACCACATGATCCTCGTTTTTTTGGTGGCATGGGTGGAGATTCTGGTTTCCCAGCTGGACAACCGTGAGCACTCTCTCTCTCTACACCTCTCTCCACCTCTTTCCACCCACTCCCTCGCTGTCTCTCTCCTCCTCCAACTCTCTCTCCTCCCCGTCCCTCCCTCTCTGTCTCAATCCTCTCCAACCCCCTCTCTTTTCCATAATTCGGGAAAATCATTGTCTTTGGGTTCCAATTTTAATGGTCTATTGAACAGGGGTGTTCCTCCTGGTGCTCGATTTGATCCTTATGGTCCACCTGGTGTTCCTGGTTTTGAGCCAGGTCGCTTTGCCAGGTAAGTTTTAGACTCTTTGTTTTACTTTGACCTTGCTATTAATTAAAAAAAACCTCTCCGCTGTTTCAGCCTACATTTATTCTCAGTTGACATATTGATTGTTTGAGGTGTTGCGCAAAATCTTAGAACTTAATGAACGTGGTTAGAATTATGTCCATGTGACTATCTATTCTTTGATTACATTATATTTTAGAGTAACTTGTTAAAGTGTGTTGTACTTGCGCTGATCCGAATTAATGGAGCTGCTGAAATCATGACGAGTTCTCATTTTTAATTTCTTAATTTTTATCTCAAGCTTATGTCAAAGTTGCAGATTCATCTCTTAGTTTAATGCTTTCTTAGAAGGGTCTTCTTCTTGCAAGGCTTATCACATTGAGGTGAAGTAACTACATTGAAACCTCACTAACTAGAGAATATCGATGATTGGACCCAGCGAGACATGCATCATAATCATAGTTCACAACCAGACTTAATGTTGTCCTCTTCAACTTCTTCTTCAGCTCTAATGTAGCCTCTTTAAATTTCCCAGGAAACCACCAATACCCGGAATGAGGTGTCATTGTAATATTACTGTTAGCCTTCTGACAAGAATCCTTCAAACTTAAAAGTTAGTGAGTTAAACTCCAAGCATTGCCGTTGGAACTCAAGCAACTTCTTCTTTTAGAAAGAAGAATAAAGAATAATGGGAATTGGAACGTCAAACTACACCCTTTCTATTATTAGGACCTCAAACCATATTGTTGACCACGACAGAGAAAATTTGAAGGTTTTCTGTGCTCTTGGCAGCAACCCTGAAAGTCTACATTGTCAGTATCCAGATCGTTGTTTGATGTGTCCAGCACTTCGTTTCCATCTATGGCATGTTTATCCTTGCTGTTTTGCTGATCAGCCTACACACAAAACCCATGCAAAAGAGCCCTTTAAAATTGTCAATTGTTCCCTCCTAATCTTGCCCCCCCCCCCCCCCCCCAAAAGGCCTCCGCCCCATGTCATGCACTATTTTTTATGTCAATATCGCACATGTTGAGTCTCATGCCACTCTTATAGCTTGTATCTCTGTTTGACGGTCAAACGTGCTTGGCCTTGCCTTCCATATTTATGCTGCTTTGTCAGTGGTTAGACGCTGATGTCCATCCTTTTGTTTGAAATCGTCTATAGGGACCCACGGAGACCCCGAGGAGCAAATCATCCAGACCTGGAGCACTTCGGGAGTGGTTCTGACTTTATATAGAGGTTGTAGCTGCCGTGGTGAAATTTTGCAACGAGCGCGATGGTATACTAAGATGATGCTGGTCTATATCACTGTATGTAGTCACGTTTTACTTCTTCTTTTCTCTCCCCCTCATCTGTGGTACGGGAGCCGGTTTCCCTCGTCCCATTCGTTTGTGTGACTTGTGCCCTGATGTAGATCCTTCATTCATGAAAAGCTTTAACTCGTCTTGTTTAATGAGACTTGTTACAATCCTTTAATTATTTTGGTTTTGCTTGCATTTCTTTTTTTTTTTTTTGGGGCCTGCTGAGGGTATTGAATTTGGGTGATACTTCTTAAAGCAAAAGTAAGCTAGCTATCTTATGTCTGAGATTTATTCATGTCGGGCACACTGCCATAGTTCTCGATCTTTAATGAAGTGAATTGCCAGGTTGGAAATTCCCCTTGTGTCCCCCCTCTCCTCCTCTCCCCCCTTGTATTTCTAGAGGTGGGCTTCCATTTTGGTGCCATATATGTATATGTATAAATGGGATCTAGATCACCTGTTGTAACTAGGGTTACAGCAGGCATGCTGTAACTCTACTTACAGCCGTTGGATCGATTCAAGGGGTCAGGTCGTGCCACATCACCAACTCCTAAAAAAAAACCCAAACTCTGCGTTTTGGAGTTAACCCCTTTCTCTCTCTTTCTAGAAATTTACATCTGAAATATGTTCCCCTCTACCTCGGCCGTTCCTATGGGTGGTTGTAACTTCGGCAGATGGGTGAGGGACGATGGTGGGTGGTGCTTGATACTTGTAATCGGAGCGAGGGAGAATGTAATGGTGGTTGTTGTGTAGATCGTGGCTATTGTTTTGGACCGATGATTGCTTGGCAGGTCATTATTGTAGACCGGCAGCTATGGATATGGGTTAACAACAGTGGATTTGTGTAGATTGGTGGTCGGCACAGTGGTTGTGACTGGCTATGTGAGGGTGGTCGTGTGTAGATCGATGCCGGCACAGTGGTTGCGACATGGGGCCTAGGTCGTGGGCGTGAGAGGCAGACGGGATACGGTGGCATCTGGCTATGTCATCGCTGGAAGGAGGAGGGTCCTCACTGGCAAATAGATCGTAGAGAGGAGACGGCCTGTGAGGGTAGTTGCCGGCAGATTTTTGTTGGAGAGAGGAGATGGAAGTAGGCTGCCAAATCTAGCTAACGGAATAGTGTCGTCCGTGAAGTCTCCAAACGACACAATTTTGTCCCCTATGCTGGTTTGATGACGTGGCACGATTTGACCCTTTGAAATCGATCGAACGGCTGTAACTAGAGTTACAGCTTGCCTGCTGTAACTCTAGTTATAGCAGGTGAACTGGATCCGTATAAATGTACATGCTTACCCATTGTTCTCATTTTTAGGCAAGTACAATAACCCGGCATACGTGTGGTACAGCCTGATTTATAAAAAAAAAAATTGGCTTTGGGCCACCCTACCAATTAGCATGATAACGCACTCTCCACAGCCTCACAGCCTTTTTTGAGACACGGAATGGCACAAAATCAAGCCTTCTCAACCAAAGTTATGAGGGGTGAAAAAGAATGGACGGCTACTGAAGGCTACCTGCCAATGAAGTTAGTGTGCATCATCTTTACCAAGATGCTAGCTATCTGTTTGCACGGACCACACAACCAATCTTGCTCTCTAGGCAAAATTAGGTCACGAGACAAAATGAACTACAAGCCAAAAGTCGCAAGAAATAAAAGGAACGAAACCAGCTCGACCATTTGCTCAACTTGAGTTCCAACTCCCTTGAGTTTTGCAACCGTCGCAACAAGACACTTTCTTCCAAAATTGAAGTATATACCAAGAAGCTTCCGCAGAAACACCAACAGAGTCGTAAGCAAAGGGGCAAACGTGTGGTGCGGCCTCCGTTGTCGGTTCTAGAAAGAGAGCCCCACCTCCGCCCATCTGCTCCAAGTTCACATAGAAAGCGCCACCCTTCTTCTAGAAATACATTATTCTATATCTATACTTATATTAAACAAAGACCCACCCCCATACTTCTCTTTGTCTTTATATGGTAATAATCAAGGTCTGCAACTACTTTGTAATCACCTCCTTCCCTTGCCCTTCATAATTCTCTTATATACGACCCACCAACCTACATGTGTATATATACTTGATCAGAATCTTTGTGTGGAGTCTTGGTTGAACTTGAAGAGAAAAAATGGGTTGTTTGTCTACCAGGCTAGCCCTTTTCTTGGTTTTGGTTTTGGTTACCGGGTTTTCATGTCAAGAATCAAAATTTGCAGAGGCCAGGCCACTCTCTTTCCTACCTCAACAGAGTAAGCAATCCTCTTCCTCAATCTCTTTTCTCTTTCTCACACACACAAAGCATATGGATTCGGGTCCTCTGCAGTCTGGGGAACTTTGTGCATTTTGCCCAAAGTCTAGAGAAAAACTGTACCTGGACCGAGGTTGTGGATTTAAGGGCATACATGCACTAAGGCCTGGACTTCATATTTGTTTGCATCTGTATTGATCGGCGGAAATTTGAACTGATTTGCAGGATACCCAAAGATTCTTGCGACACTGGGAGTGGTTTGCGAGTGCTGCGATGGTGCTGGAGGAGAATGCAATAGTTCATGGGACGAATCTTGCTCCAATCTCCAATGCCTTCCATGGAAGCAACCCCGACGATGATACTTGTATATTACTTTTCTATTTAGCTGTACATATAGCCACTATACTTGCTGAAATGAAATCAAACAGGTTTGGACCTGTTCTTGAAGTTTTGTGATTGTCCTAACTTCACATATTTCCTCCTCATATTTCAAAATTTGCGTATATTCTGATTTTAATTAACTATTATTCAAAATGAATCAACATGAACTCAGAGTCCGAAAGCAAATGAGAATTGATATTTGAGCTTTACTATTGCCGACTTGGTCCGCCAGATGGATGGTGTGTGTCACCGCCCGTGCGTGCATTCGTATGTGAGTGTGGGGCGACGAGTTATGGTGGTTGGGGCAATCGACGTAGAAGGTAATGGATGTTCGGTGGTGGTTGAGGTGGGATCAATAGGCATGGGCGTTGCTTGGGGGTGGTGGTTTCTGTCAGTGACAAAGGCGACAAGATAATCCTATCAGATCTCTAATCTGAGTTTGGTCCAATGCGGGAGAGAATACATACTTTATCTGTCCTTACTCGACACATACGTAATGTTATTTTGGTTTATCCGTTATATCATGTCCTATTTGATTGAATAATTTTGTTCATTGAACATAAATTAAAAGTTTCGCCAACAAAATGTAAAGCTCAAATATCTAAAATAAAACTTAGAATTTCCATTTTCAACTTTAAATGTAGAGTGTCCACGTTAAAGATAATTTCCGCCTCCCCGCAACTGCGTAGAACTGCAACAAGGCATTGAACCTGGGTTACATTGGCATAACTTTCAAGTAGGAGCCTGATCTTTAGCAACGAATATGACACTGAAATAGCTAGTTCCTGATTGAACCTCGGTTAGTAAAGAGGATTCCGGTGACAATGATAGGGAACAACCTACTAGCTGCTACCAAACAAGCAGCGAATATTGAACGACTAGATCAATAGTGCCATTGACTCAGCATGATTTGTTTCTCTAGAAGACTGTGCTGGGGTTCAAAGACAAGTCAACTTGGCATCGGCCATCTTGTTGTACAAACAGTAGTTTAGGCCAAAAGTTTTTAAATCCAATCATCATGTTGCTGAAAAGAAATAAGCTTCTAGAAGGCTTGGACTTGTTTACAAACATTAATTAATATTCCTTTTCATATATATAATTTGTTCCTACAGAGTTCTGCAGTTGCACAGTTTGAGAGTATAAAGTAACAAAATTTTGTTTAAAATAATTATCTCTCTTATTACAGTTAATGATAATAGCCAGCATGAGCAGTCTGTCATAAAAGGTGGTGGATCTAGGTTTAGTTCTTGATTGTGTTGGTTTGTATTAGGTTAGTATTTGACGTCTTCAATTGGGTTGTAATTTTTTAATACTCAGTTATATGTGAGCATAAAGTCTTGTTATTAATCATCTCCTGGTTAAACAAAAAATTAATGTACAAGTCACGAGTTAATTTGATGAAAGTGCTTAAGATAATGCCGTAGAGATTGGTCAACACCTGGCCAACGCATCGGCACTTGCAACCAATTTGAAGTGCCCAAATCGAGAGAAGGCAAATTAATTGAACTAAACTGTGCTCACCCTACGAACCAACCAACGCATCTGGACCACTCCCATTAGCACTGCATGTGGGTTGTGGGTGGGCCGTGGGCCGAGAAGTGGAGATGTTCAAGAAGGTCTCAAAATTATGCAGTTTGCCCAACCCCCATCCTAAAGCCCAGCTCAACATCAGCGGTAAAATGGGCTCGGGTGGATAATTGTCAGCCCATTTTCTAGTTTTTGCTTTGGGCCAAATGCGAAGACCACTAACTTCGTTACTTTTAAGACCAAACCTTTGGTAGTAATTTTGGTCCCCTTAGAAACTAAAAAGTGAGGTGCGATGGAGACTCTTATAGTTAACAATTTTTAAATTGAAAAGCTAGTTGATTAATAAAATTATTAATACATTAAGTTTACCCATGTACTTTTATTCGTAAACATCAATTTCTCAATATCCTAGTGTCAAGTACAAACTAAATCTAATATTCGATTTAAAAGAGCTTGTCGATATCATTATGGACGAATGTATATTGAGCTTCTTGCGCTTGTTTGTATTTTAATTTTACTTATAACTTTTCCTATAGTAAAATCATTGGGATCCCTATGTGAAAATGAAGCCTTTTGCAAGACTTCATGACTTTCAAAATATACATGTAGTGCATATAAACTACGGAGTAGCTATAAATACATCTCTCTATTTTCTCTCTTATAACTAATACCATATAATCGATTTTTTTCAAAAATTATAAAGAAGGAAAAATCAAAGTATGTTAAGCATACCCATGGAGTAGAATTGGTTCCTTGAAAATTTATCAATCATTAGAGATTATTAACTTATTGAGTATTAATTACTAGAACATCTATTGTAATTGTTTTTTCCTTATCGCTGCTAACTGCAAACACTTCAAATGCTATCGACGCTGAAAAATAACTTTGGCCCACATAGAGATAAATAACGGTTGCTAAATATGTCTAATAACTTTTAATTACTGATCGACTCCAAAAAAGTGTTGTTGATAATTGCCATAAAAATGTCTCACAAAACATCATCTACTATAATTGTTAGAAGTGTCCGCCAAAATATCCTTTACTACATTCAGCGATCATAAATAAATACGGAGTACTATACAAAGGAGTCGTGGGCGATCTTCACAATCCTCACAGTTTCACAAAACGCTAGCAGACGTGAAATGAAAGTGGTCATGCAATACAAAGTCAAGCATATAGGCGAAAATTGGACACCAACCCTCGCTGTCAAATAACTTCGCATCGAAGTTCCCTTTTTGGAACGTGTTCCCGTCTGGCTCGATGCATGCATTTGGTATTCGCCATTTTCTCAGCTTCCTTGTTGCACTGCTCAACCTTCATAGCAACAGTGTGCAGTTGTTACGACTTCGTCCACACAATGCCATCACATGGACTATGATTAGATAAATCAGTGGAGTAGGGTCCGATCCCGTCCAAAGTATCATTCTTCGTGTATGTGCTTTGTGAATTTTCTGTGTGTTTTGAGCTTGTAATTGAAATGCATGACATGCACTCTTACCAGAAGTTGGTGAGACAAATTGAAAGGTAACACAGCTAGTTAATGTACATGGAAGAATGTGTTTGGCAATGTGTGACTGGTGTGGCGGAAAAGTAAGTAGAAACGTTTTTTAAGTGTATTCACAAAAGTTTTGTTTTCACGTCTTCCCCGGAAAAAAAAAAAAATCAATTTGGTGTCATGTACACTACGGTGCTAGTGTTGTTTATTCGAAGACGAAAAAAATTGTAGTCTAAGGGAAATCCCTAAAGTTGCGCCATCTTTCTCGTGCTTTTATTTTAATGTTTTTTTTTTAAAAAAAAAATTCGTTTCTACCACTCTTTGTGGGATTCAATCGAAGCATCTAATCAGCTGATGTTTTGGCTTCCTCTGGTATTCGTGATTGCTGGATTTTGAAAATTTTTAGTTCGTGGTCTAATAGTCATAATCCCTCCTTGCGAGAGTTGTTTTTCCTTTCCGTTTGGGGAGTCTTTAATTTAGTTTCTTGATCTCCTTTGATAGTCAAAATGATAACCTTAAAAGTGAACTTGAAAATCATGCCACTTTGTTTGCAATTGATGGCCAACTCTAATTAATGTGCGTTCCTACTATCAATAAGAATACATTTTTTAGAAGTTATCTTCTTAACATTAGAAAATAACTTTCAATTCAAAACTTACATCCATTATCATCTCCTTTTGCAAATAATAACCCGAACCTTAGAGTCATTTAATGACAATTACTTAGGGACAAGTCATCAATTTTTAGTTACTATAGATAATGATCCAGTCAATGACGTATCGATTGAGAATTTATTATTATTTTGTGTTAACACGTTTGATGCCACACAAAGTTTTCTTTGTCTACTCCTTTAATATTCGGTCAAAAAATACCCACTGGAGAGACGGTTCGCGATAAAGGGGTGGAGTTTGAGGGACGGCGACACCCCATGTGGCCACAGTGGTGGAGCATGCGGCGACCAAGAGTGGTTCATATCAACCACCGGTGATGATGCACTCAACCTTAGCCTTAACTGAAGCTCCAATGTAGGACACACCGAAGCCCCCCCCCCCACAGTGTCGGCTGCCATCTTTCGCATTTCGTGTGCGCACTTACTCTTGTGGAACCCCCATGTGACCTTGTTAGCTCCCCTTTTTATTCCCTGCTTTTTTCTTTTCTTTTAAATTCTCTTTTTGGCGATGCAGCTAAAAGTGATGTTGCTTTTCAATTTTCAATGCCCTCCACTTCTACTTTATATGCACCAACTGATGCACTTTGGATTCAATGTAGTTGAAAGCTGGAATAGATACTTAATATCATTGAATTAGGAAGGGATGACGAGTAGGAGGAGGGTTAACGGATAAAGTTATTTATTTTATATTCTAGTGTATTAACAAACTCATAAGACCGCGATCATCCAATATTTTATCTTATAACTTTCCGTAAACACACACACACAAACACAAAATATTTTATCTTATATATTGGATCACTATGATACACGCGCGCGCATAGGAGTGTCCAAAATAACAGCAACGAGTGGACGAAAAACAAAAATTTTTGTGTCTTCTTTCACATGAACTTCTAATAAGGACAGTGAGAGAAATCTATCTTAGGAAGTTACTTCATGGACGTGGTCGGCTCTCGATGAACTTAATTTAACAGCAAATGGAAAGGATGAACTAATTTTCATTTGACAAATTATACAGGAAAATACTATCTCATCAACTTAATTCACACACGGAACTTCAGTAGCCTAAGCAAACCACAAGAAGTTCGTCAAGCAGTCAACGAGGTTTCTTTCTATCATTGACTTCACGTATTCAGACCTTAGAGCCAACATTCAAGAAAAATATTTTTCTAAATGCACGATGAGAATGTGGTGCCCCTTTCAGATTCGTTCAAAAAAATTAAAAAAAAAAAATTTGATCGACGTTAAAACTGGCCCGATAATATTCTTGTACCGTCCCAAAAAAAAAAATAACTTAGAGGATATTTGAGATTGATTCTAGAATGGTCAAGCCTGATTAAATCACCTTTTAAAGTGTTTGGTAAAAAAAAGTAAACTGATTAAATCCGTTCCAATGTGCTCAAAACTAATTAAATTCATAATCTTTGTTTTTTTGGATTAAGATTTAATCAGTTTCGGAGAATCAGGTTTGACCAAGAAAATTATCAAAATATCCTCATATATAAAAGACATTAAATGCTCCCTTTTAATTTGAATACACTATATCGTAATTTTGTCATGCTAAATCTACTTTAATCTCTTTTTATCTAAACATCTCCAACAACTTTTAATATGTTACGCTTAAGATGGATTAAAGTTGATTTTAAAATTTAATTTTAATTCACTTTTAAAAATCAATCACAAGAGGCTCCAACCCTCCAAGTTTGAATCAAATATGAAGTACCTAACTTTGGACGGACCCAACGGGGAATTGTACAGGAGATTAACCGGCCCCATTTAAAGGAGACGCAACGTCATGACCTTGTTTGTATTCATGCATTTGTGGTGTCTCTGTTTTCTATTTCCTTTGTCCTTATAAGTTTGAGCGAAAGCGAGTGAACAGAGACCCACCACCATGCTTGGTCCGACAAGATAAGGTAGTAAGGCACATCTCCATCTCGGTTCAGATCAGTTACTACTGTAGAGGCAGATAAAGTGTAACTGTGAGTATATCCAAAACTCCCAGAGGTGTCAAAGTACTAGGGACCAGAGTCCGGGTTCGCTACAGTAAATGCGGAGGAAGAGTCTCTCCAGAGTGTTGTTACAAGCTAAAACATCGTCGTCTTTTGAACGATCAATTTGACTTTTGCGAAAGCAATACGAGAATGAAGTGATAACACTACTCCCACTAGGTACTGTTTTTGCCATTGGATAGCTTGTGGCGATTCGGGATTGAAGCAATTGCAAAGTTTGATACGGTGTGATACAACTAATAGACAAACATTTTGACACCCTCTGAACAAAATTATAATTATTAAAATCTTATCAACACCCTTTACTAGTCCATATTGTTACATTTAGGCAAGTATTAACCGCAGAGCACATTTAATATCTGCCATATCAAGATGTTACTGCAGCATCAAGAGGTATAGCCACTCCAAAGCAGGGATTGGTTTCCGTTCTTAATTAGGCAATACGAGATGATCGACTTTGAGGTACTGTACTGTCCAGTGTTACCGTTCAAGATTCCGAATTACTCCAATGTCGGAGATAGTGAACAGTTTCAATATTTTTGGTATATACAATATTTTTATCCTACTGCATAAAAATTAGCAATATAGTCCAAAAGTTCATATTTTTCCCAAACATCTATTGCATAGATGTGAATGTTAATACAAGAGTATGAACTTTGTACTAACATTTGGGACTACATTGCTAATTTTGAAGTCCAAAGTGCGGCAAATGTTCCTGATCTCAATATCCTAGTCCCTTCGAACTCTTGTATTAAGAGGCAGAAATCCCATGTCCCAAAAGTAGACATGGGGTTTCTGCCCGTTAATACAAGAGTTCGAAGGATCCAGTTGTATTAGTAGGAACCATTGGAGGAAAGAGCAGTGGCCAAGACCATTGAAGATGCAAAGGTATCTTTCTGGGTCTCTTTCCATGTTCATGAGAGTTCTTGCCAGTCGTCCTTTTTGAGCCATTGAGTACCCAGAATGACTATGATCAATGCAAGTGACGGTTGTTGCTTATGTGTTGGTTTTTTCATTTGTAATGTTCAAACGTTTATGTTTCTTTGAGGTTTAAAAAGCTCCGAAAATTAGGTTTGGGTTTTGTACACTTTAGCAACAATGTTGGGGGGTTTTATGCATGTGTAATCATAAAGTTTACTTATGCGCGTTCGAAATCTCGCTACCGAACGAATACAAATGGTCTGTCAAAATTACTATTATTACCGACGCCAAATGCCGAATACCAAATACCAAATTAGATTAATTTAGAGCCTATTTAAAATTGATTTTGGAGCGGTTGAACCTACATTTGGATTAAATTAGGTCGTTAGGTTTTCGGCAAATATTTAAAACTGATAAAATCAGCTTTCAGAAGCTAAAAAAGTGATTGAATCATAATCCAAAAAAAAAAAGAGGGTTACGGACAAAAGGCTGTTTGAGATTTGATTGAATTATAATCGGTTCTTAAATTCAATTTTTACTTTAAAAGTAGCATGTGTGAGGATAAATTACCTAGATATATGCTTGATTAGAGGAGGGTTAAAAGAGTAAAAACCCTTCAACATTGACCACCATCTTCTCTCCAAAAAAGACCTAGTTGCCGCCCCTTCCTTCTTCTGCTTCCATGGCTGTGAGGATGGAAGGGGAGACCCTCAAACCATTACTCCTCCTCTTCTTTCTCTTGCTCCCTTCTTTCACATCTCTTGCTCGACTCGCCTGGGCACCCTCCTTTGCCTTTATTCCCCACCATCCTCCTCTACCCTTCGATCTCTACTCCCACCCATAGGCCAGAAGTCCTTCAGCCTCAAAATTACTCCTTCTCAGATTTGTCAAGGTCATCGGACCTCAGATCCCGTTGGTTTGGGTTGCGATCTCCGATGTGGGTTCGTGGCTTGAAGATGGCGAATCTAATAGAGATGGCGAATCTAATAGAGATGGATGGTGAAGTTTCCCTTCGAGTTGTGGATCAACCAGATCCGACCTTGGGAGGCTCCACCTCTTTTGGATTTGATGAAACGGACAATAGTAATATAAACTGTCATTTCATGCGGCCTACAGAATTAATGCCCCTGCATCTCCTCCACCTTTCTACTATTTGATCTCCACCTTTCTACTATTTGACCTGAGTTTTTAAATCCAACAATAGTAATATTTATCGTTTCTGCTTTCCTCCAATGCTGTGTTAGCCAGTTTATGCTCCAGGGTCAAGCATCTATTTCTATTTGTGCTCTCTAACCAGTATTTTGTGTACTCTATTTTTAGGGTTAAATATTTGTTTATGCTCTTTTAGGTTGTACTTCAGTGTTTTAGTTAATGAAATTTCTGTTCGACCGGAAAAAAAAATAAAAAAGACGTGTGAGTATATATTGGTAATTGTTTATGTGAAAATGATGTTTCTTGATGTAATCGATTTTGAATCAGTTTAACTTTTTTGGTCAAACACTACAAATCTGATTTAATCACGTTTGACCATTCTAAAAATTAATCTCAAATACCCTTTTAATCACTTTTTTATGATAAGATTTGATCAAGAAAAGTACAAGAGTATCACTATTAATTACAAAGCCTTTCAACAAATTTTACTGAAGCACCAAACTTTTAGTTTTTTTTCTCATATTGAAACTGATTTGTCAAAAATAATTTAAAATTAATTATACAAATTTATTTTAAATTTAACTTTGGAAAGTAATCTCAAACTGACTCTTAATTTTGAAATTTATAGTGCCATATTCTAACAAGTGATATTTTATCGCTATTATAACGAATATATTTTACTGGTATCCGGTTTAGTTTCTCGGGGACGCGACAAGGAGTAGTCGTGAATATGGGTGGTACGGGGTTGCTATTTATCCACTAGGTATTCGTGGCGGCAATAAGTTAGGAGTAGCTAGAGCGGGTCCCACACAACTAGGAACAGAGATCGCTCCACGTGGCACGAACCTGATTTAGAATCTTGACAGGTAGGATATAAAAAACGCCGGTGGGTAACTGAAACCACCGAGATCGTCGGCGGCGGTTTCGCTCACGTGTATTGCCCCTCCCTCTTTCCGTTTTCTCTTTTCCTTCTGAAACTTTTCTCCTGTTTGTTTCTTGGGAAAATCTGTCGGCGGTTTGGCTTTTCTCTTTTATTTTGGGGGTGGTGGTGCCCCTTTTTGACGGTGGTGGTGGTTCTTGTTGGCTATATATACAACCCCCCAAAACCCCCTTCTTCAGCCATTTTCAGTTGTGGGTCTGAGAGAGAGAGAGAGAGAGAAATGGAGGGAAGAAAGCAAATGGATTCTTCAAGCGCTTCTTCTTTTGCTTCTGACCTGTTTGGCTCCAGGGATTCCTCTGGTTCTTCTTCTGGGATTTTTGGATCCATTTTTGCCCCTTCCTCCAAGGTAATGCTTTTTCCAGTCCTCTCTTGATTCGCTTTTGATGAATCCATTTGGGTTTTTATGGTTCTTTGATTAAATTTTGAGATTTTCAGGTCATGTTGCATTTAATGCTATATTACAGAGTACTCTGTTTCCACAAGGGGCAGTAGTTTAAGCGGCTAATTTCTTAATGAGACGTTACGTAGACTGCAATTGATTTGGAAGGTTTATCTAGATTGAATTTTGTTTAGTTTTTATGGGTTTGTTTTGGACTTCCCCTAATTGGGTAAGAGCATCTAAAGTTCGAGGTTTAGTTGTACAAATAAGTTTATCACATGGGTTTTCGTGGAAGCTCTCCTATTCTGGTAAAAGGCCCCACTGTGGTGAAGGGAAAGGTTTGCTTAACCTGAAGAAGTTTAGGATAGATGGAGAAACCCAGCAGGCAGCAGCTTGGATGAGAGAAATAAAGAGTGAAAGTTACAGTCTTTGTGGGTTAAAATGGATTATGTTTTATGGTGGATGTTAATCATGGTATGGAGCTTTTTTTGCTTGTTTATTACAATCTTTCCTATTGTTGCCTCTTTGTGGTTTCTTTGTTTTTCATTTGGACAATTAATGGAGTAAATTTTCTCCTTCCTGGGTTATTCAATTTCTGTTGTTGGGTTTCTTTCAGGTATTAGGGAGGGAGTCTTTGCGCACAGAGTCGGTTGAGAAGAAGCAAGACACGGTCGGTCATGTTTCTAGGACGAAAACTGGAGCTCCAGGTCTGTGGACTGTAGTTTGTGTTTTAACCTGTGCTGAAAAATACCTTATTATAGATGCATATGATGTAAGCAGAGGCATGATATGCTGTAAAATAAGTTTAGTTCTGGTTTTGCTGCATGATACTTTTGTGGTTTAAATACATGATGGCTAGTGCTTCCTCTGAAATTTGTTATCCATGACTTGCATAGGAAACACAATTTTCTATTTTTGTCTTTGAACCATGTGTGGCCACCTTGTTAGTATTTTTTTAGTGATCACCATGAAGATGAAGTTCTGTTAAGTCAGAAAAATATTGCGAAACTCCTCATATGTGCTCTGTGGGAGGTCAATCTTTGTTTAGAAGGGGGTTGAACTTATGTCATGTCAGCGGCTCAGCACATATCGATATATAGGTCCAACTTTCTCTTGGGCAATGGCTGCAAAAGAAAGTTGGTTTCCTGGCAAGTAATGTTCACCTTGCCCCTAAAGGCAGTTGTTCCTTGATGCTTTGATATTTCTTGAACGTTTTTTCAATATTTCGCCCTATTGGATATATTAGTACTCAGATTTGTTGGAACATATGAATCGTGTATTTTGAATTCAGGTTTTTTCCCCTTTTCAGATGGTATCGATCGTACAAAAGAAGGTGAAAGTCAAAACTCAACACAAAGGGACGTAAATTCATTTTATAACGAGGAGAAAGTACAACCATGTCATCTCAGCTCGTCAATATATTATGGTGGTCAAGACATCTATTCTTATCCTCAGAATACTCAGAGCGCTGGGTACTCGACTGTGAGTAATTACTGCACAGGCTGTATATAATTGTAGACTAACTTGCATCACTATTTGGGACTTTACAACCCAATGGTTCGTTAAATGCATATTGCAACCAAGGAAGACCTAGCAACAATCAAAGACTCCAATCACTGGCTCAACGTACTAAATTACGTCGTCATATTCAAAAGTGCACAAATGAATGATGTTCCGTGTCAACAAGAGGTTTTAGCTGTCTTTTTTTTGTTACTCGAGTCCCTCAAGATGTTTATATACTATTTACTGTATGTAGATAGACAACAAACATCTTCAAGTAAACTGGACATAGCAGCACCTAATTTGAAAGTCTCTTTCCGAAAGCATTTTCTATTATAAGGGACTGGATAGTGGATACAATCACTTCAAAGAACTCTTTATCTGTTATTTGATGAATCCCAAATCTGAGAATGCACTAACACGTATCTTTGTCCACGTTAGTTCAATAAAGATGCAGGAGAAGATGACTCGGGCAGTGCTTCAAGGGGAAACTGGTGGCAAGGTATGATGCTGGTTAAAAAGGGGCACGGCTAGTTGTATGACTATTGCATTGAAGTTAATAACATGTTTGTTGTCTGATAACTTTATTTTGGCAGGGTCGCTCTATTACTAGACTTCATTACCAGTGGAATGTCAATAACACGTATACTTACCTAGGTATTTGATATGAATTCGTTTCTGGTTATATTATTCTCATGATTATTCTAATGATTCTGTTAATTTATCAGTTTCTCTTCTGCCTTCCTCACTTCTTGTTGAAATCCTCCAGCTATAGGTTCCATTTGGTTTTCGTGTTAAAATGGGAATATATGCACGGAGATAATAAAAAAGAGTACAAAAGCTTAGTACGATCACATTTAAAGCATACAGAGAGAAGAAAAACTATTAGAAAGGCTTAATGTTGTTAATTTTTTGTCTTAATTGTCATCGAAACACATCATTGCTGATGTTTTATTTCACCATGCATGCTGTTTGGTTTCTTTTTTGCAGGAAGTCATAAGCGTAGGCAAGCCGTTTGTTCTGCCACTAATATAAGCTGGAATAGCTGGAATATGGATGGTCGTTAAATAGTTCGAGTTTGCTGCAGAAGATTACTTGTTGCTTTCTTCTCTCGAACATTCGAAGTATCATATGTACTTGTGTATTAGAACCTCCTCCCCTTGTTTTCCCTCTTTTCTGTTCTCATTTACTGTAAAGAATAAAGACCTAGGTGCTGCTTTGTGGAGGATGTTACGGTCAGGGCATTTGTCTCTACCGAGAACATCTTCTTTGTGGTAATTAAGTTAATGAAGTCACTTTTAGTATACTTGGTCGTGGTTAATCCATACTCTTGACCATTCATAAAAAAAATTTGATGTTCATTGCTTGCACTACTTACACGAGACTAGGAAAATAAGGCTACTGAAGTCTTCAATCGTTGGTTATTTGCTTGCGAATTCTAGCTACAAAAGAACTCTATCTCTCTGCATGAGTCGTCTTCTATTTTTGATTGTGGTTAGTATGTTCTCTGCTGCTGTGCATAATGTTGGCAACGCCTAATGTTGCGCTTATGAACATACGATGCGTCGTTCAAATCTGAGAAACTATTAAATCACATCAGATGGTTGATCAGGATCAGTTGTTTTCTTATCGGGAAACGGTTTTGTGAATTTCCGACTGCTAAATAAGCACAGTTACTTTGTATTCTTCCACCCTTTCCACCATTTTGTCTTTGAGTTGCCAAGTTTCTACGTACACCTTGCCTGAGCTCAAAGATAACCCACTGACAAGGACAGTCATTATGATCATGTCATCAACTAGATCACCGGAATCCCAGCATGAATATTCAGGATTTGATGCGTCGTTCGAATCTGAGAAACTATCAAATCACATCAGATGGTTGATCAAGATCAGGATTAGTTTTTTTCTTATCTGGAAAACGGTTTTGTGCATTTCCAACTGCTAGATAAGCACAACTACTTTGTATTTTTCCACCATTTGTCTTTGAGTTGTCGAGTTTCTTCGTTACACCTTGCCTGAGCTCAAAGATCACTCGATGACAAGGACAGTCATTATGATCAGGTCATCGACTAGATTACCGGACCACCTGTCTCCTCAGAGTGGTTGTTGGTTTCCGTTTTCGAAAAGATATGCTGCATTCACGTATTGGCAGGAGTGGATTTGGTATTTTGGGTCTTATGATCAAATGACGTGAATCATTGTGATCCGAGCATTTTATGACCTTAGCTTCCATGGATGAATTCTTCGTAAAACCACAGTACTGAACACATGCGCAGAGTAATAACCAAAGCACAGTAATCACATTATTATTTATTCAGGATAGATACATATAGTCAGCTAGTGTTGACTGGGCAAAGTCATGGAATTTTCTCTACATCACGATTTACGCCCAATCCAAGGGCTGAATTCATCATAGCATCCCTTCAAGGCAGAGTGTAAGCTGCAAACAATCAAAAGTTAATTTTAGGTCAGTGCTTACAGATGAAAGCGAAAAAGAAATTGCAAACATTGTGGTGGACTGGTACTTACGGCCACACTTGTAGCCCACAGGGCGATCAGCAATGTTGCAGCGCTTGGGGATGGTCATGGCAACTTCCGGCTTGATCCCAGAACTCTTGGCGGTATCAGAAAGCATAACAGCACATAGGCAGGGTTCTGGCCTATTTTCTTCACTTGAAGGCAGCAGCCACTTGAAACAGCAGATTTTTCATCTTGTGCTGCAGCTGCACAAGGGGCCAGCTTCATAGCCTCGTTATCTGGGGATGATTTGCCGCATGGTCCAGCTCCGTCGACCTTTTCGAGCACTGCAATTCCGGAACATGTGATCAAGCCTAGAAGGAAGATGACTTTCAGTGAAGCCTCCATGTTTGTTCTTGTGCAATGAAGAATGAACAAATCCTCTCCATTATCACCCAGATTTATAGTGAACACCATCATGGAAAAAGTGCTTAGCACCGAGTGCACACTAAAGCATTAATGGTTGAAGCACCAAGTGCATAATGCAGCAAGCACTAACCGACCCAGAATTTATTTCTGAGAAATCTAGGTTTATCTTCGACCCAGCTCAGGTTGGAACTAGACATTGCCATGATGGATCCCTTTAAATTTTCCCAGATGCTAACATCTTATTGAAAGTAATACATCAAACCTTTTTTATCCAGCCACCTATACACTTATGCAAATTTCCTCTTTATCAAGTGGCCTCCACGAAAGAATCCATTTCTTGGAAATGTGTCAACCCATCTTTGTTTGGGAAATCAGTCATCTATCCACTTATTCCAGTAACTCTTTACCAACAACTAGATGCTGATCGATTAGTAGCATATTAGCTTGAGGGAGCCTTATCCTTAGTTAAGCTGACAATGAGTGAAAAAAGGATCAAACCACCGTTGCATCTGATGTAGATCATCAGCAGTTGTCTATAGTAAATCCAACGTGATCATGAAGCAACGGTTCAAAGATTCCAGAATCACAATCCTGCTTAGCATTTATAAGCAGTATTGATGGGTGTTAAAAGCTCCACATCAACTACATATAGATGCAAGGTGGGCTTGACTCGTATGCTTGTGAGCAAGCTTTTGGGTCAGACACCAGGCTTGTCGAAAGGCGAAAGTTTGGCCACTTCAACAGCTACATTTTATTGATGTGTAACTGGGTGTTAATCAACAAACAACAGAAGTCGTTGTAGTATAGTGGTAAGTATTCCCGCCTGTCACGCGGGTGACCCGGGTTCGATCCCCGGCAACGGCGTTAGCACCACCTTTTGGTGCTGGGACATCATCAAAGTACAAGTTAGTTTCCTGTGGTTACAGATTTAACAACAAATGGGCATTTGGTCTAGTGGTATGATTCTCGCTTAGGGTGCGAGAGGTCCCGAGTTCAATTCTCGGAATGCCCCTTAGTATTCTGTCCATTTCTTTTTCTGACCAAAGATTACCTGCTTTCTGCGTTATGGTGCATTTTCATTGAAATAAACCAGTAATGCTGCATTCTTCATCACACCAAACAGGGGAAATTCAAGACAGACATTAAGAGAAACAGAAATCTTTCATCAAAGATACTCTGAGCCTTTTGAGTATGCTCAAATCTCTGTAAATTCAATCCAAGTTGACGAGAAAAGGAGGAAAACAATCAGCATATCACAGATTCTTTTTTCGTCACGGGGTAGTCAGTCAAAATTGACAAGATTGGACATGTGTAGAAGTAATGCAAATCACTCAGCTCACTAAGTCTAAGACATCCCGATACAAAGTAGGTAAACATGATAATGTTTCTGCGCTCTCACATACACCACCTGTGCCATCAAAAACATGCAAAAACGAGCACATTTGAGAGGCCAACCTCAGGGAAATGGTCCAAAGCCAATTCTCGGGTTTCAGGCTTCGACGGTTGAGTTGTGTGTTGGTGGGCTGTCAGCATCTTTCAAGCACTCGATAGATTCTACCACTTCTGTTTCCGATGCTGTTTCTTCCCAAATTGAACTTGAGATAGAATCCGATCTTTCAAGTTGGTTGCTGTAGCTCTTCCCTTTAGTATCGATACTCAGATAATCAGTCAACACCTTCTTCACGCTAAAACCACGATGAGGAACCATTCTGCTATCGGGAAATGGGGACGTTGCTCCCTTTGCAGGACTAATTCTAGGCGCAGGTGAAAAGCTTGGCGTGGTGAAAGCTGTCTTATACGGAGTGCTGGACATGGGCACTGGAAAGGGGATCCCAACACCCTTGTGAGCAATCACACCAACTTTGGGAATTGGTAAGGATTGATCTGAATGCTTTGTCAGGTCATCCACGTAAAGCAGGTCATCAATCCGTGCTACAATATTGAATGCCAGACTCTCCAAAACTCTCGAGTAGCTCTCCAAAATGGATTTGCCAACATCCTAAAACAGGGTGTGTTCAATTGCTTGAGTGTTATATTGACATGCATAGACACAAAATGTTGTAAACAACAGAGGGATATGAAGTATGACCTTGTTAT
Organism: Escallonia herrerae; assembly: GCA_033070095.1. Taxonomy (NCBI): domain Eukaryota; kingdom Viridiplantae; phylum Streptophyta; class Magnoliopsida; order Escalloniales; family Escalloniaceae; genus Escallonia; species Escallonia herrerae. The sequence continues at coordinate 572,526 of JAVXUP010000122.1, forward strand.
ACTGGATTTTGCTCATATCTAAGGTGGTCTGAGGAAGACCAGGGAACCGTTGCTTCAAGCAAAGCAGGAGGTTCTCAGCTCTGTCTGCAAGCAATACCCTCTTGTCCGCATCAATTACCAGCTCCTTGACCATTTCCCATGATGACTTTGATTTGGATCTATTTGTGCTATTCAAGGGTTTTGAATTGTTTCTTTGACGCCACACAAATATAGAGGCCTCCACTCGGTTTGCAATCTCCAGAGCATGAAGTTCAGAAGACAAATCAAGGCAGTCCAGCAGACATTCAGGCGAGAACTGATCTGAAGTAATATACCGATGGATAAGATCGCCCAAGCTAGCTCTTCCATTCTGCAACCAAGTAAAAGGAAACTTTGTAACTGACCGGGTCCGTTAAGTTTTGTTGGTTATACACTTGCTTCCCTGTGGATTTCTATACCTTGGGAAGGGCTTCCAAGTACAAGTCAGGGACTTCCATTTCAGCTAAGGAATTGCTATTGATAGCCATGGCAGCTTTTAGTATTTGGTTTGTGCAGTCTCGTTTGTGCTGAACTTGCTTTCTTGCACTTTCACTGAGGCCACCAGCAGGCACTCGAGGAACTGGCAGCCACCACTTCTCCTCTTGACGTGGAAGGGTTCTGCGGAAAGAGGATGACCCATCAGCTTCTGGAGCTAGAATGCCTTGGTCCACATACCAGAACTCTGTAATGTCAAAACTCTCTAATATTTCCTGTGCAAAAAAAGAGGCTAAAGTTTAGAATGACAGACAACTATATCCAATTCACCGACATATAGGGGTTCAGAATCTTACAAGAAGCATGTTATCTAATTTACGCAAAGCTGGGAGATTCACGTAAAGATCTGATCGTGGTCTACAATTCATGACCTGTATCATAGCACGAAAGTAAACAAGTGAAAACAAGTTCAGTAGTTGGTAGTTCTTGCTATTCGCTTTTGCTGATACTACTTCAGTTGGCAACATGAATAGTCTGTTTTACATGTACGTACCATATGTCTAGGCAAAAACTAGCACCAACATCAAGCATTCTAAACTTATAAAAGTATGATTATATCAAGCTTTATGCAAAAATGAGCAAGATGGTAAGGAGGCCGAATTCAAATCTCCATTTGATATTCATCTTACAAAGAAGTTGATTTTACCTCAAGCTTGCTTCCATCAGGGAATGTCTGCCAAGAGGGTATCAAGTCGACAATATGATCACTAACACAAAGAAGCCACTCCATTTCTCTTCGCCACATTGATTTTTTTCCAGCGGGTAGAGGTTCTAATCTCCATATTTGCCCAAAAAGTGTAGCTAGAAGTTTGGTACAAAGACACAATCAACTATCAACGGCAGCCAAATGTAGGGGAGTAATTGCACAAAACCCATAACCAAATGCAGCTTATATCCAAAGCAAACTAGTCAAACATAAAACCGCATTATCCATAGATGCATACCACAGAGATTGGTAATTGCATTTGAAATAGCCAATGCGGCACAAACCCCATTTCCACAACCAGACATATCTTCTCCAAGCAACAATTTTGAGAATCTTTCCTTCATCATCTCAATCTCTATTGAAATTAGAAACCCCAAAACAACCAAAAAGAAATTGTCAAGTAGATAGGAGATAATAAATGTAAACTTGCAAAAACCCAATCAAATCATTCAGTGATGGACAAGCATACATGCTTACATACATAAACATACTCCTGTCAGTACACACACACAAACGCACCGCACGAGCGCGGGCACACACACACACACACACAAACACACATCATGTTTACATATAGTGAAGAAAGAAGGGCGGAGAAAGAAACCTGACAATGATGAACCTTGTTTCTCTAACTTTCTTTTATCAGAACGGGGTTTTTCTAAATCCTCTGAAACAGTAGAAGTGGCACAATGTGGCACCTCATCTTTTTGAACAGACCAACCCATTGAAGGTGGGGAAGAGGAATCCTCAGAGCTACTGTGTTCTTCATTCAATGTAGCCTCTGATGCCAAAAGGTCAGAACTTGAACTACTCTCCCTACCCTCCTCCTCAACTCCACCCACAAAACCTTCACTTTCACCCTTATCTGCACCAAACCCATCTTTCTTCTCATCCATCAACTTGCCCTTCTCACGCAAACCCTCCATTTCACCCTCAAGAAAACAAGGTGAAGCACAGTATACGGTATTGTTCACTACCATGCCAGTGAATTTCAGCCTTCCATAGCAAAACCCATTTGAAAATTTAGGTCTGCAAGACAAATTTCTAAGCGATTTTGCGACCCAAAAAGCTAATAGGCAAAACAGGTTTGAATTTCTTGAACTTCTGGGCTTCAAAGGTGAAACACAATCTCTCTCCATAAGCTTTCAACCATGTCTGTTTGTCGAAGGGTAAAATTGAAAAGTACGAATCTTGAAGAGGGTTCTGATAGAAACTTACAAACCTGGATCACATGGTATATGTGAGAGGAAATTTATGAAGAGGCTCCTGAAGCAGTGAAGATTGGCAGTGAGGCTCTCTGTGGGTAGGCTTTGCTTAGCTTAAATTAGGCGCCTCTCCCTCTCTCTCTCTCTATCCGCTTCTGTCGTTTTCTTTTTGCTTAAACGAGGATTCAAACATAATCATAAGAGTGTGCTTATAATATCACAAGGTCGTTTCAAAAAATATAGTAAGGAAAAAAATTGGTTGTGTCCCTGTATACGGTGACAATCAATCGTCTTTAAATATTTTTAATAATTTTTATTTAGTGACATTAAAATAGTATTATTAATAATTGTCGTGATAGTATTAGAAGAAAAATCACTAAAAATATTTAACGACTGTTAATTGTCACTGTATATAGGGTTGAAGGAAGATTCCTACAATCAGGGTAGGAACCAAAATTTGTTCATATAATAAAGTTACGAGAGTCGTGTAAGGGACTGATCAGCCCATTCGTTTGCAACTTTTCTTCATACATTTTGGAAATGACTCTACCACCCTTCCATTAACAAAAGCCATTATTCTCATTTATTTTCTTGATAAAATTATCCACTTCAGAGGCTTTTTATTTGTATAACTTTTTCTTTTTTCTCTTTAAATTGAAAATTGAGTTTGAGTGTTTGGACCATGTTGTCACATAGAGCATGATTACCCTTTATGTGGGTACATTTCTAACACCAAGAGCCTGGTAGGACTTGAACCTTCATCAATTTTGAGATCATTTTGGTAAAGTTTGAATCTCTTAAGTGCTTTTACTTCTAGGAGGGTATTTTAGTAAGGTTGAGACTTCAGCTCCATACCTGGTTTTGTTCATCAAGCAAAGATGGACGTACTTACCAAAAAACAGACTGTATAGGCATAGGCTTTTTGTAATCAAAGCAACAGCTTGATAGAAAGGATGTTCCTTGATCCTAGGAGGCACTGGGCAGTTAACAAGAAGAAGAAGTATTGATTATAGTTGGCATGTAAAGTCTGACCATTAGTAATAATAATAGAAACCAAAGCATGAAAGGCCTGCAGCAAAAAGGGCAACCTAGAGGCTCCATCAACCAACAACAAATGACACTGGAATGTACTGTTACTTGTACTTTTCTGGGCTGCAGTTGAGATCTCGTCATAATCATCTCTTAATGACATCTAACACACTTCCACTAGTTTTGTGACTTCCCTTGTAAGGCTTTTGTGTTTCTCCTTAGTTAATCTATTCCTCTTTGATCATTTTGCCGGTTGTTCCAACTTCCATCTGGTACATGGAAAGATAGGCTCCTCCCAACAGCTAGTAAGCTTTTTTGGTTTGATGTTGATGGTTGATTTTGAACAACCGAAGAGGGAAAGACAAAACAGAAGCTTTCTGCAAAGTAATGAGACAAACTTTAGTCCATGAAGCTTGTTTTGGTCATCCAATTTCAATTTTGGAAGATCATATATACCTTCTCATCGATGAACTTGGTCCAGAAGCGTGCCATGGCTCTCTCATAAGGATCTTCTGGCAAGATAGGAAAACCTTTCCAGGTCTCATTGATATACTCAATGATCACAGCAGACTCGGCAATTGGCTTACCATTGTGCAAGAGCACTGGAATCTTCTTATGAACAGGGTTGTATTTGAGAAGCAAAGGACTCTTGTTAAGGAGATCTTCTTCTACAAATTCGTACTGGACACCTTTGATGTTCAGAGCAATCTCCACTCTGCAACTAAACGGGCTTCCTCGCAAACCAAACAACTTCACTTCCTCTGCCATTTGGGGTAACTTCTATTGCAACTTATACTTAAAAAGAGACTTAGCTGTGCATGTAACAAGATGTTGGATTTCTGACTTCTTATAGAGGGACCTTGACATATTTACTTAGACACCAAGAAACAGTAAGAAGAACTAAATATTCGTCGGTCATAGATTCAAAAACAATAATGAAAGACCTCCAGGTCCAGTTGATTCAGTCACTTTATACTTCTCCTATGGCCTCAAGAACTGACATATGTGGTGACCTCACCTTGTTCACCTACTCTCTCTTCTTATCTTACTTCAGTTCCATGAGACCTATATATTTAAATCGGGACAACTTCTGCTGTGTAAAATCCATATTAATAGGCTTAATGGAAATGAACTAAAATAAGGAGAGAGAACAAATGATTTGTTTATTTTAACTGCCCTCTTTGCGAATGGGATGTGGAAGGAAATTAATGAGCCAGGAATTATGCTTCCAAATTCTCAATGTTGGCCTCAAATTAGCAACTAGTAGCAGCAAATGAATTTTACCTGGGAAATCATTTGTGTCTCTAACGAATTATTTCTCCACTGCAGTTCACTGCACTCAATGTAATTATTTTTCCACTTCTGTTAACCTGGTAGCTATATTCCATTTTCTTTCTTTCAGAAACATTTTTCCTTTGTCCCTCTTTTCTAAAATGGATACAAGTAAAGATGGCTCAAATAAACAAGTCTTCACTCAATCAGAAAGCCCATATATGAAAATATGGGAAGGAAGTGTTGAGCTATCAATCTCAAATCGGAATATAACTCCGAACTAATAGCACGACATATAAGTCTTATGAGCCTATGTCCTCGTTACCAAATGGTTTTGAGTTAGATGCTTTTGCATGAATTCAAAAAGGATTGACACAGGCCAAGCAGACAATTTAAAATTAAATTCACTGCCACACAGTTCGATTCATCGACGTGTTTGACCTACTCAAAAAGAAGTCTGGCCACATGTGAAGGGCTGTGTTGATATATCAATTACACGTCAAAAATAATAGGTAATGGTACAATGTATATTAGTGTTTTGCGCCTTTCTCCTCGTTGCCAATCGATTTTGTGTCAGATACTTTCACAAAAGGCCATTAGCGCTTGGGCAGTGCAGTAGTTGCACATGCACTGCACGGGAGGGACAGGACGACTTCCATTTTATTGGACCGTTTATGCATATTAATTATGGGTTGACTCAAAACATATCCACGTGGTCTCTTACCCAAACCAACGTTGAATTAAGAACAAATAACTTGGTGAATGAGGTTGCTGTGTCTTTCTGGCTAAGGCAGAATTTTGGTAGTGTCAAAAGGCTCAGAAGGAGAGACCACCACAAGCTCACGAGGAGGAAGCTTTGCCTTTTACAAAGCTCGCTTGTAAGCCACTGCTGCATCAAAATCATTTGGGCTGATGTTGCTGCATAAGATCTAACATTTGATGACGACTAAATTCTCCCACTTTTTCGTTTTAAGAACAGGGAAGTAAACTCATAGCTCTACCTAGAACGCGCCTGCTCTAATCGTCACATCAGTGCTAACCGATCAACCATCCTTTGTGTATGATGTCGTGTGTTGTCCTACTTCCATTACTTTATCTGTCAAGTTTGTAAATTTTTGTCACAGCTCCAGGACCCGACACAGATCTTGTCAAGCTGGGCCGGGTCGAAATGCACAAACTGGACCGATCTCACCTGCTCGAACCGGACCCGCCGGGTCACTTCACTCAACCTCACTGGCTTGAACTTGACTGGCCAAGTTCATCCCAGTTTGTGCAAGCTCTCATTACTTGAGTCCCTTATTTTGTCTCTCATTACTTGGCCTTCCCCTTGGGGTCGGCCTCGGCCTTCCCCCAAGAGTTGGCATTTGGCCTTCCCTTTAGCACTTTCACTTCTCTTCAAGGGGTCATGTGCCTCCACGACGTCCTTCGCCCACCCCTACTCCGCAACGTTCGTGAGCCGACTCCGCGACGTCCGTCCCCTGCGCTGACTTCGCGACATCCGTCGTCGGCGCTAACTGCGCGACGTCCATCGCTCGTGACAACTTCACGACGCTCGTCGTCCGTTGCCCGAGCGACGGGCGCTATCTCTTTGACCCCCGTCTCCCACTCCTGTGTGCCGTCTCTGCGACCCCCATCACCGACGCCTACGCGCCGTCACCGTACACACTCTGTCGTGCCCATGCGCCGCATCGCTGATACAGGCCTGCCCCTAGGCTCTCTGTCACAATGTTGTGCCTCCGGCACCATACGCACTTCATCGCACCCATGCGCCACAGTCATGTTACATGCCCCCTAGGCACCACACTCATTCACCACACTATGCGCCCCCGCCATGAACGTGGAACATGCTTCGACCCACTCTCCGGAGTGTGCAGCATCCGGCGAGGATAGGCGACTCAGCCAGGGATCTCTTTAACTCCCCTTCCGCCAAGTGGACAGCTCCTCCGGGATGCTACCTCGACGCGCTCTGAGTGCTTCAGCACAAGGACTCACCCGCAGGATAGGCTCGCTCTCTAAGACACTATCTCCACTAGGGAGCTTTTCAACTCCACTTCTGCCAGGTAGACGGCTCCTTCGGGATGCTGTCTTGGCTGGCCAGGTAGATGGCTCCTCCGGGATACTATCTCGGCCTGCAGAATAGGCGATTCCTCCGGGACATTATCTGATCCAGGGAGCTTTTTAACTCTCCTTCCGCCAGGTAGACGAATCCTCCAGGATGCTACCTCAGCCCATAGGGTAGACGACTCTTACAAGATGCTACCTTGATGCGCTCCGAGTGCTCCGACACAAGGACTCACCCGCGGGATAGGCGACTCATCCGGGACACTGTCTCCGCCAGGGTGTCTTAGTGATTAGCCTACGTGCTCCGGCACTGGGGGCTTGTGTCGGCACCCCTATGGACTACGACTCCGGGATCACTCCGAGACGGGAGAAAGTTTTTGGAAGGCATCGCGCCTAATCTGCTGGTAGTTGGGCATCGGGTCTTCCCCACCGCTTCTAGGCCTATGGGACTCTACAAGGGCTTGGATTGGTGGCTAGATCAAGGGGATTCTCTAGCCACACCGACGCTGTGGGAACCAGTCTTTCCAGATAGACAGAGCGACGCTGTGCAGGGCAAGCCGAATGAATATGTGATTGACAGTCCATGGAGCACAGCAGCTGTGGACCCCTCGGTGAGGTGTCACTCTTGGGGAGCGCCACGTGTCGTGTGATGACATCATCATCTCACCTCTATAAATATAGGTCTTGAGAATTCATTTCGGGGGATCGACAGAACACTTGAAAATTTTCACTTTCTCATTCTGAAATCTTAGAGAGAAACGTACAGGACCTTGACTCTGGACCCAAGCATCGGACTGTGACTGTCGTTGTATATTCGCATCGCGTCATCGCCCTCGCAACACTGTCATCCTCAGGCTCCGCCTGGGAAGCCCTTGGTCTCTGCCCTTGTTCCATCCTTACTGTGTCCCACATCACCATACTTGGCATCCTACTTGGACTGCAATCCTTGTGGCACCTTCACGTCGACTGCGAACCAACTTTCCTTGGCATCAACTTGTGATGTGCATTTTGGAATCATCTCGTATAAGATAAGAGTTCTTTTGGCTTTTTTGGTATATTTAGGAGCATGAAGTTGATGTGGGGAGGACACAGTTATTTGTAAAAAATTTATATGTTATCCTTCTTTCATGTAAGAGGAAACTGATACACGCTATTGAGGCTTCAAATGATTGGGCGGATAGATGTGAAAAATTCGACGAAAAGCCGCCCGACCATGCTCATCTTGACGTTTTTTGGGCTAACGGGATGAGCTAGGAGTACATTCACGCATTCCCATTCTCTTCTTAAAGTTGTTTGGTATTACTCCTTGTCCATAAGAATGACTTAGGGTGGTGAAAGATAACCTGAGTGCCACAATTACCGAAATCTAGGGGTGGCAATTCTCACCCAATCCATTTACCCGCCTAAACCCACCTATTTAAAAATGACCCAAAACCACCCATTTAAATAATTGGGTCAAAAATCTTGTAACCCATTAACCCATTAATTTATATGAGTTACAAATGGGTGCCCATCACCCAAATTAATTTGTCTCATTCTTCTCTCTTCATTCGTCCACAGTCCACACACGACCTTCATCCACACGCGTTCACCGTCGACACCGCCACGACAACTCTTGCCGTTGACACACAATGACATTTCACCGTCGTCACCGTTGTCACCGACAGGTAAGCTTCTTCTCCCGAAGTTCTCTCCATCATTTTCTCTTTTGATCAATCTTCTCTCTTCTCCTTTGATCTCTGTCTCTCCATCTCTTTCTCTTTTAATTTGCCTTCTAATGCCGAGCTGCTGATTTTCTGAGTGATTTAATCTGGACTGTTGTATCACAAGTGAAATTATGTCTGCTGTGTGTAAAATTAAAAGACCCCCCAGTTGTAAGAAATATCTGTAAGAAATGTAGAAGGAAAATGTCTGCTGAGTGACTTCTTGAATATGCCATCACACAGTGGCTAATGTAAGAAATGATGCTGTTAAGCACCAAGTGGCTGCTGGGAACCGTGTCACTGCAGGCAAATTTCATGGCCTTGGCAATCTTTGTAGTCCCCCTGATGTTCTGGCACATGATTTGGCTAATTGCCACAGTTGATGTCTACAAAAAGCGAGTGAAAACAAGTTTGTTTTTTGTCTCAGAATTTGGAATTCTTTGATTTTCGTATTTTTGCAGAAGTTTTATACGAAATAAAGTTTATGAGTATTTCTGCGGAATTTAAAATTCTTTATTTCTTTTTTTTTCCTCCAGAATTAGATTGTTATGTCTTGTTATTTATGACTCTAGGTAAATATTTGGTGGTGTTAAAATGAACCTTACATTTCTTGCTTGGGAATATTTTGTCGTTTATTTTTTTTAAATATTTTTTGTTTTGGAATTGTTCACATGTTATACGTAGATTTAGGTTTTTTTTTTTCCTTTTGTTTTGCTTTCTAATTAACTTTCTATTTATTTTTAAAGGTTTACATGATGCCAACGAGGAGGGGGTTCTCACCTAAGACTTCTCACACTTGTTGATTTCGGAAAGTGAAGGTGCTTCAAATGTAATTGTCTGAGTATAATAGGCCGCATTTATAGGGCAAAGTTTGAACTCCTTTTGTTTCACGCCTTCTTTTTCATTTTTATTTATTCATATCATGTTTATGTCTTTTTTTTAAAGGTCTAATCATTCGATGCCTTTTCATGGAAAATAGCTTGCTTGTCTACTCGTGTACCCTAAAGAAAGCATTTCCTCCCCTCACATCTAACATTCTCAAGTTTAATCTAAAAAAGAAAAGATGAGTGCGTAACTTATTATTTGAAGTGTAGACATACAATTTATTATGACAATATTATCATCATTTATTAAAGTCAAAAGGTCAAAAGTCAACGGGTCGGGTCAAAATTGGGTTAGTCCAGGTGCTGTGTCGAGTCAGAAACTGGGTCGAGTGAGAAATTGTCAAATTAGTTTGGGTCTTGATAATTGGGTCATGTTGGGATAATGGATTTAACCAACCCATTTAATGATTGACCCAGTTAACCCATAAATAAATGGGCCTAAATGGGTCAGTCACCCATTTTACCCAAACTCATTTGACTCAAATTCAAACCCAATCCACCCACCCATTTTGCCAGGCCTACTGAAATCTACCGAGCGACAACTAATCTTGATGATTAGGAAAATGCTAGAGAAATCTTATTTCTTAACCCATTATCTTACAGGCTGCCACTGCATACATAGACTTGGGTGTAAGTCAGCTCCACTTATCAGCTTGTTACCCATAGAAGTGAAAACTGTGGCATTGCTCAATCAAGAATGAGAAGTTTTTCTTTTCCTTTCTCCTTTCTTTGTTAATTTTCTTCCGATTTACCCTAATCAGAGGTTCCAAACGGCTTAAGGTTTACCGTGTTCAACTTGATTTATGGCCTGAGTGCATTCAGCGACCCCAGTCTGGATACTTCTCAAACATAATCACTTGGAATCCCCTGAGGGAGCACATGAATACTTCAGCTACTGTGTGTTTTATCTCAGATGCTACACTTGATTACTCGGAGAAAAAGAAAACGGGGGATCAAGTCAGGCTCTCCAACGGATGCCGATAGAAAACAGAGTTCAATGAGCTCACACCTATAGTAAACTAGTCGAGCTCGAGTCTGACTCAAAACTCCTTTGACAAACACGCGAGATAGCATATGAGCTTCAGTACACCAAACTGTTCAAGCTGACCATAACCATCTAGCCCTACTCCAGTATATGCTTCGACTTCAAAATAGCTTCCAATTAAGTAAATCAATAGTTCAAACCACACAATTTTGCAAGGAAATAAAACAAAAGCTCTTTGACACTAAACGAGACTAGCTCAGCTGACTTGCTTCTGCACCCCATTTGATCTTAAAGAGGAGTTTATGAACAAACGAGCCCACGAGTATCGCGTTACTTCAGAGCTCCACAGAGCATCATCTTTCAAAACTTTCAACAAAGGGTGGATTCAGTGCACATAATGGGAAAACAACAATGATTCTAAATAATGTCCCAGGATACAAATAGAAATAAGAGTCCTCCCATGTAATGTGTTCCCGTGTCACATTCAAAGAATAGATAAAGAGTTCATTAACTAATCAACCAAGCAAACCAACTTCCTTGACCATCGATGACCCTTCTCTTCTGGCACTCTTTGATGCATTAAATAAAGAACAGATCTACTCAACTACTATGTAACCAACGAAAAACTGCCAAAATGAAACCCATTATGTAGTGCAAACATCGCAAAGAAAGTGCCACACGTATTGTGAATTTCCCATTTAGCAGTTGATATAAATACAAAGAACAAGTTTGGGTAAGAACAGAATAGCAAACCGACAACTTCAGTTGAAAAACATACTAGCTATGGAAAACTCCAGATTATTTAAGAGTATCATAGTCCTTCAAGATCAGTTGAACTCATATTCTAAACTTCTTTGATGATCAGTGCTTGTGGAAATCCGGGTCCTTGACAATGGTCACGGGGCAGGCCGCATTAGTCATCACAAAGTTGGTCACACTTCCCAAGATTATCCTGTGCCATCATCACCAAAACAAGCACAAAGATCAGATTGTGATAATCACCAAAAGAAACTCAACCCACTCAGTATGTGGTACTTTAGGAGAGAAACTGAAGAAAATTAGGCATTTTTTCTTTGCACTTTCATACAATCTGTCAGAATGATGAGAATTTTATTGTAGCAATAAATGACGTTTAAACCGGATTTTAGTAACAAAAGATGCATTTCAGCCAACCCCGCGGGCTTATGGGATCACCCCATAGTCTATATGGCGAAAATGATAGAATCCATGGAAGAAGAAGAAAGACAAGAGTACCTCTTGATGGTGCTAAGTCCTCTGCTCCCCATGACCAAAGAGTCCAGCTTCAGGTCTTCAACAGCTTCACAGAGCTTCTCCCTTGCATCTCCCCAGTAAAGTTTCGTAACAATTGTAATCTACAGTATATTAATAATCTCAATTCATAAACCCCACAAATTACAGTACACACACATAAAGGTTACACGCAAAAAAAGAGGGGAAAAAAAAAACAGACCTCTTTCTGTCTAGCAGCAGTGTCAAGCGTGTCCAGAACTTCCATATCAGTCTTGACATCATACTTCTTCATAACTTCTGGCTCCCTAAATTCCACCAGTGGAATACGAGCTACAAACCCAGATCAAATATCAATCGGATCAAGATCAACAATACGAGATCACGATTACTAAAAAGATAAAAATCTTGAACTTACGTGAACCAGATTTGGACCAGAGCTGATTGCGGGACTCATCAATGGAGCTAGTCTTGATGTGGATGATGTAGAAGGTGTCACCCTTGTCAGCCAGGTTGTCAACCGCCCATTGGAGGGCCATCTTGCTGCTCTTTGAGAAGTCCATGGCCACGCCTATGTTCCTGGCTTTCGACATTTTCTCTCCCTCTATCTCTCTCTCTCTCTCTCCCCCCTCTAACAGATTCTTCTGTACAAGTTTTTCTTTTCTTCCCCGAAAGCAAAATAAGATGCGAGGAAAGCTAAGCTGGCTGCCCTTTTTCACTTTCTGTTTTGGGGTGCAACAGATGGTGATGATTCCATTTTATAGGTGATACTTAGGGTTAAGAACGAGTCAGAGCCAGAAGTTTGGCACTTAAAAACTAATTTTGTCCGTAAGTACATGCGTACGCAGCCTTTATTCCATTCCATATATGATTTTTTTGCGCCTGACTTTGATGTCAAGAAATGCATTAACAACAACAACAACAACACATAAATATTTTAGTTATAAATGAGAGCGAAAAAAGTAGAATTCAATGTAATAATAAACACTATCCTAAGAATAAAGGACTTCACTACGAAAATGCAACTAATTTTCAAGAAAAGATCGGATGCCTTTACTTTGGTTTTAATTTTTATCGACTAGAAAAGGATTGGCATAACCAAAAAGTTGGGACATGATTTATTATGTGTAGGTAAAACTTCTTACTGAACATCTATCGATCATGAACCATCATCTAATGTTATATAACCTGTTAGTCATAAGAGAAAAAGTAGTGTGAGAGATTGAGAAGACAAATGCACAAAAGTCTCATACTACACTTTGAATATTATTACGCATACGCCAAGAAGTTACTTTTTAGATCTAAAATAAAAATTACTCGTGATCTGTCGTACCTTGGAGTATATGAAACAAAAACTTTGAAAGAAGAAGGGGAAGGACGAAGAAGTGAAGGGGCAGAAGCTTCGTTGAAGCTTCCTTGGTTGTCATTATTCGTCACATTTTTAATACAAAACCATTTTATTCTTTTCAGGTCTCCTTTTTATTATGTTTATCATTATTTGAGGCCATTTTTACTATAATGAATAAGTAGTAGCCAAATTAGGAAAAAGACGAGCTTATTAAAAGCAAGGTGGAAGTTCCTTCGGGGTGGTAATTATGTATTATGACTGATACTTATAATTTTAATTCATTATTGTAGAGTAACATCAATTAAACGAGTTACTTGTTAACGTCTAAATAACATCAAAAGTCACCAACATTCACCGACTCGGCTATTCCTTTCACGAGTAGAGTATAAATAGATCCTTGTCATTATTTGATGCTTGTTTTGAAAATTATATTCTAACAAAAAAAAGGTCTCTCTTGCAAGCACGTGGCATAAACGGCCGATTAGTCAAAGGTTCAAGGCATTCAAACATTCTGATTTGCATAAGATTGTGATAAGCAGGGTGTCTAAATCCAATTTGGAAACCCACAAAGTGAAAATGAAAGAAGAAAAGTTGCCAAACAGCGATGATGAGCTTTGGCTTTCGAAAAGAGAAAATTCCAAAGACATGACTCATGAAGAAAAGTTGCCAAACAGCGAAGTCATGACTAACGAGGTCCATCAATATCTAGAAAAAAGTTGAACTCTGTGAAGCTTTGATTAGTGAAGAAAATTCTGCCATTAATTAACGTTAAAGCCATGTTTGAGCCAATTGAGAGTCATGTTTGAGCCAATTGAGAGTCATGTTTATCTCCAGACACCAAGCTGGCGTGCACGCCATGAAGATTACGCGTGACTACTGAGTTTTTTGATGGAAGAAAGCATTAATATGATTATTCTCTCTTCACGTATGTTTCAATCGATGCAATTCATGTAAATAATATGATTATTCTCTCTTCACATACGTTTCCGTGAATTCATGTAAATTGGCCATGGTTCTCTTCCGAAAAGGAAAGGTTGCAGTAGGAATATGTTATGCCTTTTATGTAATGATGATGGCAATTAACTATCGTTAAAAAAGTTAGCGACAATTCTTAGTTATAGCTTTTTTCAGTGACTATCATTTATCATTATCGCTTCATGGAGGACAAGTATGCTCTTCTTACCACTTTGGTTGCTGCCAAAATTTTTCATTTTAATACTTCTCAACGAAGTTAAGAAAACCCATTATTCAGTTGTGGCACCATAACTGGGAAGCCATATCGCGGTGCAGGCGCTACTACGTGTGTGGACATCTGCTTTATTTAATTGATCAATATATAATTTCTTTACACTTTTTGGATCAACGAAATTAGTTCACCGGTTAAAAAATGTCTTCCGAACCCTGTTAGTTAGTGCAGGATTCCGAGTCTCGCCAAAACCGTAAAAGCTGCTGCCCGTTCTCCGCCCCATCCTATCAGTTAGCCAAACCAAAAAAACTGGTTCTTTAAGAATAAAAGAACTCAAAAACAAAGCACATTTTTGTTACCAGGCAACCTTCTTGGAGAACACTAAGGCTTCGTTTGACAAAATTTTTTTTTTGGTTTTCAGTTTTTAAAGAGCAGTTTTTTAAAGAGCAGCTTAATTTTTTTTTTTTATAAAAACAAGTGGGTGTTTGATAACCCCTTTTTTTTTTGAGGTTTTTTTTTTTGTGTTTGGTAACCCTTTTTATTTTGACTTTTTTTTTTTGGTGGTTTGCGGTGGCGGTGGTGGGGCGTAGCGGTGGTCGACGGTGGTGGTGGTGGTGGTGGTGGTGGCTGCCGGCAGTCACCGGCGGTGGTGGCCGGCGGCCGGAGGTAGCTGCCGGCAGTCTCCGGCGGTGGTCGCCGGCGGCCGGAGGTGGCTGCCGGCAGTCACCGGCGGTGGTGGCCGGCGGCCGGAGGTAGCTGCCGGCCGTCTCCGGCGGTGGTCGCCGGCGGCCGGAGGTGGCTGCCGGCAGTCTCCGGCGGTGGTCGCCGGCGGCCGGAGGTGGCTGCCGCAGTCTCTGGCGGCCGGAGGTGGCTGCCAGTCTCCGGCGGTGGCTGCCGGCGGCCGGAGGTGGCTGCCGGTGGTCGCCGGCGACCGGAGGTGGTTGTCGGCAGTCTCCGGCGGTGGTCGCCGGCGGCCGGAGGTGGCTGCCGGCGGCCGGCAGTCTCCGGCGGTGGTCGCCTGAGGTGGCTGCCGGAGGTGGGAGGGTGGTGGTGGTGGTCGAAAAAAAAAAACCAAAAGTGAAAAAAAAAAACCAGTTTTTGGAGTTTTTTTTTTTACTCTGCAGTTTAAAAACTGGTTTTTTAAATTGAAAAAAAAATGGTTACCAAACGCTCTTTTTTTTCAGTTTTTAAAACTGAAAAAAAAAAAGGGAAAAAAATTTTGTCAAACGGGGCCTAAAAGAGGGCATAGCTAGACAAGGAAGGCAGACAGGAGTTATGGGCTAGAAAAGTCGTTACAAGTTACATGGGCCTACAGGAACCCCCGACCACAAAATCCTTAACCCTCTACTTTTCCGTTCCAGGTCACAAGCAGAATTTTCAATTGGTATTTTCTGTTGGCATTGGGGTTTTAAACCCATTGTGGAGAAGCTGGAGTAGCAACTTTGACTCAATTTTTAAATTGGTTCCAAATCATATTTTGATTAAGAACAAATTGATTCATGTTCCTCTATTGGAATAGATGATTGTGGTATATTCACATGTTTAAAATGAATGAGAGATGAATGAGAAAATTGAAGTTAAAGTTGGTGGTTCACCTTGAAGGAAAAAGAGTATCCCACATAGAAGAGATAAAGTCAAGTTATCTCCTTATAAGGTTTAGCCTTGAGCTAAGGGTTGGGCCCCTTGGGGGTACCCATGTTTTGTAAGGAGGGAGGACCTAGGTTGACCTAAGGTCCACCACACGCGCGCGCCACCCGGTCCGTGGCTTGGGCTTGGGCCCATCAGGCTTTAATCTTTTTGGGACAAATATTTAAATAAATAAAGTTTATTTATTTATTTTCTTTTTCAGAAAGTTGTGACCTTTCCAGCTTAATAGTTTTTCTGTGAAGAGTTGCACCCCCCAGTGAATATTTCTGCTGTCTCGTTCCTGTGTCCGAAAGAGTTCTGTGCCATAGTTTTGGTTCGCCGGGTCTGCAAATTTAGAGTGCTCCTATTTCCAGACGTACTACCGTTGTATCTTGGGAAGCTTTTCGTCAGGGGACCGTTAACACCGTTGCGGGACGAATAAAGTCTTAAGGACAGTGAATCAAATTCACGCCTCGGTTCTCCATTGCTGTTTACCTGATTTTGTTGTGAGTTAATTTTAATCGTTAATACTGTTTGTTTTGTTTAGTAAACCACATTTCAGTATTTTCGTACTTCCTTGTTTTCTGCACAAGTATACACGAAGTTATACTTTTAAACAACAATCTTAAGACTTTATTCTGCGCACTTTTGTGTTGCATGTGTAGAATCAGTATTGTCATAACAATGTTTTCAAATTCGTTTTCATATTTGATTCTGTCAATCTATACTAAAATTATTTTCAGATTCTGAATTTAATTTTAGTGATTCTAGACTCAGTTTTATACTTTTGTGATAGACTGGACTGTTTATTAATTTCTGTTATATTCTGTTGATAGATATAACAATGGTTACTAGCGAAATCATTCCGGAAAGTGGACCGGTTCATCCCAGCGGTGGGACTGTGTATGCGATACCTTACGTTGCACATGCTCATGGTTCCGTTGGACTTGGTGAAAGACCGGAAAAGTTCAACAGAAAAGATTTTAAGAGATGGCAACAAAAAATGTTGTTCTATCTTACCACCTTGAACTTGGCAAGGTTCTTGCAAGAGGATGCACCAGATCTTTGTGAAAATCCTGACCGGCAAACAGTGGCTGCCGTGGATGCTTGGAAGCATTCAGATTTTTTGTGCAAGAATTACATCCTCAATGGATTGGACAATGCGTTGTATAACGTATACAGTCCAATGGTTAATGCGAAAGCATTGTGGGAATCCTTGGAGAGGAAATACAAAACGGAAGATACCGGCTCAAAGAAATTTGTAGTCGGCAAATTCCTTGATTTCAAGATGGTGGATTCCAAGACTGTGATTAGTCAAGTCCAAGAGTTTCAGCTAATTTTGCATGATATTCATGCGGAAGGAATGGTACTTGGAGAATCTTTTCAAGTGGCTGCGTTAATTGAAAAATTGCCACCTACTGGGAAAGATTTCAAGAACTATTTGAAGCATAAGCGCAAGGAAATGAAGCTTGAAGACTTGATAGTCAGATTGAGGATTGAGGAGGATAATCGCCAGTCCGAGAAAAAGGCCAGTAATTATCATCAAGAAGCCAAGGCAAATATGGTCGAGCAAGGTCGGTCGAAGAGGAGGAAAATTTCCGAATCAGATGGTCCAAGTGGAGCAAGCGGCTCAAATTCCAAGGGCGGTGATAAAAAGAGGAAGTTCAGTGGGAATTGCTATGTGTGCGACAAGCCAGGTCATCGAGCTAAGGATTGCTACAGTCGCAAGAACAAAAGAAAGAAAGGAAAGCATTCTCAAGCCAATGTGACGGAAGTTACCAAAATAACCGAGGACGTGACAGATTTGAATCTATCTGCGGTGGTATCCGAAGTTAACTTGGTTGGAAATCCCAAACAGTGGTGGGTAGACACGGGTGCTACTCGACATGTGTGCTCCGAACGAAGTATGTTTACTACATATGAGAGCGCCAACAATGAGAATCTGTTCATGGGAAACTCTTCCTCTTCAAAGGTGCAAGGGATGGGCAAGGTGGTCTTAAAGATGACATCCGGCAAGGAATTGAGTCTCAACAATGTGCTTCATGTGCCAGACATTCGAAAGAATCTAGTGTCAGGCTCATTGTTGAGTAAGAATGGTTTCAAGCTAGTGTTTGAAAGTGATAAATTTGTACTTACTAAAAGTGGAATGTTTGTAGGAAAAGGGTACTTATGTGATGGTCTGTTTAAGTTAAATGTAATGACCATCGTGCCTAAAGCTGTACTGAATTCCGATATGAATAATATTTCTTCTGCTTACTTGTTGGAATCTCCTAATTTATGGCATCGTAGATTAGGTCATGTAAATTATGGTTCCATACAAAAGCTAGTGAAAAATGGATTTTTGCCTAAAATGAATTTTGACTCACATAATGCATGTGAAATTTGTGTTGAAGCTAAAATGGCAAGAACGTCTTTCAAGTCAATTGAAAGAAATACGGAACCTTTAAGTCTAATTCATAGTGACATATGTGACTTAAAGGTGGTACAATCTAGAGGAGGAAAAAAGTATTTTATTACTTTTATTGATGATTGTACTAGATTTTGTTATGTATATTTGCTTAGAAGCAAGGATGAAGCCTTGTAAGCATTTATGCAATATAAAATTGAAGTTGAAAATCAACTTAGCAAGAAAGTCAAAGTACTAAGAAGTGATAGAGGTGGAGAATATGTTTTCCCTTTTGCAAAATTTTGTGCCGATCATGGTATCATTCATGAGACCACGGCACCATATGCGCCTCAGTCAAATGGAATTGCTGAGCGGAAAAATCGTACTTTAAAGGAAATGATGAATGCTTTGTTGATAAATTCTGGACTACCGGATAACTTGTAGGGGGAAGCGGTCTTAACTGCAAATCATATACTTAATAAAGTATCTCACAAGAAGCTGCAAAAGACACCTTATGAGCTATGGAAAGGTCGTCCTCCTTCCTTTAAATATCTTAAAGTGTGGGGGTGTCTAGCAAAGGTAGCAATCCCACCACCTAAAATGGTCAAAATAGGGCCTAAAACGGTTGATGGGATTTTCATTGGATATGCAAGCCATAGCTCAGCATATCGGTTCTTAGTGCATAAATCTGAAATTGACGACATACACGTCAACACCATAATGGAGACAAGGAATGCACACTTCTTCGAAGATGTGTTTCCGTATAAAGTTGCACAAGAACGGAATTCTTTAGAAAGAACTAGTATGGACCAAGATCCCTCACAAGAGGAAGATGAGCCAAGACGTAGCAAGAGAGCTAGAATGTCTACATCGTTTGGTCCTGATTTTCTAACATATTTATTAGAAAATGAGCCTCGTACTTACAGTGAAGCAATGTCGAGTCCCGAAGCTCCTCATTGGAAAGAGGCTGTTAACAGTGAAATTGAATCCATCATGCAAAATCACACGTGGGAACTGGTGGATCTTCCTCCTGGAAATAAACCATTAGGGTGTAAATGGATTTTCAAGAGAAAGATGAAAACTGATGGAACAATCGAAAAATACAAGGCCCGATTGGTTGTCAAGGGATATAGACAAAAGGAAGGACTTGATTATTTTGATACATATTCACCAGTTACAAGAATAACATCCATTCGAATATTGATAGCTATTGCAGCTATTAATAATCTTGAGATACACCAAATGGACGTCAAAACAGCCTTCCTAAATGGAGATCTAAATGAAGAGATCTATATAGAGCAACCCGAGGGGTTTGTAGCTCCTAATCATAAAAGGAAGGTGTGCAAGCTTGTCAAGTCACTTTATGGACTAAAACAGGCTCCGAAACAATGGCATGAAAAGTTTGATAAAGTCATGATTGAAAATGGCTTTAGAATCAACGAATGTGATAAATGCGTCTATGTTAAAGGTACGGAAAATGGATATGTCATTGTTTGCCTTTATGTGGATGACATGATCATTATCGGGAGCAATAATGAGTTCATTAAGGCTACAAAGAAAATGTTGACCAGTAAGTTTGAGATGAAAGATATGGGTGTAGCTGATGTTATACTTGGTATGAAAATTACCAAAACATCAAATGGACTAGTCTTGTCACAATCTCACTATATTGAGAAAGTGCTTGACAAATTTAAAAATTACGATGATAGTCCGGTTAAGACACCCCTAGATGTAAATTTACATCTAACAAAGAATACTGGTGAATGAATATCTCAATTAGAGTATTCGCGTGTAATTGGTAGTCTAATGTATATCATGAATTGCACAAGACCCGATATAGCATATGCTGTCAGTAAGTTGAGCAGATATACTAGTAATCCGGGAAAGAATCACTGGATAGCTATTGTAAGAGTTTTAAGGTACTTAAAATATACCTTAAACTTTGGTCTGCATTATTCAAGATATCCAGCTGTATTATAAGGATACAGTGATGCCAACTGGATATCAGATTCTAATGAAACAAAGTCCACAAGTGGATATGTGTTTACATTAGGAGGAGTAGCTCTTTCTTGGAAATCCTCTAAACAGACATGTATTGCCAGATCCACTATGGAATCTGAATTCATTGCTTTAGATAAAGCAGGAGAAGAAGCGGAGTGGCTTCGTAATTTCTTGGAGGATATTCCAAATTGGCCTAAACCCGTGCCACCAATATGCATACATTGTGATAGTCAATCTGCAATTGGAAGAGCACAAAGCAGTATGTATAACGGTAAGTCTAGACACATACGTCGCAGACACAATACCGTTAAAGAATTACTTTCTAGTGGAATTATCTCTATTGACTACGTGAAGTCAAAGGATAATATTGCGGATCCGTTAACAAAAGCTTTAACTAGAGAGAAAGTAAATACGTCATCGAGGGGAATGGGTCTTAAGCCTATGAACTAAAGAGTTACCATAATGGAAACCCTACCTAGCTGACTGGAGATCCCAAGATCTAAGTTCAAAGGGAAAACCGAATTATGTAAATGTGACTCAGATGGAGCACTATGAGGGGTAAAAAACCTCATATCCATTCCTATGATGAGAAGACAGTGGAACCTACAAAAGGTTAGGTTAAGCTATGCTTTTAATGACTCTTATATCTTGGAAATCCAAGTGGGGGTGCAGTAGGAACCTCTTAATAAGAAGTCACCTATGTGAGTAAGAAGTGGGCCGCTTCTATGAGAATTGTAAGGCTAAATTCTCAGAGAGTACTCATGAAAACCAGGAGCTGTTCAGGGCCAAAATGAACACAACAATGAGAACCTCAAAACGATGTTTGAGCGGTACTGTGTGAAGTTCTATTGTATTGGTTTACACTAAAGGTTGAACAGTTCAAGACATCACGTTCACTGGTTAACCAGTAAATCCGATAGTTCTCACTAGGGAAGGTTCAAGGCCATCGGCTACCTATCCTGATGCAGTGTCGTTCTAAAGAACTCTTTCTTGTGTCAGTGTTTCTTTGCGTATAGTGTCCAGTCAATTTTCTATTCATGTGGGGGATTGTTGGCATTGGGGTTTTAAACCCATTGTGGAGAAGCTGGAGTAGCAACTTTGACTCAACTTTTAAATTGGTTCCAAACCATATTTTGGTTAAGAACAAATTGATTCATGTTCCTCTATTGGAATAGATGATTGTGGTATATTCACATGTTTAAAATGAATGAGAGATGAATGAGAAAATTGAAGTTAAAGTTGGTGGTTCACCTTGAAGGGAAAAGAGTATCCCACATAGAAGAGATAAAGCCAAGTTATCTCCTTATAAGGCTTAGCCTTGAGCTAAAAGTTGGGCCCCTTGGGGGTACCCATGTTTTGTAAGGAGGGAGGACCTAGGTTGACCTAAGGTCCACCACACACGCGCGCGCCGCCCGCCCCGTCCCGGTCCGTGGCTTGGGCTTGGGCCCATCAGGCTTTAATCTTTTTGGGACAAATATTTAAATAAATAAAGTTTATTTATTTATTTTCTTTTCCAGAAAGTTGTGACCTTTCCAGCTTAACAGTTTTTCTGTGAAGAGTTGCACCCCCCAGTGAATACTCTGTGTATAAAAACGAGTCAGTTTTTCAGAAGTCAAACACATCAACCACTTCATCCCGAAATTATCTTCTGCAATATTTTTGTTGTCTCGTTCCTGTGTCCGAAAGAGTTATGTGCCATAGTTTTGGTTCGCCGGGTCTGCAAATTTGGAGTGCTCCTATTTCCAGACGTACTACCGTTGTATCTTGGGAGGCTTTTCGTCAGGGGACCGTTAGCACCGTTGCGGGACGAATAAAGTCTTAAGGACAGTGAATCAAATTCACGCCTCGGTTCTCCATTGCTGTTTACCTGATTTTGTTGTGAGTTAATTTTAATCGTTAATACTGTTTGTTTTGTTTAGTAAACCACATTTCAGTATTTTCGTACTTCCTTATTTTCTGCACAAGTATACACGAAGTTATACTTTTAAACAACATTTTCAACATGCGTGCTCTGCCTGATAATATCCGAACCGTCGCACCAACAACGGGCACAACCTGCATCCGACCTTTTATCGGACTTCATATTCTTCATGGGTGATGCCTTTTCCTCGGGAGTTGCAGATTTTTTTTTTTTTCCGGTCAGCTTATTGCTGGTGCCGAGTCCCAAGATGATCGAGCAAGGGGGCTGAGTAGGACCAGTCAGAGCTCAGCTTGGAACTTAAAAAGTCCCATTGGATGGCTAAATAAGACTACGAAAGCAAACTTTTAGGTAATGACTTGCTGGCCCTAGCTATTTTCTGGGCCTTATTCATGCCACCATTGCCATTGGGTCCAGCATGCATGTCAAGTTGTAAAACTGAAATAAAGTTGAACGGAATGATGATATACATGACGTGGTATAATCGAAGAATGAGGCAAGAGAAATTTTTTTTAAAAAAAAATCCCTCTATCTCGTTAAATTTCACATGTTCCTTAAATTAAGTCATATCAGTCACCGAAAGATAAGGTGATGCTTAAATCACTTTCCAAACCCAGGCTCTAATTGGATTAGTAAATATGGGCTCAGGCCCAGAAAGGAACAAGATAATGATGATAATGGTCATATGAACTATGGGCCGCCATATATCAATTTCAAAAGGAAATTGATATTCATATTGCAAATTAGAACTGCAACTGAGGCGGGCTGGACGTGCCCAAGAATCAGACCATGTCCAGCCCACTCTTAAAAACTCGTGCTCATATTATGTCTAATCCAGCCCATCTATGAATCAAATAATATATGTCAACGCCCGGTCCATGAAACTTTTAGTGTCCATGTCTACCATGGTCACTGTTATACTATGTCCACGCCTGTATTTTTACGGATTATCACGAATTGCCTAAGGGTTCGCCAGCTCAAGTTGTACCCCTATTGTAAATTAGATTTTAGCGCTCCATGTTGTCACTAAAGATTGTAAAAGTAACACTCCTTCACCTTAATTTTAGATACCCCACTCGCTTTTCATGAAACTAAACGGCCTTGAAAATATGCCTTTGAAGACTAACACATGCTTTTAGAATAAAAGATCAAGTGCTTTGACGGTCATAACTAAAAAAATGAAGGTCGGCAGTTAAAAAAATTACGAATATTAATTTAGGGAGTACTTTACTCAAAATGTTGAAAATATCCACATGCGATATAATCAAAGGATAATACCACATTCAAGAGTTAATTTATGGAAGGAAAGAAAGAAAGACGGATCACCTGTTAGCTTAAATTTCGGGGTCAAGTTAGGTACAATTGGGCCTTCTACGTAGATCAACTTACGGCCAATCATCTGTACGCTAACAAGTGGTATAAGAGCCGGTCGAGAAAGAGAGAGAAAAATTAGAGGAGCGTGCTCAAAGGAGAAGAAGAACATGTATGATGGTTCAAATGCAAGGAAAGCTCAGTAATGTTGTAAAGTCACACGTTACGATGTTAAGATTACTCACCGCTGCGTATATTTTGGGCCTTCCATGGTAATTGTAAAGCAGCTTACGGCTAACCATTTGTATGCTATCACACAAATATGGTATATAGTTTCAAGCTGCGAGTAACTAGTGAATTTCATTGTGCCATCTAAGACAAGCCCCTGCTTGTCGAACTGTGATCATTTCTTATTTATGGAACCAGAACTACAGTAGTCAATAATACATGTAACTTCTTACATTTTAATGCTATTATATTTGGAGTGATCTAGTGCTATTCTTTTTTAATTTGTATTTTACTTCTGATTAAGCCAGGCGTTACATTTTGATCGATTCATATAAACACAAAAATATCTTATTTTGAAGTCTACTTTTGTTCACTTTCATCGCATCATTTGAGAGTTAAAATTAAAATAATAATAATAATAATTTGAGATGACAACATTGCTCACAGAACTTCCTGGGTGCATGATACTTTTCCTTTTCAAATGTAAAGCAAGGTTTTGCTTTTTGTTAAGAAAACAATGATTTCATTTTAAAAATAAACAAATCCAATTTAAAGTGGCGTTAAACATTGGGGACAAAATTGACTGAGTTGGTTGGGAGGTGAACTTGAACATCCTTCTTACGGCCTGTTATAAATTTGGAGGGAATGATGATCGGTTACCGCACTCTATTTTCAATACTTGCACTCTGCAAATTACGCAAGTGTCACTGTTATGAGTAAGTATATTACATGATCTTAGACCATTGATCTCGATCATATAAAACTATTGAATGAAAAAAAAATGATAGGGACTCAAAAAGACATACGGTTTTAACGTAACATGTCTAAATGTCTAGATAGTCGGTACCATTTGTTTCAATTATTCATTCAGTAAAAATAAAATCATAAGTCGTAATAACTGGAGTGACCGTAGAATCTAATAGTTAATACGCTTGTTACAACAATTATAGATTGGACCCACATGTCATCAATCGGGCCCCACACATTCCATCAGGAGATGATGAACGGTGAGAGAGTCGAAGATAGCCCCGCATTTGAGGGTAGTCAAAGAGGAAGATGTGAAGATCAATGTGGAGGGTTGGGGGGGGGGGGGGGGCAGATGGTCAAGATTTCCCGTGGAACCTGTGGGAACTCTGCCCCTCATTAGGAAACGACAGCGTTGAGACCCCCAAAAGATATTCCGCTAAACAAGGCGACATGTTCCGTTCCTTGGTATGGCAAAGCTCCCCACGTACTCACCTTTTGTCGTGCTTTACCCGTTTTACCATTAACTCCCTGTCTAATCTAATTAAAAGCTAATGTCGTCGGCTTATTTTTTTCATTATTATTGTAACAATGAGAGAAAGAACGTGTTATAACGGATGAATGAGACCTAACGAGATAGAGCAATCTTCAAGAAATAGAAAGTTAAAGACGTAACTATCATTCTCTCATTTCGATCCTTAGTTGCACTACATTATAACTATTGACGTTATAACAAAATTTATTTTTGTATTGATCAAGCGCACGATAATGTTACTGTTATTGCATGTGTAAAGTATAAGTGACCGTTATCGAATGCCATGATGCCTGGCTTTTATTTTGACCATTTGCTATCCTTATTGTCCATCGTTATGGTCTATATCATTGCACCTAACATAAAGGCGTTCTGGACAACACACCATGGACTGGGCACCGGAGGCCACACTGTGCACAATTATGTGAATGATGATGGTCCAGCTCCTTATTAATGCGATTAATTATGCCTCATCCACCATCTTTTTTTATCATAAAGTCTAAGAACAACTTCACACCCTCGACCTAATTGCCATACAAAAAACAGATGTAGAATGCAGCTAAAAATTTTTTTTGACCATGCTCGGTTTGAATACAAGACCAGCCATTCCTGCTAATGGATCTAAACGTAAATACGATAATGGGTTTGCCTATTCAGTATTTTGATTTATGATATAATGGCACGAGCGTTTAGACTAGGACTATACAAAATAATGAATTTGTTTCTAACTTTTTTCTGCACCGATAGTAAATACGACGCTAAACCTGGTTTGAAGGAGATCGGTAATACCAAGATTATATTTGGACTTGTGAGTGGCCGGGATGTTTCATGCTCCTAACTGATGACATACAGTCTAATCATCATTCACTTAAAAATAAGAGACCAAGCTATATTTGGATATGTGAGCTGATTGAGTTTGCTTAAAGTATTGGACATGGGCGGTGCTTCTGATTAAGAAAGTAAGATAACTTGAAAATCTCTTTACGCCCACAAATTCCAGAAAAGGAGAATGCTTAGCTAATACGTAAGAGATGAAGATGCAGAGCAAAGTTGCACAAAGAATGACTAGTCCCATGTGAATGACTGCCGGACACCCACCATCCGAAAAAGAAGAACAAGTCTATTTGCTACGTGGGGTCGACTAATGCAGAGTGTGTGGCATCGACAATAGCTGCTCACTTTTCAGCTGGTACAAAATCCTGATACATACGTGGGCATTCTGCGTATACTAATATTTAACGATATTTTTCAGTTACGATAAAATTCATACTATCTATATAGTAATTTAACATGTACAAAATTAATTGTGAAAATGAAAGATGCCTCGTGTAGCTAAACTACTGAACCCAACTACTCCCTCCCCTCCCTACCTAAGTAAATGGTATACACACATGATGCAACTCAAAAGACATTTAATACAAGAACATTTTCATCTTTATTCTTCTATGCCTAGGCTTGACCTAATATATCACATACGAGGATAGCCGAGCCCCACAAATATATGTCACATCATTTTCTTACTGTATTACATAGACGGGGTGAATTACAGGTCCTAAACTACTAGGGGACTATATGACTCCTTGGTCAACTCAAATAAACTTTTCTGTTAATTAAGAACACTTCACTTCATAATCCACATATACGAGATACGTGTTTATTTTTTATTTATTTTGGGGGGGGGGGGGGAGCAGGAGCGGTGTGCGGAGATGTAACGAAGTGCCAACAAAGTTGTTGACGTGTACAACATAATCGCAACTTGACTCAAAAACTTAAGCCATTCGACAAATATAATCATATTATTTCCAATACTTAGTCGATGCAGGATTAAATCAACCTGCGCATGCAACTGAAGAGCTTAAGTTGCCTTTTAGGTTAGTTTTATGCACCGGAATGTTATCAGTACCCCAATGCATGTGATACATGTCCCCACAAATTATCTTTTCAGGTGGAGACTGGACTAATTAAAGCAGGATCGCAAGAGAACATGTCTCCTTGTTCTGATCAAATCATCCACCGGTGCATGTTACACTCCTCACCTAGCTGGTGGTATCATTCGTCGTGTCATGTAGGACATGGGTCTCACGCCAGTGAATTTCTGTGACACAACAGCATCATAAAAAAAGCTCATGAAGTACTTCGGTCCAGCAAAACAATGGAAACTACCCTACAAAACTAAGGAACATATCCTTTGTAGGGCATGGAAGCTGACCCACTCTTCTCAAGGCTACCATGGAAGATCAAAAGCAGAAAAAAAGTGACAGAGGAAGAGGGTAATATTATGACCCTGTGAACAAGCTTATCACTCACTCAACAACCATAATCAATTAGGGCAAGCACATTCCAAATTGCTCCCCTTTCGGCCTGATGTCAACTATGTACCACCTGGACTCCACTCACTTGTGGGCTTCGATTATAGAATATCGTACATGTAAGCATGTTTGTCAACGTAATTAGGTTGTCACGCGAGTAATAGTGATCCTTCCATCGATCCCCTTATCAAACTGGATTTTAAATTGGCAACAAATAGTTTCTTATTAGTATGGTAGCTTACATTATTGAACTATTGAGCTTTGAGCGATGTTGCTACTC